>CM071930.1:36384033-36984033 GCA_016081115.2 Rehmannia glutinosa
TTACATTTCTTGTGCTTTCTTTAATTCTTTCATTTTTAGCTTGTCATGAATAAGGAACAATTTGTCTATGAGTTGTTTATTTGTAATGAATAGCTAAACTTCTTGTGATTGCCTGGGAAGTAGATTAATTGAACTTTTGTTGAATGTTTTAATCTTAATTAAAGTTATTGTCTTAGCTTCATATTTGAGTACTTTGTTCTTATTCTGTTTTTATCATTTGGCCAATGATTTATGATGTTTTGATATATTGATTCATAATTCGAGAGATGAGTCAGTATTACTCAGTACTTGACAATTTAATATTTGTATAATCGAGAGGTTTGTGAATATTTGTGGAGATATATGGATCTTTTGCATTTGGGAGTTGTATCTTATGTTGTATAGAGATGCTAGAAGATATATTTCAATCTACACTTTATACATCAAAGAGGAGGATAAATACCACAGACTGCTCATGTGTACTGATGATAACTTTGATTTGATTAAATTGGACAACAAAGCAGGAATATTAATTGAAACCATAACCGAATCCATTTCATTCCCTCGATAATTCCCATTATTATTTGCATCTTGTGTTTTTGTGGTTAACCTTGTCTTTACTTACTACAATTATCAGATTTCGATCGTCTAAATAAAAATAAGACTATCTTAGTTTAATACTTAGCACATAAATTTATTAGTCTCCGTGGATACGACCTTGCTTACCCTATTCTATAAACTACACCGTACACTTGCGGTAAGTTAAATAAGGCGAACAAAACCTTTGCAAATTTTTCGGGATGCAAATCTTTTAAATATACGAGTTGATTATCGCGATTTGTGTCCTTGATGGATGATCGATTTAGTCAATCAAAAGAGAGTTAGTCTCTCATGACACTGAATTTGAGCTGCTGATGGAATAACTCAATTGTTGATTAAATTAACTCATTTGTTTTGTTTCAATGAAAGGCTTAACACCCTTAAGTTTGATTAAGCAAGAGTTTAGTGCTAGGTTTAGTACTAGTATTATCAAGTGGATAGCAAATTTATCAAGAGATATAAGCAGTTAAAAATGCGGGAATTAAAGTCTTTGAAATGTAAATGACACAATGAAATTTTTATAGAGGTTCGAAGATGGGGTAGTGCTTCTCTCTCTATTCTCCAACTCTGGAGAATCCACTAGGTAATGATCGATTTACAAAGTGGTAATGATCCGAATACAAGTCTTGATCACACGGCCGACTTGATCCTGCAGGACTCAGTCGAGACGCCCCTTGATCACTCACAAGCTCGCACGACTGAGGCCTTCTTCCAAAGGCAAAAGCTGCACTTACTCTGACTCACTTGCTCAAGCTCTTTGGATTTGATCGCTCCTCCAAAAGCTTAAGACTTGGTTCAACATTGAACCTTCCTACAATCCTTCCGGAATGTAGACCCTTGTTTTTGATGTTTTCTCTTCAACTGAGTTGAAGTTATCTTTCCTTCACGGGTGAGTGTTGGATTGATGTTCTTCGTAATGTGAATCGAGGATTGCATGTTTCCTTTTTCTAATATGCTTCCCTTATATCTCATATGTATCATCATCCTTCTCAAACAAACTCCTATTTTTATAGTGAACTTTCAAAAATTTGCCCGTTGAAGAGATAGGCTTATTTTTGAAAGTCAATGGCAAGTCGTTGGCTTGTCTTATGATTCTTGAATTGCCATTTCCTCGTATGAATTGTTCTTTCACCTTTCAGAGTTCGACACGGTGTGGTGCTTCCCATTGATTGTTCATTCCTTTTGCACGCTTCGACCGACACTCCAGAAAGGTGGTATGGAGATATTACTTGTTTAAGTAAATCTCTTGATTTGCGGTGATTCTTTCTGATTATCTCAAACTTGTTGCATTTTCTTGCTTTCCCCAGGTGATTTAGAGTCGGCTTTCCAATCATTGGATGACTCTTCTGTCATTTCAACTCGGACTTGGCTTTTCTTGAGTTGGATCGGGATGCTCCACTCACCGCATCTCAATTCTTTCCTCCATAGAGTTCCTGTCTTCTCTTTTTGCCATACTTTTGTCTCTGTCAAGTCTTCCTTCAGATCTTGGTTGTCTTAGATACAGCATGTTAGGGCGTTAACTCAGCTTGGCAGCGACTCTATTTATTACAATGCATTTACAACAAGAATTTGGGGTGGCCAACTTTCTATTCTAAGTTTTACATGGCATTCATCAAAATCTTAAACAATAAATTTCAGAACAATTTCCTTTTTGATGATGCCAAAACTTAAACCATTCAAAAATGCAAATAGCAAAGATACATACAAGATAGTGTATTGACATAGAATGTATCGCAGAATAGATCCGTTTATTGATCATATCATTTCATTTTTTTTACACAACCTGTTTAAGGTGTATCAGAGCACATATTTTGTCTTCACAAAAAATAAAGAATTTATAGCTTTTTATGAGAAGACTTACATTGAGTGTATTTACATAATAAAATAAGCACGAAGGGGTGGACAACAACACTTCATCTCCTTTCATTATCTCCTTCTTTTCATCTTGATCGAGATCTTTCTCTTCTTCTCTTTTTAATCGTGTTGTTTGCCTTCTTTTCTTTTCATATGCCTTCCTTGGCATTTCATCTCTTCTTATTCTTTCTCGTCTCTCCTCCCATACCGAGTTTGTCTCTTGTTTTCTTCTTCTAGTCTTTTCACATACTCGGCGGTTAGTTTCGCCAACTTGCAAATTCGCCTACTTGGTCAAGCCCAAATTTCTTAGTAGATCCTCCTTTCCTCGATCCACATATTCAATGTTTTTGGGCAGGCCTAGGTCTGTAACTTTCCTCCACTCCCTCTTCTTCCTCTACCCTCCGGGCGATCTTTGTCTCTGGTCTTCTTCTTTCCAAAGTGAGTGATCACGGGTGACAGCCAGTGAGCGCTGGGTGCATCACACTGCTCGTCGGCTCTTCACATAACGTGAGACCACTTTTCCCGGTCACAAGTCCCAAGCTTGAGCCATGAACATATTTGCAAAAAGTATCTCGATTCGAGCGTTTTAAATTCATCAGCGATCGTGGCCTGTCCCGACATCCGAGATGGCATAAGTGTCTCTGTCTCTTTCGGAAATTCCCCGTGTTCTTTCAAGATGTTCATGATTAGGGCATCCATTCTACCTTCCACTTCCTTCATCCCTCGCTTCAATAGTTTTCTCTTATCACCATGGATATAGCAGTGTTGGAGTGGTGAGTCCTGAGGAGTTTCTTGCTTATGATGTCATTTGTGATGAAGGACCTTGTTGGGGGGTTTGTGCAATCATCAATGTCACATCGTCGACCCTTCCCCCTCAACAAGCTTTCCTTTCTTTTGTTTCAAGACTTCCTACCATTTTCCCTTCTCCGCTGCCTCCTTTCTTCTCGGCAGTTTTTAGCGCTTTGGGTATTCCTCTTCCCTTTTTGGCATCATCAAAGGATAGAGGAACCTCAGGGAACATTGGCAAGCATGAAGTCGAGTCTTCGATGCGACAGTTCCTGCGCCAGCCCGCACGTTGTATGCGGACGGAATTGATCGAGTAGCATTGGATTCTCTGAAATCCAGCTTCATCTCGGCCATGAGAAGGCTGAATTTTCTTGTCATGTGTTCTTTTAAAACTGTAGATCATTTGTATTTTGCTCACGCAATGACTTTATCTCGGCAAAGTGTGAGCTTCATGCATATGCTCAATATGTTCTCTCGCTTTGTTTTTGCATCGGCATTTTCAGCTCTCCATACCAAATGACTTGTTGAACAATGTCATCAAGAATCGACTTGTTCCACACGCATTATTTCTTCTTGTTGCCACCATTCCCTTATTCTCGATTGCATCTTGCCTCTCAAGTCGGGCCGTAAAGTTGGCATCTCTGTTGTCCCGATCATGTCCAAAGAGGCCTCGATGCCTCTCCATCCGTTCAACCTCGGCGAATAATGCCTTGAACACTTTGCGGCCTTCGGTGATTCTTCCCGTTGTTGCGTGATGGCCATACAACATCAAAGTCATAAGCAAACCGGAACAATGGTGCCCCGTGAAAAGACGGAGTCGGTCCGTGATAGCGTCGTGCGCGTTCATTCTCGACTCTTCATGGAAGTCGGTACCTCCGAGGAAAAAGGAAAGGATTCTATAAATGATTCATCACCACCAGCAAGATTTGTTCGATGATGAGCGGTGCGCGTGAAGTTCTTTTAGGAATCGACCCGCTGCGGCAACAGGAGTGTGCGGTGGTCTCTTGTTCACCTGGTTTTGTTGTGAAGTGGACCCGGCTTGCGAGCCTCAATGCCTTAACAAAGCTTCGTTGGTCTCGGTGATTTTTCCATTTGATGGCGGTCCTCGGCCGTATAAGAAGCGTCCTTCGGACGATGATGAGATTTCCATTGGTGGCTCATCATCAAAGTTAAAGGTTTGTGAGTAGTCTTGGGATCGACTTGCTCGTGCTTGGAACATCCGCACCAGTCTTTTGGATTTGTCACGGGGATGACTCGCCTTCTTTCTTCGCTTTCGATCCCGGAAAAGTGACATCGTGGATTGTCCTGGGAATCATGATGCGCTTATCTCCTTCCTCGGATGGGTCGATGATAGCGAGGAGGATGTTCTCTACATCACTTTTCTTTACCCCCGGGAAGTCTCAACCTCGTGGGCCTTGATACCTCCAGCGAGTCTCTCTTTGCAACGAGGCCTTGGTCCTCCCTTTCGACGATGTTATTGTCTTAGGGTCTTCTATGGTGGCATCCATTGGAGTTCGAACCCCATGGATTGCACTTTCATCGCCTGCAGTGTTAACTCCCAGGTGTTCTTCCGCGCCTCGATCGCATCAAACAGCCGTCATTACCTTGAGCAGGTTGGCACCTCACCGAGAGGCAGTCTCAATCTTCGAGCGTTGATGGCAACTTGTTGTTCTTCTTGTGTTTGTAATTTCTCTCCTTCGCCTCCTTGATTCGATTTGCTAGGAGTCATCTCGCGGCGCATCCTCCGACCTAGTCCGCAGCGGGAGTGGAGGTTCACCGGCGCACCAGTGAGTGACTGGAATGGGGTCACTCGTCTCCAAACTCCCAGTTTATTTTGATTGACTTCAGCCGTTGGGCGGTGGTAAAACACCTTCAATAGGGGTTGGCTCGACCGGGGTCCCCATTATCCCGCTTCATCGCCAGCTCCCTTATCGCTTCTTCCGAGTGAGTGGGAAGTGGTGGCAGCAACAACGGTGGCTATTTGTCGAACCACTCCCATTGGATCGATTTCAACCGTGTTCGAGGACTCTCCGGTCCCCTCCATCAGTCTTTGCTCGTGAAGGATTCCGATTCATGCAATGCTTGCTGCATTTGCAACTCTTCAGAAAGTGAACATTCTCCGATCCTCATCAATCGAGAAGACATCAAGGAGAGGATGTGTGTTCGTAAAGCCGGAGATAGGCGGTCTTGTTTTCTCACGTGCCTCGGCCCTCACTTGCTTTTCTCTCTCATTTTCCTTGAAAATTTGCAGGATGTCTGTCACCGCTTGTCTTCATCAAGTCTTGGCCGAGCACGATCTTTAGTCAAGGAAATTTAGCAGTTCCTCTTCTTCTTCTATAAACTCGTGTCGTTGGAACTGTTCCCTTGACTTACTCAACTTCCATTTTCCTCCACTCACGCAGCACGATTTTGGATGTCGGGTAAGGTGGAGATAGGATCATTACATCACTATCCGCTCTAGCGGGTTCTTCTTGTGTTCAAATTTTGTGTGAACTATTGTGTCTTCAGGTTGCCTCTCGCTGATCGCTTCAGCAGACTTGGGTTTCATCAACTACATCCGGAGACTCTACTTCTCGCCAGCCTCCCAGATCTCTGCTTCACCGAGTGGGTCGACTTTGGTTTTCTCCACTGAGCGCTTGATAATTCGTCTTCGTCTCCTAGTTTGTACGTGAGGGATTTGGTTCGCAGGAGCGGTGTCTTCGAGTCTTGAGCGGCGGGGCAGTGCTGGTGTCTTTTCGAGGAGCGGGCCATCGTGGTTTCTCGTTCTCCTCTTTTTGACGATCGGAGAAGGTATTTGTGAGTCCTTCGAGGCTAGCTGTTGCAGGGCAGGAGACACGGCTTCTTTGGGGCGGGTGACTCTGCTGCAGGGACAGGCATGTTTGGTTTTCTTTGCTGCAGGGGCAGCGGTCTTCTTAGCAGCTGCAGGGGCAGCTTTCTTCTTGGGTGGAGAGGAAAGCAGCTGCTATCTCTGGTCGGTGATTCCCCTCACTGTGTCAGCTCTTGGCGTAAGCTCTCTTCTGTGCGCCAGAGAGGTTTGCTCTGAACATCCTCTTGTTAACATGGAATGCCTTCCCATGTCTAAGAGGGACTCCTTTCACCTCCAATAGCCGGCCAATCACTAGGCCATATCCTAGGGATCCTCCAAATGAGCCATCTTCCTTGAAGGACTTGTTCCCCACGTTCTGGCAGAGTCTGCTGTAGACAAACTCAGCCCAGTTTATCTTCTTTTCTTCGATGATTGCAGCCATTACAATCAGCTTTGCCTTTGACAGTTGGTCAAAGCTGCCAAATTTGATGTCGATACATTTGGCAACTATATCCAACAACTTGTGATAATCCTCCTTCAGCAGTCTCTTGTTTGCTGTGTATATTATTTTATCAGCATAGTCGGACTTGGCTATTTCTTTCCAAGCGTCAGCCAAGTTTACATCAGCTTCTTTAATCTCAGATGCTCCTTCTGCTGGTAGTGAGCAATGTTCAGCCAAATCCTTGGCAGAGATAGTCAGCTGCTTTCCGTGAACAGATGACTTGATTCCTTCATCGTGAATCTCAGCATTCACGTAGAATTGTGCGACCTCCTCCACATAGGTCATCGGATATTCTAACGTTAGAAACGGTTTCAGTCCGGACGTTTCCAACTTCTCAGCGATTTTCTTCACTAGGGTGTCGTCGGACCCCTGTTTCATCATTCCGTCAAAATCCACCGTAGAGCCGGTGTGGATTTGCTTTCCTAACTTGGTAAAGTCATAAGTTGGTGCCATTTCTCAGGATTATATCAAGGAAAAACTCAGAGATTGACTTGGAGATAGATAGGGCTTCGAGAGTATTTTGCCTTTGCTTTTGAGAGAAAGAGATGAACAGTTTTAGAAGTGTGAGAGAGAAACGGACGAAAATGGTTTAAATATGGTTTATGAAAGGACGTGCGGGTGGTTTTTGAAATGTGATCGAAATCAACGGCTTGGATTTTGCACGCCTATTGAGCATTTAATGTCTCATATTTAATGCGGCAGCATTTATATCCAATCATAAGCTTGGTGTGCAGCTTTATGTCTGTACACATCATCATTATGCTAACGTATTCCTTAAACATTCCCGCTTAGTCAAAACGACTGCGTTTTTGTCACTTTGCTTATAAGTGACTCAGCTTATTCTTTAGCTGATTTAACTTTACTTCTCACAGGTTCTCTTAGTGACTAAATTATCACCGACTCTAGTCAAGTTTGTCTTTTCATAAATCTGGTGATTCGATTGAAATGATTTTCGTGTTCGGCTCTTCTTCACCTCCTTTCTCTGCTCCATTTCTTTTCTTTTGATTCTTCCGTGTCTACCTAGTTCAATTAATCCCAACTCATGTTTGAGTTCTTCAAATCTTGACTCACATAATGGTTTTGTGAAGATGTCGCTAGTTGCTTTTATCGGTTGAGATATATTCCAGGATGATGTCCTTCTTTTCAACATGATCTCTTATGAAGTGATATCCGACATCAATGTGCTTTGTTCTTGAATGCAACACAGATTTTGAGTGATTGCAATTGCACTTGTGTTATCACACATGATTGGAATTTCTTTTCCTCAATTTCATAGTCTCTCATTCTTGCCTCATCCATAGGACTTGGGCAACAACAGGCCCGCGCCTATGTATTCTCGCCTCATTTGTAGAGGTGGCTATTGAGTTTTGCTTCTTGCTAAACCAGAAATCAGCCTGTTTCCTAGCATTTGACATGTGCCTCAAGTGCTCTTCCTGTCCACTCTGCATCCAAAGATAGAACCAATAGCCAATTAGCTTGAATCCACCTTTCCTTTGGATACCATAGGCCTACTTCTTGGCTTCCTTTCAAGTATCTCAATATTCTCTTAGTCATGTCATATGGCTCTCTTTTGGAGCAGATTGAAATCTTGCACATACACCTACAAAGAAAGGTGATGTCCGGCTCCGCTTTGCCGTGAGATAGAAAGCAATGATCCAATAAGTGCTCTGATCTTGTTTGATCTACTGAGGCTTACCATCCGCATCCATGTCCATTTTGGCCGGATGTGTTCATTGGTATTTTTACGTAAGACTTCTCCTCCATACCAAACTTCTTCATTAAATATCCGGGTGTATTTTGTTTGACTTATGAAGGTTCCATCCTTCATTTTGTTTCACTTGGAGTCCAAGGAAGAATGTCGACTCTCCCATCATGCTCATTTCAAATTTACTTTGCATGAGGTTTGAAAATTTTTCACACGAGTTCTTTGTTAGTGGATCCAAAAATGATGTCATCCACATATATTTGAACAAGCAAAGATACTCTTTTTGTCTTGAATTAAAAAAGTGTTCTATCTACTTTTCCTTTTGTGAATCCTTTTTCGAGTTAGGAATTGTGACAAGGTATCATGCCATGCTCGGGTGCCTCGCTTCAATCCATACAAGGCTTTCTTGAGTTTGTATACCTTATCTCCAAGAGTCTTCTGCTCAAATCCTGGAGGTTGTTCAACATACACTTCTTCTTCCAATAAACCATTTAGGAATACACTTTTTACATCCATCTGATATACAATGAAATTCTTGTGAGCTGCATAGGCAAGAAACATCCTTATAGCTTCCAATCTTGCTACAGGGGCAAATGTTTCATCAAAATCTATCCTTTCTTCTTGAAATATCCTTTGGCTACTAGTCTTGCTTTGTGTCTTACCACGTAACCTTCCTCGTTCATCTTATTTCTGAACACCCATTTGGTGCCAATAACATTTTGATGTATGGGTCTTTGCACTAATTCCCATACTTTATTTCTTTCAAACTGATTCAGCTCTTCTTGCATTGCTTGAATCCAATGTGTGTCGTTCAATGCTTGTGACACATCTTTGGGCTCTATTTGCGAGATGAAGCATGTGAACATGGCTTCTTGTTGAGTTCTGGATCTTGTTTTGACACCTTCTCTTATATCTCCAATGACAAGTTCTCGTGGATGGTCTCTCGGCCATCTTACATCAAAGTTGGAGTAAGTTATGGATTGATCGACTTGCAAACATGTTGTTGTGGCGGGCTCTCTACCGTAATCACTTAGCCGCAAATTTTCCCACTGTTTTTGAGATTCACTATCTCATCTTCTTCGAATTGATAATTCCAAACCAAAGATAGGGACTTTTCTTCTCGTATGGTTGGATGATTCACTTATCGGTGACTCTTCAATGTCTTCTCCATTTATATTTGGCTCATCAAATACCACATGAATGGATTCTTTCGCAACCATAGTCCTTTTGTTGAGTATTCTCAGAGGGCTTTGCTTTCAATTTTGAGTATCCTAAGAAGATACCTTCATCGACTTTAGCATCAAAAGCCTTTAGATTGTCTTTGCCATTGTTGTGGATGAAGCATTTGCATCCAAATATTCTCAAATATGCAACATTTGGTTTTCTTCGATCCGATCTCATAGGGAGTCTTTGTGTCACCGCTATTTATCATACATCTGTTTTGAGTGTAGCAGTTTGTGTTGATTGCTTCACCCCAAAATCATTTTGGTAACTCTTTTGACTAACATGGTCCTTGCCGCTTCTTTGAGGGTTCTATTTCTTCTTTCGCAACTCCATTCTCTTTGTGGAGTCCTCTTTCACGATAGTTCATGACCAATACCATTCTCAATACAATATCGAGTTATTATTCCATTGACAAACTCGGTTCCTCCTGTCCGATCTTATTTTGATAATGGTTTGACTCTTCTCGCTTTTGAATCCTCTTCATCATTTGTGGTAGTTTTTGTAGAGTTTCTTTCTTCTTACACATGAATATTGTCCATGTATATCTTGAGTAGTCATCTACTACCACCAAGGTGTATTTCTTTCCACTTATCTTTGGCGGGTTCCACTGGGCCAAATAGATCCATATGAAGCGATGCAATATTCTTGTTGAGGATGGGCACGTCTTTTCTTTGAATGACGACTTGATTTGTTTTCCCTTCGACATGCGTCACATATACTCTCCTTTGTATATCGAGTCCGGAAGTCCTTCTACAAGATTACTTCTCGCAAGCTTGTTAATCGTTTTGAAGTTCGTGTGACTCGGCTTTTTGTGCCCACCTAACTTGATTCACCGCGCTCTTTGCTAGAGGCAGTCTTGGGTGTTTGATTGACCAATCCACTACATACATATTTTTTTTTCACATCCTTGCAAAGACAACTTCATTTGATTCAATATCTTTGATTTGGCATATACCCATGTTGAATCCAACATTGTAGCCCTTGTCACGAGTTGATCGATGCTCGATAAATTGAAGTTGAGTCCTTCAACATATGCAACATCGTGATCTCTAATCCATTCCTCTTGATGGATCCAATGCCTCTTATTTCGCCAGAGCTTCATTTCCTCCAAATATGACTTTTGCTCCTTTAACTTCCTTGAATTTTGACAGATTTTTCTTATTTCCTGTCATATGTCCGGAATGACCACTATCCATGTACCATGTTCCTTGGCACTCATTCCTTGAACTCGCAATCAAGGAAATTAAGTTTTAGGTACCCATACTTGTCCTGGGGTCCCGAGGGGTTAGAATTGTAAGATGATCCAACCAACCTATAGCCAAATGATTTGACTCTAAGAGGTTGCCATCTATTAGTGCCATAATCATAATTAATCCTCGCAAATTGCTTGGGGATTCTAGGTTCATACATCCGTCTCTTTTGTCCGTATGCCGCATATGTGTTTTAGCAATTGCCTTTCTTGGGTAATTGTGGTGTCTTTGAGTGTAGTGCCTAGGTGCATATGTATGCCGATGAAAGCTCTTATACTTTTGAAATGGTCTTTCTTGAGTTCTAGGCCTTTGCCATTTGGGCTTATATTCCATAAGTCTATGCCGATAGTTCACATTATTCCAATCAGCTTGGCTTGGATATTTTCTACCATTCCCATCATATGTATTTCTTTTATGGATTTTTCTGGGGTTTTTGGTAGCTCGCTTCTTCTTTACAGAGTATTTTGCTTGGAGTTTCTTTGAGGGACTAAATTTGAATCTCTTCTCAAATTTGTCCTTTCAAAGACACTCAATCGGGCCGTTTTCCTTTTCCTTTATAACCAAGGCCGTTTGCTTGTTATTGTGCTTTGGAGTGAATGTGTGTGTAACATTTAGAGTTTTGGATTTTTCGGACTCTTCATGGCTTGAAGATCCTTTTTCCAAAATTAATTTTGAGGTTTGACATAGACACGAGGAATTAAATCCTAAGCCTGTCTTGTCTCCACATTCTCTTTGACTCATAATAAGATCATCCAATGATTTAGATGCCTCAGTGAATGAGGCAATAACATTCTTGAGGTCATTCTCCTCTTTTCTATAGCAGCAATTTCGCTATTAATTTAGCATTTTCAAATTTTTTAAACTTTCATTCTCATCGCCTACTTGACTTAGAGTACTCAAACCTCCTTAGTCACTTTGAGTTTTGACTTTTGAGTAGGTTGTTTTCCTCATTCAATAGTGTGTGTGAGGATTTAATGTGTTCAAAATCTTTCATCATTTTGCCTAATGAATCATAAAGATCAGTGGGTGATGAAGTGTGTGTCACGTCACTATCACTAGTGTCTCGAGTTTGATGAGTTAGAGTGTACCTCATCTTCTTGGTCAAGTTGATCTTGTTCCTTGGCCATCAAGCGATCGGGGCTTCTTCTTCGAGTCACTTGAGTAGTCAGCCTTCTTTGCTCAATCGAATTGTCTCTCTTGACTTGGTGTTTTGTGCCATCCTCGCAGCCATCATTGCCTTTTTCTTTTCTTGTCTTCTTTCTCTCAAGACATTCCTTTCTTCTTCATCCATGTACTTGTTAACTACAGGATATGAGCAAATAATGGCATAGTGACCTGGTTGTAGATTCCAACATAGATATTCAGCTTTTGATCGGCTCTTTCCATTCTTGAGTTGTCACCCTCCGATACTCAACTTTTTGATGATCTGTTCTCTTGGTTGGCCTATCTTCCCTTGATTTGGAGTGAGCCGAGTGTCTTCTCGGAAGATTCACCCTTTCCTCTCTTGTAGTTCTTATTAAAGAACTTGTTGAATCTTTTAACCATCGTGGCTATTTCTTCCGGTCAATGACTTCTTTGACCTCGGCTCTTCTTCCCATCTTTGACAATTAGAGCAAATTGTTTTGGGTACAACTGTCTCTTCTTGGTCTTTTCTTCTCGGCTCAAACTCGTAGGCTTTGAGGTCCGAGAATAACTCATGGTTGGATGTCTTTGATAGGTCCATGGAATGTCTCAAAGTGCCATGACCTTCATTTCCCATTCAAACCGGGAAGACTTTTAGGATTTTCATACACATTTCCTTCTCGTGTATATTCCTTTCCAAGTGCTTGAGATAGCTCATTTGTGATTTCGTGAACCAAGCATCCAAGTTGATCCAGGTTTTCCCGAGATCATTTTGAAGTTCTCAAATTTCAGATGACCACCGATAATTTGTTTTCTTTGATTTGTTTCGAGCCTTCACAAATCAATGTCACTTGTCCTGCATTTCCTTAGCCGTTTTGCATGATTTGACTTTATTGAACATGGCTTTGTCCAAGGTTTTGTAAAGGATGTCCTTGGCTACTTTGTCCAGGTTGTATCTTTTCTCGTCATCATTTGTCCACTCGGTTCTTGGTTTTTCAACCATGGCTGGTCCGGGAGCAAAGATCTTCTTCTCCTTCACCGCAACTCTTCGCACAAAATGTGTTCACCTTTAATATTTGCAGAGGCCCATCTTCTATCACTATCCTCATCTCATCATGTAATGCCGATAGATGAGCCCGCATACGAATTTTCCAATCATCAAATTCTTCAATAGTGAACATAGGGATGCGTGTCAAATTTGCTTCCATGATAATAACTTTTAATGATAGAAAAGAGTTTTGAAGGTTTAAGTACTAAAGCGACTTTGAAAAGTTTGGAGATCTAGTTCAAGAACCGGTGCGGAGGGTTCAATGAACCAACCGCTCCGATACCACTTGTAGGTCCCAAGGGGTGTAAGTGTAAGGTTTAGAAGGGGGGTTGAATAAACCTTACCAAATTTTCGATTTAGTCCTTTTAAATATACAGAGTTGATTCTACACAAAATTGTGTCCTCTTGATGGACAATCGATTTAGTCAATCAAGAGAGTTAGTCTCTCAACGGACTCAAATTTAGCCGTTGATGGAATAACTCATTTGTTGATTCTAAATTAACTCAATCGTGGTTTTGTTTGCGGAAGACTTAACACCCTTAAGTTTGATTAAGCAAGAGTTTAGTGCTAGGTTTAGTACTAGTATTATCAAGTGGATAGCAAATTTATCGCCAGATATAAGCGGAGTTAAAAATGCAGAATTAAAGTGATGAAATGTAAATGACACAATGAAATTTTTATAGAGGTTCAAGATGGGGTAATTCTTCTACTCCTCTATTCTCCAACTCCCGGAGGAATCCACTAGGTAATGATCGGTTTACAAAGTGGTAACAGTCCCAGATACAAGTCTTGATCACACACCGACTTGATCCTTTGGGACTCGGTCGAGACGCCTTGATCACTCGGTGGCTTCTCGACGACTCGCCTTCTTTCAGGCGGCTGCGCTTTGCTACTACACTCACTTGCTCAAGCTCTTTGGATTTGATCACGAAGCCCTCCAAAAGCTTAAGACTTGGTTCAACATTGAACCTTCCTACAATCCTTCCCGGAATGTAGACCCTTGTTTTCAGTGTTTTCCTCTTCAACCGATTGAAGTTATCTTTCCTTCACAGTGAGTGTTGGATTGATGTTCTTCGTAATGCAGCTTGAGGATTGAGAATGTTTGAGCTTTTTTCTAATATGCTTGTATATCTCATATGTGTGTCATCCTTCGTCTCAAACAAACTCCTCGGCCTTTTATAGTGAACTTTCAAAAATTTGCCCGTTGAAGAGATAGGCTTATTTTTTAAAGTCACTTGCAATCATTGGTTTGTCTTGTTGCGCTTCTTGGAATTGCCATTTCCTCGCATTTAATTGTTCTTTCACCTTTTCGAGTTCGACACGGTGTGGTGCTTCCCATTGGTTCATTCCTTTTGCACGCTTCCGGGATCGAGCACTCCGAGAAAGGTGGTATGGAGATATTACTTGTTTAAGTAAATCTCTTGATTTTCAGGCAACGGTTCTTTTACGATTATCTCGACTTGACCTGCATTTTCTTGCTTTCCCGGATGACTTAGAGTCGCCTTCCAATCATTGGATGACTCTTCCGTCATTTCAACTTGAGACTTGGCTTTTCTTGAGTTGACTTGATCGATGCTCCCACTCACCGCATCTCACCGCTTCTCCGAGAGAGTTCTGCTCTACTCTTCTTTGCCATACTCTGCCTCGCACGAAGTCTTCCTTCAAGTCTTGATTTGTCTTCTTGCATGTTAGGCGTGGCCGACTTAACTCGGCCTTGGCTACTCTATTTATTACAATGCATTTTACAACAAGAATTGGGGTGCCAACTTTCTATTCTATGTTTTACATGGCATTCATCAAAATCTTAAACAATAAATTTCCTAACACTCATTTAGAAGATGAAAGCTTAGACGTTCAACTGGAGGATATTTATATTGGATTTCAAAACCAGTAATCTCCATGCTGCCTCACGCGACGAAATATACCTACAAAGGTAAAACACACTAACTTCGTCAACAGTGTTACCCAATTCCTCATCATTGGTGCTCGTATAGAACGATGTTGTAACCCAGTCATGTCTTTTATTTACATACTTGAACAAATATTTTATCGATCTAGACTGGTTACACCATTCTACATTAATGTGAGCTTCGTACTTTAGCAACAACTGACGATTGTACGGCACAACATATCTGTTATCCAGAGGAACACCATTTTTCTCAACAATTCTCCCATTATTTCTTCGTCTATAACGCGGATACCCTTCTTCATCAATAGTAGTTTTATCCACAAACTTTTTCAGAAAATGTTTAGTGCAACGACCATCAGCCATGCACGGAGAGTTTTTTCTAATATCTCCACATGAACCATGAATCATGTGGTCTCTCACACAAGAAAGATAATAATACAGATCAATGCCCTCATTGGGTATTTCGCGATATAATCCGATCTATATCATCTGCAGTTGGATACTTGTCTTCTTTGGACAAAAAAAGGATTATATGTGCATGAGGCAACCCATGCGTCTAAAATCCTATCGTGTATATAACTGCAACGTCAAAATTAAGAAAAAATAATGTGAAAAGTAAGAAACAAAAAAAATAATATAAATAAAATAGTTGAGAAGAATTATAACCTGCTATTACATTCCCAAACATTTTATTCTGACGAAGATCTTTTATCAAACAATCCAATTTCAATTTAAAGATTCTGCAGACAATGTCAGGTCGGTCCTCAAGACTAAGATTCTTCTTATCAAGAAATTGAACAATCTCTAGCCATTTTAGATTGCAAGTGAATGTTATAAACAAATCCGGATAGCCTGCCCATCGACATAGAGCCATTTCATCCTGATAGTTCTGTATCATATATCGAGCACCTTTAGTGAAACTAAAAGGTAATATAATTCATTTTCCATGGCTACTTGGATCGATATCTGCATTCAACAAAGCATCTGTTAGACCTTATATATATCACAGCGCAACTTCTTTTGGTGTAACCGAATATACTTCAACCGGGATGACTCGACCATCGTGTAAGCATCGACAACAAATTGTTGAATAATCTTCTAGATGAAAAAATAGTAGAAGCTTCTTGTTCCCGGTTGTGCAATCTGTAAGCAAACAATTCTCGAACACTTATTGTTTTTCTGCTTCTCGGATTAATTTTCTGGAGATTCGAAAATTGTATGTCTTCTGTGAAACCGTCTTCGCCAAAAGGTAATAATAACGGATACTGCAAGTCCAAGTAGGATGCATTCAATTCCTTGATACATTTCAAAACTCCGGATTTTGTTTCCACAAAATCTCGATCTCCTAAAGCCTGATCAAAATCTCCAACTATCAGTGCAGCAACTTCTGAACTCGTAGGCATATTATATCTCCTAGCATCCATACTCTGCTTTCCGATCAGATGCAGTCTCACATTAGAATCACCATGTTGTTGAATCTTCTCTTTCGCCATTATGAAAGTCTTGACTAAAATATTATTCTTACCTAACATTCTCTTTAAGTCACTAATGATAACTTCGTGCAAATTATATTTTCGCTCCTTGTCTATAAAATAAAATAGAAAAAAATATAGAAATATTAGCATAATTCAGCTTAAAGAAATAACAAATATTATATAATTTTATTAAAAGAAGAATACTCGATTAATTTAATCGGTGTGATATTTCATTTTTCAGATCATATATATACATTTGTGCGAATTTTCAGTATTGAACCATCCGACAAGAATAAACTTCCAATCGATGATATTTGTCCATGCATTCGAAAAACAAGAGGACCGGGACTCTCGCTTATAACTTTGTCTATCTTGCCTTCTATTAAAGTAAAAAAGTAACATATTGTTGTACAATCTTATGTTGTCTTGAAAGTGCTTAGATTTATTTCCATCTCCGAATAATAATTCGCAAAGCACATTAGGTGGTTGTTTAATGGAGGTAGTTGAATAATGTCATTCTTTGAAACACAAAGAGTATCGAGGCTTTTTTGGAAAGGAAGATAGTCTTTCTTCGTACCAAAACAAAGCTCCACAAAATTCACATTTGTATGTCGCGACACCCATGTCCAAAAGATTCAAAACATATAACATAACTTTTGTTAAACAATTATATAAAAATATTAATTCACTCCCATCATTTCTTCGTCTATAACGCGGATACCCTTTTTCATCAATAGTAGTTGCATCCACAAACTTTTTCAGAAAATATTTAGTGCAACGACCATAAGCCATGCACGGAGAGCTTTTTCTAATATCTCTACATGGACCATGAATCATGTGGTCTCTCTCTACAACATAATAATACGGATCAATGCCCTCATTGGGTATTTCTGCTGATATAATCTGATCTATATCATCTGCAGTTGGATACTTGTCTTCTTTGGACAAAAAAAGCAATATATGTGCACGAGGCAACCCATGCTTCTAGAATCCTATCGTTTATATAACTGCAACGTCAAAATTAAAAAAAGATAATGTGAAAAGTAAGAAACAAAAAAAAATCATAGAAATAAAATAGTTGAGAAGAATTATAACTTGCTATTACATTCCCAAACATTTTATTCTCGATTTAAGATCTTTTATCAAACAATCTAATTTCAATTTAAAGATTCTCGCAGACAATGCCAGGTTGGTCCTCGGACTAAGATTCTTCTTATCAAGAAATCGAACAATCTCTGGCCATTTTGGATTGCAAGTGAATGTTATAAATAAATCCAGATAGTCCGCCCACCGACATATAGCCATTGCATCCTGATAGTTCTGTATCATATATCGAGCACCTCCAGTGAAACTGGAAGATAATATAATTCGTTTTTCTTGGCTACTTGGATCTATATATGCATTCAACAAAGCATCCGTTAGACCCTTATATATATCACAGCGCAACTAATTCTTTTGGTGTAACCGAATATACTTCAATCGGGTGACTCGACCATCGTGTTAGCATCGACAACAAATTGTTGAATAATCTTCTAGATGAAAAAATAGTAGAAGCTTCTTGTTCCTCACAGTAATCTGTAAGCAAAAATTCTAACGCTTATTGTTTTTCGCTTCTCGGATTAATTTTCTGGAGATTTAAATATGGTATGTCTTCTCTGAAACCGTCTTCGTGAAAAGGTAATAATAACGGATACTGCAAGGCCAAGTAGGATGCATTCAATTCCTTGATACGTTTCAAAACTCCGATTTTGTTTCCACTAAAATATATCGATCTCCTAAATCCTAATCAAAATCTCCAACTATCGGTCAAAGAACTTCGAACTCGTAGGCATATTATATCTCCTAGCATTCGTACTCTACTTTCCGACGAGACACAATCTCACATTAGAATCACCATGTTGTCGAATCTTCTCTTTCGCCATTATGAAGGTCTTGACTAAAACATTATTCTCATCTAACATTCTCTTTAAGTCACTAACGATAACTTCGTGCAAATTATATTTTCGCTCCCTTGTCTATAAAATAAAATATAAAAAATAGAGAAATATTAGCATAATTGATTAAAGAAATAACAAATATTATATAATTTTATTAAAAAAGAAAGAATACCGACAGAATTTAATCGGTGTGATAGTTCATTTTCCGTATCATATATATACATTTGTGCGAATTTTGGTATTGAACCATCTGACGGTAATAAACTTCCAATCAGATGTTAATTTTGTCCATGCATTCGAAAAACAAGAGGACCAGGACCTCTGTTTATATCTTTGTCTATTTTGCCTCCCATTAAAGTAAAACAGAACATATTGTTGTACGACCTTATATTGTTTTGAAAGTGCTTAGATTTATTTCCATCTCCGAATAATAATTCGCAAAGCACATTAGGTGGTTGTTTAACTGGAGGTAGTTGAATAATGTCATTGTTGAAACACAAAGAGTATCGAGGCTTGTTTTTTGGAAAGGAAGATAATCTTTCTTCGTACCAAAACAAATCTCCACAAAATTCACATTTGTATGTCGCGACACCCATGTCCCAGTATCCAAAAACATATAACATAACTTTTGTTAAACAATTATATAAAAACATTAATTCACTCCCATCATTTCTTCGTCTATAATGCGGATACCCTTCTTCATCAATAGTAGTTGCATCCACAAACTTTTTCAGAAAATGTTTAGTGCAACGACCATCAGCCATGCACGGAGAGTTTTTTCAAATATCTCCACATGGACCATGAATCATGTGGTCTCCCACTACAACATAATAATACAGATCAATGCCCTCATTGGGTATTTCTGCTGATATAATCCGATCTATATCATCTGCAGTTGGATACTTGTCTTCTTTGGACAAAAAAAGCAATATATGTGCATGAGACAACCCATGCTTCTAAAATCCTATCGTGTATATAACTGCAATATCAAAATTAAGAAAAAATAATGTGAAAAGTAAGAAACAAAAAAAAATCATAGAAATAAAATAGTTAAGAAGAATTATAACTTGCTATTACATTCCCAATCATTTTATTCTAACGAAGATCTTTTATCAAACAGTCCAATTTTAATTTAAAGATTCTGCAGACAATCAGATCGGTCCTCAGGACTAAGATTATTCTTATCAAGAAATCGAACAATTTCTGGCCATTTTGGATTGCAAGTGAATATTATAAACAAATCCAGATAGCCCGTTCATCGACATATAGCCATTGCATCCTGATAGTTCTGTATCATATATCGAGCACCTCTAGTGAAACTGGAAGATAATATAATTCGTTTTCCATGGCTACTTGGATCGATATCTACATTCAACAAAGCATCCGTTAGACCCTTATATTTATATCACAACGCAACTAATTCTTTTGGTGTAACTGAATATACTTCAATCGGGCTGACTCGACCATCGTGTAAGCATCGACAACAAATTGTTGAATAATCTTCAGATGAAAAAATAGTAGAAGCTTCTTGTTCCTCACAGTAATCAGAAGCGAAAAATTCTCGAACACTTATTATTTTTCTCGGATTAATTTTACGGAGATTCGAGAATGGTATGTCTTTCTCCGAAACCTGTCTTCGCAAAAGGTAATAATAACGGATACGAGAAGATTGGAGAGCTCCATCACCTTGAAGAGTTTTGAGATCGCCCATATTGACGCCCGGCAACGGAACCAAAATATTATGATCCTTCGCAAAAGCTCGCGTCAAAGGGCTTTCGAATTTATTGGAAGATGGAATAGGATTAGTTATGCTTGCGGAAGAACATGAAATGACAAAGATAATTAAAATACACAACTAAAAAGAACGAAGTGGAATTGTTTGGGAGTTTTCCTTCTCCTTTGTTTTTCCTCAATTCTTGTCTGTCTTTCATTGAATAAAAGGTCCCTTTATATAATAGAGAATTACAAGTCACATAATAAGGAAAGAACATAAAAATTGCAATTAGCCTACAAATTGAAAATGATACGAAATCATAATTGAAAACAACCAAAAATAAACAAGCTGCTAAAGGAAATAAATTTGAATTCTCAATCAATGATATTGGAAATCAATCGGCATTGATTGATTTGCAATTGTGCCCCTATTGTAATCTTTCCTTGTGGATGCATCATTAATATTTTATTTTCATCTGACAGGTTGTTGGATCTGTTCTTTGTTTGTTGTAGGCACAAACCAACTTCTGATAAAAAAAATGGGATGGAAAAAGATAAATACTACATATATTTTTATTTATTTGTTTTTGAAATTTTAAATATTAGTTGTTGCAGTTAATAAATCTACAAAATATATGTTATTGTTGAACTTTCCGATGATTTTTAATTTAGTTTTTATTCTGATCTTTGTTTTTATGTTGCAGATTAAATCCTTCTTTTTTGAAACAGAGAAACCAAAAACACAACACCTTAATAGATCGAAAAAGTTTGAAGGGTGAAAAAAAATATATAAGTCCTACTTTTTATCATATTCAATTTTTTTGTTTTCTCAATTTCTTTTTGTTGTTTAACAGTATTTTATGTTTTCTAATGATTGTAATTTATCGTTACAAATATTAAAATTGTCAATGAAAAAATTCATGATAGCTTACGATTTTGCTGAAAAAGTTTAATCTGCTAATAAACGATATGACCAGATAATAAGTTTTATTTAATCCTTTTATGATTTGAGGCCTTTTTTTATTATTTGGAAGGACTCAAGTAAATGTTTGATGATTAATTTTTTTATATTTCATATTGATGTGTTTAATGATTTGCATTGTTTGATGATAATTGTTTTTATTTTTCAACTTTTAATCAAAGAAAAGTTGTAGAAATTATAGTTCCATTGTTTGATGTTTCATATAATTTTTTTATTAACTTATTATATTTTTCTTTTGAGGTTATGTTGAAATTAAAAATACAAAGCAGAACATTGATGGAATATCCAGACACATAAAGGTAATATTCAAACCAAAAATCCCTAGACTACAATATATGTCATTTTTAAAATCAAAATTATAATACCGTATGAAGAATTATCATCCCTTCTTTATTTATTGCCTAAAACATTATGTCCTTTTTCGATCGTCGCATGTTTGATTGTTCAGAACGTGTTGTGTTCTTGCGTTTGCCTTTTCTCAATTGTTGGTGATGGTGTTCTGTTCCAAGATTTTTTGAAATGCAAAATAAACACTATTGAATTATGACATCAATATATACTGAAACTAAAAATGAAACTATTTTTTATAAAGATACATATATTGTCCGAAAATCAATCAGATTCTTGAATTCACAAGTAAGATTTTTCTTTTACCATATATAGCTAACTATGAAAATCTCTTGTTATCATTTAAATGCATATATATTCTAAATTGAAATGTAATATTTTCTTGCCAAATATGAATGTCAATTAATTTCTCTGGCATTCTTTATCTTGTGGTGAAATCATCAATGCTTTTAGTTTACATGCCGTGATAATTGTGTTATTAAATTTAGATTTACAATTATGAGTTGTTTGAATTATTGTTGGCATTTGTAATTGTTTATTTTTCTTGCACGAATTAAGTTTTATGAAGACTCTAAGCTAAAAAAGCCACTTGATCCTACACATTAAGTGTAGTGGAATCCTGTTGGTGCTGGAGTCTTCTTTTTGTGATATTTTGATGAATGTTTTTATAAGTACATATTTTATTGTATAATTTTTTGTTAATAAAAATGCACATGCAATTAAGCTTGTACAAATGCAACAATATGTTTTTCGACAAACATAATAGTTATTTAAAAGTAATCCATAATATTATTGCAATAATTGTAAAAAATATAAACTTTGATTAATTAATGCCATTAACCAAACTGCAAAAAAGCAAACCTAAACAACTAAGATTGTTCAATGAAATATAACCAACCAAAGAAAATGAAAAAAATAAAAACCAAAGCAATAGAAACCAAATATTATTCTATGTCCAATTAACAAAACCATCTTTTCTATTCTTCCTTCGCGTCCTCCTTCTTTATAATACTCTTCAACTTTTTGCAAGTGCTTGAAGATGAGAATTCTTCAAGTAAAGCACGCTTAGTACCAGAAGCTTCTAGTCCATTGCTTGTTTGCTTCACAGTTTTTTGGGGTATTAACCACATCTTCTGATGAATAATCCTATTAAAAAATAATAAGCAGAAATAATAAAAATTAAACAATAACATAATGTTTGAAACTTCAAATATGAATTTCATATTTAATATTTTTACAAACAAACATTTAAAAATTAAATACCTTCAACTGTGTCAAATCATCTGCTTGAAGATTTGAGAAAAAATCCGACTCCTACAGATACAATATTATTTTAGTGTAAAATAATAAAATACGAATGCAGTGAACATAATTAATTATTTAAATATATCTGACCTAAAAAACAGAGCAACCATATTTCAAAATTAAAGATGGATCATCTGTTAGCTTCACAATCGTGAATGCTCCCATATAGTTTCAAGTCGCTCTCGACTTGATTTGCACTTTAAACAATATTTTTTTCTCAAGTAAGGAACATATCTCTTCAGGAATTTCATATGTGTTTGCTTTCTAAACAAAAGAAATCATAAAAAATTTATTTGATAATATAGAGTAAAACTACATAAAATATAAAATGAAGTACAAAAAATTCGTTAAATAAATTAAAATAACTCCGCATGCACTCCTCCCGCAAGATTGTGCACGGCTTGCCTATTAGAGCCTCACAGTCTCTGTCCCAACAAAAAGAAGAGATGCACAGTGTCTCGTCCACAACTTGGCGAATTTTGTACCTAAAGATTCTAGTCTGATGTTGACTATCACATTTTGCATAATATAATTGTTCCCTAGCTTCTTCGAGTTTCTTTAGGCATTTATTGCAAGAAAAATACCACCACTCTCCGATAAAAGACAAAATCTTTGCGCAAACCCAGAAACTTCCAACCTAAAATTTAAAAATATATAAAAAAATTAATATATCAGACACAAATATATGAATAATAAAATAAATTTTTATAAAATTAAGTTTTGCAACCTCTTCTCTTATGTACAATTGATCCAATGTTAGGAATGATGAGTTTTCCGATTCTAAATCCTCAACTATAGTGCGAGCCGACAGAACTGTAACATAGCTTATAGACCTTGTTTGAGTGCTTGTTTCAGGAATCCTACAAAAATACAAATATTATATATAAATTACCTATATTAAAAAAAATCAAACCAAAATACTTTACCTCTGCTTAAACTCAATTATTTCCTCAAAATTGGCATCCACAATCATCTTTGTAACATAAAAGGAATTTGAGACCTTAACCTGATCTGAAAAAACGAAAAAAAATTGTTAGCATAGGAAGGAGAAAAAAATTATGTTTATTTTTTATAATTTATTAAAACTATACATTTTTTCAATATTACCTCTGAACACCTTGGCCCGACACATATGGAGTATAATCACTATGGACTCTAAACTTTTGGTCTCTAGATGCTTTAGGATCAAATCAACATAATCCTCCCATAGTGTGAAGCTTATACGATTATTCCTGTAAAATAAAATTTGAAAATATTTATTTGATTTTTGAGATGTTAAACGTTTTGTTGAAATTTTATAATGAAAATTACTCTGAATCTTCTAATGTGAGCTCGATGAATCTGGTAATTTTCTCTCCAAATTCTTTGTTCTGTGCAGACTACATTAACACAACTCTTCCTATGACATCTGAATTTTTTTGACAAATAAGTTTATGAAAAACAAAATTATATATTAATTGCATGTCTATATTAAAATTAGAAGTATAAAAAATTCTTACCAAACAACAATGTCACATCAACAGTGTCAGCATTTGACAATTCAGAGAAATTTTTAAAATTGATCATGAATCGTGGGAATGAATTATCAAACATTTCAAATACATTAGTTCAGCTATGAAACATAATCTTGTGCTTTATTGTGGTAGCTTTGTACTTGTCCGTCTGGTTAGCGACAATAAATTCACGAATTGCATAAACCCGACCTTCTTTCAATTTTTTTTGAACTGCTCAATATGAAAACGTCTGACAGTCCCGTGGATCCGATCTCCCTACAAAATTAATAGGATCAATAAAAATTGAAATATAAAATCAACATTAAATTAAATGTATATGTTACCTCGATATCGTGGATGACACATTTGAGGCTTTGTATTTGGTTTCTGTCATTGTATGTGGGCTTTTCGTACATCCCAATCAAACGAAGCTTGACCACCCATTGGGTTTTTGTCATATTCAAATCATGAATGAGAGTAGTCATGGGTGCCATTTTGATTTTATAGCAAGTTTGATTTTATGTGGATAGAGGTTTTTTACTTCTCGGCTTTGCAGACGTGAGGTTTGAATGTGTAAGGTTGATAATGAAATTGCACATCATATATATAGGTGAGCAATTAGGTTAATTATGGAAATATATAATTATTTAAAAAAAATCAAATAATTTTTTTTAACTTTATAGCAAGTTCTACTAATCGAAAAAATTAAATTACCATTTATATTTTGCTTGGTTATTAATAAGAAAGAAATATATATTTAGATTATGTTTAAAAAAATTAAATCGTTTTTTTATTTTATTGCAGGTTTTGCTAATTGAATTAATTAAATTGCCATTTATATATAGATTATGTCAATTATGAACTGATTTTAGCGCAGCAAAATTGGAAATGGAAAGTTAATTATTCTGTCTACAATTTTATTCTCAATTTAATTATTTTCTTGGTCAACAATTCAGAAGATTGTATTGTCAGCCCTTTTCATTTGGAAAGTTAATTTATTGTAATTAAGTTAGTATTGTTAATTTATTATGAATGTAAATTTGGAAAGTTTAATTGGTTGTCAATTTACCTTTGTTGCCATATTTATAATCATTGCGCCAAAATTAACAAACTTTCGTTAATATTATCGGTCTTAATTTCATAATTATCTGTCTTAATTTATTTATTGTTGCTAATAGTATTGAAACATTATTTTTAGGAATTTTATTGTTTAGATTTTGATGAATGCCATGTAAAACTTAGAATAGAAAGTTGGCTCCCCAATTCTTTCAGTAAAATGTATTGTAACAATTAGAGCGGCCAAGCCGAGTTAAGTCGCCTACGCCCTAACATGCAAGAAGACAATCAAGAATGGAAGGAAGACCTGCGAGAAACAAAGTGAATATGGCAAAGAGGAGTAGACGGGAACTCTCTTTGAAGAAGCGGTGAGATGCGGTGAGTGGAGCATCGTCAAGTCAACTCAAGAAAAGCCAAGTCTCAAGTTGAAGTGAGAAGAGTCATCCAATGATTGGAAGTCGACTCTAAGTCACCGGGGAAAGCAAGGAAATGCGGTCAAGTCGAGATAATCGTAAAAGAAGAATTGTACGAGTAAATCAAGAAATTTACTTAAACAAGTAATATCTCCATACCACCTTTCTCGGAGTGCTCACCCGAAGCGTGCAAAAGGAATGAACCAATGGGAAGCACCACACCGTGTCGAACTACGAAAAGGTGAAAGAACAATTCATACGAGGAAATGGCAATTCCAAGAACTGCAAGCCAACGACTGCAAAGTGACTTTCAAAAATAAGCCTATCTCTTCAACGGGCAAATTTTTGAAAGTTCACTATAAAAGGCTGAGGAGTTTGTTTGAGATAAGATGATGACACACATATGAGATAAACAAGTACATTAGAAAAACTGAAACACTCTCAATCCTCAAGCCTACATTACGAAGTACATCAATCCAACACTCACCTGTGAAGGAAAGAGAACTTCAACCAGTTGAAGAGGAAACCTTTGAAAACAAGGGGTCTACATTCCAGGAAGGATTGTAGAAAGGTTCAAGGCTGAACCAAGTCTTAAGCTTTTGGAGGGCTTCGTGATCAAATCCAAAGAGCTTGAGCAAGTGAGCTGTAGTAACAAGGCAGCTGCCCTGTGAAGAAGCCGAGTCGTCACGAGAAGCCAGTTGAGTGATCAAGGCGTCTCAGATCGAGTCCCTAAGGATCAAGTCATTTTGTTGTGATCAAGACTTGTATCCGGACTGTTACCACTTTGTAAACCGATCATTACTTAGTGGATTCCTCCAGGAGTTGGAGAAGAGAGGAGTAGAAGAATTACCCCATCTTCGAACCTCTATAAAAACCTTACTGTGTCATTTACATTTCTGCATTTAAATTCTTGCACTTTTAACTGCTTATATCTCATTTGATAAATTTGCTTTCCATTTGATAAAATTATAAGTACTAAATCAAGCTCTAAAATCTTGCTTAATCAAACATAAGGGTGTTAAGTCTTCCATGAAAATAAAACCACGGTTGAGTTAAATTATAGCCAACAAAGTGAGTTACTCCATCAACGGCTCGGGTGAGTCTGTTGAGAGATTAACTCTCTTGAGTGACTAATTCGATTGTCCATCAAGGACACATTTGTGTAGAATCAACTCTGTAGATTTAAAAGGACTAAATCGAAAATTTGGTAAGGTTTATTCAACCCCCTTCTAAACCTTACACTTACACCCCTTGGGACCTACAAGTGGTATCGGAGCGGTTGGTTCATTGAACCCTCCGCACCAGTTCTTGAACTAGATCTCCAAACTTTTCAAAAAGTCGCTTTAGTACTTAAACCTTCAAAACTCATTTTATTAAAAGTCATTATCATGGAAGCAAATTTGACACGCATCCCTATGTTCACTATCGAAGAATTTGATGATTGGAAAATTCGTATGCGAGGCTCATCTATCAAAGCATTACATGATGAGATGTGGATAGTGATAGAAGATGGGCCTCGGAAATATTAAAGGTGAACACGGTTATGCGAAGAGTTGCGGTGAAGGAGAAGAAGATCTTGCTCCCGGACGATCATGGTTGAAAAACCAAGAACCGAGTGGACAAATGATGATGAAAAAAAAAGATACAACCTGGACAATGTAGCCAAGAACATCCTTTACAAAACCTGGACAAAGCCATGTTCAATAAAGTCAAATCCGCAAAACGGCTAAGGAAATCGGGACAAGTTGACATTGATTTGTGAAGGCTCGAGCAAATCAAAGAAAACAAATTATCGGTGGTTTGTATTGAAGTTTGAGAATTTCAAAATGATCTCAGGAGAGAACCTGGATCAACTAGACGCTCGGTTCACGAAATCACAAATGAGCATGCATGCACTTGGAAAGGAATATACACGAAGGAAATGTGTATGAAAATCCTAAAAAGTCTTCCAATTTGAATGGGAAATGAAGGTCATGGCACGAGACATTCCATGGACCTATCAAAGACATCCAACCATGAGTTATTCTCGGACCTCAAAGCCTACGAGTTTGGTGAGAAGAAAAGACCAGGAAGAGAAAACTATACCCAAAACAATTTGCTCTAATTGTCAAAGATGGGAAAGAGAGCCGAGGTCAAAAAAGTAATTGACCCGAAGAAATAGCCACGATGGTTAAAAGATTTAACAAGTTCTTTAACAAGAACTACAAGAGAGGAAAGGGTGAATCTTCCGAGAAGACACTCGGCTCCTCCAAATCAAGGGAAGACAGGCCAACCAAGAGAACAGATCATCAAAAAGTTGAGTATCAAAGAGCCGACAACTCAAGAATGGAAAAAAGCGATCAAAAGGTGAATATCTATGTTGGAACTCAGAGACAACCAGGTCACTATGCCATTGATTGCTCATATCCTGTGGTCAACAAATACAGGGGATGAAGAAGAAAGAAATATCTTGAGAGAAAGAAGACAAGAAAAGAAAAAGGCAATGATGGTGCGCAGAGATCTGCCGAGACAAAGCCCAAGTCAAGAGAGACAGTGATTCAGAGAGCAGCGGTGAAGCCGACTATTCAAGTGACTCGAAGAAGAAGCCCTGATCCGCTTGATGGCCAAAGAACAAGATCAACTCGATCAAGAAGATGAGGTACAATCTAACTCAAGCAGACTCAGACACTAGTGATAGTGATCGTGACACACACACTTCATCACCCATCGATCTTTATGACTCATTAGGCAAAATGATGAAAGATTTTGAACACATTAAATCCTCACACACACTATTGAATGAGGAAAACACTTACTCAAAAGTCAAAACTCAAAGCCGACTAAGGAGCCGAGTACTCTAAGTCAAATATTTGTTGAAAATGAAAGTTTAAAGGTTTGAAAATGCTAAATTAGTAGCGAGAAATTCTTTGCTATAGAAAAGAGGGAGAATGACCTCAAGAATGTTATTGCCTCATTCACTAAGGCATCTAAATCATTGGATGATCTTATTATGAGTCAAAGAGAATGTGGAGACAAGAGGCTTAGGATTTAATTCCTCTGTGCCATGTCAAACCTCGGGAGTAATTTTGGAAAAAGGATCTTCAAGTCATGAAGAGTCCGAAAAATCCAAAACTCTAAATGTTGCACACACATTCACTCCAAAGCACAATACTAAGCAAACTGGCCTTGGTTACAAAGGAAAAGGAAAATGACCGAGTTGAGAGTGCTAAAAGGACAGTGAGAAGAAATTCACCGAGTCCTCAAGCAAACTCCAAACAAAAAATACTCTGTAAAGAAGAAACAGAGCTACCAAAAACCCCTGGAAAATCCATAAAAGAAATACATATGATGGGAATGGTAGAAAATATCCAAGCCAAGTGATTGGAATAATGTGAACTATCAAAGATAGACTTATGGAATATAAGCCCAAATGGCAAAGGCCAGAACTCGCAAAGGCCATTCCAAAAGCATAAGAGCTTTCATCAAGACACACATATGCACCTAGGCACTACACTCAAAAACACCACAATTACCCAAGGAAGGCAATTGCTAAAACACATATGCAGGCATACGGAAAAGAGAGACAATTTGTATGAACCTAGAATCCCCAAGCAATTTGCCAGGATTAATTATGATTATGGCAGCGATAGATGGCAACCCCTTAGAGTCAAATCATTTGGCTATAGGTTGGTTGGATCATCTTACAAGTCTAACCCCTCGGGACCCGGACAAGTATGGGTACCTAAAACTTAATTTCCTTGATTGCGAGGTTCAAGGAACAGTGAGTGCCAAGGAACCTGGTACATGGATAGTGGTCATTCCGGACATATGACAGAAATAAGAGAAATCTGTCAAAATTCAAGGAAGTCAAAGGAGCCAAAGTCATATTTGGAGGAAATGAAGCTCTGGTGAAATAAGAGGCATTGGATCCATCAAGAGGAATGGATTAGAAATCACAGATGTTGCATATGTTGAAGGACTCAACTTCAACTTATCGAGTATCGATCGGCTACCGTGACAAGGGCTACAATGTTGGATTCAACATGGGTATTTGCCAAATCAAAGATATTGAATCAAATGAAGTGGTCTTTGCAAGGATGTAGACAGAAAAATATGTATGTAGTGGATTGGTCAACCGCAACACCCAAAGACATGTCTACTAGCAAAGAGTACAATTTGAATCAAGTTTGTGGCACAAAAAGCCGAGTCACCTGAATTTCAAAACAATTAACAAGTGGCAAGAAGTCATCTTGTAGAAGGACTTCGGACTCGAGTATACAAAAAGGAGAGTATATGTGATGCATGTCGGAAGGAAAACAAATCAAGTCGTCATTCAAAGAAAAGACATGCCCATCCTCAACAAGAATATTGCACCTACTTCATATGGATCTATTTGGCCCAAGAGAACCCGGCCAAACATAAGTGGAAAGAAATACACCTTGGTGGTAGTAGATGACTACTCAAGATATACATGGACAATGTTCATGTGTAAGAAGAAAGAAACTCTACAAAAACTACCACGGTGATGAAAAGGATTCAAAATGAGAAGAGTCGAACCATTATCAAAATAAGATCGAGATAGAGAACCGAGTTTGTCAATGGAATAATAACTCGATATTGTATTGAGAATGGTATTGGTCATGAACTATCGCCAGACAAGGACTCCACGTGAGAATGGAGTTGCGAGAAAGAAGGAAGCAGAACTCTCAAAGAAGAAAAAGGACCATGTTAGTCAAGCGGGGTTACCAAAAAGATTTTGGGCGAAGCAATCAACACGACTTGCTACACCCAAAACGGATGTATGATAAATAGCGGTGACAAAGACTCCCTATGAAATCTGGATTTGGAAGAAAACCAAATGTTTCATATTTGAGAATATTTGGATGTAAATGCTTCATTCACAACAATGGCAAAGACAACCTAAAGGCTTTTGATGCTAAAGTGATGAAGGTATCTTCTTAGGATACTCGGTGAAAGCAAAGCCTACGAGGATACTCAACAAAAGAACTATGGTTACTGAGAGGAATCCATTCATGTAGTATTCGATGAGCCAAATGTAAATGGAGAAGAAATTGAAGAATCGGTGATAAGTTGAATCATCCAACCATACGAGAAGAATCCCTATCTTTCAAGTCAAGTTTGGGATTATCAATTGAGAAGAAGATGAGATATTTGAATCTCAAAAGCGTTTGGAAAATTTGCAGCTAAGTGACCACGAGAGAGCGACCACAAAGAACACACCGGTAAGTCGATGAATCCGCTAACTTACTCCAACCTGGACGTAAGATGGTGAGAGACCATCCACCGAACTTGTCATTGGAGATATAAAAGAAGGTGTCAAGACAAGATCGAACTCAACAAGAAGCAATGTTCACTTGCTTCATTTCGCAAATAGAGCCCAAAGATGTGTCACAAGCATTGGACGACACACATTGGATTCAAGCTATGCAAGAAGAGTGAATCGAGTTTGAGAGAAATAAAGTATGGGAATTAGTGCAAAGACCCATACATCAAAATGTTATTGGAACCAAATGGGTATTCGAAATAAGATGAACGAGGAAGGTTACGTGGTAAGAAACAAAGCAAACCGGTAGCCAAAGGATATTGCCAAGAAGAAGGGATAGATTTTGATGAAACATTTGCCCCTGTAGCAAGATTGGAAGCTATAAGGATGTTTCTTGCCTATGCGACTCACAAGGATTTCATTGTATATCAAATGGATGTAAAAAGTGCATTCCTAAATGGTTTATTGGAAGAAGAAGTGTATGTTGAACAACCTCCAGGATTTGAGCGAGAAGACTCTTGGAGACAAGGTATACAAACTCAAGAAAGCCCTGTATGGATTGAAACAGGCACCGAGTAGCATGGTATGACACCTGTCACAATTCCTAAGCGAAAATGGATTCACAAAAGGAAAAGTAGATAGAACACTTTTTAATTCAAGACAAGAAAGAGTATCTTGCTTGTTCAAATATATGTGGATGACATCATTTTTGGATCCACTAACAAAGAGTGTGAAAAATTCTCAAACCTCATGCAAAGTAAATTTGAAATGAGCATGATGGGAGAGCCGACATTCTTCCTTGGACTCCAAGTGAAACAAAGTGAAGGATGGAACCTTCATAAGTCAAACAAAATACACAGAGACTTAATGAAGAAGTTTGGTATGGAGGAGAAGTCTTACGTAAAAATACCAATGAACGCATCATCAAAATGGACATGGATGCGGATGGCAAGTTCAGTAGATCAAACAAGATCTGAGCACTTATTGGATCATTGCTCTATCTCACGCCTAGCGGGCCGGACATCACTTTTCTTTGTAGGTGTATGTGCAAGATTTCAATCTGCTCCAAAAGAAAGCCATATGACAAAGATGACTAACAAAATATTGAGATACTTGAAAGGAAGCAAGAAGTAGGCCTATGGTATCCAAAGGAAGGTGGATTCAAGCTAATTGGCTATTCGGACTGACTATCTTTGGATGCAGAGTGGGACAGGAAGAGCACTTGAGGCACATGTCAAATGCTAGGAAAGACTAATCTCCTGGTTTAGCAAGAAGCAAAACTCAATAGCCACCTCTCTGGTGAGGCGAGAATACATATTGCGGCATTGTTGTGCCCAAATCCTATGGATGAGAAGAAGTGAGAGACTATGAAGTTGAAGAAAAATAAATTCCAATCATGTGTGATAACACAAGTGCAATTGCAATCACTCAAAATCTGTGTTGCATTCAAGAACAAAACATATTGATGTCGAGATATCACTTCATAAGAGATCATGTTGAAAAGAAGGACATCATCCTGGAATATATCTCAAGCGATAAACAACTAGCCGACATCTTCACAAAACCATTATGTGAGTCAAGATTTGAAGAACTCAAGCATGAGTTGGGATTAATTGAACTAAGCCGAGACACGAGAAGAGCCAAAGAAAAGAAATGGAACAGAAAAGGAGGTGAAAAAGAGCGAAAAAGCAAGTCATTTCCAATAAATCACCAGATGTCGGAAAGACAACTGACTACACCGAGTCGGTGATAGCCGAGTCACTAAGAGAATCTGTGAGAAGTAGAGTTAAAATCGGCTAAGGGATAAATTTGAATAACTTATGAGCAAAGTGATAAAAAACGCGTCGTTTTGACTAAGCGGGAATGTTTTAAGGAACACGTCAAAGATAATGATGATGTGTGGACATAAAGTTGCACACCAAGCTTATGATTGGATATAAATCTTTGCCGCATTAAATACGAGACATGAAATGCTCAATAGGCGTCGCGAAATCCAAGCCGTTGATTTCGATCACAATTCAAAAAACCGTCTGCACGTCCTTTCATAAACCATATTTAAACCATTTTTGTCCGTTTTCTCTCACACTTCTAAAAGCTGTTCATCTCTTTCTCTCAAAAGCAAAGGCAAAATACTCTCGAAACCCTATCAACCTTCAAATCAATTTCGAGTGATATAATCCCGAGAAATGGCACCAACTTATGACTTTACCAAGTTAGGAAAGCAAATCCACACGGTTCGACGGTGGATTTCGACGGAATGGTGAAACAGGGTCCGACGACACCCTGGTAAGAAAAATCGCCGAGAAGTTGGAAACGTCAGGACTAAAACCGTTTCTAACGCTAGAATATCCGATGACCTATGTGGAGGAGGTCGCACAATTCTACGTGAATGCCGAGATTCACGATGAAGGAATCAAGTCATCATTCACGGGAAGCGGTGACTATCACGCGCAAGAGATTTGGTGAATATTGCTCACTACCAGGTGAAGGAGCAAGCGAGATTAAGGAAGCGATGTAAACTTGGGCGACGCATGAAAAGAGATAGCCAAGTCCGACTTTGCCGATAAAATTATATACACAACAAACACAAGAGCTGGCTTTGAAGGAGGATTATCACAAGTTGTTGGACATAGTTGCCAAATGTATCGACATCAAATTTGCGACTTTGACCAATCACAAAGGCAAAGCTGATTGTAATAGCAATCATCGAAGAAAAGAAGATAAACTGGGCTGAGTTTGTCTACGGCAGACTCTGCGAACGTGGGGAACAAGTCCTTCAAAGAAGATGGCACATTTGGAGGATCCTGGGATATGGCCTGGTGATTGGCGGCTATTGGAGGTGAAAGGAGTCCTCTTAGGCATGGGAAGGCTTTCCATGTTAACAAGAGAATGTTGAGCTAACCTCTCTCGGTGCTCGAAGCGAGCTTACGCCAAGAGAGGCGACACGGTGAGGGGGAATTAGTGACCTCGAAGATACTGTTGCTTCCTCTCTCGGAAGAAAGCGCCCCTGCGCTAAGAAGACTCTGCCCCTGCAGAAAGTCATCGCCTGCCCGGCGGCCCCGTGTCTCCCGCCCTGCAGGCGGTCGAGAAGGACTCACAAATACCTTCTCCGATCGTCAAAAGGAGGAGAACCGACAAGCCAAGACGGCCGGCTCCTCGAAACAAACACCAAAGACGGCCCCCCGCCCAAGACTCGAGGACACCGCCTCGAACGAGTAAATTCCCACAGTACAAACCAGAGACGAAGAAGACTCGTCAAGCGGTCGAACAGGAGAAACCGGTGAGTCGATTACTCGGCTAGCACAAATCGGAGACTACTAGAGAAGTAGAGTCTCCGGATGTAGTTGATGAAACGACCAAGTCTCTTTGAAGGCGTCGCAGAGAAGCAACTCAAGACACAGATTGTAGCTCACACAATCAAGCACAAGAAGAACCAGCCCAAGCGGATAGCGATGTAATGATCCTATCTCCACCTTACCCGGACATCCAAAATCGTCTGCGTGAGTGGAGAAAATGGAAGTTGAGCAAGTCGGGAACAGTTCCAACGGCCGAGTTCATAGAAGAAGAAGAGGAACTGCTAAATTTCCTTGGATTAACTCTTGTGCTCCGGCTACGGACGAAGACAATCGCACACGAAATCCTGCAGATCTACAAGGACAAGGAGATAGAAAAACAAGTGAAGAAGTCAAGCACGTGAGAAGGCAAGCATCCGCCCTATCTCCGGCACCACGTAACACACACATCCTCTCCTTGATGTCTTCTCCGCGGTGACGAGGAACCGAGAGAATGCCGCTGCTTTTATAGAAGAGTTGCAAATGCAGCAAGCATTGCAAGAATCAAGAATCCTTCACGAGCAAAGACTAATGGAGGGACCAGGAGAGTCCTCGAACACACGGTGAAATCGATCCAATGGGAGTGGTTCAAACAAATAGCCACCTGTTGTTGCCGCTACCACTTCCCCTTCTGACTCACTCGGAAGAAGGCGATAAGGGAGTGGCGATGAAAGCGGGATAGTGGGGACCCCGGTCGAGCCAACCCCTATTGAAGGTGTGCTACCACCACCGCCCCAACGGTGAACCATCAATCGAAGCAGTAGGGAGTTTGGAGACGAGTGACCCCACTCCAAGTCACTCGGTGGTGCGCCCGAGTGAGGGGAAACTCCCTCGGCTGCAGCAAGGTCGGAGGATCCGCAGATGACTCCACAAAGAATCAAGGAGGCGAAGAAGAGAAATTACAATCACAAGAAGAACAACAAGTTGCCATCAACGAAGCTCATACGATTGAGACTGTCTCGGAGGTGCCAAGCCGCTCGAAGGCTAATGACGCGCGATGCGTCGAGGCACAGGAAGGAATGCCCGGGAGTTAACACTGCAGGCGATGAAAGTGCAATCCATGGGGTTGAGACTCCAATGGATGCCATGTAGAAGACCCTAAGACAAGGCAGTGACTTTCGTCGAAAGGGAGGACAAGGCCTCGCAGCAGAGAGACCGCTTGGAGGAAATGAAGGCCACGGGAGGTTGAGACTTCCGGGGTAAAAAGCGGTAGTAGAGAACATCCCTCCTGGTATCATCGACCCATCCGAGAAAGGAGATCGGCGCACTTCATGATTCCCAGGACAACCCGATGTCACTTTTCCGGGATCGGAAGGCGAAGAAGAAAGCGAGTCATCGCCTATGACAAATCCAAAAGACTCACTGTTGCGGATGTTCCAGGCACGAGCAAATCGATCCCAAGACTACTCGTCAAACTTTTAACTTTGATGATGAGCCACCAATGGAAATCTCATCATCGTCCGATGACGCTCGATAAGGCCGAGGGACCATCTTGAAATGGAAAAATCATTTGAGACCAACGGCATTAAGAAATTGAGGCTCGGCAAGCCGGGTCTACTTCACAATGTAACCCCGGTGAACAAGAGACCACCGCTCGGGCTCCTCAAGCCGCAGCAGGATCGATTCCCAAAAGAACTTCACGCGCACCGCTCATCATCGAACAGATCCCGGTTGGCGGTGATGAATCTTTTGTAGAATCTTTCCCTTTCTCACTTGGAGATACGAACTCCACGAAGAGTCGAAACGAACAAGCACGCTATTACAACCCAGCTCTGTTCTTCCATCGACACCATCGTTCGGTGATTATGATTTCGATGTTGTATGGCCATCACCGCAATGAAGAATCATTTGAAGTTCGAAGTGTTCAAGGCAATCGCTTTCTTTGAGGTTGAAAGGATGGAGAGGCATCGAGGCCTCTTTGGACATGCGACCGACAACAGAGATGCCACCCTTACGGTGATTTACGAGGCATAACTTGATTCGGATAAGGGAATGGTGGCAACAAAGAACAAACAATGCGTGTGGAACAAGTGAGATACTTGAGACGGTTGTTCAACAAGCTTTGGTGTGGAGAGTGAAAATGCCGATGCAAAAACGAAGGCCGAGAGAACACATTGAGCATATGCATGAAGCTCACACTTTGCCGAGATCAAGCTGCTGCGTGAGCGAAATACAAATGATATACGGCGTTTGGAAGAACACATGACAAGAAAATTCAGCCTCCTCATGGGTGAGATGAAGCCGATTTTGTGAGAATCAAACGCTACTCGACCAATTCGCCGCATACAACGCGAGACTTGAAGCGAGAACTCAACCATCGAAGACTTCGACTTCATGCTTGCCAAAGATGTTCCCTGGGGTTCCTCTATCCTTTGATGATGCCAAAAAGGGGAAGAGGAATACCTTAAAGCAGCAAAATCAAATTTGAAAAAGAAAGGAGCGGTGAGAAGGGAAAATCGGTGAGGAAGTCTTGAAACAGAGAAGAAAGGAAAGCTTGTTGAGGGGGAAGGATCGGAGATGTAACATTGATGATTGCACAAACCCCCCAACAAGGTCCTCACGGTGACATTATAAGCAAACAAACTCCCGTGACTCGCCACTCCAACACTCTGCTTTGTATCTATGGTGAAAAGAGGAAAACAATTGAAGCGAGGGATGAAGGAAGTGGAAGGAAGAATGGATGCCAGGGTGATGAACATCTTGAAAGAACATGGAGGCATTCCATTGTTGACAGAGACACTTATGCCATCTCGGATGTCGGGATGAGCCACGATCAATCGATGAATTTAAAACACTCGAATCGAGGGATACTTTGCAAATATGTCTATGGCTCAAGCTTGGGACTTTATCGGGAAAAGGGTCTCACGTTATGTGAAGAAGGCGTGAGCAAAGAGACTTCCCGATCGCTCACTTTGGTCACCCTCCATTGGTCACTCAATTGGAAAGAAGAAGACCCCAAGATCAATATACGCCCAGGTAGAGGAAGAAGCAACGGTGGAGGAAGAAGCTTGGACCTCCAGGCCTCCGCCCAAGAATATTGAATACGTAGATCCGGGAAAGAAAGGAGGGATCTCTTTGGGTGGGCTTGACCAAGTGGCAAATTTGAAAGTGGCTAAAACTAACGCCGAGTATGCACAAAGAATAGAAGAAGAAAACAAGAGACAAACTCGGCTATGGCGGGAGAGACAGGAAAGAATAAGAAAAGATGAAGCGCCGAGGAAGGCATATGAGAAGAAAAAGAAAGCGGTGACGGCGAAAAAAGAGGAGAAAGAGAAGAAGATCTTGATCAAGATGAAAGAAGGAGAGGAGACAAAGGAGATGAAGTGTTCTTTGTCCAACCCTTCGTGTACTTTATCATGTAAATACATACAATGTAAGTCTTACGTAATAAAGCTTTAAATTCTTTATTTTCGGTGTAGACAAATATGTGCTCGATACACCTTGTAAACAGATTGTGTAAAAGAACAGGAATGATATGATCAAAAAAGAGATCTATTCTACGCATACATTCTATGTCAATACACTATCTCGTATGTATCTTTCTTTGTTTGCATTTTTGAATGATTTAAGTTTTGGCATCATCAAAAAGGGGGAAATTGTTAGGAATTTTATTGTTTAGATTTTGATGAATGCCATGTAAAACTTAGAATAGAAAGTTGGCTCCCAATTCTTTTCAGAAATGTATTGTAACAATTAGAGTCGGCAAGCCGAGTTAAGTCGCCTACGCCCTAACATGCAAGAAGACAATCAAGAATGGAAGGAAGACCTGCCGAGAAACAATTTGAATATGGCAAAGAGTAGAGTAGACGGAACTTGAAGAAGCGGTGAGATGCGGTGAGTGGAGCATCGGTCAAGTCAACTCAAGAAAAGCCAAGTCTCAAGTTGAAGTGACGGAAGAGTCATCCAATGATTGGAAGTCGACTCTAAGTCACTGGGGAAAGCAAGGAAATGCGGTCAAGTCGAGATAATCAGTAAAAGAATCATTTGCCGCGAGTAAATCAAGAGATTTACTTAAACAAGTAATATCTCCATACCACCTTTCTCGGAGTGCTCGGTCCCCGAAGCGTGCAAAAGGAATGAACCAATGGGAAGCACCACACCGTGTCGAACTACGAAAAGGTGAAAGAACAATTCATACGAGGAAATGGCAATTCCAAGAAGCGCAAGCCAACGATCGCAAAGTGACTTTCAAAAAATAAGCCTATCTCTTCAACGGGCAAATTTTTGAAAGTTCACTATAAAAGGGCCGAGGAGTTTGTTTGAGATAAGATGATGACACACATATGAGATAAACAAGTACATTAGAAAATCGAAACACTCTCAATCCTCAAGCCTACATTACGAAGTACATCAATCCAACACTCACCTGTGAAGGAAAGAGAACTTCAACCGGTTGAAGAGGAAACCTTTGAAAACAAGGGTCTACATTCCGGGAAGGATTGTAGAAAGGTTGGTGAACCAAGTCTTAAGCTTTTGGAGGGCTTCGTGATCAAATCCAAAGAGCTTGAGCAAGTGAGTTAGTAACAAAGCGGTGCCCTGTGAAGAAGCCGAGTCGCACGAGAAGCTTGGTGAGTGATCAAGGCGTCTCGGATCGAGTCCCTAAGGATCAAGTCGGTTGTTGTGATCAAGACTTGTATCCTGGACATTACCACTTTGTAAACCGATCATTACTTAGTGGATTCCTCCGGGAGTTGGAGAAGAGAGGAGTAGAAGAATTACCCCATCTTCGAACCTCTATAAAAACCTTCTTGTGTCATTTACATTTCGCATTTAAATTCCCGCACTTTTAATCGCTTATATCTGTGATAAATTTGCTTTCCATTTGATAAAATTATAAGTACTAAATCAAGCTCTAAAATCTTGCTTAATCAAACATAAGGGTGTTAAGTCTTCCAATGAAAATAAAACCACAGTTGAGTTAAATTATAGCCAACAAACCGGTGAGTTACTCCATCAACGGCTCGGGTGAGTCGTTGAGAGATTAACTCTCTTGAGTGACTAATTCGATTTGTCCATCAAGGACACAGCTGTGTAGAATCAACTCTGTAGATTTAAAAGGACTAAATCGAAAATTTGGTAAGGTTTATTCAACCCCCCCTTCTAAACCTTACACTTACACCCCTTGGGACCTACAATTATTTATTTGAAATTTACAAAAATAAGGAAAGTGAATAGTTTTATGAAAGAACAATTTACTATATTCTCTCAATTGCTGACAAAAACTGAAAATAAGGAAAGTTGATAATTTGATCCTGACCATATTTAATGTAGATACATAATTTTGTAGATTATCTTTTCATATATTTACAAATTCGGATTGACTAAATCATCAATAAAATCAACAATATGTTAAACATTGTCAGCCACAAAATAAGTGATTTATCAGCTATCAGCCACGAAATAATTGACTTAGCATATATTAAAATCTCAGCCGCGAAATCAGTGACTTACCATTTATTAAAATCTCAAACGTTTTTATTAAGTTAATTTAAGCGTTTTTATTAAGTAAAAGAACATGATTTACAATTTTAGCAACAGGTAAATGAGCGGGAAACAAAATTAGCAAAAGATTTGTTATTATATATATATATATAGGCATTGGTTCAAATGAGACAAATATTCTAGGGTGAGACCATAGGGACTAATCTGGTCCGTTTATTTTTATTTTTAGATGGCTATGATTAATTCAGTATTTAAGGTAATTTAAATGGGTTTAATTGTTTTCAAGGGCAAATATGTAACTATCTAAAGGAGCGGTTTTTATTTATGGATAGATTCATAATTTGGCACCATATCTGTAGAGTTGGATTTTGATTTCACCGAGGTTTCTGGGGAGTGATTTTTGCCAAAATTGATATCACGTCTTCAACTTCTAAGTTCTGCAAAGAAGAGGCACGACAATTGAGGAGTTTGAAAGAGAAGAAGAAAACTCTGTGATACCATTGTCTGCAGTAGGCCGAGAAAAAAATCGACTAAATTTCCGATTTAGAAGTATGTTTTTAGTTTCGGTTTTTATATATGTGATTGTTATGCAATTTTTTCTCCTTGTTTTTTTTTTTCAATTTTTTTCGCTACTATTTGCATGTTTTCGGGAAAAAAAAGAATTCGGTAATTCTTTCATTTTTTTCAGGCTTCCGTTCAAGTTTCATGTATTTTTGTTCAGTGTGTATGAATATTCCATTTGATTTTCATGTATTGGCCGTCTATGGGAGATTTTAAGTTGGTGAATTTTCGGTTATGGTTATTTGTATGCTTTTTTCGGCAGTTAGGGCACTTTCTATGTGAATTTTTTGTTTTGAGTTTTTTATGTGTGTTTCTTGCATTTGGTTTTTTGGTTTCAGTTTTTTTGGAACTCGTTTGAATTGTATTTTTTCTTTTAATGAAATTTTAGTAGTAACATTTCAAAAGGTTTCATTCCTGGGGTTATGCTCGTTCATTGTAATCATATATGATAACAAGAGTTCATTGTTGAGAAATTGTGTTTGGTTCTGTCTGCAAACTGTTATGAGTTCTATCTGATTTTTAAGAACTTTATCTAATTTTTACGTTGATCTAAACGATGCATAAGTTATATTCACAAAACATTCGAATTCCCTACTAAACAAGCAAAAGTTATATTAATGGACAAAAGAAATTGTTGTCTCATAAAATAATCATACGCTTTATAGTAACTAAAACCTTGTATTGAATATACTAAACTTAAAATATAAATTTTGTACTACGTACAAATATAATCTCTGTACTAAAAATACTAAATTAAAACTATAAACTTTGTACTAAGTAGATATACAAACTTAATACTAGAAAAATAGTTTTGTCAAAAAAAAAAAACTTTAAAAATAGTACTACATATACTAAACTAAAATAACTCATTAAAATTTAAAATTTAAAAAAGAAGTAAGTATATTCGTAACAAAAAAAGAGTTATACTAAGTATACTAAATTAAAAAAATTGTTAAACTGAAAATATAAAGACTTTTAGTATAATAACTGAACTACTGATTGTAAATATTAATATATAAAAGCATTATATTTAATGGACTTGGAAAGTAAATATATTACAATTAAGTACGATTTATAACAAAGTAATTAAATTAACTAAGTAAGTATACTAAACTAAAAATATCATAAAATTAACATATACCAGATATACTAAAAAATCTTGAAAAATAGCAATAAACTAAAATTAATCAAATAACGATTCAACCTAAAACTTTTAGGATAATTTATGCAATTATGGAGTTTGAATAATAATATTTACAATTTAGATTTAATATTTACCACACACACACACACAAAAAAAGATAAAAGAAAAGCCTACAGGCTCAGCTCAATTAGCCGAACCAGGCTTGGGGTCGGCCTACACGACCCGACCCAGTTGACACCTTTAGGTTTCATGCGTTATTGCATCGTTCTCTCCCTATAAAATATACGCAAATGTCCTTTCACCTAAAGTCGTCGCCTCATATTGATTCCTTCCGTTAGAAAAAGAAGAGCTTCGGATCTCTGAGAGAAGATTTTGGGAGGAGTCCGATTCACCGTCAATCGCCTCCTCTTGCCGCCGATCTCTCAGACGCTCCTCTTTTTTGACGAGAATATTCTCTCGCTATGGCTCTCTCTTCCGATCGCCAATCACTCATCCCCAGCTTCCTTTACTCAACCTCTTTTACTTCCAAAACCCTTGCTCTGGATAAAATGACTGGAAATTCCAACCCTAGCTTCACGCCATCGCCATCAGCGTTGGCTCCCAATCAGAGTTTCGTTATTCCGGCTCCAAGCGAGCCAGGGAAGATTGAGATGTACTCTCCTCAGTTCTACGCAGCATGTACGGTTGGTGGAATACTGAGCTGCGGTCTTACTCATATGGCTGTCACTCCTCTTGATCTCGTCAAATGTAATATGCAGGTCCAGATCTATTCATTTCTACTTTATTTTTAAATACTGCGATTTCTTTCTGTCAGCTTCCTATATTTAACTTTTATCAGCTACCTTTGTTATTTTAAATTATGCGTTGATATTTTTGTTGCCAACAGATCTTGTCAAATTTTTTTGTTTATGGTCTAGTTTTGAAAACTTTAGGTTGTGATGTGGTGAACTCACCCCTGAATTAGATCTATTTTTCCTCTGTTTTTGATGCCCTGTAGCTTTGTTGACTTGTTATACAGTGCGAGGCATTTTGGCGTGGAGATAGGTTTTAGCATTATGTCTTATATAATTCGAGGTTTTAGAACGTGATTTGATTCTGAAAGTCAAATGACTTCCATTTTTCCCATGAGCTAGGGTCCTATTTGTCTCCGTAAGTGGTATGGATACAATCGCGTTTACGTCATGTAAGTTTAATTAAACATATATGATACTTGGCGTGATGAAGAAATCATCACATGTTTGATGCTTTCTAATCTTTGGATAATTAAGTGCTCTATCGAATTTATTTTTTAATCCTTCTGTACATTTCTTTGCACTATTTTGTTTCTACTGTTGTAGCTGAATTGCTCTGATGGACATAGGGCGATGGCTTAATAGATTGAGTGCCTCATTTTAATATTATGATGCAGTAATTTTTCTTAGTCCTGCAAGAGAAAGAGTCAGGTGCTTTGCTTGTTTTTTTTCTTTTTTTTTTTTTGGGGTGGGGGGTGGGGCGTCAGGTGGTGGGTGTGTCGCATGAGTTATTGGCGGGTTCATGTATGTCTGTTCCACACGGAAGTGTTAACTGACTCTTTTTGTATCTTGTCAGATTGATCCTGCAAAGTACAAGAGCATCTCATCGGGTTTTGGAGTGTTACTAAAGGAGCAGGGAGTAAAAGGTTTCTTCAGGGGATGGGTTCCTACCTTGCTTGGTTACAGTGCCCAGGGTGCCTGCAAGTTTGGGTTCTATGAATTCTTCAAGAAGTACTACTCTGACCTTGCTGGACCAGAAAATGCATCTAAATACAAGACTCTAATCTATCTTGCTGGTTCTGCATCTGCGGAGGTGATCGCGGACATTGCTCTTTGCCCTCTTGAAGCAGTGAAGGTTCGAGTTCAGACTCAACCTGGTTTTGCTAGAGGATTGTCTGATGGGCTTCCCAAGTTTGTGAGATCTGAAGGTGCTCTTGGGTATGTTTTCATTTACTCTGATCTGGTTATGGCATGTAATTAAAGTTGAGTGGACGGTTTCATATTTCGTAAAATTTTGCAGGTTGTACAAGGGCCTGGTTCCTCTTGGGGGCGTCAGATTCCATGTAAGTTTGTGCTGCTGGTTCTTTTATTTTGCTCTCATTTTCGTCATAGTTCAATCACTCCAATACCATGTTATAACACATTTTATGATCAACTGCACTGTGTCACTGTAGGAGTTTTGATTTGGTGTATTTCTAGGAGTTTTGATTTGGTTTATTTCTACTGGAATTAAATATTGTTATCTTAACAATAATCAACTGCTTTCTTGAGAATTGTATCTTTAGTTTTCCATTCATTTGTGAAGGAGATGGTGCAAATAGCTGGATGCTGCTTATTATACCAGATTCTGTTTGCTATCTTTCAAGTTTCAACTGAAACCCACAAACTGATTTGCTCTGGGGTTCGATTACCCTGAATTGTGCTCTTATTTATCTGTGCACTGAATTGTGGTCATACCTGTGCACTGGATGGTTGGATTAGAATCCAAAATTAATGTAAACCTGGACACATTTGACACATGTATCATTTGAGTGAATTTATTGTGCTGCTGTTCATCGTCATGTCCTTATTTTCAGGAGCAAAAATGGTAGTTCATAATATTTTATTTGAGGTGTGTATTGTCACATGCAATATTTATTATTAGTGCATAAAAAGTTGAGTTGGACTTCTAGGAGTGGATATTCCTTGGGCTTGGGGTAGCTGAATCTTAGATTATTGAATTTTATGAAGTCGTTGGTGGTTCATGTGTTTCTGCTGCCTCTTAATCTTATTCCTCATGGAATTAATTGAATTCTTTCTCCATAACATTAGCTAACTACTATGCTGTTATAGCACTTGAACTCTGCTTTTTGTGCACTCCACTTCTTTGAGATGAATGGAAGATATTGATTCTTAAATCTTCAAGTTTCTTTCCTTGTGCTCTAATTTCATATAATCAACATATAACAGCAACATGCCATGATGGTTACTTGCAGATACAATGATGAAATTTGCATCTTTTGAGACTATTGTGGAGCTCATTTACAAGCATGCGATCCCCACACCCAAAAATGACTGCAGCAAGCCCCTGCAGCTTGGTGTGAGTTTTGCTGGTGGGTATGTAGCTGGTGTTTTATGTGCTGTTGTATCACATCCGGCTGATAACCTTGTCTCTTTCCTCAATAATGCCAAGGGTGCTACTGTTGGTGATGTAAGTTTTCTGCTTGTAGCATTTTTTGTTGCCTTGATTTTCTTATTTGATTTTAATTTTCATGTGACATATATACCCTGCTTACTTCCAATAGGCTATAAAGAAGCTTGGGTGGTTGGGTTTGTTTACTCGGGACTTCCTCTTCGTATTGTCATGATTGGAACGCTCACTGGGGCCCAGTGGGGTATCTATGATGCTTTCAAAGTTTTTGTTGGACTGTAAGTTTTCCCTGACTCAATTTTTATGACCAATAAGATTTTGATTCTCTTGATTTCCTGCATTGTTGTGGTGACCTTGGCTTTATATGTGCTGTATGTGGTGCAATAGGTGTTCAATTTTTTTTTTCCTGGCATCTGAGTTGGTAACTTTTAATTTGTATTTCCAGGCCAACAACTGGTGGTGCTGCTCCTCCTGCTCCGGCGCAGGTTCCTACTGAACTTGCAAAGATGTAGAGAGTTAAATTGCAGAATTCTGGTGGAGTACAAACTATGAGATGGTCCCTTCTCCAAAGGGGCAATAAATTTAAATTACCTGTTGTTTGGCTAGCACCTGACAGATGGAGAGTATTAGAATATTGTTGTGGGTTTTATATACTCTGCTAATTTGAGATTGTGGAGGTTTGAATTCTCCAACATGCTTCGAACCATTTTGCGGTATTTTTGTTAAATTAGTTACAATGTTCCATAGGATTGTGGAAGATCCCCAGATGATAATAATGGGCAGTTGTGGAAATTTCGAACTTAGCACTGTCCAACTACATTTTTTCCTGAGATATATTAGGTGGGTGAAGATTAATTTCTCCCAACATGGAGGTTACGAATTTAGCTTATTTACTGCTAGGGGCCATGCTGCTTGTATTGCACTTGCGATATCTTTAATCGTTTTGTTGGTTTCTTGTATTTTCTGCTTTTTAATTTCTGTCATCATTCCATGCTTCCGTTATTAGACTTCCATGCATTTTGTTTGTTTCTTGTACTTTCTGCCTTTTAATCTGTTATCGTGGTGACCCTTGCATAAAATAATCAATACTTAAACTCAACAGGAAACAATGGGGAAATTCTTGAGACATTAAATTGGATACACATTTCAAAATTTCAACCTTACTGATGAATGGAATTGTTTGGGACTTTTTAGGAGGCATAGTGTTTTCGAACTTGTATATTACCCTGCCTCTCCACAAAGTACAAACCGGTTCCATAACTCTCAGTTTATATCTCCTTCCTATTGTCCTCGTTGCTTTTCAAAAACGATTGAATTCCACATTTTTTTAATTCTAAAGAATTTCAAGTGTACTTCAAATTATCAATTCAACATTACTTATACAATTGTCAGGTGTATGTATTTCAGTTCTTGATTTTTTTCCCCTCTGTAAATTGTTAACTTGTTAAAGTAACAATGACAACCATAAACAAGTGATTTAAATACACCTGGACAAGGAATATATAATAAGTTTAGTGGTAGTGTTCTATTTTTCATTTCTGTCCACCGAAGAGTTTTTTCTTTAATCAGCGGTGATGCTGCAGTGTAAGGCTAGGGGTCTTTGGGGTGGTCTTAGAGAGGCCCCTCCGACGCTCAAGTTAGTGACTGTAGGAGAAAAATTCAGAGCGAGATAATGTAATTGTGATAATTAATTGAATTTCCTTACAAATGAGATGAAGACACCTTTATATACATGGGTATCCGCCTCATGGTAGTGTAGGAGAGAAAATGATGCGTGGACTAGATCCGGACCTCGTAGATCGGGTTATTTCATCTGTAGCCCAATAATTAATGGGGTTAAATAAATACATAAATATTATCATAATAATAGTAATGAAATGATTTTTCGCCCACAACAAGCAGGATTCTCTTTTTGGTATCTCACTCAATCAAATTATCATATGAGAAAATATTCATTATTGTTATAATAAATTTATAGAATATGGACTTTAGCACAATATTTGTAGTCTAAAGTTGAAAATTCTTTTCACATGTGCAACTACTACATAAATTTGGTAGGTGAATTTTGGCTATAAATATGCCATAGTTTTACTTGTAAATTACACACAACAATATCAAAGAGAAATTGAAAGAATTACTTTCTCTCTACAATATTTTCTCTCTCTAATATTTATTTCTTAATATTTTGATAGTTCTATAATAATTCTCTTGTGTTCTTAAATTGTTGTTCTATAACACGTTATCGACGAGTCTCTACCCGATCATTAAAGTTTTTGGTGAGTACGGTAAGTTTTATTCATTTTTTAATTTAAAATATTATTATGGCTAACCTTGCAAAACTCGATTTTATTGCTCTTGATATTCTTTGGAAAAAATTATAAGTCATGGGGCTTTAGATTTGAAATTCATCTAGACATTTGAAGGTTTGGGTGATACTATAAAAGAAGGAAATAATGCATCTACACATAATAAAGCTAAAGCTATGATTTTTCTCCGTCATCATCCGGATGAAAATTTAAAAATAGAATACCTTACGGTAAAAGATCCATCTATCCTTTGGAAAAATATGAAGGAAAGGTATGAGTCATAAAATAGAATACCTTACGGTCATGAAAATTTAAAAATAGAATACCGAAGTTGGTTATACTTCCAAAGGCCCGATATTTGGATAAAATTAAGGTTTCAAGATTTCAAACCGTAAGTGACTATAATTCTATGTTATTTAAAATTTCTTCAAAACCGAAATTATGTGGAGAAAGTATTACGGATGGAGATATGATTGAAAAGACACTCTCTACTTTTCATGCTTCGGGTTTGCTCGCAGCAAAGAATACCGAGAAAAAGGTTTCACAAAGTATTCGACTTGATTTCGTGCCTTCTTGTGGCGAACAAAATAATGAATTATTAATAAAAATCACTCAATTCCCTGAAGTGAATGCGACTAGAGCTCAAAATGTTAATAATTTTAGAGGTCATGGGAGAGGCCGTGGTTGCGGTCTTGGCCGTGGTCGTGGAAGATTTACTCCATATAATCGTGACAATCGAATAATTCAAATCACGGAAATACAAGTAACAACTGAAGTGGAATAGAAATGATAAGAAGGGAAAAGAGAAAGTGATAAATCCAGAGAATGGTGGAGAGAAATGTTAGGTGCGGAATAAAAGGTCATTGGTCACGCACTTGTCGCACGCCAAACATTTGGTGGAGCTTTATCAAGTATCAATTCGCTACAAAGATAAAAATGCCGAAGCAAATTTCACTTCGATCATCCCGAAGATGATAATTTTGATGACTTAAATGTGGATATTACACATCCGGATGTGGCGATTTATTTGAGCATCCGAGGAAGGGAGGATTGATCACTTAATTGGTGATGGAAATGTTTAATCAATAATATGTATGCTTTAAATTAGTTTCAAGTAATTATGTTGGTATTGTAAAAGTGAGAATATTTTGATTGTGCTTATATGTATTTTAGGAAAGATATATTTTCGGGTTAAACTTTTATATGAATGATATTTTTATCACAATATTTGTGTTTATTATTCAATCACAAAATATCATTATAATTCCACTAAATCATTCGCAAATTTCAAATTCAAAATTTCTCCCCCCCCAACGGTAATGTAACGGCTATGAACAATACTTTTTATCTATAAATATACCAACATTGCATTCAACAAATTCACACATATTCTCTCATCTCTCTAAAAACTTCACATTTCTTTCATTCCAAGAAAATGGTTAACTTAATTGTAGTTTACCTCATTACATTGGTCTTCTTGAACATTATCTTACTTTTTGTTTGGGAATATCCTCCGGAGCATTTTTGGCTTATGATTAATCTTCATATCTTCATGGTTTTTCTTTTGTTAGCATGGGCAATTATTTTTAACATGTAATAGTTAGATGATTATGTATGTCTATCTTATTTATGATTTCGAATAAAATCTTTTATATTTAAATTTTTATTATGCCTCGATGTTATTATTTAACTGTTTCATGATGATCGATTTTTTTATAAATATGAAATCATAAACATAATTGTATAATATTAATTCAATAATGTTATATTAGGTGTATATGGGAAACACCGAGAAGAAAGATTATTGTCTACTTGACAGTGCAACAACGCACTCAATATTAACGAGTAAATCATATTTCTCGAGTGTAAAATTGTGCAAGGCACAAGTTACAACTACTGGTCCCGTTGAGATTATTGATGGCTCCGGGAATGCAACATTAATATTGCCTAATGGTACAATCCTGCAGATTGAAAATGCATTATTATCTAGTAGATCAAAAAGAAATCTACTAAGTTTTAAAGATGTGCGTGATAATGGATATCATTTAGAGACACTAAATGACCATGATAAAGAGTGTCTATGTATCACATCATATAAAATGGGCAAGAAGAACGTCCATGAGAAATTTGAAGCGACAATTTCTGGATTGTATTATATCTCAATTAAAGCTTTTGAATCCTACGCCACCATGCCTTGGAAGCTGGTAAATCCTGATATATTTGGGTTATGGCATGATCGCCTAGGACACCCAGGAACTACTATGATGCGTAGGATTATTGAGCATACCAATGGACATCCATTGAAAGGTACAAAAATGTTGATTTCGAAAGATTATTTCTGTGAATCGTGTTCACAAGGAAAACTCATTTCTAGACCTTCAATGGAAAAGGTTGGTTATGAATCACCATCATTTTTACAGCGTATTCATGGTGATATTTGTGGACCAATACATCCAGCAAGTGGACCATTTAGATATTTTATGGTATTAATAGATGCATCATGCAGATGGTCACACGTATGCTTATTATCTACTAGAAATGTTGCATTTGCTCGATTATTAGCGCAAATTATTAAACTCCGAGCACATTTCCCTGATTATCCTATTAAGAATATAAGAATGGATAATGCCGGAGAATTTACATCAAAAAGTTTTGATGAATATTGCGTAGCATTGGGAATTAATGTTGAACATCCAGTAGCACATGTTCATACTCAGAATGGGATGGCTGAATCCCTGATTAAACGAGTTCAGGTCATTGCTCGTACATTATTAATGAGATCAAAGCTCACTAGTATAGCATGGGGTCATGCAGTATTGCATGCATCAGCACTTATCAGATTACGACCTACTGCTTATCATATGCATTCCCCTATGCAATTAACTCTTGGTTTTGAGCCAAATATTTCACACCTACGTACTTTTGGGTGTGCTGTTCAGGTGCCGATTCCACCTCCTCAAAGGACAAAAATGGGTCCACAACGTAGACTTGGTATATACGTTGGATTTGATTCTCCATCAATTATTCGATATTTGGAACCAATAACGGGAGATTTATTTACCGCTCGTTTTGCGGATTGTCATTTTGATGAAACAACATTTCCGTCAATGGGAAATGATAAAGATGTGTTGCAAAAGCCGATTGAGAATCTCTCTGGAATGAACAAAGTTTATCCTATTTGGACCGCGTACTCCTAAATGTGAAAGTGAGGTGAGTAGAATCATTCATTTACGAGATATTGCCAATAAACTTCCGATGCATTTAATGATGCTAGTAAAGTTACAAGGTCTCATATTCCTATTTGCGAATGTTCGGCCCGAGGATTATTGTTCTGAAGAACATAAGAAAATGAATGATAATATCCCACGTCAAAAACGTGGTAGACCTATTGGCTCAAAAGATACTGTTCCTCGAAAAAGAAAAGGAAAAATTGATACTAATGAGCAAGCTCCAGATGAATCTGTAGAGCCTAATATCTCAGAAAATATTCAGATTAAAAATTCTGATAAGCACCGAGAACCCCTTGAGCTATTGTAATGAGGTATGAGAACGAAATGAAATAATCATTGATGATAAATTTGCATTCTCGGTCGCTCAAGAAATCATTGATGATGATTATGATAGTGAACCACATTCTATAATAGAATGCCGTCAAAGGACTAATTGGCCTATGTGGGAGGAAGCAATAAAATCCGAATTATCTTCCCTAGAGAAACGAAATGTATTTGGACAAATTACTCGAACTCCAGATAATGTAAAGCCCATAGGATACAAATGGGTATTTGTTCGAAAAAGAAATGAGAAAAATGAGATCGTGAGATATAAAGCCCGACTCGTAGCTCAAGGATTCTCTCAAAGACCTGGGATAGATTATGATGAGACATATTCACCTGTGATGGATACAATCACGTCCCGTTTTCTCATTGGTATGGTTGTCCATGAAAGTTTGGATATGCGTCTAATGGACGTAGTAACGGCATATCTATATGGTTCACTCGATTCTGATATTTATATGAAAATCCCTGATGGATATAAAATGCCAAAGTCAGACACTCCTCGTGAGATATACTCGATCAAACCGCAAAGATCGTTGTATGGGTTAAAGCAACTGGTCGCATGTGGTATTATAAGTTGAATGAATACCTTTCTAGAGAAGGTTACAAAAATAATCCTATTTGTCCATGTGTTTTTATTAAAAGATCAGATACCGGATTTGCTATCATAGCTGTATATGTCGATGACATGAATTTGATTGGCACTCCCGAAGAGTTATCTAATGCTACTGAATATCTAAAGAAAGAGTTTGAGGTTAAAGATCTTGGGAAAACCAAACTCTGTCTTGGTCTTGAGCTAGATCATAAAGATAATGGAATACTTGTCCACCAATCGCTTATACAAAAAGATTGCTCAAACGGTTTAATATGGAAAATAATCATTCCTTGAGTACCCCTATGGTCGCATTTAAGTTTAGATCCAAATAAAGATCCATTTCGACCAAAGGAGTCCGATGAAGAGATTTTAGGTCTTGAAGTACCTTATCTCAATGCTATTGGAGCATTAATGTATTTAGCACAATGCACGCACGGATATCGCTTTTTTTGTCAATCTACTTGCGCTGATCTGATTTCGAACCAACTAGAAGACACTGGAATGGTATTAAACATATTTTTCGATACCTCGGTGGTACTATAGATTTGGGGTTATTCTACTCAAAGGAATCCACTAACTCGGATTAGTTGGTTATCTTGATGCGGGATATAGATCGATCCACACAAAGCTCGATCACAATCGGTTATGTATTTTGCTATAATGGTACAACTATATCATGGCGATCTACCAAACAAACATTAGTGGCTACTTCTTCTAATCACTCGAGATAATTGCTCTTCATGAACCTGGCAAAGAATGCGTTTGGTTAAGATCTGTTATATCTCATATTCGAAATAGTTGTCAATTGAAGGTTACAAATACCGCCACTATTATTTATGAGGATAATGCAACATGTATAGCACAAGTAAGAGGAGGTTACATAAAAGGTGATAGGACCAAGCATATTTCACCAAAGTTTTTCCATACACATGAACTCCAGAAAAATGGAGAGGTGGATATTCAGCAGATTCGATCCTGCCATAATGTTGTTGATTTATTTACAAAATCCTTGCCGACGTCAACATTTGAGAAACTAGTTTACGACATTGGAATGAGAAGAGTCAATATGAAGCAAGATTAATGGATCAAGTTATGCAATTAATATCCTACATTTCAGGGGGAGCGAATATAATGTGCGTTGCACTCTTTTTCCCTTTTGTCTGGCTTTTATCCCATTGGGTTTTTCCAGCTTTAGGTAACGAGGCAGCTTATGCACAAGTCAGAATTTGAGAATGTACTCTTTTTCCCTTATGTCCGATTTTTTCCCACAGGGTTTTTCCGGCTTGAGGTTTTTAACGAGACATACTCATCCAACTTACTACAGTGCTACGTCCAAGGGGGAGTGTTATAATAAATTTATAGAATATGGACTTTAGCACAATATTTGTAGTCTAAAGTTGAAAATTCTTTTCACATGTGCAACTACTACATAAATTTGGTAGGTGAATTTTGGCTATAAATATGCCATAGTTTTACTTGTAAATTACACACAACAATATCAAAGAGAAATAGAAAGAATTACTTTCTCTCTACAATATTTTCTCTCTCTAATATTTATTTCTTAATATTTTGATAGTTCTATAATAATTCTCTTGTGTTCTTAAATTGTTGTTCTATAACAATTATTTATTTTTTGATGTATATATTTATTTAAATGTATTTTTTTATAGGTTCGACTTTTATTTACAAGATAGTTTGATTTGGCAGCAGTTGTAGGAAATTGAAGATGGGGGTGGATGATTACAAAGATCAATTTTTGGATGGCTTTCTCTGTGAGTAGTGTTATTGTTATCACATATATGCGAGTGGCGGATTCGGGTTGGGGGCGTTACCAAAATACTAATTCGTACTTGCAGGCATGTAGTAGAATTAATATTACGTGTTGTTAATGGAAGGAATAAGAACCATATTTTTATTATATCAATTAATAAAATACCCTTTACATATATATAGGGTATACTATAGCAATACTCCTAGTTCCTCTTTCTAAGTGGGATAAAAAACGATAAAATAAAATAATTTCTAACACTATTTCAACACTTCCCCTCAAGCTGGAACAAATATATCATATGTGCCCAACTTGTTACAAATATATTCAACCCGAGGACCCCTTAGAGATTTATGAAGATATCTGCCAATTGATCATTTGAACTGACGTGTGAAGTGACAACTTCCCTAACTAGTACCTTATTTCTCATAAAGTGACAATCAACTTCAATGTGCTTAGTGCGCTCATGAAACACATGATTGGATACAATATGCATTGCTGCCTGATTATCACACATTAATGTCATATGCTGAGAACTATTCACTCCACTCTCGTTGAGCAACTATTTCACCCAAATAAGTTCACACGTCGCAAGTCCCATGGCTCTGTATTCAGACTCTGCACTTGAACGAGTCACATCATTTTGTTTCTTGCTCTTCCATGATATGAGATTTCCACCAATGAAAACACAATATCCAGAAGTAGAACTGTTAGGCGTAAAAACACTCACCTAATTTACGATAGGTGTACGGTTGACAAGTTTTAATATAGTGTAATGAGTAGGGTTGTCGTATCCACAAGGAATGTGTGTGTAAGTACCAAGTATAAATTACCTCTACTATATTTGACTGATCAATAATAGATGGATTTGTGGATTTATAATTAACAATAATTAAATGTAAATAAAAATACAAATATCTAAATCTACGAGAGAATTATTCTAGAGGTTGATTTCATCAAGTTATCACTTATGTAAGATAAACAATCTATATATTTCAAGCAATGGTTTATAAGTTGAAATTTCCAATTTAATCAACTACCTCTCTCGAGTGCCTAGTGATTTTAAAACATAAAACAAGATTTTTATATCTCTATAAAAATCTCAAGAATTATAATTCTTAATAGAACAATGAGTTTCATCAACAACTTCAAAGGATTTATAAATCTCTCGATTATATAATTTCCTGTGTTGTGTTATTCTAGATCTGGTATTAAATCCCTTCTCTCGAATGTGGATTAATACATCAGACATCAAAGATTAATGGCCAGGTAATCAAGATGTAACTAATACAAATAACACAAATAAACCATGAATTGCATGAAATAAAATAGATCTACAAATCAAACATAAGATCAAATAAGATTACATCAAATTCTTAGAATATCTAATTAATTCATTAAACAACGCACAAAAGAATTTCGATACATACAAATTAATACATGAATTATCTTTGAAAAGAAAAGAGAAGAAGAAGGAAAAACTTATTTTTAATGAAGTGCTTGGCAATTCTCCAGTATTGAAAAATTAGTCTGGTTCTTCCTCAATAGCATCAAATGATCTCTCCCCGCTGCTTTCCCCCAACATAAATTCCATTATTAAATTTTTTTGTATCAATTTCTTTCTCCCCGTCTCCCGGTGTCCTGGTCTATTTTTCTACTGCTGAACTCATAGATATTTATAGCTGAAGTTTCTTTTTTTTTCTTTTGTCATTTGGATACTTCTGCTGTCCATTTTCTCTGGTCGTCCATCACTTTCTTCTTTTCTCCTGTACTTCCTTGTCTTGTTCTTATCTTTCGGCTGATTGAGCTTCCTTTAATGTAAAGAAAGGTTTTCGTGGGTTTTCACCGTGTAAAATGGAATTATTGCTGAAAGATGTTTTGTAGGTACCGCGGTAGGAGTTGAATGTATCGCGGTCGAAAACAGTGAAATCGGGATCGAAACACGACACAAATGACTCGTACCGCGACATATATGCATTGGTGTACCGCGGTACACATTACCCCTTTTTTATTTTATTTTTTTCATTTTCTTTTTTTTTTCTTGTCTTTTCCTTTTCTTTTCTTTTTCTTTTTCTATTCTTTTTTCGTTTCTTTTATTTTTCTTTTCTTTTCTTTTCCGTTCTTTCACCGCCATGATGCATTTTTCACCGTCTTCGGCCCTTTTCTTGATTTCTTGGTACCTTGATGCCTATTACAACTCGATGTACAATTTCAACAATAATTTAGACTCAATCTACTTAAAAACAATACAATTTTTAAGTCTTAGGATACCTATTTTGTTGGTAAAATTCCAACTTAACAAATACCCTCAAACTTGAATTATTGCTTGTCCTCAAGCAATCAAAACCTTGCAAGAAGGAATAAACTTTTGAGTTTTACAATTGATATTATTGCCTCAGGAGATTTCAGATAATATATTTTTTTTTTAGTACAATGGGGGGATTTGGGGAGGGGAGACACGGACTCGTATGGGATCGAACCCGGGTCATTCACCCTTACAACATATGTCTCAACCACTAGAGTACAAGGTTAATCCCAGATTTCAAATAATACATGAATTAAGGAATTTGCAAAAATGTAGATATATTAATTTGTCAGTTAGGCATGCAAGTTTACCTCAATTTCGTGACTTCATATATAAATATAATCGATGTCTCAATTTTATTTTTGTTGCTAAAATAAATAGTCAAATATTTTCCAACGGTCCCCTGTTTAACTTAGTGAATATAATTCTACATTAATCTCCACATTATATGCAATAAAACCATAAGAATCAATAGGACTTTTTGGGTTGTAATGTAAGTTTGGGTTAAAGGTATGAAAATATAGGATAAGTGGCTACAATTCACCCAACCATGTATAGCAATGACCAATTTCAAAGATTTGTTTACGTTTTTCCTTCTTGTCTCGATTTTTCTTTTTCTTTTTTCCTTTTTTTACAATTCTTTTGGACAACCTTCTTCTATAAAAAATATACCCATCTTGACTCCAAATATATCGTTTGTATGGATTTCATATGTATGGGTGTGTAGGTCCCAATGGATGAGTTGTAAGATTTAGAAGGGGGGGGGGGATTTGAATAAACCTTACCAAATTTTCGAATTTAGTTCTTTTAAATAATTTTACCGAGTTAACTCAAATCAGCTAAGTCCTTGGGGGACAACTAGGTTGGCTTACTTCGGCAAAGTTACACACTCAACAGACTCGACTGAGCTGTTGATAGTATAACTCAGCTGGGTCAGCTAACACTTAACTTTTCAGTTGATTTGGTTTTGTTCAGTTCACCCTTGATGTTTTAAACTTGTTTTTAGCAAGGTTATTATCAGCTAGGTTTATCAATTTTAACTTAACAGCAGATATCAAAAATATGCAAGAAAGTAAAGTGCGATGTAAGTGAAATGACACAAGCAAATTTTATAGTGGTTCGAGGATGGGGTAATTCCTCTAATTCACCCTTCCCCAACTCCTGGAGGAATCCACTAAGTAACAGATCTGGTTACAAAGCAGTTAGGAATTTATTTGTTAAATTTTGATGATACCATGTAAAACTTAGACTAGGAAGTTGACACCCCATTTCCCTTGTAATTCTATATTGTAATAGATAGGACTGGAAGAGCTGAGTTAAGTCAGCTAAGTCAAGATTACAAGAAGACAACTGCGGACTAAATGAAGACTCTGCTGTGTGTCAGCTGAGTATGACCAGGAAGGAAGTCAAGGACTCGACTGAAGGAGAGTCAGCTGAGGAACAACTGTGAGAAGTGTTAGTCAAAACAACTCAAGAAGCCAAGTCTATCAGTTGAAGTGATAGTTGAGTCAATCCCATGATTGGAGCAGACTCAAGTCACATGGGGTAAAGCGTGATAAAGTGAAGACAATCGAGATCCGTTGAATAAAGTCAAGAATATTACTCGATATAGTAATATATCAAGTCGCGGATCTTAAAGTGTTTGGCCCATAATTGTGCAAAAGGAATGAGCCAATGGGAAACACGCATCTTTGTGTCGAACCGCAAAATTTGGAATGCCATTTAATACGAGGAAAGGTCAACATCACAAAGGCCGCAGACCAAGACAAGACAAGCCAACGAACACAAAGTGACATTTGAAACTAGCCTATCTCTTCAACGGGCAAATCTCAAATGTGCACTATAAAAGGCTGAGGAAGCTATTGAGAAAAGGTTACGAATGACACAAACTTTTTAAGCACTATTCAAGCAATTAACTTGCAAGTTCTCAAAGCTTATCAAGACATTCCTCAAGCCTAAAACTCAAAGAAACTCGATCCAACAAAAGTTGTGAAGGAGAGACAACTTCAATCAGTTGAAAAGGAAACATTTGAAAATCAAAAGGGTCTACTTTCAAAGTTGAAGGATTGTAGAAAGGTTCAAGGTCGAACCAAGTATCAAGTTTGTTGGAGGGCTTCGTGATCAAATCCAAGAACTTGAGAAGTGAGCTCTAGTAGCTGCGTAGCCTCATGAAGAAGTTCGAGTCGCAAGAGAAGTTTGTGTGTGATCAAGGCTATCTCAGGATCGATAACCGCTTTGTAAAGCGATCACATTACTTAGTGGATTCCTCCAGGAGTTGGAGAAGAGAGGACTATAAGAATTACCTCATCTTCGAACCTCAATAAAAATACTTGTGTCAATTTACTTTCAGCATTTTCATTCCTGCACATTTACTTTATATCTGCTGTTAGTTTATATTTGCTATCCAACTGATAAATAACTAAGTGCTAAAATCAAGCTTTAAATTAATCAAAGGGTGTTAAGTCTTCCATTGTTAAAAACCAAATTAGCCAAGTTAAGTATTTGGCTTGGAAATGGAGTTACACTATCAACAAACTCTATCAGTCGTTGAGTGGGTAACTTATTTGAATAGCCAACTTAGCTGTCCCCCAAGGACACTGGCGATTTGAGTCAACTCTATCGATCAATTTAAAAGGACTAAAATCGAAAATTTGGTAAGGTTTATTCAACCCCCCCTTCTAAACCTTACACCACACCCTTTGGGACCTACAAGTGGTGTCAGAGCGGTTGGTTGATTGAGCCTTCAGCACTAGTTACTGAACTAGATCTCTATCTTTTCAAAAGATATAACACTTGTATTTTTCGAAGTCTTTCATTTTAAAAGCAAAGTTATTATCATGGAAGCAAATCTAACTCGGTTGGTTCATTGAGCCTTCCGCACTGTTTACTGTTGAAGAATTTGATGACTGGAAAATTCGCATGCGAGTGCTCATCTATCCGCTTTACATGATGAAATGTGGCTAGTGATAGAGGATGGGCCATTGGAAATTTACAAAGTCAACACTGTTGTAAGAGCTGCACCTGCAGCTGAAGGAGAAGTTGCAGAAGAAAGACCAGTCATGGTTGAAAAACCAAGAACTGAATGGACAAATAAAGATATGAAGAGATATAACCTGGACAATGTGGCCAAAGATATACTCTACAAGACATTGGACAAAGCCATGTTCAATAAAGTCAAATCTTGCAAATCTGCAAAAGAAATTTGGGATAAGCTGACCTTAATTTGTGAAGGATCAGAACAAATTAAGAAAAATAAATTAACTATTGCTGTTCAAAAATTTGAAAATTTTAAAATATTTGCAGGTGAAACTCTGGATCAGCTGGATGACATATTTACTGAGATAACAAATGAGCTTTCAACTCTTGGGAAAGAATATACACATAAAAAGATGTGTATAAAGATTTTAAGAGCCCTCCCAGCTGAATGGGAAATGAAGGTCATGACCCTGAGATATTCAATGGACCTCTCAAGAACATCTAACCATGAGCTATTCTCAGACCTTAAAGCTTATGAATTTCAGCTGACAAGGAAAGAGCAGGAGAAAACAACTGTGCCCAAGACAACTGCATTGTTGGCTAGTAATGGGAAAAGAGCTGAGCCAAAGAATACCATTGACCAGGAGGAGATTGCCCTCATGGTGAAAAGATTCAACAAGTTCTTCAATAAGAACTATAAGAGGAACAATGGTGAAATCTCCAGAAGACATTGAACACCTTCCAAGGTAAGGGAAGACAGGTCGCCCAAGAGAGCTGAGCATCAAAGAGCTGATTATCAGAGAGCTGAATAACCAACTTAGATGTCCTCCAATGACACAACTGATTTGAGTCAACTCTGTTGAACAATTTAAAAGGACTAAAATCAAAAATTTGGTAAGGTTTATTCAACCCCTTCTAAACCTTACACCACACCCCCTTTGGACCTACAAAATTTATTTGTTAGATTTTGATGATACCATGTAAAACTTAGACTAGGAAGTTGACACCCCATTTAAAAGAGCTGAGTGAAGTCAGCTAAGTCAAGAATGCAAGATGTCAACAGCAGACTAGAGTGAAGACTCTGCTGTGTGTCAGCTGAGTATGGCCAAGAAGGAAGACAAGGACTCGACTGAAGGAAAGCCAACTGAAGAACAACTGTGTGAAGTATGAGGAAGTGTCAGTCAAGTCAATGAAAGGAGCCAAGTCTAACAATTGAAGTGACAGTTGAGTCATTCTCATGATTGGAGCAGACTCAAGTCAAAGGGGTAAAGACATCAGTCAAGTTAAGACAATTGACATTGATCCGTTGGAAGGAAGTCAAGAATATTACTCGATATAGTAATATGTCCAAGCTGCTAGGTCTTAAAGTGTTTGGCCCAGAAACATGCAAAAGGAATAAGCCAATAGGAAACACTGAAGCATGTGTCGAGGACCGTAAAGGCTGCGGTGCCATTTAATACGAGGAAAGGTCAACATCACAAGTCTTTGTTGCAGGACAAGAAAAGACAAGCCGACGGACAAGAAGTGTCATTTGAAAATAGCTTATCTCTTCAACGGGCAAATTTTCAAATGAGCACGATAAAAGGCTCAGGAAGCATTTGAGAAAAGGTTACCAGAACCTAGCATGAACAAATCAAGCTATTATCAAGCAAGCATAACTGCGCAATTTTCTCAAGCTTATCGAGAAAATTCCTCAAGCCTAAAACTTGAAGGAATTCGATCCAACATACACTTTGTGTAGGAAAGATTACTTCAATCAGTTGAAGAGGAAACATTTAAAGAACGAAAAAGTGGTCTACTCTCCAAGTTGAAGGAGCTGTAGAAAAGTTCAAGGTCGAACCAGGAGATTCAAGTTTGTTGGAAGGCTGTGTGATCAATTCCAAGGACTTGAAGGGAGCTGAAGTAGCAAGACAGCTGTTTTGTGAAGAAGCTGAGTCGCAGGAGAAGCCAGCTGTGTGATCAAGGCTGTCTCTAGACTGAGAACTACTTTGTAACTTGATATGTTACCTAGTGGATTCCTCCAGGAGTTGGAGAAGAGTGGAGTAGAGGAATTACCCCACCCTCGAACCACTATAAAATTACTTGTGTCATTTACTTTCTTGCTTGTATTTTTCATATTTGCTGTTAAGTTAATTTGCTATCCAACTGATAAATAACAACTGATAAAACAAGTGTTAAAATGAGCTTTAATCAATCAAAAGGTATTAAGTCTTCCGCCATTAAAAACCAAATCAACTAAATTTAAGTGTCAGCTGATACAACCAAGTTATATTATCAATAGCTTAGTCAAGTCTATTAAGTGGGTAACTTAGCTGAAGATAACCAACCTAGCTGTCCCCCAAGGACACAACTGATTTTAGTCAACTCTATTGAAATTCTTAAAAAGACTAAAAGTGAAAATTTGGTAAGGTATATTCAACCCCCCTTCTAAACCTTACACCACACCCCCTTGGGACCTACAAGTGGTATCAGCGTGCTTGGTTCATTGAGCCTTCCGTACTGGTTACTGAACTGGATCTAAATCTTTTTCAAAGGTTTAACACTTGTGTTTTCAAAGTCTTTCTTCTTTAAAGCAAAGTTATTATAATGGAAGCAAATCTAACTCGTATTCTAATGTTCAATGTGGTAGAGTTTGATGACTGGAAGATTCGTATGTAGGCTCATCTCAGCTCTCTTCAAACTCTTGGAATTGATCACACAGCCTTCCAACGAGCTCAAATCTTCTGGTTCGACCTTGAACCTTACTACAACTCCTTCAACCTTGGAGAGTAGACCCCTTTAGTTCTTTAAATTGTTTTCTCGTCAACTTGATGAAGTATTCTTTCCTTCACTGAATGTGTTGGATCGAGTTCCTTCGATTTTAGGCTTGAGGAATATCTATGAAAGTTTGAGAGTAATTTTGCAGGTTTGCTTGCTTGCTTTTGCTTGTAAAATCTGTGAAATTGGTTTAGATTCGTAACCTCTCTCATTTGGTTCTTCAACCTTTTATAGTGCTTATTTGAAAATTTTCCCGTTGAAGAGATATGTAATTTTCAAATAGCACTTCTGGTCGTTGGCTTGTCTTTTCTTGATCTGCAGCTTGTGATGGTGATATTTCCTCGTATTAAATGTTGTCTGCAGCTTTTCAGGTCCTGACACAAGCTCAGTGCTTCCCATTGGTTTATTATTCTATTTGCTCGCTTCTGGGATGAGCACTTCTAGACATGGCAGCATGGACGTATTACTATATTAAGTAAATTCCTTGACTTCTGCGAAACGGATTAATATCAGTCGACTTAGACTTGACAGTTGCCTTTACCTCTTTGACTTGAGTCAGCTCCAACCTTTTAGGAATGACTCAAGTATCTGTCAACTGGAAGACTTGGCTCTTAACTGACTTGACTGTCACTTCTTTATCCTTTACTCAGTTGTTCCACAGCTAGGTCTCTTCTTCAGTCGAGTTTGAGACTTTTATCTTGACTACACACAACTGACACACAACTGAGTCTTCACTTCAATCTTCAGTTGACTCTTGTATTCTTCAACATAGCTGACTCCAACTCAGCTCATTCAGTCCTATCTATTACAAATAGAAATACAAAGGAAATGGGGTGCCAACTTCCTATTCTAAGTTTTACATGGTATCATCAAAATCTAATAATAAATTTTCTTAACAATTTCTCCATTTTTGATGATGCCAAAACTTAAATAATTACAACAACAAAAAAAGTAGTGCAGTAACAAACAATGTATGTTTTGAATATGTCAATTTTATTGATCATACCATTCTTGTACTTTACAAATTGCACTTTACAAAGCTGTTTCATAGTATACTCTACACACTGTATCTGAGCTATACTATCTATTACATTATATCAGAGCTCCTTATTGTACTAGATTACAACAGGTATCAGAGCAAAATAGGAAAGATGATATTACAAGAAAAACTTACAAAACTTGTATTTACAATTAAGTAAAATACACTGAAGGGGTTACAGTCGTCTTCAACGCCTTAGTTGCTTCCTTCTTCTCTCTTCATCTTCAACTTTCCTTCTATTTTCCTCAGCTCTTCTTCTCAACCTGTCTTCTTCTTCTTTCTTATTTCTTTCATAGGCGCGCTTAGTAGCAGGGTCTTCCCTTCGCCGCCTTTCCTCCCATTCTCTGTTGACTCTTTCATTCTCAGCCTCCTGTCTTCTTCTTGTCTCCTCATTCTTGGGCTCCACTTCAAGTTTAGCAAGAGCATCGAAGCCATCCCAGTAATTGATCCCTTTCTTATGTGGATCAATGAATCTTGTATTTGTAGGTCTTGTCTGTGGTGGAGTGCCTCTGCCTCTTCCACCACTTCCAAACCTTCCCCTCCCTATGTGTGACTCAGTTCCTCCCCTAGGAGTGTACTGTACTGGTGCCTTTCCAGTCGAGTGACTACTGGAACTTTGCTGCTTCTCAGCTGATCTGCACAATTCAAGATCTTTTTTCCAGTACAAGTCCCACACGAGCGGTAGAGTCATGTTCTTGAAATAACTTTCATCTTCTAGAGTTTGAAACTCCTCTAGTGATCTTGGTTCAGATCCAGCATCGGGCATCGTGATTTCTCTAGAGGGTTTTATTGCTGGGGAATCTTTCAGTAATCCAGTTGGGGGGCCATCGAATCTTTCTTTGATATCTTTGATGCTCTCGGAGTGCTTCTCAGCTACCTTTTCAAATTCAGCTTCCATGGCCTTTCTCGACTGCTTGACTGCCATTTCACTTTCTCCTCTATGGCTAGCTCCTTTGGTAGTCTGCTGAGAATCGAGGCTATTACTTCTCTTTGCTGTGGGGTCTTAGCAAATGTTATCTTCATCGGAGGTTTCTTCACAGAACTTCCTTTCCCCTTGCTTGCTTCTCTCTTTATCACTCCCTTGCCATTCCTTTAATTCCTTCATAGCTTCATCTTCCCCTTTTCTGGCATCATCACCAAGGGGTAGAGCCAGGTTAGGGAAAATACCACTTAGGAGGAAATCAAGTTTGTTGTTCGTAGAGTCATGCTTGTCATGGGTCTTTGAGTATGCTGCTCTAAATTCCAACCTCAAAGCATTGGACTCAGCTTCCATCAGCTTCATTTCTATCTGGAGCACCTTAATATGCTATTTAACATTGGCCTCCATTCTTGAGATTTCAGATTTGTGTTGAAGCTTGAGCAACTCCATGTTAGACCTATGTGACTCATCCATCCAAAATATGTGGTCCCTTTGCCTCTGCTGGAACTTGAGGTTATCTGAGCTCCTCGATGTCACTGTCACTGCTGTCAGTTGAGTCCATGGCAAACTTAGGTACATCTGTAAATGGGCAAGTGTGGGGCTTTTCCAATTCTTCAATAGCCTTTGCCTTCTCCAAGGCTCTTTGTTTCTCTTCATCCCTCCTTTGAGAAAGAATGGTCATACAGAAATAAGGATCAAGGGCGGAGCTAATAGCTATGTTACCCAAGAAGCTTAATAGCTCCTCTTCTTCTTTTTCAATAAACTCCGGGCTCTGGAATTGATATCTTGAGTAACTCAACTTCCAGCTTCTCCATACCCTCAGTCTATCCTGAATATTAGGATAAACAAGAGACATCATTACCACATCATCATCACCTCCTTCTTCCTATTCAGGAGCGAGTGGAGCATGTTCCTCCTCAGGTTCTCTTGCATCCGTTTGAGGGGACTGAACAACTATCTCTTCTGTTGCTCAGTAGTCTCAGCTCCATGTTCCTAGGGATGGCAATGGGGCGGGTTGGTTAGGACCCAGACCCGCCCCATGCCTGGAGCGGGGCGCGGCGACCTGCCACAGGTTGCGGGGCGGGTTGACCCGTTCTGCCCTATTTTTAAATTAAATTAAATTAAAAAATGGAAAAAATATATATTTATAAAATATTTTTTTACAAAATTTATTATTATCAATTTATAAATATTAAATATAATATAAGAATACATAAAAATTGTATTATAATATATATTAAAATATATTTTAAAACTAAAAATTCTAGGCGGGCGGGGTGGGGCGGATACCCACGGGGCGGAAGTGATACCCAGACCCGCCCCGCCCCACCTCGGGTCACGGGGAGGGGCAACCCAAATAGGGCGGGCCAGGGTGGGTACCCACGGGTCGGGTCAAAATTGCCATCCTTACATGTTCCTCATTGCCTCTCGAGCAGTGGGTCTTCAAACGATCTTGATCCACATCAGCAGTCTTCACGACTTCCGTGGTGACCACTTCACCACTAGTAACTTCCTTTGGCTGCTCTTCCTGAGCTTCAACAGTCTCTTTCTGTGCAGGCTGAGTGTCAGACTCAGCTGGCCTCTACAGCTCGGACTTCTTGACTAACCTTCGTCTTTTAGTTGGAACCAGAGGAACTTCTGGCTCCACATTTTCAGGCTCATCGAATGTTAAAGCCTTTTCTCCTGTTTGCTGCTTCTTAGACGCAACTGCATTTCTAGGCACAATAGTGCACCTCTTCTTCACGACTGGAGAAGGTACTAGAGGTTCTTTCTCAGTCTTGGCTGTAGGGATAGGTGCGACTTCCGCACTACTGCGGCAGGGGCAGTGCTTGGTGGACTTGGTCTGCCGAGGCAGGTCTTTGGCTTTTGCAACATCTCTCTTCTTCTTCTGAGTAGGCTTCAGAGAAGGAGTTGGAACAATTGCATCTGTGTGTTCTGGAACTGGATCAGCTGATTCACCTTCGCTGGTGTCAGCTCTTCGTGCATGTGCTTGCCTCTGAGCTCCAGAAAGATTCGCCTTGAACATCTTTTTATTGACATGGAAAGGCTTTCCATGCCTAAGGGCAATTCCCTTTCACGTCCATAAGATGGCCAATGTCCAGGACATATCCCAGCGAGCCACCAAATAGACCACCATCAGTAATGGTATTGTTAATTACATTCTGACAGATGCGGCTGAAACTGAACTCAGCCCAGTTGACCTTCTTTTCCTCCATGATCGAAGCTATCACGATTAGCTTTGTCCGAGACAGCTGATTAAAAGCTGCTGAATTTCATGTCAATGCATTTGGACACGACGTCCATCAACTTATGATAATCTTCTTTGATCAAGGACTTTTTGGATGTGTAAACAGCCTTAGCAGCTGACTCTGGCTTGGCAATCTCCATCCAAGCTGCAACCAAGTTGACATCTTTCTCAACTATCTCCTTCACCCTCTTCCAAGGCGATTCTGATACTCAGATTATTTTGATGTCCTTGCTATGGACAGATGATCTGATCTCCCCATCGTGAACCTCAGCGTTCACGTAGAACATTGCGACCTCTTCGGAGTAAGTGTGCGAGAACTCCATCGTGAGAAATCCCTTCAGGCCTTCTCCAACTTCTCAGCAATCTTTTTAACCAGGGCCTTATCAGCTCCCTGTTTCAGCATACCATTGAAATCCGCAGTTGACCCAGAGATAATTTTCTTGGACATTTTGACGAAATCATATGAAGCATCCATTTTCTCGAAAAATAACCTGTGAAATAGTAGTAGAACATTTCTTGAAGAACTAGGGTTTTTGAAGCTTAGCAGAGAGAAAACTTGAACTTGCTTGCTCAAGACGAGAGTGTTGTGAGGAGAGAGAAAAGTGGGTTTTGGTTTTTATGGGACGTGAGAGGACAATTTTTGGAATTTGAAAAGTTTGATCAAAATCAATGGTCAAGATTAAACCTTTGAAACCGCATTAATTTCCCCGCACTAAATGCATTAGCATTTATATCCAATCATAGGATAAACGTTTGCAGCTTTTGTTCTGACATCATAATTACGCTGACGTAATGCCCAAAAACATTCCCGCTCGCAGAAAATGACTGTGTTTTATCACTTAACTCATAAATAACTCAGCTATCATCCAAAAGTGATTCAACTCTGCTTCTCTCTTCACATAAGATCACTCATTATCGGCTTAATCGATCTGGTGATTCCCCATCTTGGTCAAGTTTTTCACTTTTGGAAAATGAAACTTTTGCCTATTTTTCATTTCTCTCTTATAGGTCTCTACTGATTGAGTCTTCTGAGTTTCCTAACTCAGATCAATTAAACCTAGCTCATTCTTAATCTCTCCAAATCTTTATTCACATAGAGACTTTGTGAATATGTCAGTAACTGCTTATCAATTGAGATGTATTCTAAATGATGTCTTTCTTTTCAACATGATCTCTTATAAAATGATATCTGACGTCAATGTGTTTTGTTCTTGAATGCAATACTGGATTCTGAGTAATTGCAATAACACTTGTATTATCACACATAATTAAAATTTCTTTTTCTTCAATATCATAGTCTCGCAGCTGTTGTCTCATCCATAGAACTTGGGCACAATAGCTGCCCGCAGCTATTTACTCTGCTTCAGCTGTGAATGTAGCTATTGAATTTTGTTTCTTGCTGAACTAAGAAACCAATCTATTCCAAGCATTTGACACATACCTGAAGTACTCTTCCTGTCCACAATACATCCATCATAGTCTGAGTCTGAGTAGCCTACCAACTTGAATCCTCCATCCTTTGGATACCATAAGCCAACTTCTTGGCATCCCTTCAAATACTTTAGGATTCTCTTTGCTGCAGTCATGTGACTCTCTTTTGGTACATATTGAAATCTAGCACATACACTTACAACAAAGGTGATGTGTGGCCTACTTGCTGTTAAATAGAGCAATGATCCAATTAGAGCTCTATATCTAGTTTCATCAACAGCTTTGCCTTCTGCATCCATATCCATCTTAATTGAAGTGTTCATAGGAATCTTCACCAATGACTTCTCTTCCATACCAAATTTTTTCATCAAATCTCTGGTATATTTGGTTTGACTTATGAAGGTTCCATCCTTCATTTGCTTGACTTGAAGTCCTAAGAAGAAAATCAGCTCTCCCATCATGTTCATTTCACACTTCCCTTGCATGAGGTTTGAGAACTTATCACACAACTCTTTGTTTGTGGATCCAAAGATGATATCATCCATATAGATTTGAAAAAGCAGTATAATCTCTACATCTTCAATTTTGAAGAGTGTTCTATCAACTTTTCCTTTGGTGAATCCATTGTCTGTTAGAAAATGTGACAATGTGTCATACCATGCTCTTGGTGCTTGTTTCAATCCATACAGTGCTTTCTTGAGCTTATAAACTTTGTCTCCAATAGTTTTCTGCTCAAAATCTGGAGGTTGTTCAACATAGACTTATTCTTCTAAAAGTCCATTAAGGAATGCACTTTTCACATCCATTTGATATAGAGTGAAGTTCTTGTGTGCAGCATAAGCAAGAAACATTCTTATTGCTTCCAATCTAGCAACATGAGCAAAGGTTTCGTCAAAATCTATACCTTCCTCTGGGAAATACCCTTTGGCTACCAATCTTGCTTTGTTTCTTACTACAAATCCTTCCTCATTCATCTTGTTCCTGAATACCCACTTAGTACCAATAACATTTTGGTGAGTAAGCCTTTGAACTAATTCCCATACTTTGTTCCTTTCCAACTGATTCAACTCTTCATGCATAGCTTTGAATCCAATGTGTATCATCCAATGCTTGAGACACATCTTTAGGCTCTATCGGGAAATGAAACAAGTAAACATGGCTTCATGTGAGCTTTGGATCGATTCTTATTCAATCTCTAACATCTCCAATGATTAACTCAGGTGGATGGTCTCTCAGCCATCTCACATCTGGTTGGAGTAAGTCTCGTTGGGTTCAGCCGTCTTGCAACTAAGTAGTCTTGAATAGCTTCATCATCATTTAGTGCAGACCTTCCAGATGTCTTTGAGATTCAGCTATCTCATCTTCTTCAGGGTTGAGTGCTCTCACATCTGTATCAACATAGGGACTCTTTTGTATAGTTGGCTGATTCTGCTTCTCAACTAACTCATCTATGTCTTCTCTATTTACATTTGGCTCATCAAACACCACATGAATAGACTCTTCTGTGACCATAGTCCTATTGTTTAACACTCTATAGGCTTTACTCTCAGCTAAGTATCCCAAAAAGATACCTCTATCAGCTTTAGCATCAAAAGCTTTTAAGTTGTCCTTGCCATTGTTGTGGATTGAGCACTTGCATCCAAAGATCTTGAAATATCCAACATTTGGCTTTCTCCCTGTCCAAATCCCATAGGGAGTCTTAGTCAATTGCCTATTGATCATGCATCTATTTTGAGTATAGCAGGCAGTGTTTATGGCTTTAGCCCAAAATCTCTTAGGCAATCTAGCTTCAGCTAACATTGTCCTAGCAGCTTCCTTGAGAGTTATGTTCCTTCTTTTAGCTACTCCATTCTGCTGTGGAGTTCTTGCAGTTGACAACTCATGAGCAATACCATTTTCAATACAATACTGGATTATAATCCCATCGACAAACTCAGTTCCCTTGTCAGATCTTATCTTTATAATGGTTTGACTCCTCTCATTTTGAACTCTTCTCATTAGTTGAGGTAATTTCTGCAGTGTTTAATTCTTTTTACACATGAAGATAGTCCATGTATATCTTGAGTAATCATCTACCACCACTAAGGTATATTTCTTTCCACTGATGCTAGCTGGCTCAACAGGACCAAATAAGTCCATATGCAATAGATATAGTATCCTTGTTGAAGAAGGACTTGGCTTGTCCTTGAAGGATGACTTTATTTGCTTTCCCATCTGGCATGCATCACAAATGCTTTCTTTCTTGTAGGCTGAGTCAGACAATTCTTCCACAAGATGACTCCTTGCAAGCTTGTTGATTGTCTTGAAGTTCAGGTGACTCAGCTTCTTGTGCCACAGCCAACTTGATTCGGCTGTACTCTTTACTAGCAGACATGTGCTTGGTGTTTCAGTTGACCACTCCACTACATACATGTTTTTCTGTTTTGTTCCTTGTAGAACAAATTCATTTGATTCAACATATTTGATTTGGAAAACTCCCATATTGAATCCCACATTGTAGCCTTTATCACAGAGTTGGCTGATGCTTAGTAGATTGAAGTTGAGACCTTCAACATATGCAATATCTGTGATCTCTAGTCCATTTTTCTTTGTTGATCCCGTGCCTTTGATTTCCCTTGGAGCTTTATTTCCTCCAAATATGACTTTTGCACCTTTGATTTCCTTGAACTTTGACAGATTTCTCTTGTTTCCTGTCATATGTCTGGAACAACCACTATCCATGTATCAGGTTCCTTGGCACTCAGCTGTTCCTTGAACCTGCAATCAAGGAAATTAGTTTTTAGGTACCCATACTTGCCTGGGTCCTGGGGGTTAGTGCTATAAGTTCCATAATCATAGTGCACATTAGCAAATTACTTGGGGGTGTTAGGATCATACAAACTGTCACTTTTGTCTGTATGCTGTGTATTTGTTTGAGCATTTGCTTTATTGGGGTAATAGTGGAATTTTGTGCTTGATGGGTTTTATGCCTGGGTGCATATGCGTCGATAATAACTCTTTTACCTTGGGCATGACCTTTCCGAGGTTGAGGTCTTTGCCATTTTGGCATGTATCCCATAGGTCTTTGCTAATATCTCACTTGGTTGTTCCAATCAACTTGGTTTTGATAGTTTCTACCATTCCCATCATATGAATTTCTTTCTTTGAAATCTCTGGGGCTTTTGGTAGCTGTTTAGCTTTCACGAGTATTTTTTGTTTGGAGTTTTTGATGGACTTTTCTAAATTTCATTTCATCTGTCCTTTCAAAGATACTCTCTCGGGCTTCTTTCCTTTACCCTTATATCCAAGGCCAATATGATTGTGATTGTGTTTTGGTGTGGATGTTGGTGAAATATATGGTGTTTTGGGTTTTTGGACTCCTTTATTACTTGAGGATCCTTTTTCCAAAATCACTCTAGGAGCTTGAGCATGCACAAAGGAATTGAATCCTATGCATGTCTTGTCTCCACACTCTTTTTGAGTCATTATAAGTTCATCCAATGATTTGGATGCCTTTGTAAATGAAGCAATCACATTTTTTGAGATCTATCTCCTCTTTTCTCTAGCATCTAACTTTGTTTGGATCTTGACATTTTCAGCCTTCAGCTTTGTATTCTCATCAGCTATGTGACTTAGAGTACTCAACTCTTTAGTCAGCTGTGAGTTTTGGCATTTAAGCCGACTGTTTTCCTCATTTAAAAGTGTGTGTGAGGTTTTGATGTGTTCAAAGTCTTTCATCATTTTGCCAATGTAATCGTAAAGATCTGTGGGCGAGGAAGTGTTTGTATCACTATCACTAGAATCAGAATGAGAACGAGTGTACCTCATCTTCTTGATCTTGTTCTTTGCCATGAGGCAGATCAAAGCCTCTTCCTCGGTGTCACTTGAGTAGTCCGCTTCACTACTATCCGAATCTTTGGTTCTTTGCACTTCATTTGGTTCAAGTATGCTCAACAACCAAACGGGTTTCTTCTTTTCTTGTCTTCTCTCTCTGAAGACTCTTCTATCCTCTTCATTTATGTATTTGTTGACTGGTGGATAAGAACAATCAACAACAAAGTATCCTGGTTGTCTGCAGTTCCAACACAGGTTTTCAGCTCTCTGCAAGTCAGCTCTCTCAGCTCTCTGATAGTCAGCTCTTTGATGTTCAACTCTCTTAGGTGGCCTGTTCTCCCTTGCTTTGGAAGGTGTTGAATGTCTTCTGGAGGTTTCACCCTTGTTTCTTTTATAGTTCTTATTGAAGAACTTGTTGAACCTTTTCACCATGAGGGCAATTTCCTCCTGGTCAATTGTTTCTTTTGGCTCAGCTTTCTTCCCTTCACTGGCCAACAGTGCAGCTGTCTTGGGCACAACTATTTTCTCTTGCTCTTTTCTTCTCAGCTCAAACTCATAAGCTTTGAGGTCTGAGAACAACTCATGATTTGATGTTTTGGAGAGGTCCATGGGATGTCTCAGGGCCATGAATTTCATTTCCGACTCAACTGGGAGGGCTCGTAGAATTTTCATGCACATCTCTTTTTGAGTGTACTCATTTCCAAGAGTTGAAAGCTCATTTATAATTTCTGTGAATCTTGCATCCAACTGATCCAGACTCTCACCTGCAAGCATTTTAAAATTTTCAATATTTTGAACAACAATAGTTAATTTATTCTCTTTAATCTGTTCAGATTCTTCACAAATCAGGGTTAGCTTATCCCAGATTTCTTTGGCTGATTTGCATGGTTTGACTTTGTTGAACATAACCTTGTCCAAAGTTTTGTAAAGGATGTCCTTGGCAACATTATCCATGTTGTATCTTATTCTATCTTCATTTATCCATTCACAGCGTGGTTTTTCAACCATAGCAGGCATGGGATCTGCTGCAGCATCTTCTCCTTCAGCTGGAGGTGCTCTTCTTACAGCAGTGTTGACCTTTAAGACTTGAAGTGGCCCATCTTCTATCACTAGCCACATTTCATCGTGTAAGGCTAATAGGTGAGCCTGCATGCGAAATTTCCAATCATTAAACTCTTCCACAGTAAACATAGGAATGCGAGTTAGATTTGCATCCATGATAATAACTTTGATTTTGAAATAAAAGCTTTGAAAACTCAAGTGTTATATCTTTTGAAAAGATTGAGATCTAGTTCAATAACTAGTGCGGAAGGCTCAATGAACCAACCGCTCTGATACCAATTGTAGGTCCCAAGGGGTGAGTTGTAAGGTTTGGGGGGGGGGTTGAATAAACCTTAATAAATTTTCGAATTTAGTCCTTTTAAATGATTTTCTGAGTTAACTCAAATCATTTAAGTCTTGGGGACAACTCAGGTTGGCTTACTTTCAAAGAAAGTTACCCACTCAACAGACTCGACTGAGTTGTTAGTAGTATAACTCAGCTGGGTCAGCTAACACTACAAGAAAAACGCTCAAAGACATCGCCTAAAAAACATTACTTTTACGAATTTGATGATGTCTTATACTATACAACATCATGTTTTAAGTGAAATGTTGTGTATGAGCGAATTTTTTCGCTATTACACATCATTTTTAAAAGTTGATGTCTTTGGCCACCCCTTTCTTGCTTTATAACATCAATTTTAAAATCGGTTATTCTAAGAGATATCTTTGTCCACCCTTTATTGGTTTATAACATCACTATTAACATCATTTATTTAAATTAGATTTTATTACTCAATATTTATCACTTTAAAATAAAAATAAATTAATTTTCCCAAATTAAATTTATTTTTTTGAGAGATAATTTCCCTGAACAACCCTCACAGTGTCTTCACCTGAGATTCGACACTTCGCAAAATTTCTTCACCCCTTCGAACAACCCTCACGCATAGTGCCTTCACCTGAGATTCGACACTTAGCAAAATTTCTTCACCCCTTCGAACAACCCTCGCGCATAGTGCCTTCACCCGAGATTCGACACTTAGCAAAATTTCTTCACCCCTTCGAACAGCCCTCGCGCACAGTGCCTTCGCTTCACAATGTTCTTCCTCGAGCATCTCGTTGAACCGAAAACTTCTGGCAGCTCTTCATCTCCCTTTTCCACAAAAACCGAAAACCCTAATCAACTGGTCATCGAATGTAGAGCTTGTCATCACGGACGAGCCTCCAAGTTCCATGCCGATCTCCCCTCTCGCGGCTTCTTCTCTTCCAACCCGGTATTCATTATCCCTCAAAACCCTAGGCCTTTTATGTTTCTTTATTTTTCGTATAAATTGATTCTAGAATGATGTATTGTTGGAAAGTTATGGTTATGTCTTTAATAATTTTTCATATAAATTGATTCATCATCCCCTCCCGAGGCTCCAAGTTCCTTGCCGACCTCTGGCAGTTCTTTGTTTGTTCCGCTCTATTTTATTTATTCTTCTTCATAATTTTTTTTTCTTTTTCATTTTTTTCAGTTGAGAGAGGGAGTATAGGGTAATTTTTTAGTTTATAATTCTACTGATTTGTTGTTCTATTTGCGTTGAGGTTGAGAAGGGGCGAATTTAAATTTCTATATACCCCATATTCTGTTTTCTTCTTTATACTCCATTTAAGCTGGTCCTTAGACTTTGTAGGCTTGTGTTTTTATTGGGTACATTCATATTTGGGTTGTTTGGAGATTTATGGGTATCTGCAAGGCGCATCTTATAAATAGTTTATTTGTATACCTGCTTTAAGTTCTGTTGTTGCATATGTTAGAGCGTTTACTACCGGTCAACTTGCCAAGCTTAAATCTACTTGCTCTATATAACATAAAGGATTATCGTAATTTTGGTTCCTTAACTGCTTTAACTATGCAAAGTGATTGTGTGATGTTCACTAGACACATAGCCAGATTATGAAAACCAAAAGAAGGAATGGAACATCTAATGTATGCAATTAATCTGTTTTTCAGGGAAAGGACATGCTAGCATAAGCATTTGGCTACCCAATTAGGTTCTTAGGTTTTTTTATTTAGTCAAGAGTTTGGCCACCTCAATTACTACCCTTTTTTTCCTTGTACTTCTAGTTTTCTGCCTGGTCACACTTAGTTGCTTATATTTGACTTTATGAACTGAAATGTGGTGTTTACTGAATTAATGGCACAAGTTGCACATCAGAAAGATGATTTAAGTAATGCTGGCAATTAAAGTAAAAAACTGAGATGACTCATATTGTCACTATTTTTCTCTCTACCATTTGAATCTTTCTGAACTCCTTTTGTAGGCATTGTCTCCTGTTCTTTTCTTCTGCTACAAACAATTGTCAAACCACTTTAACATTTTCAGTTCTCTATGTAACAAATTTAATCTCATTTTTGATCCCATGTTTTTGTAGCTGAAGTGGTTTTTTTGGAAAAGTGATTGTGGGGGCTGTTAGAATAATGTCTGTCTTCAACTTTTTCAAATAGTTGCAGGTTTGGAAATATATATTGTAATTGCTTGGGGTTAATGACTTTATGGTGTATTGTTATGTCTATTTGAAGTTGGCTGAATATTTTTAAGGTGGCTTTAAACAGTTTCTAGTTTTTTTTTCGGGAAAAAATGACTTTTAGCTTTTTCTGCAGTTTAGTATCTATGTTATGTTTTATCAGTTTCCAGTTTTATCATTGTATTGCTATGTTATGTTTCAGTACACTAAAAATGAAATGGACCCAGTGAAATGTTACTATGTAAGTGAACTAAAATTGAAATGGACCCAACATTTTACTCCTGGAGAAGTACACTTCCTAAACTGCATGTGATGTTCTCTTAATTATCAAAAGATACGAATTTCTTCAACAATGTAAAAATGGAAATGCTATTTCAATATTTGTATGTTTTTCTTGTAGAGTTTATAGAGTGCAATGGAAACTGTAACTGCAATCATCTAGAGTCATACTAGCAAAGCAAATGATCATATAACAAAGTGACATCTGCACTTACCTTAAGCCTTTCATGAGCCTCCTTCACTGTCTTCCCATCTTTCTTCTTTCTCTAGTTATGACTGTCTTTTCAGAAGTATCGCAGCACCTTCCGGTCAAAAAGAAAGAAAGAACCACCTACAAAAGACGTCAGATCAAAATAAATATGCATAAAAATATAAAGACAGATATAACAACAAATAGTTCTATCAAAGCTCCCTCTACATTAGGATTATATTACATAGATTGTGATGATAAATAAGATATATGCGTTTTTGTGTAATATTTCTGTTTGAAAATAGTTGTAAGAGCGAGCAATTTGGTTAGAGCACATGCAGAGTAAAACAGCCGACCAGTTTAGAACAACAGAGAACATCACATCATTGATATATTTTCTTTTGAATAAAAGCAAATTTACTATTTTATTTGATATAAGTTATGAGACAAGCTTACTCAAATAACACCAATCCATATTTTGAGTTAGTAATTTTAACATTGAAAATATAGAAGCATAAATTGTAGGTAGCAATTAAAAAATGGACAAATCATGGATGTCAAAGGGTAGGCTAACACGTGAGTTTGCAGTTGGGCTAGAATCTTTCTTGGAATTTGCCAAGAAAAATGCTGTTGATCAGAATTATATACCCTGCATTTGTGCAAGATGTGGTAGTGTGCAGAGAGGCAATGTTGACACAATTAGGGCCTATGTTTATGTCAACGGTATAGATTTGACATACGAAAGATTCATATGGAATGGGGAAAAATCTACGTTCGAGGACTTAAGGAATGAGAATGATGTGGTTGGGGAAGGTGGAAATGTTTTTTTGCTGATGAAACTGTTGAGATGGTACAAGCTACCAGCGAATTTGTAGAAAATCCCATTATTTCAAAAAGTTACTTGAGGATGCCGAGAAACCTCTATATCCTCAGTGCACTAAGTTTACAAAATTATCTGCTATAGTGAAATTATATAACATGAAGGCAAAATATGGTTGGAGTGATACAAGTTTTACCGAACTACTTAGTGAGCTTGTAAAAATGCTTCCCGATGACAACGAACTGCCTTCATCTTTGTATGATGCAAAGAAAAGTATATGGGCAATGGGGATGGGTGTAGGTCCCAAGGGGTGTAAGTGTAAGGTTTAGAAGGGGGGGGGTTGAATAAACCTTACCAAATTTTTAATTTAGTCCTTTTAAAAATTCGAGTTGATACTTACATTTGTGTCTTGGTGGACAACCAATTTAGTTAATCATTAGAGTTAGTCTCTCAACGGACTCAACTGATTCTTTGGAGTAACTCAAATTTGTTAAGTCTAAATTAACTCAATTTGTGGTTTGTTTTTTTGGAAGACTTAACACCCTTAAGTTTGGTTAAGTAGAGATTTAGAGCTTGATTTAGTACTTAGAGTTTATCTAATGGATAGCAAATATGTCGTGAGAAATAAACAAATATGATGCAAGAATTAAAGTCTTTGAAATGTAAAAGACACAATAAGATTTTTATAGAGGTTCGAAGATGGGGTAATTCTTCTACTCCTCTCTTTCTCCAACTCCCCGGAGGAATCCACTAGGTATTGATCAAGATACAAAGTGGTAGCGAGTCCCGGATACAAGTCTTGATCACACACGGTGACTTGATCCTTTGGGACTCGATCCGAGACGCCTTGATCACTCATTTGGCTTCTCGACGACTCGGCCTTCTTCACAGGGCGTTTGCTTTGCTACTCTGACTCACTTGCTCAAGCTCTTTGGATTTGATCACGAAGCCCTCCAAAAGCTCAACACTTGGTTCGACTTGAACCTTCCTACAATCCTTCGAGGAATGTAGACCCCTTGATTTTTCGGTAATTTCCTCTTCAACCGATTGAAGTTATCTTTCCTTCACAGGTGAGTGTTGGATTGATGTTCTTCGTAGTGTAGGCTTGAGGATTGAGCGTTTAATAACTTGAGAATATTTCGAGTTTCTGATTCTAATAATTGCTTGAATGTTTTTGGTTCTAGTCTTCTACTCTCGAGTCATTCCTCGGCCTTTTATAGTGATCTTTCAAAAAAATTTGAAGAAGAGATAGGCTTATTTTTGAAAGTCACTTGCGATCGTTGGCTTGTCTTGTTGCGATCCTTGGAATTGCCATTTCCTCGTATGAATTGTTCTTCACCTTTTCGAGTTCGACACGGTGTAGTGCTTCCCGTTGGTTTATTCCTTTTGCACGCTTAAGGGACGAGCACTTCGAGAAAGGTAGTATGGAGATATTACTTGTTTAGGTAATTCTCTTGATTTCGTCGGCAACGGATCTTTTTGATTATCTCGACTTGACCGCATTTCCTTGCTTTCCCCAGGTGACTTAGAGTCGACTTCCAATCATGGATGACTCTTCCGTCACTTCAACTTGAGACTTGGCTTTTCTTGAGTTGACTTGATCGATACTCCACTCATTGCATCTCATTTGCTCCTTCATTAGAGTTCCGTCTACTACTCTTCTTTGCCATACTTAATTGTCTCGCAATGAGTCTTCCTTCTAGTCTCCAGTTGTCTTCTTGCATTTTTGGGCATAGGTGACTTAACTCAAACTTAACCATTTCTATTTATTACAATGCGAGTTTACAACAAAATGGGGTGCCAACTTCCTATTCTAAGTTTTACATGGCATTCATCAAAATCTAAACAATAAATTTCCCAACAATTTCCCCTTTTTGATGATGCCAAAACTTAAACCATTCAAAAATGTAAATAGCAAAGATACATACGAGATAGTGTATTCACATAGAATGTATGCGTAGAATCAATCCTTTTATTGATCATAACATTCTTGTTCTTTTATTTGTTTACAAGGTGTATCGTGAGCAAACATTTGTCTACACAAACATAAAGAATTTATAGCTTTATTGCGAGAAGACTTACATAGTATGTATTTACATAATAAAATACATGAAGGGTGGACAACAACACTTCATCTCCTTCATTGTCTCCTTCTTTCATCTTGTTCAAGATCTTCGCTCTTCTTCTCTTTTTCTCATCGTCATTTGCTTTTTTTTCTTCTTTTCATATGCCTTCCTGGCGCCTTCATCTCTTCTTAATCTCTCTTGTCTTTCCTCCCATAGCCGAGTTTGTCTCTTGTTTTTTCTTCTATTCTTTTCTCATACTCAAGATTACTTTTAGCCACTTGCAAATTTGCTACTTGGTCAAGACCGGTAGGAGTAGATCCCTCTTTTCTTGCCGGATCTACGTATTCAATGTTTTTGGCGGAGGCCCAGTCGAAACCTCTTCCTCCACCATCGCTTCTTCCTCTACCTCCGGGCGTGTATTGTCTTGGGGTCTTCTTCTTTCCAAATTGAGTGAGTGACCAGCAGAGTGATCGCCGATAGTCTCTGCTTTGCTGTCGTCGCCTTCTTCACATAACGTGAGACCCTTTTCCCGAGTACAAGTCCCAAGCTTCGAGCCGTAGACATATTTGCAAAGTATACTTGGATGCGAGCATTTTAAATTCATCAATCGATCGTGGCTCTGTCCCGACATCCGAGATGGCATAAGTGTCTCTCTCTTTGGAATGCCTCCATGTTGTTTCAAGATGTTCATAACTCGGGCATCCATTCTTCCTTCCACTTCCTCCATCCCCGCTTCAATTGTCTTTCTCTTTTCGACCATAGATATAGCAGAGTGTTGGAGTGGCGAAATCAGTCACTGGGAGTTTGTGATACGATAATATCACAGGATAATACCTTGTTGGGGGTTTGTGCGATCATCAAGGTCACATCTTTCGATCCTTCCCCCTCAACAGACTTTCCTTTCTTTTGTTTCAACACTTCCTCAATTTGTCTTTCCCTTCACTGCAGTGATCCTCTTTTTCGACTTCGGATCTCTTCGTGCTTTAAGGTATTCCTCTTCCCCCTTTTTGGCATCATCAAAGGAGAGAGGAACACTGAAACATCTTGGCAAGGTGAAATCGAGCCTGGCGATAGTAGAGTTCGTCTCGAGTCTCTTTGTGGAGTATGCGACACGAAATTGAGCGAGTAGCGTTGGACTCTATTTGAAATAAGCTTCATTTCGGCCATGAGAAGGTGAATTTTTCTGTCCATATTTTCTTCAGGCTTGGAGATCACTCTTATTTTGCTCACGCATCGCCTTTATCTCGGCAGTGTGAGCTTCATGCATGTGCTCAATGTGTTCTCTCAATTTCGTTTTTGCATCAAGCATTCTCGGCTCTCTCCATACAAGCGACTTGTTGAACAATGTCCGAAGTATCTAACTTGTTCCACACACATTGTTTCTTCTTTGTTGCCACCATTCCCTTATCCTTTTGTTATGCCTCTCAAGTCGTGAGTAGGAGTTGGCATCTCTGTTGTCCGGTCGCATGTCCATAGAGGCCTGGTGCCTCTCCATCCGTTCAATTTCAAAGAAATCATGCTTTGAACACTTCCCGAACTTCATTTGTTTCTTCCATTGGATCGATGGACACGCAACGTCAAAATCATAGTCACCGAACGATGGTACTGACGAAATGACGGGAGCTGGTATGTGGAAGCGTGCGAGCTCGTTCTCGTCTTCATGGAGGTCGTACCTCAAGGAGAAAGGAAATGATTCTACAAAGGAATCATCACGGCCAACCGGGATTTGTTCAATGATGAGAGGTGCACGTGAAGTTCCTTTTGGAGTCGAACTGCTGCAGCTTGAGGAGCTGTGCGGTGGACTGTTTTTTTGGGGTCTTTAGTGAAGTGGACCCGACTTGCCGAGCTCTGTTGTCTCAAGCACCGTTGGTCTCGGTGGTTTCTCCAATTGAGTGGGTGGTCCTCGGCCTTATCGAGCGTCATCGGATGATGATGAGATTTCCATTGGTGGCTCATCATCAAAATTGAAAGTTTGACGAGTAGTCTTGAGATCGACTTGCTCGTGGCCGGGAACATCCTCGTGAGTCTTTTGGATCTTTCACGGGGGATGACTCATCTTCTTCGCCGCCTTCCGATCCCGAAAGGTTACATTAGGATTATCTGGGAGTCATGAAGTGCGCTTAGTGCGCTTATCTCCTTTTCGGATGGATCAATGATAGCAGGAGGGATGTTCTCTACTTGCCTTCTTTACCCCGGAAGTCTCAACCTCCCGTGGGCCTTCATTACCTCCTGCAGTCTCGACTCGCTGCGAGGCTGGACCTCCCTTTCGGCGTGTCGCCTATCTTAGGGTCTTCGTGGTGGCATCCATTGGAGTCTCAACCCCATGGATTGCACTTTCATCGCCCAGTGTTAACTCCCCAGCTGTTCCTTCCTCGTGCCTCGATTGCATCAACGAGTGTCATTAGCCTTCGAGCGATTGGCACCTCGGCTAAGACAGTTTCAACTATCTCGAGCTTCGTTGATGGCAACTTCTTCATTCGTTTTTGCGTTTGTACTTTCGCCACTTCGCCTCCTAGATTCGTTGTGGAGTCATCTGCGCAGCATTCTCCGACCTTGCTGCGGTGGAGAGAGTTTCCCCTCGGTGGCTCACCGGTGAGTGACTTGGAATGGGGTCACTCGTCTCCAAACTCATTTGTATTTCTCTACGAGTGTTCGGTAGTTGGGGCGGTGTGGTAAGATACCTTCGTTAGGGGTTGGCTCAATGGGGTCCCCACTAACCCGGTTTCATCGCCATTTCCCTTAATTCCTTCTTCCGAGTGAGTGGGGAAGTGGTGGCAAAGAACAACGGTGGCGATTTCTTTGAACCACTCCCATTGGATCAATTTCAGCCTATGTTCGGAGGACTCTCCTGGTCCCTCCATCATGCTATTCTCATGAAGAATTCGGATTCATGCATTGCTTCTTTGCATTTGCAACTCTTCGGGCGGCGGCGCAGGTCAGATCCTCATCACTTTACGATAGAATATCGAAGTGAGAATGTGTATGTTCGTGGTTCGATTAGAGGGCGAGATCTTTGGCCTTCTCTCTTGCCTCGCCTTCTTCTCGCGATCGCTCCTTCTCCTTATCCTTGAAGATCTGCAGGATATCCATGCGATTGTCTTCATCGATCTTTGGGATCACGAGAGGTCGATCGAGGAAGTTCAACAGATTCCTCTTCTTTTTCTATAAACTCGGGCCGTTGGAACTGTTTCTGGATCGACTCAATTTCCATTTCCTCCACTCTCGCATGACGATTTTGGATATCCGGGTAAAGTGGGGATAGGATCATCACATCACTATCAGTTTATCGGCTTCTTCTTGTCTCTCGGTGCGCGGACTACACGGTTTGTGTCTTGATTTGCCTCATTGATCGCCTTGGCAGACTTAGCTATTTCATCAATTACATCTGGGGGACTCTCTTGCTTAGCCGTATTTTAAGTATTTGTTCGGTGAGTGGTGACTCGGTAGGTTTCTCAAGCTCGGACGCTTGATGATTCTTTGTCATCTCTTAGTTCGTACGCAGAGGACTTTGGTTCGAGAGAGAGTTTCTTCAGTCTTGGCGGGGCGGGCGTCGGTGTGGTTTTTCGAGGAGCGGCCGTCTTGGCTTATCGGATCTCCTCTTTTGACGATCCGAGAAGGTAGTTGAGAGTCCTTCTCGGCCGCTAGCTTCTTTGGGGGGAGACACGGCTGCGGGGCGGTGACTGACTGCTGCGGGGGGAGAGAGTTTGACTTTCTTTCTGCAGAGAGCAGTGATCTTCTTACTTTTTGCATGGGCAACTTTCTTCTTTGGTGGAGAGGAAACAATCTGTATCTTCAGGGTGGTGATTCCCCCTCACTCGTGTCGCTCTCTTGGCGTAGGCTCTCTTCTCGTGCACGGAGAGGTTTGATCTCGAACATCCTCTTGTTTACATGGAACGCCTTTCCATGTGCAGAGGGACTCCTTTCACCTCCATCACCGGCCAATCACCAGGCCATATCCCAGGGATCCTCCAAATGTGCCATCTTCCTTGAAGGATTTGTTCCTACATTACGGCATAGTCTGCTGTAGACAAACTCATTGATTTATTTTCCTTTCTTCAATGATCGCGGCCATTACGATCAACTTTGCTTTTGTGAGTTGGTCAAAGCCGCCAAATTTGATGTCAATACATTTGGCAACTATGTCCAACAACTTGTGATAATCCTCCTTCAAGACCTCTTGTTTTTTGTGTAAACTATTTTATTAGCATAGTCGGGCTTGGCTATTTCCTTCCAAGCGGCTGCCATGTTTACATCGGCCGTTGATTTCGATGCTCCTTCCGTCGGTAGTGAGCAATGTTGACCAAATCCTGGCGAGAGATGGTGAGCTTCTTTCCGTGAGCAGATGACTTTATCCCTTCATCGTGAATCTCGGCGTTCACGTAGAAGCGTGCGACCTCCTCCACATAGGTCATCGTATATTCCAGTAATAAACGAAAGCGATTTCCCCAGGCGTTTCCAATTTCTCAAGAATTTTCATCACTAGGGTGTCGTCGGACCTGTTTCACCATCCGTCGAAATCCACGAGAGACCCGGTGTGGATTTGCTTTCCTAACTTGACAAAATCATAGGTTGATGCCATCCTTCAGGATTTTACCGAAGAAAACTTAGAGATTGATTAGAAGATAGGTAGGGTTTTGAGAAAATTTTTGCCTTTGCTTCTGAGAGAGAGAAATGAACAGTTTTGGTAGTGTGTGAGAGAAACGGACGAAAATGGTTTAAGTATGGTTTATGAAAGGGCGTGCGGGTGGTTTTTGAAATGGGATCGAAATCAACGGCTTAGATTTGCACGCCGATTGAGCATTTAATGTCTCGTATTTAATGCGGCACAGATTTATATCCAATCATAAGCTTAGTGTGCGGCTTTTGCTGTACACGTCATAATTATCTTGACGCGTCATTCTTAAAAACATTCCCGCTTAGTAAAAACGACCGCATTTTTGTCACTTTGCTCATAAATGATTGACTTTTGCCCTCATTTGGTTTAGCTCTTCTTTTCACATTCCTCTTTGTGACTCAAAATTGTCGGTGACTTGGTATAACTTGTCTTTCCGTCTGGTGATTTACTTAGGCGATTTGTGAGTTGACTCTTTTTCCCTTTTTGTGTTCCATTTCTTTTCTTTGATTCCGAGTGTCACCAACTCAATTAACCCTCACTCATGCTTCGAGTTATTCAAATCTTGACTCACATAATGGTTTTGTGAAGATGTCGCCCAATTGTTTATCGGTTGAGATATATTCCAAGATGATGTCCTTCTTTTCAACATGATCTCTTATGAAGTGATATCGACATCGATATGCTTTGTTCTTGAGTGCAACACAAGATTTTGAGTAATGGCAATTGCACTTGTGTTATCACACATGATTGGAATTTCTTTTCCTCAACTTCATAGTCTCTGTTCTTTGTCTCATCCATAGGACTTGGGCACTGTGTTTGCCATGACAGCCTATGTATTCTCGGTCAATTTTGTAGAGGTGGCTATTGAATTTTGCTTCTTGCTAAACCAGAAATCACTGTTTCCTAGCATTTGACATGTGCCCGAGGTGCTTTTCTGTCCGCCCACTCGCATCCAAAGATAGTCGAGTCCGAATAGCCAATTAGTTTGAATCCACCTTCCTTTGGATACCATAAGCCAACTTCTTGGCTTCCTTTCAAGTATCTCGGGATTCTTTTATTTCTTTGTCATATGACTCTCTTTTGGAGCAGATTGAAATCTTGCACATACACCTACAAAGCAAAGGTGATGTCCGGCCCGCTTGTTGTGGGATAGAGCAATGATCCAATAAGTGCTCAGATCTTGTTTGATCTCTGAGGCTTGCCATCCGCATCCATGTCCATTTTGGTGATGTATTCATTGGTATTTTTACGTAAGACTTCTCCTCCATACCAAATTTCTTCATTAAATCTCGGTGTATTTTGTTTGACTTATGAAGGTTCCATCCTTGATTGTTTCACTTGGAGTCCAAGGAAGAATGTCGACTCTCCCATCATGCTCATTTCAAATTTACTTTGCATGAGGTTTGAAAATTTTTCACATGACTCTTTGTTTGTGGATCCAAAAATGATGTCATCCACATATATTTGAACAAGCAAGTATACTCTTTTTGTCTTGGATTCGAAAAGTGTTCTATCTACTTTTCCTTTTGTGAATCCATTCTCGATTAGGAATTGTGACAAAGTATCATACCATGCTCGGGTGCCTGTTTCAATCCATACAAAGCTTTTCGAGTTTGTATACCTTATCTCCAAGAGTCTTTCGCTCAAATCCTCGGAGGTTGTTCAACATACACTTCTTCTTCCAATAAACCATTTAGGAATGCACTTTTTACATCCATCTCGATATACAATAAAATTCTTGTGAGCAGCATAGGCAAGAAACATCCTTATAGCTTCCAATGTTGCTACAGGAGCAAATGTTTCATCAAAATCTATTCCTTCTTCTTGGCAATATCCTTTGGCTACTAGTCTTGCTTTGTTTCTTACCACGTAACCTTCCTCGTTCATCTTGTTTCGAACACCCATTTAGTACCAATAACATTTTGATGTGTGGGTCTTTGAACTAATTCCCATACTTTATTTCTTTCAAACCGATTGACTCTTCTTGCATAGCTTGAATCCAATGTGTGTCATCCAATGCTTGTAACACATCTTTGGGCTCTATTTGCGAGATGAAGCATGTGAATATAACTTCTTGTTGAGTTGGATCTCGTTTTTTGACACCTTCTCTTATATCTCCAATGACAAGTTTCGTGGATGGTCTTTCACCCATCTTACATCGAGTTGAAGTAAGTTAGTGGGTTCGATTGTCAGCATTTGTGTTGCTTTGATCGGCTCTCTCGCACTCACTTAGCTCATCTTCTTGGTCGAGTTGATCTTGTTCCTTGGCCATCAAACAGATCAAGGCTTCTTTTTGAGTCACTTGAGTAGTCGGCTTCTTCGCTGCTCTCAATCATTTGTCTCTCTTGACTTGGTCGCTTTGTGATCTCTGCGACCAACATTGCCTTTTTCTTTTCTTGTCTTCTTTCTCTCAAGACTTTTCTTTCTTCTTCATTTCTCGTATTTGTTGACTACAGGATATGGGCAATCAATGGCGTAGTGACCTGGTTGTCTAGATTCAAAGATAGATATTCAACCTTTTGATCGACTCTTTCCATTCTTGGATTGTCGGCTCTTTGATATTTGACTTTTTAATGATCTGTTCTCTTGGTTGGCCTATCTTCCCTTGACTTGGTGGGAGCCGAGTGTCTTCCGGAAGATTCGCCCTTGCCTCTCTTGTAGTTCTTATTGAAGAACTTGTTGAACCTTTTAACCATCGGGGCTATTTCTTACGGATCAACGGCTTCTTTGACCTCAACTCTCTTCCCATCTTTAACAATTAGAGCAATTTGTTTTGGAGTACATTTGTCTCTTCCTGGTCTTTTCTTCTCACTCAAAATCGTAGGCTTTGAGGTATGAGAATAGTTCATGGTTGGATGTCCTTGATAGGTCCATGGAATGTCTTAGTGCCATGACCTTCATTTCCCATTCATCCGGAAGACATTTTAGGATCTTCATACACATTTTCTTACGTGTATATTCCTTTCCAAGTGCGAGATAGCTCGTTGGTGATTTACGTGAACCGAGCATCCGGTTGATCCAGGTTTTCTCCGAAATCATTTTGAAGTTCTCGATTTCTGTACGGCCCTGATAATTTGTTTTCTTTGATTTGCTCACGAGCCTTCACAAATCAATGTTAGCTTGTCCTGATTTCTTTAGCCGTTTTGCATGATTTGACTTTATTGAACATGACTTTGTCCAATGTTTTGTAAAGGATGTCATTGGCTACATTGTCAGGTTATATCTTTTTTTTGTCATCATTTGTCCATTCGGTTCTTGGTTTTTCAACCATAGCATTTGGTCTAGGGTAAACATCATCTTCACCTTCACCAAATTGCGGCTCTTCTTCTTGTGTGTTCACCTTTAAAATTTGCGGTGGCCCATCCTCTATCACTATCCACATCTCATCATGTAATCTTTGATAGATGAGCCTGCATACGAATTTTCAATCATCAAATTCTTTAATTGTGAACATAGGGATGCGTGTCAAATTTGCTTCCATGATAATAAATTTTAATGATAAAGTTAATTTTGAAAGTTTAAGTACTAAAGCAGACTTTGAAAAGTTTGGAGATCTAGTTCAGTAACCAGTGCGGAAGGCTCAATAAACCAATCGCTCTGATACCACTTGTAGGTCCCAAGGGGTGTAAGTGTAAGGTTTATAAAGGGGGGTTGAATAAACCTTACCAAATTTTTGATTTAGTCCTTTTAAAAATTCAGAGTTGATACTACACAACTGTGTCCTTGGTGGATAGCCAATTTAGTTAATTAGTAGAGTTAGTCTCTCAACAGACTCAACTGAATTTATTCTTTGGAGTAACTCAAATTTAAGTCTAAATTAACTCAAGCGTGGTTTGTTTTTTGGAAGGAAGACTTAACACCCTTAAGTTTGGTTAAGTAGAGATTTAGAGCTTGATTTAGTACTTAGAGTTTATCTAATGGATAGTAAATCTGTCAGCAGAAATAAACAAATATGATGCAAGAATTAAAGTGCTGAAATGTAAAAGACACAATAAGATTTTTATAGAGGTTCGAAGATGGGGTAATTCTTCTACTCCTCTCTTCTCCAACTCTGGAGGAATCCACTAGGTATTGATCAAGATACAAAGTGGTAGCATCCCGGATACAAGTCTTGATCACACGAGATGACTTGATCCTTTGGGACTCGAGACGCCTTGATCACTCGGTGGCTTCTCGCGACGACTCGGCTTCTTCATAGGCGTTTTGCGCTTACTACTGACTCACTTGCTCAAGCTCTTTGGATTTGATCACGAAGCCCTCCAAAAGCTCAAGACTTGGTTTGACCTTGAACCTTCCTACAATCCTTCGAGGAATGTAGACCCCTTGATTTTTCAAGTAATTTCCTCTTCAACCGATTGAAGTTATCTTTCCTTCACGGTGAGTGTTGGATTGATGTTCTTCGTAGTGTAGGCTTGAGGATTGAGCGTTTAATAACTTGAGAATATTTCGGGTTTCTGATTCTAATAATTGCTTGAATGTTTTTGGTTCTAGTCTTCTACTCTCCAGTCATTCCTCGGCCTTTTATAGTGATCTTTCAAAAAATCGCGTTGAAGAGATAGACTTATTTTTGAAAGTCACTTGCGATCGTTAAGCTTGTCTTGTTGCGATCCTTGGAATTGCCATTTCCTCGTATGAATTGTTTTTCACCTTTTCGAGTTCGACACGGTGTAGTGCTTCCCGTTGGTTTATTCCTTTTGCACGCAGGGATCGAGCACTTCGAGAAAGGTAGTATGGAGATATTACTTGTTTAGGTAATTCTCTTGATTTACGTGCAACGGATCTTTTTGATTATCTCGACTGACCGCATTTCCTTGCTTTCCCAGGTGACTTAGAGTCGACTTCCAATCATGGATGACTCTTTCCGTCACTTCAACTTGAGACTTGGCTTTTCTTGAGTTGACTTGACCGATACTACTCATTGCATCTCATTTGCTCCTTGATAGAGTTCCGTCTATTCTTCTTTGCCATACTTAGTTGTCTCGCAATGTGAGTCTTCCTTCTAGTCTCCGGTTGTCTTCTTGCATTTTTGGGCATAGCGACTTAACTCACTTGACCCATTTATTTATTTATTACAATGCGTTTACAACAAAAATGGGGTGCCAACTTCCTATTCTAAGTTTTACATGGCATTCATCAAAATCTAAACAATAAATTTACCAATGGGATGGGTTATGAGAAAATACATGCTTGTCCCAATGATTGTATCTGTATCGGAAGGAGTATAATGATTTTACAGTTTGCCCTACTTGTGGGATCTCAAGATATAAACCGAACAAGGATGATAAGATAATTGAAGGAATCCAGGATTTAAGCTTCTATGATACTTTCCACCTATTCCTAGAAAGCAAAGAATGTTTAGGAGCAAGGATATATCAAAGAAGTTAAATTGGCATAAAGATAAAAGATTGATGATGGCTATTTGCGACATCCGGTGATGCACCATGTTGGAGACTAGTGGACCATAAATGGCCAGATTTTGCTCGTGATCCAAGAAATCTTAGACTTTCCATATCAGCTGACGGGATCAATCCTCATAGTTTGATGACTTCTACATATAGTTGTTGGCCAGTTGTAATGGTCACACACAATCTTCCTCCATGGTTGTGCATGAAAAGAAAATACATGATGCTCAACTTGTTGATTTCTGGTCCTAAACAGCCGGGGAATGACATTGATGTTTACTTAGCACCATTGATTGATGATTTGAAGCGCTTATGGGAAGTGGGTGTTGATGTTTATGATGCATATCGACAAGAGACATTCTTTTTTAGAGCTGTCCTACTGTGGACGATTAATGATTTTCCAGCATATGGAAACTTGTCAGGATGCAGTGTTAAAGGATATCATGCATGTCCTGTTTGTGCTGAGAATACACCTGCAATATGGCTGAAGAAAAGTAGAAAAATGGCATTCTTAGGCCACAGAAGATTCCTTGATCGATATCATCGGAAGGCATTTGATGGTAAGCAGGAGTTTGGAACCGCCCCAAAGCCATTGAACGACCATGAAGTTCTAACCAATGTTGAAGGGATTAAACATCATCGGGGCAAAATGGGTGTCAAGGTTCAATCAAAGAAAACCCCTAAATCATGTTTTAAAAAGAAATCAATCTTTTTTGAACTTGAGTATTGGGAGCATCTGCATATTCGGCATGTTCATGATGTAATGCACATAGAGAAAAATGTGTGTGAAAGTCTCATTGGCACGTTACTTGCCATCCCAGGAAAAACAAAGGATGGACCTTCATCGAGACAAGACCTCGTAGAGATGAAAATTAGACACGAGTTGGCACCACAAGTTGGGGAAAAAAACATTTTTACCACCAACATGTTTTACGTTAAGCAAGGATGAGAAAAGAAAACTTTGTAGCTCATTTTTGGGAATGAAGGTACTTGTAGGTCATTCCTCTAATATCAGAAACCTTGTCGCAATGAAGGATTTGAAACTTACCAGCCTTAAGTCACATGACTGCCACACATTAATGCAACAGCTGCTTCCCATAGCTATTCGTGGCGTCTTACCGTTTGATTATGCTTTGCTAGCAACCACACCTCCAAATTGGCTTTACTAGGATATGTCTTCTTCAAGATTTCCATATGCTCCCTAGTGAAAGTGTGAAACCATTCAGGAGAAATTAGCGAAATGAATATATTTTTTTTACAAATAAAAATTACTAGGTTAGAGATAATACATGATATAAGGATTAATCTCAACATCATTGGACAACACGTAGCGATGTGCTTTTTCCAAGTCCTCAACACAACAAGAATGCGACCGAGCAATTGATAAGGGCTCGGCTAGTTTTACTTTCTTATGTCTCGATGGGATCCCAATTGTACGCACATTGGACAAGTATTCTGAACAAAATTCCACTACTTCTTAAACAATATAACATTCACCATACACCGTTCTGGTCGATTGCAGTTCCGCACATAACCTTTCAAGATTTTCATGAATATTTCAAATGGCTACATCCATCGACTCCAAATCGGTCCACACAGTTTTATCTCCCGTACAAGATGAACGATTAAGTGAATCATTATATCAAAAAATGAAGGTGAAAAATACTTTTCAAGTAAGCACAATGTCGTGACATCCTTTTGAATGTCATCCAAGCTATTCACCTCTATTTCTTTGCTACATATCGCATTGAAGAAGAAACACAACTTGGTGATAGCATATCTAACATGTTGGTTAAAAGAACGCTTAAGTCCCATAACTTTTACAAATTAAGCTAATATATATTGAAATCTTGCTCTTCCTAGAACATATTAATATTATTATGCTCTGTTATCAATTATAGGTTGCAACTGTAGCTACATGTTCTTCTCATCAGATATCAGAAAAACTAAAGTGGTTGGCGCATGGTCTATGCAAGCAAGTCTTGAGGTATAATAGTTATTTGATTGATGGGGTCACATATTACACAAAAGAGCGTGATGATGTACGGGTTACTAAATACTCCAGTGTTAGCGTAGTTGCAAATGTAATGCTAGTCGCAAGTGCAAAAGATAAAAAGCCAATATTGGGTGACTTGTTTTATGGAGTTATAAAAGAAATATGGGAGATTAATTACTATAGTTTACAATTTCCATTGTTTAAATGTGATTGGGTTGGGTATAGTAATGGTGTTAGGGAGGAGGATGGTTTTACTTTGTTAAACCTTAATAAAATTGGATACAAATTAGATTCATTTATCCTGGGCAGTCAAGCAAAGCAAGTATTCTTTGTTGAAGACCCTCAAGACCCTACATGGTCTGTTGTGATTTCAGCTCCAAGTAGGGAGTACCATGATTATATTAATTCTAATAAGTTGGGAGATACTACAATCCACCCTCAGTGTTTCACCAAAGTAATACCATCAATGGATGTTCATGAAACTGATGATAATGAACCACCATGTATTCGTGAAGATTGTGATGGGACTTGGTTTGATAATGCTTATTCTTAGTATATATGGTACTGTCCATTTTTTTCTTGTTTCTTGTGTGATGCATTTTCTGTATACTATGCTTGTGTATTGTTTCGACCTATTAGTTTACATTATGCTTTATCCTAAACTCGTGCTAATCTTTTGCTTTCTCTTGATTACTTGAATAGGTTTTTGGAGATCATGTCACGCAAAAGAAACTACAAAAAAGGACATGATAATGATGAAGCAGAAAAACAAAATAACAATGCATCGCAAGGCAGAGATGAACAAAACAGAGAAACCGAAGGAGAAAGTGATGAGATGGTCTCAAAAAATTCCAGACGTCAAGATCGAAAAGAGGTCGTGCCTACACGACCAAGCTGACTATTCAAACAAGCCAAGGGGCTAAAACGAGGGTCCGATTTAACAGTCATGGTCCGTCCCTAGGAAAAGAAGGGACTGAGATGCAAAGTTATATAGGAGTGCAAGTCAGGGAGAGAGTGAGGATTATCTATTCCTCATGGAAGCAAGTGCCAGAAGAAGACAAAGAGGCGATATGGGAGGCGGTGAATGTAAGTATAAACACATATATTTCTATATTACAAATTACAAAAAAATGTTTTATTTGTTGTAGTTTATATATGACGTGGACCGACGGTGGAAAAAACATTGTCTGATGAGCACAAGTGCAAAGTGGCGTCAGTTTAAAGTGCTCCTAAGGACTATTATATTCCACAGGAAGATTGGAACTCCTTTGTCCTTTCTCTCTTGTCAGAAGATTTCATGGTAAGGAATCATTGATGAGTAGTTTTATATTTCTATTTTAATATATAGAGACGTCGACTCTAATTTGTTCAAGCTAAGTTTTTCTAATTAATGCCATAAGTAAGCGATCATTGATTTTTTCTAAGAATTCAGATTTTAGAATGTGAAACTGTGGTTGTCCATGATTGACTAGAGTATGTAATATGTAAACCAATTACATATGTCGTTGATGCTTAGACAGTCATATATTTCAACTAAAAACCAAAGATGAACAATCCAAAAAAAGATGATTAAAAAGGAAGAAAAAAGACCGCCTACTTGGCCCCTAAAAAGGTTAATTTCATATGTTGTTGTCCAAATACTCAACGTATCAAAAATATTAAACTGAAACTACTTCAGCTAGACACATATGTGCATTCCACACTAGCAAAAGCTATTAGGGATGATTACAAAAACTACCCCTGATGTATTCAGTGTTTTTCTTATTCACAGTTGTATTCAGTGTTTTTCTTATTAATCCCCATTTGCAGAGACTGAGTGAGCTACAAAGAGAAAGACAAAAGGCAAACAAGTACCCCCATCACCTCGCTCGCAAAGGATATACCAGATTGGAACAAGACTTAGTAAGCATTTATTTAATTGTCATATTCAGTTTATTCAATATTCTCATTAAGTTTTTTCAATCTGCAAGCTTATGTTTATTTCTTTAGGCTATTGCACATATTTAATCATTTCTTATTACTTTTAGGAAAGTGAATTATGTCATGCTGAAGATATAAATAGAGTTGTCCTTTGGAAGATGAGTAGATGCAACAAGAACGGGTAATTTGAAGGCAGGAATTGCAAGAAACAATGAAAAAGATATTAAGCGCACACATTTAGATATACATTTTGTTATTTGACATGAAAATGTATGAAAGTAAACCATATTTCGATTTGACTTCTTTATTAATGTGAATATGACAGGATGATCTCATAGCGCAAAAGAAGGAGGAAGCTTGCATTTAATAAACGAAATGAAGATCTCCTCACCGCGGCACTAAATTCTGAAGAACATTCCGGACGTGTGAGGGGAATTGGAGGAAGTGTCCCACCATCTGTTTACTTTGGTGTTGCTAGAGGCAAGAAGGTAGTGGACCATGATCTTTATATTACACAATAGAAAGAGTTGATAGAGACAAGGAAAAAAGTTTCTGAATGTGAATCAAGACTACAAAAAGCGGAAGTGTAATATCCCAATTTTTCTAAAAAAAAATAATAAGGGTTAATTTAGGTGTTACTTTAGGGGTTAGATTAGGGGTTATTTTTATGGGACTTAAGGGGCTAATTTAGGTTTAGGGGTTGGAATTAACTACTATAAATATGTGTAATTTCATACACAATTTTACACTATATTTCTAATAATTATAAGGTAGTTTACAAATTATTTTATTAATTAGTTCAATTTATTAAAATCACATATTAATTATATTTATTTATTTAACGAAGAAAACGAAGGGGTCGAGGACTTGAACTTTTATTGTTCATTTTTCTACATCGAATATCCATGATTATTAAGATAGGGATTTCTATACTATTTGTTTTTATTTAATGTTTCATGATTGTATTTCATTGATTGCAATATATGTCAAGAGGAAATAAATTTATATAAGCTAGGGGCTATGAAAAGGTTCGGGATCAAACGTATCTTAGGGTGAACCCACAATGCTATATATATGAATCGCCACCCGATCGAGGAGGAAAAAGAGGAAATTAATGAATTTATTGTTGTAATTATGTGAATATTTTTAATGTTATATTAAATATTGACAGATATCCCTACTGAGCGATATGAAGCTCACCCCTATCATTATCATGAGTTTCAGGTTAAGGAATCCAGCTGAAGATATGATGTTGTGGATGGTGGAATAAATCATGCTATATTTATATTTTAAATAATTATGATCGGACTAAATTTTAGATTTATATCTTTAATTTTTCCGGTTTATGCTTGGAACAATTGTTGGATATTTAATTTGGAAGATGTAATATTATTATTACTATTATTATTATTATTATTATTATTATTATTATATTTTTCCCTTAAGAATTAAAAAAAATTTAAATCAACTTTTTGATAATTATTGGCATCACTTTAATTTATAAATTCGTGTTTTCTTAATAATATTTTAGAATACTTTAGTTTCATAAAATTGGGTCGTTACAAGAAGCGTTGTTGTACAGTGGGCATAAAAAAGTAAACATTGAGCATGAGGAGAAAGCTAGTTGCACAGTGAAATCTGAGTGTGATGTCGTCAAAGATGACTTAAATGTGAGAAGAGTTTGTCGAATGATGAGAAGTTACATGACCATGTCATCAACGAGAAGATCCTCGAGTTAATGGTGAATATAACACATTTATTGGTTTTAATGAGTCTTAAATAGGCTTTCTGAACTTCTCCTTTTGGCTCACATACTCAGCAGAGCAAAGCAGTTGCATTGTCATTGGAATTGAAGAATGATATTTCAGCATATGGGACAATTGTCTATGTCAATGGACCTGGACAGTTTCTTGGTGGAATTCCAGTGCCCACCAATTGCATGTGTGTCTCGATTGACCACACAATGGATGAAAATGCCTTCTTACCTGTGCAAATCCCAGGTACTTGTGATAGTATCGGTGATGCAGTTGGCAGCCATGTAGCTTGGAGAGTGCATTTGATTCATATTCAAGATGAGGTAAATGTGATATTATATATCTGTTTAAATTATCAAAATTTTGACATTCCTAATATTTTCTAAATTAACTGTACTTTCAATCATTAGGAGCCTATTAAGAAGAACAAAGTTGACAAAAAACTGAAAAAAAAAGATCAAGTTCTTGATTTCATGAATATGCCAAAATTGCTTGCTATCTTGTCTGGTTATTCTCAAGGCGCTCTTACCCATGGGCGTGGTCTGATGCAAGAGTTAGAAAAGGATGTGTTTGTTCTTAGTTGCAGACTATATGTCTTCCAGGACAACATTGCTCTATTATGTCTGTTGAATCCAATTTCTGGCAATTGCATTATTGCGTACATCTGGTAAGTTAGGGAATATGGTTAGATTTGTACTGTTTTAGGGAATATTCCACTGAGGAGTAAATCAATCTTATTATTTGTCGTGTCATGCTTATCATGAGTCTTGGAGTATGCTTTTCTGAATTCTGATCTCAAATCCATGGTCTCAGCTGCCATCAGCTTCATCTCAGTCTGGAGCACTTTTATCTGCTGTTCAACATTGGCCTCCATTCTTTGAATTTTTGATTTGTGTTGAGCCTTGAGCAACTCCATGTCAGTCTTATGCAATTGATCAATCCTAAACATGTGGTCATTTTGCCGTTGCTGGAACTTAGCATTATCTGAGCTCTAGATCACCATTTTTGCAAATAGAGATTTAAATTAGGTGACCTGGTCACGGCGTAATGCCTTTACTTGTCAAATCCATTCTCCGATTCTCAACACTATTTCTCAGATATCTCCAGTGATAGTGGCATCTTTGTTGTCTAACCGATGGTCTAATGTTGCAAAACCATGCTCCATATTTTCTATTTCAGCACAGAGGGCTTTGAAGGCTTTACAGAAGTCGGCTGCATCAGCGGACTGTTCCTCTGGCCATACAACATCGAAGTCAAATCCACTCGGCACCATAGTGGTCTCAGCTGGAGTTCCAATTTCTTCTTGAGAGACTTGGACATTATATCTGGCATGTTTCGTGGCTGACTGCTTCGAAGGGTACGTGAGCTTGGAACGGAAAGTAACCGGCAAAAAGATCCCAGGGAAAATAGGGATCTCCACGTCCTCGACCTGTGGAGCTTTTCCCTTCTCTTTCAAAATTACTTCAGCCCTATGTGCCTCAGCTGTTTCAGCGTCATCGGCGATTTGAGCAAATTTGTGTTAGTCTCTGAGGTGACGATCGATCCTCAGTTGTCTTAACAGCTTCCTTGATATCAGGTGTTTCTTCCTATTGAGTAGTCTGGTCCTCGACTGACTTATCAGCTTCATTGGAGGGTGATGGCACCATTAGGGGTGGTCCATCAACCATGGTAAAATTTGGAGGGGTAGCCTTATCATTGGCTTTCCTCCTTGCCTGTGCCTCCTCTGCAATTTTGTCCTCATTTGATTTATCAGCGGGGCTGGACTCACTTATCTCTTCTTCTTCACGAACTTCTTCATGAGGGGCAGGCACATTTTCAACTGCTTCCTTACGTAGGGAAGTCTCAACCTCCTCCAGGCCTTCAGTACCCTCAGCAGCCTCAACCGCTGATGGGCCTTGTACATTCCCTTTTGAAGTCTCAACTGCAGCAGGGTTTTCATCAATTATCCCTTCAGCAGATTGAGCTGCTTTAAGATCATTAGTGGCATCCTTTGGAGTCTCAAATCCTTGGATTGTACTTTCAGGGCCAAGAGTCTCAACTCTCGTGGCCTCACTTCCATCCTTTGCCTTAGCTACATCAGTAGCGTCATCGGCCTGCATAGCAGCTGAAATTTCACCTGAGACAGTCTGAACCGTCTGAGCTTCATCAACCTCAGTCTGTTGAACTGTTATATTCTCACCATCGCCTCCTAACTCATTTTGTGGTTGGTCTCCCACAGCGTCCTCCGACCTAATTGTGGTGGTTTGAGTTTCCCCATTAGCTGGCGCACCAGTTGAGTCTTGAGCAATGGGGTTACTCAAAACCTGAGACCCGACTGTTTGTCCAATTGAGTGTTCAGCCATTGGGGCAGGTGTCTAAACACTTTCTGCAGGGAGTGGCTTGGCTAAGGTGCCCGCTTCGTCACCTTCCTTAGCTTCATCGCCAGTGTTCCTGGAATTGTCTTCCTCAGAGAGCACATGAGATGTGGTTGCTTGAATATTTTTCACCATCTGCATTATGTCAGGGCTAGGGGTAATCCTGACAGATGGAGACTCTCCAGGGCCCCTATTCATTTGTTGCTCATGCATCTCCTTGGATTCCCTTATAGCTTGTCAGAACTCAGCTTTCTCGGATACAACAGCAGGGTCGATCTTCTCAATAACACTATCACTGCTGTCAGCTGATTCCAGGGCATATTCAGGTGCATCTGTGAAGGCACATGAATGAGGCTTCTTCGACTCTTCGACAGCCTTGGCCTTCTCAATAGCTTTTAACTTCTCATCATCCTTCTTTTCATAAAGGATGGTTGTGCACAGATCATGGTTAACAGCAGAGCTAACTGAGATGTTTCCCAGGAAGCTCAAAAGCTCTTCCTCTTCTTCACAAACTCAGGACTTTGGAATTTTTGTCTGGCATAGCTCAACTTCCAATGCCTCCAGATCCTAAGTCGTTCTTGAATATCAGGGTAGGCAGGAGACAACATTTCTAGGTCGTCCTCCTCCTCCTAAATGGGCGCAAGTGGAGCTTGTTCCTCATTAAGTGTTCGAGCATCGGTTTGAGGGGACTGAACAACTAACTCTTCAGAGTGGTCAGCTGTGTCTGCTCCGTGTTCCTCAGTTGTCTCCCGAACAACTGTCTTGTTCAGTCTGTTGATCTACATCAGCAGTCTTCTCAACTTTCGTGGTGATTAAATCACCACCTTCAACTTCTTTAGACTGTTCTTCTTGAGCTTCAACAGTCTCCTTCATTGGTTAAGTGCCAGATTCAACTAGCTTCTCCAAGGCCGATCTCTTCACCAATTGCCTTCTTTTAGGTTCAACAAGAGGAATTTCTTCTTCTTCACCTTCCTCGATGGCTTCTGACTCCACCACCTTTATCTTTCTGGCTTCAGCTGGATTGCGAGGCACAACTGAGTGCTTTTTCTTCATGACCGGAGAAGATGCAGTCGTATCCTTCTCCATCTCGGCTGCTGGGACATGTGCAACTTTTGCGACCGCTGTAGGGGCAGGTCCTTGTTTTGGATTGGCTGCAAGGGCAGGTGCATGCTTCGCTGTAACAACGGCTCTGCGTGCATGTGCTTGCCTCTGAGCACCGGATAAGTTGACTTTGAACATTTTCTTATTGACATGGAATGGTTTCCCATGTCTAAGTGCAATCCTTTTCACCTCCATGAGATGGCCAATAACTAGGCCATACCCCAGTGAGCTTACAAATAGACCATCATCAGTAATAGTCTTGTTCAGAACATTTTGGCAGATTCGGCTGAAGATGAACTCAGCTAAGTTCACCTTTTTCTCCTCCATGATTGCACCATGACTGTTAGCTTCGTCCGAGACAACTAATTGAAGCTGCCGAATTTCATGTCCACTCATTTGGACACAATGTCCATCAACTTGTGATAATCGTCCTTGGTTGACGACTTCTTGGTTGTGTAAATAGCCTTAGCAGCATACTCTGGCTTGGCAATCTTCTTCCATGCCGCAGCTAGTTTCACGTCCTTCTTAGCTATCTCATTCATTCATTCTGAAGGCATGTGGCAGTTTTCAGCTAAGTTCGCAGCGGTGATTTTGATGTTCTTGTTGTGGATTGATGACCTTATCTCTCCATCATGAACCTCATCGTTCACGTAAAATATATCAACTTCTTCTAGGTACGTGTGGGAGTCTTCCATGGTGAGAAATCCCTTAAGAACAGATTTCTCCAACTTTGCTGCTATCTTCTGAGCCAGGGCCTTATCTACTCCCTGTTTCACCAATCCTTCAAAATCCACAATCGATCCAGAGTGGATTTTCTCAGCCATTTTGACGAAATCGTAGTTAGGTGCCATTCTTGAGAAATAAATGGTGAAAAACGTGTAAAAATAGACGCATGAGAGTTAGGGTTTCACTAGTTTTGCATAGAAAAGTTTTATCTTGATTGAGAACGAAGAGTGCTTTGTGAGGAGATAGAAAGTTGGATTTTGGTTTATATGGGACGTGAGGGGACAGTGTTTAGAATTTGAAAAGCTTGAAAAAAATCAATGGTCAAGATTAAGCATTTGAAACCGCATTAATTTCCCTGCATTAAATGCAGCAGTATTTATATCCAATCATAGGCTAAATCTGTGCAGTCTTTATTTCGACACCATAATTACGCTGACATAATGCCCAAAAATATTCTTTTCATGAAAAACGACTGCGTTTTGTCATTTAGCACAAAAATAACTAAGCTATCTTCCAAAAGTGACTTGACTTGGCTTCTCTCTTCACATGATGATCACTCAATCGTCAGCTAACTCGATACATCTGATTTCCCGTCTTGGCTGGAAAGTGAAACTTTTCTGATTTTTATTTCTCTCTTCTTTGAGTCTTCTGTGTCTCCTAACTTAGTTCAATCAAACCTAGCTCATTCTTAAGCTCTTCAAATCTTGATTCACATAATAGCTTAGTGAATATGTCAGCTAACTGCTTATCAGTTGATATATTCCAACGTGATGTCCTTCTTTTCAACACGGTCTCTTATAAAATGATATCTGACATCAATGTGATTTGTTCTTGAATGCAATATTGGATTTGAGTGATTGCAATAGCACTTGTGTTATCACACATAATTGGAATCTCTTTTTTTTCTATATCATAGTCTCTCAGCTGTTGCCTCATCCATAGAACTTGGGCACAACAATTTTACTGCATAGACTATGTACTTTGCTTGTTTGTGGATGTAGCTATTGAATTTTGTTTCTACTTGAACCAAAAAACCAATCTATTTCAAGCATTTGATATGTACACGAAGTACTTTTCATGTCTACTCTACATCCAACATAGTCTCAGTCTGAGTAGCCTACCAACTTGAATCCTCCATCCTTTGGATACAATAAGCCAACTTCTTGGCATCCCTTCAAATACCTTAGGATTCTCTTGGCTGCAGTCATGTGACTCTCTTTTGGTGCAGATTGGAATCTAGCACATACACCTAGCAAAGGTGATGTCTGGTCTACTTGTTGTTAAATAGAGTAGTGATCCAATGAGAGCTCTATATCTGGTTTGATCAATAGCTTTGCCATCTGCATCCATATCCATCTTAACTGAAGTGTTCATTGGGATTTTCACAGATGACTTTTCTTCCATAGCAAATTTCTTCATCAAATCTCTGGTATATTTGGTTTGACTTATGAAGGTTCCATCCTTCATTTGCTTCACTTGAAGACCTAGGAAGAAAGTCAGCTCTCCTATCATGCTCATTTGAAACTTCCCTTGCATGAGATTTGAAAATTTGTCACACAACTCTTTATTTGTGGATCTAAATAGAATGTCATCCACATAGATTTGAACAAGCAATATACTCTCCTCATCTTGAATTCTAAAGAGTGTTCTATCAACCTTGCCTTAGGTGAATCTATTGTCAATTAGAAATTGTGACAATGTGTCATACCATGCTCTTGGTGCTTGTTTTAATCCATATAAAGCTTTCTTGAGCTTGTAGACTTTATCTCCGATAGTTTTCGCTCAAAACCCGGAGGTTGTTCAACATAGACTTCTTCTTCCAAAAGTCCATTTAAAAATGCACTATTGACATCCATTTGATACATAGTGAAGTTCTTGTGTGCATCATAAGTAAGAAACATGCTTATTGCTTCCAATCTAGCAACAAAAGCAAAGGTTTCATCAAAATCTATTCCTTCCTTTTGGCAATACCCTTTGGCTACTAATCTTGCTTTGTTTCTTACAATAAATCCTTCCTCATTCATCTTATTTCTGAATACCTACTTAGTACCAATAACATTTTGGTGGGCAGGCCTTTGAACCAATTCCCATACTTTGTTCCTTTCAAATTATTCAGCTCTTCCTGCATAGCCTGAGTCCAATGTCTATCATCCAATGCTTGAGATACATCTTTGGGTTCTATCTGGGAAATAAAACAAGTATACATGGCTTCATGTTGAGCTTTGGATCTTGTTCTTACTCCATCTCCAACATTTCCAATGATCAGCTCAGGTGGATGGTCTCTCAGCCATCTCACATCTGGTTGAAGTATGTCTGTTGGATTCAGCCGTCTCGCAGCTAAGTTGTCTTGAACAGTTTCTTCATCATCTTTCAGCTGCAGACCTTCCAGCTGTCTCTGTGAATCAGCTATCTCATCTTCTTCAGGATTGAGTGCTCTTACATCTGCTTCAACATAGGGACTCTTCTGCATAATTAGCTGATTCTTCTTCTCAGCAAACTCATCTAGGTCTTCTCCACTCACATTAGGTTCATCAAACACCATATGTATAGACTCTTCTGTGACCATTGTCCTTTTATTCAGCACTCTATAAGCTTTACTTTCAGCTGAGTATCCCAAAAATACACCTTCATCATCTTTAGCATCAAAATCTTTTAAGTTGTCTTTGCCATTATTGTGGATGAAGCACTTACATCCAAAGATCTTGAAATATCCAACATTTGGCTTCCTCCCTGTCCAAATTTCATAGGGAGTTTTAGTCAATTGCCTGTTGATCATGCATCTATTCTGAGTGTAACAAGCAATATTGATGGCTTTAGCCCAAAATATCTTAGGCAATCCAGCTTCAACTAACATTGTCCTTGCAGCTTCCTTGAGAGTTATATTTCTTCTTCTAGCTACTCCATTCTGTTGTGGAGTCCTTGCAATTGACAACTCACGAGAAATACCATTTTCAACACAATACTCAGTTATAATCCCATTGACAAAGTTATAATCCCATTGACAAATAATGGTTTTCATTTTGAACTCTTCTCATCGGTTGAGGCAATTTCGCAATGTTTCCTTCTTTTTTGAACATGATCTTATCTTAATAATGGTTTGACTATTCTCATTTTGAACTCTTCTCATCAGCTGAGGCAATTTCTGCAATGTTTCCTTCTTTTTACACATGAAGACAGTCCGTGTAAATCTTGAATAATCATCCTCCACCACTAAGGTGTATTTCTTTCCACTGATGTTGGTTGGTTCAACAGATGCAACATTTCAACCATGGCAGGTCTGGGCTCTACTGTAACATTCTCCCCTTCAGTTGGAGGTGCTCTTCTTACAACATGTTGACCTTTAGAATTTTCAGTGGCTCAATCTCTATCACTAGCCACATCTCATCGTGCAAGGGTGATAGATGAGCCTGCATACGAATTTTCCAGTCATCAAACTCTTCCACAGTGAACATGGGAATGAAAGTTAGATTTGCTTCTATGATAATAACTTTGCTTTTGAAATAAAAGCTTTACAAACTCAAGTGTTGTTTCTTTTGAAAAGACTGAGATCTAGTTCAGTGACCAGTGCGGAAAGCTCAATGAAACAACCACTTTGATACCGCTTGTAGGTCCCAAGGGGTGAGTTGTAAGGTTTATAAGGGGGGCGGGTTGAATAAACCTTACCAAATTTTCGATAGACTTTATTTAAATAATAGTTTTAGAGTTAACTTAAATGAGCTAATTCCTTGAGGGACAACCAGGTTGTCTTACTTCTGCAAAGTTACCCACTCAACAGACTCGACTGAGCTATTGATAGTATAACTCAGCTAGTGTCAACTAACACTTAAATTAACAGTTGATTTGGTTTTTGTTCAGCAGGAAGACTTTTCACCCTTAATGTTTTAAACTTGATTTTCAACACTTGTTTATAGCAAAGGTTATTATCAGTTGAGTTCAACAAATATAACACAACAGATATAAATGATAAGCAAGAAATTAAAGTGTTGTAAGTAAATAAGACACAAGCAATTTCATAGTGGTTCGAGGATGGGGTAATTCCTCTAATCCACTATTCTCCAACTCCTGGAAGAATCCACTAAGTAACAGATCTTGGTTACGAAGCAGTAAACAGTCCGAGTCAACCTTGATCACACAACTGGCTGCTCTTCGGACTCAGCTTCTTCACAAAATAGCTGTCTTGCTACTTCAGCTCCCTTGAACTCTGGGAATTGATCACACAGCCTTCCAACGAGCCCAAAACTTCTGGTTCGAACTGGAACCTTACTACTTCTCCTTCAACCTTTGGAAAGTAGACCCTTTTTGTTCTTCAAACAATTTTCCTTTTAAACTTGATGAAGTAATCTTTCCTTCACTGAGTGTGTTGGATTGAGTTCCTTCGATATTAGACTTGAGGATGTCTTTGAAAGCTTGAGAGTATTTGTAGGTTTTGCTTGCTTGAATGCTTGATAGTCTTGTGAAATTCGTAAATTGGTTACCTTCTCTCATTCGCTTCCTCAGCCTTTTATATTGCAGATTTAAAAATTTGCCCGTTGAAGAGATAAGAAATTTTCAAAATAGCACTTCTTGGTCGTTATCTTGTGTTTTCTTGATCTGCAGCTTGTGATGGTAACATTTCCTCATTTTAATGAAGTGTGCAGCTTTTTAGGTTCTGACACACGCTCAGTGCTTCCCATTGGTTTATTCTTTTTGCACGCTTCTGAGATGGGCACTTTTAGACATGGCAGTATGGACGTATTACTATAATAAGTAGTGTCCTTGACTTTTGTGCAACGAATTTATCACAGTCGACTTGACTTGACAGCTACTTTACCCCTTTGACTTGAGTCAACTCCAACCTTTTAAGAATGACTTAACTGTCTATCAGCTAACAAACTTAGCTTTCAATTGACTTGACTGTCACTTCTTCACTCTTCACTCAGCTGTCTCACAGCTAGGTCTTTTCTTCAGTTGAGTCTTGCAAGCTTCAACTTGACTTCACACAGCTGACATGCAGTTGGGTCTTCTATTCAATCTTCAGTTGACTCTTGTAAACTTCAACTTAGCCGACTCCAACTCAGCTCATGCGGTCCTATTTATTACAAGTTGAATTACAAAGAAAATGGGGTGCCAACTTCCTATTCTAAGTTTTACCTGGTATCATCAAAATCTAAACATAAATTTTTCTAACAATAGATGAGACTGCATACGTATTTTCTAATCATCAAATTCTTCAACAGTAAACATTGGAATGCGAGTTAGATTTGCTTCCATGATAATAACTTTGCTTTTGAAATAAAAGCTTTAAAAACTCAAGTGTTGATTCTTTGAAAAAGAATGAGATCTAGTTCAGTAACCAGTGCAGAAGGCTCAATGAACCAACCGCTCTAATACCACTTGTAGGTCCCAAGGGGTGATGTGTAAAGTTTAGAAGAGGGGGGGTTGAATAAACTTTACCTACTTTTTGATTTTAGCCCTTTTAAATAATTCCAGAGTTAACCCTCAAGTCAGTTAAGTCCTTGAAAGACAGCTAGGTTGTCTAACATAACAAAGTTACACACTCAACAAACTCGACTGAGCTGTTGATAGTATAACTAAGTTGTTTTCAACTAACACTTAGAAATGCAGTTGACTTGGTTTTACCAGCGGAAGACTTTTCACCCTTAGAGTTATAAGTACGTTTTTCAACACTTGTTTTAGCAATGGTTATTATCAGCAGACTTAAGCAATTTTAACTTATCAACATATATGAAAATAGAGCAAGAAATAAAGTGTGCTGAAAAATAAATAGACACAAACAGTTTTATAGTGGTTCAAGGATAGAGTAATTCCTCTAGTCCACTCTTCTCCAACTCCTGGAGGAATCCACTAGGTAACTTGACTTGGTTACAGAGAAGTTAACATACAAAGTCAGCTTTGATCACACAACCTGCAATTAGATTACAAAGTAGCAAGACAACTGTTTTGTGAAGAAGCTGAGTCCTAGGAGCAGTAGGCTGTGTGATCAAAGCTGACTCGGACTATTGATTACTTTGTAACCAAGATCAAGTTACTTAGTGGATTCCTCCAGGATTTGGAGAAGAGTGGATTAGAGGAATTACCCCATCCTCGAACCACTATAAATTGCTTGTGTCTATTTACCTTACAACACATTTAATTATTGCATTTAATTTATAGCTGCTGCAAATTAAAATTGCTGAACTCTGCTGATAATAACTATTGCTAAAACAAGTGTTGTAAAACATGTTTAAAAATCATAAGGGTGAAAAATCTTCCGCTGACAAAACCAAATCAACTATAATTCTAAGTGTTAGCTGAAAGCAACTAAGTTATACTATCAACAGCTTAGTCGAGACTATTGAGTAGGTAAACTTTGTTGTGTAAGCTAACCTAGATGTTCCTCAAGGACTTAGCTAATTTAAGTTAACTCCTAAAATATTTTAAAAGGACTAAATCGAAAAATTGGTAAGGTTTATTCGACCCCTCCTTCTAAACCTTACACATCACCCCTGGGACCTACAAGTGGTATCATAGCGATTGGTTCATTGAGCCCTTCGCACTGGTTATTGAACTAGATCTCATTCTTTTTCAAAAGAATCAACACATGAGTTTTTAAAGCTTTTATTTCAAAACCAAAGTTATTATCATGGAAGTAAATCTAACTCGCATTCTAATGTTTAATGTGGAAGAGTTTGGTGATTGGAAAATTCATATGCAGACTCATCTATCAGCCCTGCATGATGAAATGTGGCTAGTGATTGAGGATGGGCCACTACAAATTCTAAAGGACAACACTGTTGTGAGTAGGGAACCTCTTGCTGAAGGAGAGTATGTTGCACCAGCAAATCCCATATCTGCTATGGTGGACAAACCTCGTTGTGAATGGACCAACGATGATCGAAAGAGATACAACCTTAACAATATTGCCAAAGATATTCTTTATAAAACTCTTGATAAGGTTATGTTTAATATAGTCAAATCTTGCACAACAACGAATGAAATTTGGGAAAAATTCACTTTGATTTGTGAAGGGTCTGATCAAATCAAAGAAAATAAATTAACTATTGCAGTCCAAAAATATGAAAATTATAAAATGATTGCAGGTGAAAGTCTGGATCAGCTAGATGCCATATTCACAAAAATAACCAATGAGCTTTCAGCTCTAGGAAAGGAGTACACACAAAAGAAGATGTGTATGAAAATCCTATGGTCACTCCCAGCAGAGTGGGAAATGAAGGTCATGACCCTGAGACATTCCATGATTCTCGCCAAGATATCAAACCATGAGTGGTTCTTTGATCTTAAAGCATATGAGTTCGAACTAAGAAGAAAAGAATAAGAGGAGACATTTGTACCCAAGACAGCTGCACTCATGGCTGGTGAATCTAAGAGAGCTGGATCCAAGTAGATAATAGACCAATAGGAGATTGCCCTGATGGTAAAAAGGTCTAATAAGTTCTTCAATAACAACTATAAAATGAACAAGAGTGAATCTTCAAGAAGGCACTCAGCACCCTCCAAAGCGAGGGAGGGCAGACCACCCAAGAGAGCTGAACATCAAAGAACTAAGTATCAGAGAGCTGATAATCCAATGACTGATAGAGCTGACTTGCAGAGAGAGCTGAGAACCTGTGTTGGAATTGCAGGCAACCAAGACATTTTGATGTTGACTATCCTTATCCACCAGTCAACAAATACAGAAATGAAAAGGATAGAAAAGTCTTCAGGGAAAGAAGACAACAAAATAAGAAAGTCATGTTGGCTGCTGAGACTGCTGAAATAGCCAAGTGCAAGAAACCAACAGACTCAGATAGTAGTGAAGCTGACTACTCCAGTGATACAGAGGAAGAGGCTTTGATATGCCTCATGGCCAAAGAACAAGACTCCAATGATCAAGAAGATGAGGTACACTCTAACTCATGTCATTCTGATTCTAGTGATAGTGATAGTGACACAAACACTTCATCACCCACATATCTTTATGATTCAATTGGCAAAATGATGAAAGATTTTGAGCACATAACAACCTCTCACACACAATTAAATGAGGAAAATAGCCAGCTTAAATGCCAAAACTCACAGCTGAGTACTCTCAGTCACATAGTTGATGAGAACACTAAGCTGAAGGTTGAAATTGCCAAGATCCAAGCAGACTTAGCTGCTCCAGAAAAGAGGGAAAATGATCTTAAAATGTGATTGCTTCATTCACTAAGGCATCCAAATCATTGGATGAACTTATAATGATTCAAAAAGAGAGTGGTGTCAAGACATGCATTAGATTTAATTCCTTTGTGCATGACCAAGTCCCAAGAGTGGTTATGGAAAAATGATCCTCAAGTAATGAGGGAATCGAAAAATCTAAAGCACCATATGTAGAACCAACACCCACTAAAAACACAATTACAATAATACTGGACTTGGATACGAGGGAAAATGCAAGAAACCAGTAGAGTATGCTGAATGGACAGCTGAAACTAAATTCAAAAAACTCCATTAGCAGACTCCAAATAGGAAATACTATGTGAAATCTAAACAAAGCTACCAAAAGCCCCAGAGATTTCAGCAAAGCAAATCACATCATGGGAATGGTAGTAATTATCCAAGCCAGGCTGATTGGAATAATCAAATGAGATATCAGCCAAGACCTATGGGATACAAGCCAAAGTGGCAAAGACCTCAACCTCATTATAGGTCATTCCCAAGGCAAAAGAGCTATAATCAGCACACATAAGCACCAACACAAAACCCAACATGCATAGAAATTCCATTATTACCCTAAGAAGCAAATGCTCAAACACACACACACACACAAGCATACAGACAAAATAGAAAATTGTATGATCCTAAAGCCCCCAAGCAATTTGCTAATGTGCATTGTGACTAAGGAGCTGAGTACGCTAAGTCATGACCAAGTCCCAAGAGTAGTTATGGAAAAATGATCCTCAAGCAATGAGGGAATCCAAAAATCTAAAGCACCATATGTAGCACCAACACCCACTAAAAAACACAATTACAATAATACTGGACTTGGATACAAGGGAAAAGGTAAGAAACCAGTTGAGTATGCTGAATGGACAACTGAAACTAAATTCAAAAAAGTCCATCAGCAGACTCCAAACAGGAAATACTATGTGAAATCTAAACAAAGCTACCAAAATCCCCAGAGATTTCAGCAAAGCAAATCACATCATGGGAATGGTAGTAATTATCCAAGCCAAGCTGATTGGAATAACCAAATGAGATATCAACCAAGACCTATGGGATACAAGTCAAAGTGGCAAAGACCTCAACCTCATTATAGGTCATTCCTAAGGCAAAAGAGCTATAATCAGCACACATAAGCACCAGGCACAAAACCCAACATGCACAGAAATTACATTATTACCCTAAGAAGCAAATGCTCAAACACACACACACACAAGCATACAGACAAAAGAGACAATTGTATGATCCTAAAGCCCCCAAGCAATTTGCTAATGTTCATTGTGACTAAGGAGCTAAGTACGCTAAGTCATGCTCAAGTCCCAAGAGTGGTTATGGAAAAAGGATCCTCAAGCAATGAGGAAAGCCAAAAATACAAAGCACCATATGTTGCATCTGCACCCACTCAAAAACAAAATCACAACCATGTTGGCCTTGGAAACAAGGGAAAAGGTAAGAAAGCCAGCTGAGTACGCTGAAAGGACAGCTGAAACAAAATGCACAAGAGTCCATCAGCAAACTTCAAAGAGGAAATACTCTGTAAAATCCAAACAGAGCTACCAAAAGCCCCAGAGATTTCAACAAAAAAAATCATATGATGAGAATGATAGAAACTACCTAAGCCAGGCTGATTGGAATAATCAAATGAGATATCAGCCAAGACTAAATGGATACAAGCCTATGTGGAAAAGACCTCAGAATCAGCATAGGTCATTCCGAAAGCAAGAGAGCTATAATCAACATATACCCCAACACAAAGCCCAATATAAACAAAAGTTTCACTATTACCCCAAGAAAGCAAATGCTCAAAAACACACAGGCATACAGACAAAATGGACAACTGTATGAGCCTAAATCCCCTAAGCAATTTGTTAATGTGCATTATGATTTTGGAACTGATACGTGGCAAACTCTTAAAGTCAGATCATCTGGCTATAGGTTGGTTGGAACACCTTATATCACTAACTCCTCAGGACCTAGGCAAGTATGGATACCTAAAAACTAATTTCCTTGATTGCAGGTTCAGAGAACAACTGAGTGCCAAGGAACCTGGTACATGGATAGTGGTTGTTCCAGACATATGACAGGAAACAAGAGAAATATGTCAAAATTCAAGGAAATCAAAGGTGCAAAAGTCATATTTGGAGGAAATGCAGCTCCAGGGCAAATCAAAGAGACAGGTTCCATACGGAAAAATGGATTGAAAATCACAAATGTTGCATATGTTGAAGGCCTCAACTTCAATCTGTTGAGCATCAGCCAACTCTTTGGCAAATGCTACAATGTGGGATTCAACATGGGAAATTTGCCAAATCAATGATGCTAAACCAAATGAAATTGTGCTTCAAGGATCAAGGTAGAAGAACATATATGTAGTGGATTGGTCAACTGCTACACCAAGCAAATGTCTGTTAGCAAAGAGTGCAATCAATCAAGTTGACTGCACCATAAGAAGCTGAGTTACTTGAATTTCAAGACTATCAACAAGCTTGCAAGGAGTCATCTTGTGGAAGGATCGCCTGACTCAGTATACAAGAAGGAAAGCATTTGTGATGCATGCCAGATGGGAAAGCAAATTAATTCATCTTTTAAGGATAAGCCAAATCTTTCTTCAACCAGGATATTGCATCTATTGCACATGGATTTATTTTGTCCTGTTGAACCAGCTAGTATCAGTGGAAAGAAATACACCTTAGTGGATAATCTTTATGTGTAAAAAAGAAGGAAACCTTGCAAAGATTGCCTCAGATGATGAGAAGAGTTCAAAATGAGAAGAGTCAAACCATTATAAAGATAAGGTCTGACAGGGGAACTGTTTTGTCAATAGGATTATAACTCAGTATTGTGTTGAGAATGTATTACTCATGAGTTGTCAGCTGCTAGAACTCCACAGTAGAATGGAGTAGCTAAAAGAAGGAACAAACTTCTCAAAGAAGCTGCAAGAACCATGTTAGTTGAAGCTGGATTGCCTAAGAGATTTTGGGCTGAAGCCATCAACACTGCTTGCTACACTCAGAAAAGGTGTATGATTAACAGACAATTGTCCAAAACTCCCTATGAAATTTGGATTGTGAGGAAGCCAAATGTTGGATATTTTCGAATCTTTGGATTCAAGTGCTTCATCCACAACATTGGCAAGGACAACCTAAAATCTTTTGATGCTAAAGCTGATGAAGGTATCTTTTTGGGATACTCTTCTAAGAGTAAATCTTATAGAGTGCTGAACAAAAGGACAATGGTCATAAAGAGTTTATCAAAGTGGTTTTTGATGAGCCAAATATTAATGGAGAAGACATAGATGAGTTAGCTGAAAAGAAGAATCAACCAACTATTCAGAAGAGTCCCTATGTTGAAGCAGATGTAAGAGCACTAAACCCTGATGAAGATGAGATAGTTGAATCTCAGAGACAGTTGGAAGGTCTACAACTGAATGATGATGAAGAAGTTGTTGAAGATAACTTAGCTACGAGACGACTAAACCCAACAGACTTATTCCGACCAGATGTGAGATGGAAGAGAGACCATCCACTTGAGTTAATCATTGGAAATGTTAGAGATGGATTAAGAACCAGATCTAAAGCGTAACATGAAGCTATGTTTACTTATTTCATTTCCCAGATAGAGCCTAAGGATGTGTCTCAAGCATTGTATGACACACATTGGATTCAGGCTATGCAGGGAGAGTTGAATTAGTTTGAAAGAAACAAAGTTTGGGAATTGGTTCAAAGGCCTACCCACCAAAACGTTATTGGTACTAAGTGGGTAACTAGAAACAAGATGACTGAGGAAGGATTTGTTTCAAGAAACAAAGCAAGATTGGTAGCCAAAGGGTATTGCCAGGAGGAAGTCAAACATTTTAATGAAACTTTTGCTCCTGTTGCTAGATTGGAAGCAATTAGAATGTTTCTTGCTTATGCTGCACACAAGAACTTCACGGTGTATCAAATGGATGTGAAGAGTGAATTTTTGAATTGGCTTTTTGGAAGAAGAAGTCTATGTGGAGCATCCTCCAGGTTTTGAGCAGAAACTATTGGAGATAAAGTTTACAAGATCAAGAAAGCTTTGTATGGATTGAAACAAACACTAAGATCCTGGTATGACACATTGTCTCAGTTTCTCATTAACAATGCATTCACCAAAGGCAACGTTGATAGAACACTCTTCAGAATTCAAGATGGGGAGAGTATATTGCTTGTTCAAATTTATGTAGATGACATCATATTTGGATCCACAAATAAAGAGTTGTATGACAAGTTTTCAAACCTCATGCAAGGGAAGTTTGAAATGAGCATGATATGAGAGCTGACTTTCTTTCTAGATCTTCAAATCAAGCAAATGAAGGATGAAACCTTTATAACTCAAACCAAATATACTATAGCTTTGATGAAGAAATTTGGTATGGAAGAGAAGTAAACAGTAAAGATTCCGATGAATTCATCAATCAAAATAGATATGGATGCAGATGGCAAAGCTGTAGATCAAACCAGGTATAGAGCCCTTGTTGGATCATTGCTCTATTTGACAACAAGTAGGCTAGACATCACCTTTGCTGTAGGTGTATGTGCTAGATTTCAATCTGCACCAAGAGAGAGTCACATGACTGCAACCAAGAGAATCATAAGGTATTTGTAGGGATGCCAGGAAGTTGGCTTATGGTATCCAAAGAATGGAGGATTCAAGTTAGTTGACTACTCAAACTCAGACTATGTTGGATGTAGTGCAGACAGGAAAAATACATCAGGCACCTGTCAAATGTTTGGAAATAGATTAGTTTTTTGGTTCAGCAAGAAACAAAATTCAATAGCTACATCCATAGCTCAAGCAGAGTACATAGTTGTAGGCAGCTGTTGTGCTCAAGTATTATGGATGAGGCAACAACTGAGAGATTATGATATATAAGAAAAAGAGATTCCAATTATGTGTGATAACATAAGTGCTATTGTAATTACTCAAAGTCTTGTATTGCATTCAAGAACCAAGCACACTGATGTTAGATATCATTTTATAAGAGATCATGTTGAAAAAAAAGACATCACTTTAGAATACATCTCAACTGATAAGCAGTTAGCTGATATATTCACTAAACCATTATGTGAATCAAGGTTTGAAGAGCTTAAAAATGAGCTAGGATTGATTGAGCTGAGTTGGGAGACTCAGAAGACTCAATCAACAAAGTGAAAGAAGAGATAATTAGAAATCAGCAAAGTTTCAGTTTTCAGCCAAGTGAAACCATTAAGATGAATAGTCAGCTGTATCGAGTTAGCTGACAGCTGTGTGATCATCATGTGAAGAGAGAGCAGAGTTAAGTCACTTTTGGAAAATTGTTGAGTTATTTATGAGGTAAGTGACAAAACACAGTCATTTTCTGCGAGTGGGAATGTTTTTGGGCATTACATCAACGTAATTATGGTGTCAGAATAAAGTTTGTAAACGTTTAGCCTATGATTGGATATAAATGCTGCTTCATTTAATGCGGGGAAATTAATGTGGTTTCAAGCTTTTAATCTCAACCATTGATCGTGTTCAAACTTTACAAATTCTAAAAATTGTCCCCTCACATCCCATATATACCCAAAATCAAATTTCTCTCTCTTCACAATACACCCATCTCTCTCATGCAAAGGCAAAGTTATTCTCTGCAATAAACCAAAAACCCTAGTTCATACAACATTCAAAGTTTGAGTTTTCAATGTTCATTTTCTAAAATGGCTTCAAGTTTCGACTTTGTGAAGATGGCTGAGAAAATCCACTCGGGTTTGACCGTGGATTTTGATAGAATAGTGAAGCAATGGGTTGACAGAGCCCTTGCCAAGAAGATCGCTAATAAACTGGAGAAATCTGGCCTAAAGGGATTTCTCACCATGGAGTTCTCTTATACGTACCTTGAAGAGGTAGCTATGTTCTACATGAACGCCGAGGTTCACGATGGAGAAATCAATTTCTCTGTCCATAGAACATAGCTAAAGATTACTGCAGTGGATTTTGCTAAGTATGGCCACCTTCCTTCGTCTAGATTGAAGGAAGTGACTAAAAGGGATATCAACCTGGCCGTGGCATGGAAGGAGATCGCCAAGCCAGAGTCTGGTGCAAAGGCTATTTACATAGCCAAGAAGTCGCTCATTAATGACGACTATCATAAGCTAATGGATGTTGTGTCCAAGTGTGTGGACATGAAGTTCGGCAGCTTCTATCAGCTGTCTAGAACAAAGCAGACTGTCATGGTTGCTATCATGGAAGAAAAGAAGGTGAACTGGGCTGAGTTCATCTTCAACCGAATCTGGCAAAACGTAATGAACAAGACGATTACTGATAATGGCTTGTTCGTTAGTTCGTAGGGGTATGGCCTTGTGATTGGCCATTTGATGGAGGTGATCGACATTCCCCTCAGGCATGGGAAACCCTTCCATATCAATAAGAAGATGTCCTCTCAGCGGCTCAGAGGCAAGCCCATGCAAGAAAGGCTAACACCAGCGAAGGTGAGTCAGCTGACCCTGTCCCCGAGGACACTGCTGCAACTGCCAAGACTCTTTCTCCAATGCCTGTGCACAAGAAGAAGAGAGCTACTGCAGCAAAGCCTGCCCCTGCCCCCGCAGTCGTCGAAGACCCAGCACCTGCCCCAATAGCCGAGACTAAGAAGGATCCTCTTGTACCTTCTCTAGTCATAAGGAAGAAGCGCACAACTATGCCTAGGAAGACAGATGCATTGAAAAAGTTGAAGACGGGTGAATCAACTTTTACATTTGAGGAACCTGAGGACCTGGAACCCGAAGTTCCTTTGGTTAAGACTAAAAGAAGGCGATTGGTAAAGCAATCATCCTTGGAAAAGTCAGCCGAGTCTGGCACTGAGACTGTGAAAGAGACTGCTAATGTAGAAGAGCATCAGTCTAAGGAAACAAAAGGTGGTGAGAAAACCACTGGTGATGTTGAAGAGTCTATTGACAGGGATTAGCAGATTACAGATGAGACAAATGTACGTGAAACAGCTGAAGAAAAAGAAACTCAAACAACTGACCAGCCCGAGGAGTTGGCTGTTGACTCTCCTCAAACTGATGCCAGAGTTGTTGAGGAGGGAAAAGCTCCTCTCGTGCCCAATGTCGAGGAAGAGGACGATAATGTGGTCATACTATCTCCTGTGTACCTGCAAGTACATGAGAGGTTGAAAATGTGGAGGAACTGGAAGCTGAGCTATACAAGAGATCAGTTCGCTTACCCAAATTCATAGAAAAAGAAGAGGAACTTCTAAGTTTCCTAGGGAACATTACAGTTTGTTGCGCACTAGATTCAGATTTCTGCATGTCCATCGTCTTTGACAAAAAGGACGAGGAGAAGAGAAGAGCAAAGGCTAAGGCAATTGAGGAAGCTAAGGAACCTCAACCCTGACCCTTTGAAGGAGTGCCTGAAAAGCGCGCTTGGTACTGCGGCGAGCGAAAGAACGAGGAGATGGAATATGCTGATCCAGTAGAGAAAGCTGAACTGCCGCAAGCACTAAAAGAATCCAAAGGGATGCATGAGCAAAGATTGCAGAAGGTCCCAAGAGAGTCTTCTTCTATTATGATCACTCCTAGACGAGATATAATTGAGATGGTGAGAACAATTGATGCTACCACATCTCCCATGCACTCTGAGGATGAATCCACCATGATGATTGTCGATGAAGTTAAGGAAGGTGATGAAGAGGGAACCTTAGCCAAGCCAATCCCTGAAGAAGGTGTTGAGACACCTGCCCAAATGGCTGATAACTCAAAAGGAAACATAGTCGTGTCTTAGGTTTTGAGTGACCCCACTGCTCGAGACTCAACTTGTGCACCAGCTGAAGGGGAAACTCAAACCACAACCGGCCGGTCGGAGGAGGATGTGGGAGACCAAACAAAACAGAAGTTTGGAGGCGAAGGTGGGACAACGAAAATACAACAGGCTGAGGTTAACGAGGCTCAGATGGTTTCGACTGTCTCAACTGAAACTTCAGCTGCCATGCAGGCCAATGAAGCTGCTGATGCAGCCAAGGCAAAGGATGGTATTGAGGCCACGAGAGTTGAGACTCTGGGACATGAAAGTGCAATTTAAGTATTTGAGACTCCAACGGATGCCACCGAAGACGCCAAAGCAGCTTCTTCTCTGAAGGGATTTCTATTGAAGACCCTGCTACGGTTGCGACTGCAAAAGAAATAGCTGAAGGCCCATCAACGGTTGAGACTACTGAGGGTAATGAAGGCCAGGATGAGGTTGAGACTTCCCTATGTAAAAAGGTCGAAGAACAAGTGCCAGCCCCTCAGTAAGAAATCATGGAAGAAGAGGAAATAAGTGCTCTTCATGATTCCCAAGAGAATGTCGATGTTGAATTCTTAGGAACCGATGACGAAGCTGAGTCTAGTACAATTGAAAAATCATCGAAGGACAAAGCTGTTGAATCATCCAATTGAAAAATTTTACACTAGTTGATGGACCACCTCCCATGGTGCCATCACATTCCAATGACGTTGATAAGTCGGCCGAGGATAAGACTACTCAAAAGGAAGATATCACTAATGTCGAAGACGCTGTTAAGAGAGCTGTGGATCAGTCAGCTCAGCAGGCTAACACAACTACACAAGATGTCGATGACGCTGAGACAGCCGAGGCACACAGAGCTGAGGAAATTTTGAAGGAAAAGGGAAAGGCTCCACAGGCCGAGGATATGGAAATTCCTATTTTTCTAGAGGATTTATTTGCTGACTACTTTCCTTTCGAGGCTCATGTACCTTTGGAAGCAGAGTCAGCTGCTGAAAGTGCAAAATATGATGTCCAAATCCCAGAAGAAGAACGTGGAACTCATGCTGATACAACAATGGTGCCGATTGGGTTTCACTTGGATGTTGTGTGGCCAGAAGAGCAGTCCACTGATGTGGTCGACTTTCACAAAGATTTCAAGGCCATTTGTAAAGAAATTTAAAATATAGAACATGGATTCGCAACACTCAACCAACGACTTAACAACCGAGACACAAACATCACAGGAGACATTCGAGGAACCGTTCTAAGGATAAGAGAATGGATTGGGCAGACTAAAGCACTCATGCATGAGCAGGTCACATACTTCAATTCTCTATTCGCTAAAATGGTGATCTGGAGCTCAGACAACGCCAAATTTCAATAGCGTCAAAGAGAACACATGTTCAGGATGGATCAATCTCACAAGAGCGATATAGAGTTTCTCAAAGCTCAACATAAGGCAGAACTTCACAAAATGGAGACCAACATGCGTAAGGAGATCATGGTGCTCCAAACAGAGATGAAGTTGATGGCAGCCGAGACGAAGGCTCTGCGATCCGAATTTCAAGCAGCGTACTCCAAGAGTTATGACAAGCAGGACATGACCAACAACAAGATTGATCTACTCCTTGGTTGAGCGTTCCCGCAACTGGCTCTCCCCTTTGTGATGATGCCAAAAAGGGGGAAGACGAAAGTAAACATCAAAGGAGTTATAAGGATGGAAGCATGGGGGAAGGTAGTGATGTGAAGAAGCCACCCTTGAAGATTATGCTTGCTAAGACCCCTCATCAAAGTGAAGTGACAGCCTCTATTCTCAGCCAACTACCTCAGAATCTTTATATTGAAGAGAAAGGTGATTTGGCATACAAGAAGTCTAGACAAGCCATTAAAGCTGAATTCAAGAAGGTAGCTGAGAAGCATTCATGAATAATAGAGGATTTAAATACAAGGTATGAATGCCCCCCAGCTGGACTGTTAAAGGATTCCCCAGCTGTGAGACCCCCTCGTGAGCTTACATTGCCTGATGTAGGATCTGAGCCGAGATCCCTAGAGGAGTTCCAAACTCTAACTGCAGAAGGATACTTCAAGAACATGACTCTGCCCCAGGCGTGGGATCTGTATTAGGAAAAATGACTCGACTTATGTAAATCAGCTGATAGGGAGGAGAGTTCGAGCAGTCAGCCGACTGGCAAAACACCTGTACAGTACACTCGTAGAGGAGGAGCTGAGTTGCAACGAGGAAGGGGAAGGTTTGGCAGTAGTAGAAGAGGCAGATGTACTTTATCACAACTGAAACCTAAGGATGTTCGGTATATTGATCCACAGAAGAAGGGAATCAACTACTTGGTTGGGTTTGATACTCTTGCCAGCATCGAAGTTGAGAGGCGGAATGAAGAAGCGAGGAGGAGGCATGAAGAAGAAAATGAAAGGCTCGATCGAGAATGGAGAAAAACAACAAAGGGAGGACCCTGCTGCCAAACGAGCCTTTGAAAAGAAGAAGAGGGAGGAAGAAGACATAAAGAGGAGAAGAGCTAAAGACGACAGAAGGAGAGCCGAGGATGTAGAGAGAAAAAGGAAGTTGCCAAGGCGTTGAAGGCGGTTGAACCCCTTCAGTGTATTTTGCTTAGCTGTAAAAACAAAATTGTAAGTACTTGCTCATATACCTGTTGAAAGAATTTTTAAAGGCTCTGATACATTTGTATAGACATGTATAACTCTGATACTTTGTATAGTTCATACTTTGTAAAAGCTTTGTAAAGTGTCTTTATAAAGTACAAGAATGATATGTTCAAATAAAATTGACATATTCTACACATACATTCTTTGTTACTGCACTATTTACTTTGCTGTTTTATTTACATTTTGGCATCATCAAAAAGGGAGAAATTGTTGGGAAAATTCATGTTTAGATTTTGATGATACCATGTAAAACTTAGATTAGGAAGTTGGCACCCCATTTTCTATGTAATTGCACTTGTAGTAGATAGGGTTGTATAAGTTGATTTGAAGTTAGCTAAGTAGAAGATTACAAGACTCGACTGAAGATCGAAGAGGAGACCCAGTTGTTTGTTAGTTGTGTGAAGTAAAGTGAAGACTCAGTCAAGTGACAGAAAAGTTGTCTCAGTCAGCTGACTGGCAGCTAAGTCATTCCAAAATGATTGGAATCAAATGTCAAAGGGGTATGCATCAGACAAGACTTGAGAAAAAGCTGAAAGAGATAAGTTGTCAAGACAAGTCAAGGTTTTGCTGGAAATATGCATGTGTCAGGCTGCCAACAATAAATCTGTTTTGCTGAAAAAGTGCAAAAATTTAGGAAACAATGAGATGTACCTGAAAACCTGCAGTGATTAAGGAAAGGCTGCAGAGCATTTAATTCATGGTACGATCCACATCAATGCTGCAAGACAAGATAAGCCAATAACCTATGAGTGTGATTTGAAATTTATGTCTATCTCTTCAACAGACATAATTTCAAATATGCATTATAAAAGGCTGAGGAAGCAAGTGAGAGAAGGTTACCCAATCCACGAATTTCATAAGACTATCAAGCATTCAAGCAGGCAATAACCTGCAAATTCTCTCTAGCTTTTCAAAGAAATCCTGAAGCCTAATTTCGAAGGATTTCAATCCAACACATTTAGTGAAGGAAAGATTACTTCATCAGTTGAAGAGGAAAACTTGTTTAAAGAACAAGGGGTCGACTCTCCAAGGTTGAAGGATAAGTAGTAAGGTTCCAGTTCGAACCATACGCTTTAGACTTGTTGGAGGGTTGTGTGGACAAATCCAAGAGTTTGAAGGAGCTGGAGTAGAAAGACAACTGTTTTGTGAAGAAGCTGAGTCCCAAGAGCAGCAGGCTGTGTGATCAAAGTTGACACGGACTATTGACTGCTTTGTAACCAAGATCAAGTTACTTAGTGGATTCCTCCAGGAGTTGGAGAAGAGTGGATTAGAGAAATTACCCCATCCTCGAACCACTATAAATTGCTTTTGTCTATTTACCTTACAACACATTTAATTCTTGAATTTAATTTATATCAGCTGCTAAGTTAAATTTGCTGAACTCTGCTGATAATATCTATTGCTAAAACAAGTGTTGTAAAACGTGTTTAAAAACCATAAGGGTGAAATTCTTTCACTAACAAAACAAAATCAACTGTAATTCTAAGTTTTAGCTGAAAGCAGCTAAGTTATACTATCAACAGCTCAGTCAAGTTTGTTGAGTGGGTAACTTTGTTGTGTAAGCCAACCTAGCTGTCCCTCAAGGACATAGCTGATTTGAGCTAACTCTGAAAATATTTTAAAAGGACTAAATCTAAAAGTTGGTAATAAGGTTTATTCAAACCCCCCCTCTAAACCTTACACATCACCCTTTGGGACCTAATAATCTATCAAACTTCAAGGAATCAAGAGGAGCAAAAGTTATATTTGGAGAAAATGAAGCTCCAGAGGAGATAAGAAGCATGGGATCCACAAAGAAAAATGGACTTGAAATCACAGATGCAACCTATGTTGAAGGGCTGAATTTCAATCTGCTGAGTATCAACCAACTCTATGATAAGGGCTACAATGTAGGATTCAACATGGGTGTTTGCGAGATGAAGGATGTTGAATCAAATAAAGTTGTGCTATCAGGATCAAGACAAAAAACATGTATGTAGTGGATTGGTCAACTTCTGCACCATCCTCTATATTCTAACAGCAGAGCAAGAAGCGAAACAACACAATAAAATTTGGCACTAATGCAAATTCATACTTAAACAAAAATTCTTGTGGCGTTAAAAGAAATATAGTAATTGAGTAAATGAGCTAAAATCAACATAGTAACCCATTAGAAAAAACCAAGAACTCTAAAAACTTGCCTTAGATACCCGAATTGTCCCATCTTACCAACAAAATTGAACAACTACGATATTTTATAAATCAAAGTCATAATCTTGACCCAGTTCAAACAACATTCACAAATACACCAAAAACAATTCTTCTTTTTGCATTGATTTCTTTAGCAGAGTTCATGATTTTAAACAAAGGTTTAAAAAAAGAACATACCTTAAAAACGTAAAGAACTTTTTCCCTCTTCTTGAATTCTTCTACCAAATCATGGTTCTGACCAAAGAATGGCCCTTATTTCATAACCATGAATTTAATGTTGGCGGGCTTCAGTTCTTGAGTTATCACGAGCTGAGAATCTTGACAGAAGAGCGATAAAAGCTAACGTGAGCCTCTGCACATATAGAACGAAACAAGTCAACTTCAAGGTCACTGGAAGATGGGGTTTCAGTATTAATTTTTTACCGTCTTTGCACGTCTTGTTACAGCAAAAAATACTCATTTATTCTGGTAAATATTAACTGCATAAATCATTTATTCTGGTAAATACGAATTTTCCAACATACTCTATACAAAATTTAATAAGTTACAAAATATAATTGCTATTTGCGTGCCTACACACTCCATATAATTGAACGTATGATGCCTACACAATTATGAAAAACCAAAACTTACATGCACCATCTCACAGTAATAATCAACCATCTCACAGAATAGAACCATCAACCATCATGCACAAAAGAGAATCATTATGCATAAAACTGATATCATACAACCAAACATGTGCTTATGATGTGCATTTGTGAGCTTTTGCTTATCCGGATGGTACTGAAGCAAATATTTTTGTTGAAATTCAAACTCTTATGCGATCTAAATGGTAACAACGTCCTGATGTATTAGTAAAGCTTGATCCACAATTCCACATCCAACGATGTGCAGCATCTGACCTTGCAGATATATTGCAACGACACTTAAGCCTGAACATGCTCGAGTACAGACTGGGTTTGTATAAAATGGTTGTGTGCAACTAATTTAAGAATTGAAATGTTATTCATACTAACAGATGCCAAAAATACAAAAGAAACAAGAAAATTGAAGAGGAGATCAACTTGTATGGCAATCTTGACAAGAAGACCACTTTGATCAACGAACAAGATAATCATCATCAAAGTTAAGAAATATAAGTGTCGTCCAAGTTCCGATAAAACACCAGTAGTTGTGTTTTTAGCTGTTAAAATACCTAACATGCAAATAAAGAACCAGACAACAACACACAACCTGCATATTAAAGAACTTGCTATATGCTCAAATAGTGAATGAACACATTGGCCAAATAAAATACGGATTATGATTTATAAGTTAAACTAAAAGCTAAAGCTTCTTAAAAAACCGCAGAACCATCTTTCAATCATTAAATATATATTTCCAAGCTTAATTTAGTAACACAATCCGAAATCTCAAGCTAAGATGATAAGAATCAAGGGAAAATCAAATACTAGTATTTCAAACTAAAACAAAATTGGAGAGGGGTATCAAGATGCAATTTCAGTTTCAGGACATAGAAAATATCATCATCTGATTTTCATTAAATCACCAACCAATGTTTTCAACAATTTCAACCCTTGAACTAGCAGAGACAGCCAGATAGACCCATTCAAAATGTGAATATTACAAAACTTTGAATTTGCACAAAAGTGATTAAGCAACAATATATGAAAAACACCAAATAATAAATATAGGGTAAACATTACGAGTCACAAATAAAGCAAAACACTATGAAACAATGCCTTTTGACAACAAATATTGTGCTTAGTTTGCCATCAAAAGTCACTCCTTTTTAGAAAACAGCGAAGAAAATAAAAGACAAGATAACAATGTCACTAATCCAAATACCAATATACTTTCATAAGACACAAATCATGATAAGATTTTATACATATTTGGATCACCGTAAAGTAACTCAATGTATACCTGGCGAGGCGGAGAACCTTGGCGATGAAGAACACTGCCGCGGTGGAGAACCCTAGCGATGGGAAAACCCTGGCGATGAAGAACCCTAGCGAAAAGTGGCCCTAGCAATGGGAAACATAGCTCAATTCATAGAAGTGGAGAAGGGATATCTTTTGCAGTTCATACCGTGTTAATTAGAGAAAAATAGGGTTTTATTTGTTGTTAATTAAGAAAATACAAAAACGTGTTATATAGAAATTGGGAAAAAAGGCAAAACGTTTTTGTCACTTATTTCTTTTAAAACAAAATGCATCTCCGAGGATCCTCTTAATAAACATCGGTTACCTAAGCCATTGTTAAGAATTGATGTTAAACTGAGGATAGACATCGTTGTTGGCAAACCTTCGTTAAACCCGATGTCTATGGGTGTAATTTCCCGCTAATAGACATCAATGTAAAAAAACAATGTCTATTAGCCGAGAAATGAGGTAATAAACATCGGTTTTGAAAAAAAGCGTAGATAAAAACATTAGACACAGAAAAAGGTAGAAAAAAGATGTATTTTCGGTGATGTCTATTTGTATTTTTCTTGTTTTCCATTATGAGGGGTACTCTTTTTCCTGCCAAGGATTTTCCCCGCAAGGGTGGGTTTTACCTTGCGAGGTTTTAACGAGGCCCCAACCATTCAGTCATTTGGTTGGCTTGTGACCATCTCACTTTGTTTCTGATTTATTTACAGGCTTACTTCTTCGGCTACCTGATCAGTCTGTGATCAGGATGACTCTCTATTTTCATTTTTATATATCTTTCAATTTATTCAAAAAATATTTTAATTGGTATCAGAGCCCGGGTAGGGGTTCTGCAGACCATGGTATGCATTATCATTCATGTAGATAATGATGAGCAAAGTGTTCATAGAGGAGAAGGAGCAGCCGAGCCAGAGTCCCACTAAACACCCCCCGAACCACATGAACGAAAGTATTATAAACTTAAAAAAATAAGAGTTGTTGATTTCGTGGGTACTATTGATCCAGCAAAGGCAGAAGTATGGCTAAAACGAACATATATGATTCTAAGTTTGATGAAATGTACCCTCGAAGAAAAGTTTGATTATGCAGTATCACTTCTTCAGGCAAACGCTTATGATTTGTGAGAGACTATATCTCAGAGTACTGTCCAACCACTTGTATAATCTAGGATGATTTTATGAGGGAATTTCATGATACATATATACCAGAGGTTTATAGGGATCAGAAAGAAAAAGAGTTTCTTGAACTTAAATAGGGAAGTCGATCGGTTGTTGAGTATGAAGTACTATATAATCAACTTTCTCATTATACGTAGCTACATAAAAGAAGAAATGTTCTAGATTTTAATTTGGACTTCGATTTGCTATTCGAAACCGTATTACACCTACGTATTTGGAGTCTTATAACAAGTTGGAAGTTGCATTGACATGTGCTGAGAAATTGGAAGTTGAATCAAAACAAAACTTTCAATACAATAAGAAGAAAAAATGTGATGAAACTAGAGGATTTAGAAATCAAAAGAAATTTACTAAGCCCACACAGAGGGGCTTCTCGAACAGTTCAAAATGTGGTAGTTGTAGGGGTAGTGCAATATCAACGAGTAAGAGTGTTTGGTTCTAGACCATCAGTTTCCACATATGCACATTGTGTCAAAAGCCACAATGGAGAATGCAGACTGCTTACGAGCAAATATTTTAGATGTGGCGAACCTTGTCATATAACACGAAACTACACAAAACAACGTGAAAAACAAACAATTGAGCAAACTAGATATAGTGTTTTCAATCTTGATAGAGGTAAAGGTCGAGGAATATTTGGTATATGAAGAGGCACTAGTGTAGAAGAAAGTCGAGCGAGCAGACATTAAGCTCAAGCTTGAGTCTTTGCTATGATAAAAGAAGAACCTACCATATTTTCTCATAATCTCTCTATTTCTGGAATAAATGCTTATATTTTATTTTATCTCGGAATAACACTTTCATTTGTGTCACAAATCACTTACATCACATTTGGAAAATAAAACAGACATATTGGGCTATGATTTACTTGTTCGAACCCCAATAGCGAATGTGATTATTATAAGTATTGTATATGGTGATTGTAAAATTCTTATTTGGGATTTAGAATTACAAGATATGTTGCTTGATATGCCCATAAGAGATTTCAATGTGATTTCAGGTATGGATTCGTTAATTGAACATCATGCTAAACTGGTTAATTTTACTAAAAAAATAGTGTTAGACCTTGTTGATCAGACACAACTAGTATTAAAAGGGAAAAGAAAAATATTTCGGTTGCGTGTATAGTATTTGTATCTACAACATTCAGAATGATGAAGAAAGGTTACGATTATTACTTAGCCCATGTAATAGACACTCGATTATCTTGTTTGAATTCTCTTTTAAATTTCTTCATGTACATTGGTTGATTAGTGCCTTGATTGGATTTTAAACGGAATAGATAAAGATGTTGGAAGATCGTATATGGGTTTCTTTATGATGATATTCATAGATGATATACTCTGAATAACATGGGAAATTTAGTTGATATTCAAAAAGATGCCCGGAATTATAAGGATTGAAAAAAAGTATTTTTGAATAAATTCTGAATATATAAAAATAAAAGAGTAAAATGTTGTTTACAAAGCCAAACAACTAGCAATAACGAAAAACAAGAGAATAATCAGACAAAAAAGATGAACCCAAGTCACAGGACCTGGTAGCAAAAATGGGGCCTCATTAAATCCTACCAAAGGCAAAACCCACCCTTGTGGGAAAATCCCTTGGTAGGAAAAAGAATACCCCAGAAAGAAAAAAAGGCAAAACAAATTGCAAAAAACACGATCCGATGCATAGCCCAAAGAGAAGAGGATGCACGGGTCATGCCCAACCACACGGACAGACCGTGCGTCCTACTGAACAAACCAAGCCCAGGCATCGAAAATACACGGGTCGTGCACAAAAGCACGGACCGCCCGTGCGTAATGCCAAACATCCAAAAACCAACCATCAAAGACGCACTGGTTGTGCTCAATAGCATAGGTCGCCCATGCGGATTGCCAAAACGTGAAACAACAACAAAGGAACCCTCCCAACTAATGTCTGAGGTGATAAAGTAATGTGTGATCCACATCAATAACCTCATGAAGAAAATCCGGCGCCGCATTCCACCTTGTATTACCTACCACATACGCCAGCTTCGAACGGGTGTCAGCCGCTCGATTAGCCTCCCAAAAATATGAGACGCCCGAAAATGAACGAGACGAAGACAGTGGAATAAGAGAATTAGCATGCCCTTGATGACCCAAGGAACCTGCATAGAAAAGGTAGAAAAAATCGAAACCACATAAGAAGAGTCAGACTCTAACTAAATAAAATTCCATCCTTTATCCACAGCAATTTCGCAAGCAGTGATAGCCCCCTGTAACTCTGCCAGAAAAGCGAAACCCTGACCAAGCCGAACAGTGAAGCAGCCAACCACAAAGCCATGGCAATTCCAAAAGGCACCACCACAAGCATAATCTCCTGGCGACAACTTTAATCCAACCAGATGGAGAGAGACTCCAACGCACAAGGGTAGGGCAATTATTACATCTACGACAGCCAGGGATGCCTAATTTGCTCAAAATAAAAAGATCCAGGGAATCATTATTCATGTAGCCGATGGATGTATGACGAGATTCTCTAATGAACGAAAAAACTTGAGCCCGAACAGCCATAACTGAAATCTTGTAATCCTCAACGATCGCTTTATTGCGACAAGACCAGATGACCCAGATGAGAGTAATCAAAGTAAGTTTTCACAAAAATAGTATTTGAGAAATGTGAACATTGACCAAATGACAGAAGAGAAATCCCAAATGAACATTGAATAGTCTAGAAAAATAATCCCAGTTGGGTCGCAACATCGGACAATCCAAGAAATAATGATCCAAATCCTCCGAATGATGGAAACGAAAGTGACAGACTGCACGCCCAATAGTCCCTCTCTCTCGCAAATGACCAAACCACGGGAAGCTTGTTATGAATCAGGCGCCTAACAAGCAAAGAATGACGAGACGGGATACACGTATGCCAAATCCATTTACCCCAACGAACAATAGGAAGATTCCTATGAATATGCAAGTAGGCTATACGAGATGTAACGGTGCCATGAACCGATTTAGACCAAATTCGAGAATCGTCCCCACCAACTACAGGCATGTCCAACATGTCCATGACAATATCTTCACAATTCAAAATGAACAGTGAACTGAAATGCCAAGTGCCATCAATAAGATAGTCGGAGACCTTTTGAGCCAAAACCCTGCGAAATCTATGAGGGATACCCAATTTATCTGCAATACTATACCCAAGCCAATTATCCCACCAGAACGAAATAGCGGAGCCATCCCCGATAATATATCTAGAGTCTGTCTTGAGAGAAGAAATAAAAGGGCAGAATCTCGTCAACATAGAGGAACTAACCGGAGTGACCTTAGGCTCAAGATCGCCATCCAAGAATCGGATACAAAGGAACCTAGCCGCCAGAGAATCCAAAGCCAAAATATCCCAAGTAAAACGCATCAGAAAGGACGCATTCATAGATGAACTAGAACGCAAACCCAAACCACCCTCCTTCGTAGGCGCACACATACGACTCCAAGAAACCGTAACAAGGCCTTTTTCGTGATGTCCCCAGTCCATATAAAATTGCGAGCAGCCCAGTCCAATCGACGGATGAGCGTGACCTTAGACCATCATAGAGTGAACAACGGAACTGAAGATAATAGAATTTACCAAGAAAACCCGACCAGCCATAGACAGAGAATGACCCTTCCTGTTACTGAATTTGCTAATAATACGATCGATAATAGGCTCCAATTGAATCCGTCTTGGCACCCCCCCTTAAAAATCGGAACACCCAAATAAGTAAAAGGCAGACTTCCCTACCTCATCCAAATTGCACGAAGAATTGCCCTCTTCCGACGAACAAATTTGCCAAAATAAATGGTGCATTTGTCACGATTAGCATATTGATCGGAAAGTTGCTCATAATCCGAGAGAATATGAGAGATAGTCGCAGCATTATCAATGGAAGCTTGGCAAAAAATGATCTCGTCATCAGCATACAATAAATGAGTAGGATAGGAGATACCATGACCAGCCCGAATACTAGAGATAGCCCGAGATTGAACGTGCTGACTTATGAGGTTACTCAAGACCTCCTCCGCAATGCAAAAAAGAAGCGGGGACAATGGATCCCCTTGACAGACCCCTTGCGAATACCCAAAATAACCAACCAGGGAGCCCTTCAGTAAAACCGAAAGCTTGGCAGACTGAAGAATGCTAGAAATCTAACCACAAAATTTGACCGAAAAACCAAAGGCTCTCACAACGCCTAACAAAAAATCCCAAGAAATGGTATCAAAAGCTTTGTGAATATCCACCTTGATGGCCATGTTGCCACCGTATGCCTGAGGATCTAATCAATTAATGCATTCAGAAGCAAGAGAAACACAATCATTAAAACGACGGCCTGCAATAAACCCAAACTGAACCAGCGAGATGATAGAGGCCGCCACTGGAGCCAACCTGCTGGAAAGGATTTTAGTAATAATCTTGAATAGAAAATTACTAAGAACAATGGGTCGGAATAGATCGACTTTCACAGCCTCCACTACCTTCGAAATGAGCACCACAAAACTAGAGTTAATCCCAGAGGGGAGGACACCCCTATCAAAGAAATTCTGAACAGCCTAAACCACATCTGACAAAACCAACTCCCAGGCAAACTGATAAAACTTACCAGGGGAGCCATCGGGGCCAGGAGCACTCGCAGGACCCATCTCAAAAACTACTTGTTTAATCCCCTCGATGGAAGGGCGATTAATGAGACTCATGTTTTGGTGAGGCGTAACTGAAGGGGTGAATGATAGAGGATATACGGGTCAACAACGTAGGGGTAGGAGAAAAGGAAGCCGTGAACAAATTCTCATAAAATTGTACCACATACTCTGCGATAGCAACAGGGATCCTACAATTCTCCCCATCAATAACCAGTAAAGAAATAGAATTCCTACACTTACAAATATTAGCCACCCGCTGAAAATACGTAGTATTTCTGTCTCCATCCTTAAGCCAAACATTCTGGCTTCTCTAGCGCAACATCTCATATTCCTTATGCATAAACTCTGATAATAGAGCATTAGATCCACCTCTTGGCAAAAGTTCTCATCTGAATAACCATCCATGGCGATCGACTCCTGAATGGCAGTAATTTCTGATAAAATGGACTACTTTTGCTGGAAAAATATTACCAAAGACTGTAGAATTCCAGTATTTAAGACAAACTTTGAGATGCTTAAGCTTACCAGTAATACGACCCCAGGGAGAATTAGACCAAATAGGCGTATTCCACGACTCCCTGATCACAGCAAAACGTCTGTCATCTAGAAGCCACATGAACAAACTTTGGAAGGGGCTTTTGCCAATTTACTTGCACAATCTTCGGAGCTTGTCTAGGCTGCCCAAGAACTCAAAGTCGTCGAAGAAAGAAGAGGTCTGTTTGATCGTTATGCATGCAACCTCGATTTAAGAAGAAGATTCAACAATAAGAACCCGAAGATGAGTAATGGCGCCTCCACCCTCTAGAGTTTATCGTTAAAAACAAAATCATTCCGGATATGCCAAATAAGCCAGATACAAGACAGAGAGGCCACACACCATAAGAAAGCAACATGCTCACTGAAACGAAAATTCATTAAGCGCACCAGAAATTAATTAAAGCTATGAGCCATAAACTTGTGATTTTTGAATGAATCAAAGATATATTCAAAAATGAAAAAGAGTGATTCTGATCACAGGCTAATCAGGTAGCCAAAGCAACTAGATGAAAACCAAGTTCTAAAGAAAAACGAAATGGTCACAAGTCGACCAAATGGATGAATGGTTGGGGCTTCGTTAAAACCTCCCAAGGTAAAACTCACCCTTGTGGGAAAAACCCTTGGCAAGAAAAAGAGTACCCCCCATAAAATAAACGTCCACAAATACAGAAATAAGGAACCGGACGCAGTTAGCTAACACACCTATAATTGGATTGACCAACATAGTCTTCCGTAAGTAAAGGCACAATATCCGTAGGAGGGACTCCCCACCAGGTCGCAGATAGCGACTTCTTACTCAGAAGGTCTACCACTCGATTGCCCTCACGGTAGATATGCGAGACCACCAGATCCATCTGTGATAGCAAATAAAGAGTATATCTCTATTTGCTAAGATGACGCCAGGGAACAACAATGAATCTCTTTTGAAGCAAGTCCACAACATAAATAGAATCGGACTCAAGCGAAAGTTGAGTCCAGCCCTTAGTGAATGCATAATAAATGGCCCATATTGCCGCCACCAATTCGGCCTCAAAAGTGTATCCCACACCACAGCATTCCACAAAGCAACCCCGAAAGAAGCCTCTGCAATTTCGGAAGACCCCAGAAGCTGTAAGACTTCCCGGCGCCCCCAAAGCGCTACCATCCGTATTCACCTTGATCCATCCCGGAAGGGGCTTTTGCCAATTTACTTGCACAATCTTCGGAGCTTGTCTAGGCTGCCCAGGAACTCAAAGTCATCGAAGAATGAAGAGGTATGTTTGATCGTTATGCATGCAACCCCGATTTAAGAAGAAGATTCAACAATAAGAACCCGAAGATGAGTAATGGCCGTCTCCACCATCCAGAGTTTTTCGTTAAAAACCAAATCATTCCGGATATGCCAAATAAACCAGATACAAGACAGAGAGGCCACACGCCATAAGAAAGCAACCTGCTCACTGAAACGGAAATTCATTAAGCGCACTAGAAATTCATCAAAGCTATGAGCCATAAATAAGTGAACATCAAAGGAGCCGAAAATTCATTGCCAAAGAGCCCTTGCAAAGACACAAGAGACAAACAAGTGATCAACAGATTCAGCAGAAGCACAACTAATACCACAGGCCGAGGGGCCAGTAAAGCTTCCCCTAGGATGCAATAAGTCCAAGACCGCCAAACAATTGTGGTAGCTCGCCACACCACAATCGAACGGCATTCCGAAATGTGAGGTGACCAAATCCAAGAACCCCATTGGACCATAGGACAATGGGGCCGAATATGAGAATACGCCACTTTCGAGGTAATATTCCCATCGTCAGAGTGCATCCAAACTTGCGTGTCCCTCGAGGAGGGGGCGATGCGGACGCGAACAATGTCCCAGACAAGACCCAAGTAAGCCTCAACAAACGAGAAGGTGAAGTGCCAAGACTCATCATAGAAGTACTCTGAAATGCGATGCCGAAATAGATATCTATACTCATGCGGAATACCAATTCTATCTGCAATGCAGTAGCCAACCAGTTGTCAATCCAAAATAATACCTCGGAATTACACCCAGGATTCCAACGAGAATCGTCTAAACAGCTTGCAATACAGGGCCTAATCCTAGTCCAGATTGAAGAAGGAATAAACGATCTTCGAGGAGAACCATCCGATGTCCGATAACATTTCCTGAGAGTCTTGAAAATCACAAAATCCAAAGTCATAACCTTCCAGCCCAGTTTCATCAGAAAAGCATCATTAGCCACAATAATCGAGCGAACACCCAGGCCTCCTTCCACCCGAGGCATACAACATCGAGCCCAATTGACCACCACCGAACCTTTTGAATTTACATCACCAGTCCAAATAAAGTTACGCATGGCTTTCTCCATTTGCCGAAGTAAGGATCTCGGCCACTTGTAAACCAACATCGTATGCACAAAGGAGCTAGTAATCACAGAGTTAACCAAGCAGACTCTACCAGCAATAGAGAGTGCCGTCCCCTTCCATCTCCGAAACTTGAGGATAACCTTGTCAAAAACGTGTTGCAAGACCGCGACCTTGGGAGCACCTTTGAAGATTGGGGAGCCTATATAGACCGTAAGGAAGGTCACTAACTGAATTCCCATAATAGACTAGATACGCCCACGCACATAAGAGAAACCCGGGTGCCAAAGTAAACTTTTGATTTACGAGGATTGAAGGCTTACCCCGAAATATTAGCATACAACGGGAGGATCTGAAGAAGGATATGAGTGTTAGCCGAAGAGGCCCCACACATAATAACAATATCATCGGCGTATAGAATCAAAGAGGGAAAGGTAATGTGTCTAGGTGAATTGAACGGCCTTAGCCGATTCTGAATCACCGCGGTCTCAATAAATTTGCTCAGGACTTCCTCCGCAATGCAAAAAAGTAAAGGGGATAGAGGATCACCCTGTCTAACCCCTCTAAAACAAGAAAAATATCCCACAGGCGAACCACTAAGTAAGATCAAAATCCTTGATGACTGAAAAATAACTTCAATCCAATGAACAAAAATCTCTGAGAATCCAAACCGGTGCAGAACGTGGATAAGGAAACCCAAATTTAAAGTATCAAATGCCTTGTGGATATTAATTTTCAAGATCATATTATCATCAAGCCGACCATGCAGAACATGAATCTTCAGAAACCAGAGCAATACAGTCATGAATCTGTTGCCCGGAATAAATCCAAACTGCGTAGGAGACAAATAGGGGGAAATGATCGAGCCCAACCGAGTTGCTAGAATCTTAGTAATAATCTTGAAAATAAAATTACTCATAACAATCGGAAGAAAGTTGTTAATAGTGTTCACATCTTTAGTTTTCGGAATGGGGGCCATAAAACAAGCATTCAACCCTGAAGGGAGAGTCGAGCTAGTGAAGAAAAAATGGACAGCAGCGATAAACTCTGCTGAAATAATGTCCCAACAGTGACGATAGAATACCCCGTTGAAACCGTCCGGGCCAGGCGAACTATCCGATCCTAAATCAAATACTGTATCCCGAATCTCCAAGTCCGAAGGGATAACCATTAAATGAGCATTATCCACTGCCACCACCATTGGAGAAATAACCTGATCAACCACAGAGTAGTCCGAAGTAATACCCCCTGAATCCGAGAAAAGCTCCTTATAGAAGGAGGTAATGTGATTCCCAAGAACAACTGGATCATCTGAGAAGTTATCATCAATCATCAAACCCTCAATCCCCGAACGGCTACCCCGAATCTTGCAACGACGATGAAAAAATGTTGTATTACGATCCCCATCCTTAAGCCAGGCCGTACGAGCTTTCTTCTTTAGAAATTCAGATTGCAATAATAGCGTATTGGACAATGCTTTTTGGGCTTCGAATTCCGCTTCACGACAGGCAGCAGAAAAACCCGTCGTCTCAATATCTGCCTGAATCTGACGAACTTTCTCCATCTAACTATCCACCTTACGATTAACATCACCAAAGACATCTTTATTCCAAAGCTTAATAGTCTGACGCAACCTTTTAAGTTTCCACATGACACGCAGTAGTGGATTAGGGGAAGTGTGACGCCCATCCTACTACTACATTACTAAGCAATATAAAAAGTGAAACTTGACAACGTAAACCCTATACACCTGTACATTTTTTTTTACCTGTGACATTATTACAACGAACAAGCAAGATCACTTTCCTTATAAGAAAATGACAAATCATATCCACAAGCAAAAGAGGTAACAAACCCTGTTATTAAACACAACATACATCCATGTGACCAAACTCATAACCCACATCACCCAGTTATATACATATACATATTTACATCAGCGTTTTCAAAAGAGGGTACAACCTTCAACCCAAAATATAATACAAAACCAAAAAGGGAAAAGTGACCCATCAACATAGCCCAACAGGTCGTCATCCATGTACACTGTCCTCAGTAACCTGTAGGAGCTCCAGCCGCCTGACCAGTAAGGCCATGAAATCCAACATCAACAAACTCACCTACAATGCATGAACTACATGAGCTAATGCCTAGTAAGAGAAAACCATACATGCTTAATGAACAATGTAATAAAAATGCAAATGCGTTTTAAGATATTTTACCAGAAGTGCACAAAATGCATTGAAATATATTATTTATCATCATTTCTTTACATAGGGCCCTTGACCCACCTGCTATGCACCGAAAAGAGCTCAACACAATATTAATAATCACATGGCCATAATCATATTGACACTGCCTAGTGCCATCTCCAGGAACCACCTGAGGTCCACCCCCTGTCTTCCCCAATGATCCCCCAGGAGTCTTCCCCCTGAAGTTGTTAGATAAATGTTTTTTATCATAATTTTGATGATTTTGTTTTTACACCAAAATAATGTGTTTAAAAGTTGTCCAAATACTCCTAAATGATTTAAAATATTTTTACTAATTTTTTGGAGTATTTATTCTAGTTTATTTTCGACAAAAATTGGACAACACTTTTGATGATTTTGTGTTAATGTGTTTTTACACCAAACAAATATTTCTAAATGTTGTCCAAATACTCCCGATCGTTTTAAAATGTTTTTACTAATTTTTTGAAGTATTTCTTGAAATTTATTTTTGATAAAAATTGGACAACACTTCTATTTCGTGTTCAACCAGTCGCCCTAGAGGGCAACCTGTGCCTGGAGAAAGTAACATGAAACAGTTTGAAAAAATACTTGAGGTCGACCGGTCGACCATTGCATCGACCAGTACCTGAAGAAGAGGATACAAAGCCTGAACTCTCTGTATCACATTTTGAGAGTGCCCAACCGGTCCAGGGCAGGGCCGACTGGTCGGACCCTAGGTCGACCGGTCGAGACCCTGTTGGACCGATCTCCCTGTGAGTTTTTTATGTATCTTTTATATTTCTGTATTTGTGCACGACCGGTCGCCCTATATGTGTATCAGCAAATTCTAACCGTTGTGCAGCAGACAACTTTTCCTTAAATTGTGGGGTTGATTTGTAACAACTATAATCTTGATTTTAATTGTATTTTTCTGTCGATTTTCAATCCCCAGGAGAAGCCTATCCACGATCAATCATTTCCTTTAAATAGAGGAAGATTTGAAGCAACATAATAAGAGATAGCATACAACACAACAAAACAAGAAATCTGCAAATTTGTCTAAGTCCTTATTGTTAACATTCTTGTTGTTATAGCCTAAGTATTTCACTTTCACATCTTGAGGTGTAGGCTTTATTTCTTGATTACACTTGCACTCAAATATTGTATTATTCTTTATCAATTTGTAATCTTGAATTTGTGGTTATCATTCATCACAAGATATCCTTGTGAGTGTTCTTGTGGTAAGAACACACTTGGGTGATCTACGTGTTAGGTGCAAGAAGATTGTGATAATCTTCTTATTGAAGCGTGTGGTTCTCTTTGAGGTGTTGAAGAATTTGGTGTTCTTCAAGGTTTAAGATTATGGTAATCTTCACAAGGTGTCGTTGGAGATTGTGGTAATCTTCAAGGGAGATTGTGGTAATCTCTAAAGAGGTGTTGTAAGGTGATGTTGTATTAATTGTGGTAATTAATAAAATCTTTTTTCTTTTTTAAATCCATCCCCGAGATATTGGGGTGGTAGAGGATTAGGCCCCAGTTGGGTTGAACCTCGACAAATCGATGCGTATTATTTACTTCCCGCACCTTCATTCTTGTCTTGGTTTGTTTGATTCGAAAAAGAGGGCATAATCGAGAAAATGGAGATAATCTATTCACCCCCTCTAGATTATCGTAGCCGCTTGGACTTACAACTGGTATCAAAGCCAAAGTCTTTGGCAATCTCGTTCTACATCACGAGTAAAGGGGAAGGATCATTGGCTACGAATGAAGTCTACCTTACCGGCGCCTACACCAACAAGCCACCACTATTCGACTCCAAAAATTATACATTTTTGAAAGAAAGAACGGAATGCTATTTACAAAGTTGCGGATTCAATATTTGGAACATTGTCATAAATGGAGAATCCATCCCGATGAAAGACGGACCACTCACCTCCAAAGTCCTCAAGGAGCTCAATGATGAAGACAAGGAAATTCTATCCTTAAATGGTAAAGCTCTAAATATTCTTCATTGTTCACTTCCTTCTTCGGAAAACAATCATATTTGAGGAATACGATCGGCACATGAAGCATGGGAAAAATTAGAAGCTATCTATGAAGTATATGCAAATGAAAGGAGCAACTCAAAAGTATCTACCTCTCAAATGGATACAACAACATGGGATGAGCTTCTTACAACTTCCAATGATGAAGAAGTCGAGCAATGTTTAATGGGCATCGACGAAGACAATGAGGTACGCTCTAACTCTTCTATTTCTTTTAGTAATGAAATGCATGATTATTATGATGATTTACAAAATGATTTTGATGAGCTTCAAAATGAATTCCAAAGCTTGCTCTTTAAATCCAAAAATTTGAAAAAGGAATTCTATACTTTGAAAAATGATAAGGATAGTTTATTTACTTCCTATGAATCACTTTCATGTGCTCACACCACCACTCTTGATAAGGTTAGAAACCTTGAAAAGGAAAATAGTACTCTTGTTGAGGATACTAATTCCATGAAATATAATTTATTAAAATTCAACTTGAGTACCCATAAAATGACCAAAATTGTTGATGTTCATTGTTGTGATAATTTGAAACTTGGACTTGGCTATAAGCCTAATGTTATTGATGATAAGAAAAAGAACCAAGTCCCTATGCATGTTGGTCATTATGCTCCTAAAATTATTACTTGCTTCTATTGTGGTAAAAAGGATCACACGGCTAATACTTGTCGGGCTAGAAATAGCTCTAATTATTTTTTGAGACCTAAAAGTCTCAAAGCTAATCCCAAAAGATCCAAACACTTGAGGGTACCACAAAACAATGTTATATTAGGTACTCGGTGGAATAATAATTGAAGAAAAGTCATACCACCAAGAAGTCACCAAATGCCCATACCATTTGATCAAAGGAGAATACATCACCGCAATGAATTTCCAAGAGGGAAATATTATCAACAATGGGAAAGTAACAAATCTTGGAAATGGAGCAATTGGAGAAGTCATCATCAACAAAATGAGTTTCCAAGAGAAAGGCATGATCAACAATGGGAAGGACAAAATCCTTGGAATTGGCAAAAGTGGAGAACACATCATCAGCAAGATGATTACCCAAGAGGAAGATACTACCAACAAAGTGAAAGACTTAGCCCGTGGAAATGGCGAAATTGGTATATTGTATCTCCTTATTTAAAGACGCATAATGTTTATTATAATGTATGCTTGCATTTTTGCTTTTATTGTCAAAATGAATTTTCAAAATATTTTTTAAATAAGGTTTTCAATATATTGTTTTTAAATCTTTTGAAAAGGAGACCTTGTATGATGCTTTTCTAAACTCTTGTGTATTTACAATGACTTATGTGTTTTATTATCTCTTATGAATTTATATAGCATAAGCATACTTGTGACATCTCTTTGCTTTAGTCTACACTTGTATCATGATGATTTGTGCAAGAACGTTTTCTAAGAATGGTGTAGGACATATATGGTTGTCTACTCATTATTCGTCAAGAGATGCATAAACTATTGAGGTACGTTCACTCGTATTATTCTTACTTTTTTAGAACTCGATATTCTTCATGTAGTATGACTATGTGCTCGTTTTTTAAGCTATTTCAAAGTATCTTTCTTAAGTGTCATTAAAAGGATTTTTCGATTTTTGAAAGGCACTATTCGCTAAAGCTTGTTTTATCCGAGACTTGTAAAGGATTATATTTTGTTTTGATAAAACATTTGATTTTTATCCTCCTCTTAAATTATGCATTTTATTGCACATATTCATGTCTTTATTCTTGGTTGCTTTGTCAAAGCTCTTCTTCAATATACTTCTTATAAATGAGGTCTCAACTATATGCTCTCGGATTTTCAAATTTCAAAAGAGACTTTATATAGCTTTCTATAAGCATATTTGAACTTACATGTTTTATTAAACTCTTGATGATTTTTTTTGGCATAGTATGTGTTACTTGTTATAGTGTCTATATTATTCGATATTACAATTCTCTTGTGCAAGATATCTTGTTAAGATTTTGCAGAAATTTTTGGTATTTCGGAACAAGCTTGATGACCAAGGCAAGGTTAGTAGCTTAATGGTATTGTCAAAAAGAAGGTATTAATTATGATGAAACATTTGCACCCGTAGCACATTTTGAAGCTATTCGTATTTTACTTGCCTATTCTTGTTTTAAAAATTTCAAGCTTTACCAAATGGATGCTAAATCCGACTTTTTAAATGGTTTTATTCAAGAAGAAGTCTATGTAAAACAACCTCCAAGATTTGAAAATTTTTTCTAGGCCAAATGATGTTTATAAACTTAAAAAGGCCTTATATGGTTTAAAACAAGCACCACATGCGTGGTATGATAAGCTTGGCTCTTTTATTTTGCAAAATGGTTTTACAAGAGGTAAAGTTGATACTACTCTCTTTGTTTTTGAAAAAAGGGCAAGATTGTTTACTTGTTCAAATTTATGTTGATGATATTATTTTTGGTGCTACTAATGAATCCTTGTGCAAGAAAGTTTCTAAGTTAATGCAAGGTGAAATTGAGATGAGCTTGATGGGGGAGCTAAACTTCTTCCTTGGACTTCAAATTAAGCAATGCCAACAAGATATTTCATAATCAAAGTATATAAAAGAACTTTTGAAGAAGTTCGGCAATGAAGAAAGAAGGACAGTCACTACTCCTATGGCAACCAACATCAAGTTAGATAAAGATGCTAAAGGCATATTGGTTAACAAACAAATTCGAGGTATGTTTATCTACTTTTATTATTCCCATAGACTCGACATTTTTTATACCTTATGTTTATATGCTCGACCTCAAAACAATCCCAATGAATCTCATTAAATGTCGTTAAAAGAAATTTTCAAATATTTGAATGACACTTCCTCTTATGGCTTGTTTATCCAAAGTTTTAAAACATTCATAATTTTTGGGATAACAAGTCTGATGATAATAATTTCTCAAAATACGGTTCGTCATAATCGAACTAAACATATGAGATTCTATATTTTTTTCTAAGGGATTGCATTTCTTAAACGAAAAATTGAGATGTGTTTAATTCCGTCTCAAGGATAACTCGCGGATATTTATTTTTAATCATCAACCGCCGAGTCTTTTACCTCATTTCGAGCTTGTTTAGGCATAATGTATATTGAATGAGGTCTATATTTGCATTTCGTACGTTTTAAAAGCTTAGGGGTGAAAAATCAGATTTTTGGTTGAAAATTCGGACAGAGACTGGACTTTAGTTTCAGACACAGGTTGACCAGTCGATTGACACCCTGGTCAACCGGTCGACCAGTGCATTTTCAGTGATAAAATGGTTTATGTCCAACTCTTTATCATTTTTGCTCATTTCTCTCAAGTTCGAACCCCTGTGCAAAATTCACACACAATTCACTCAAAATGATTTCATTCTTGTAAATTCTATACTTTTGAGTTTATATCATTGTTATGTCATCCATGATACTCGACCTCTCCGATTAAATGGTAAGAATTCTTCTTCTTTATCTCAATTGGGTTGAACCCTTGAGAATGTAATTCATATTTGACATAATTCTTATATATTTGTGTTGGGCATGATGATTGTTGTTGGATGATATTTGTAAAACTGTTTTTGGTGATGAAAAATTGGGCTTAATTACTTTTACAAGGATTCTATACATCGTCTCTTTCATTATACGCCCGCCAAATGTTTGATAAAATATTTCTAAGAAAAATTCATCACCTACATGATTCTCTTGATTTCAAAAGTCTTATATATTTATAGAGATCATGTCATGTTTTGCAAATCAAATGAGCTTTTACGAGCCTTTACAAGTCATATGATCAACTCTTCGCTTAGCTTTTGAAATTTTAAGCTTAATAATCAATAGCTCGATAAATCGGTTAAATTGCGCACTTTGATATGGATATATGATATTTTTATCGTGCTAACATTATTTTTGATGATTTCAAAGGGGGAGAAATAGGATATAAGCTCTTTAGCTCAAAAAGCTAAAATAAGCTCTCGAAAGAAGCTATAAGTTATGGCTCTCTAAAGCCAAAAGCTATGAAGAACACTTAGTCCATTGGATGTGTTATGGACTTATATTCATGTCTAATGATGTTTCTTTGACAGGGAGAACTTATAAGCTCGTGATATTTGTGGTTACATTGTAAAAACTGAGCTTTAAGCTTTTGATTTATTGCTTCTATATTACTCTTGTTGTGCATGTTGATAGGGGGAGCATTTCCAAAATGTTTTTTGAATATATCTACTCCCATCCTTGTGATTATTATGCATGGAATGTTGTCGCTCTTAAAGGATAATTTATTTTTTACCGGTAAACTTGTTTTGTTTTCAAAATCGACCTCTTTAAATTGTTTTGGTTTGTAATCATCAAAAATGGGGAGTTTGTTAGATAAATGTTTTTATCATGATTTTAATGATTTTATTTTTACACCAACACAATGTGTTTAAAAGTTGTCCAAATACTCCTAAATGATTTAAAATGTTTTTACTAATTTTTCAGAGTATTTCTTCAAGTTTATTTTCAACAAAAATTGGATAACACTTTTGATGATTTTGTGTTAATGTGTTTTTACACCAAAATAATATTTCTAAATATTGTCCAAATACTCCCGATCGTTTTAAAATATTTTTACTAATTTTTCAGAGTATTTCTTGAAGTATATTTTTGACAAAAATTGGACAACACTTTTGTTTCGTTTTCAACTGGTCACCCTAGAGGGCAACCTGTACCTAGAGAAAGTAAAATGAAACAGTTTGAAAAAATACTTGAGGTCGACCGGTCGACCATGGCATCGACCGGTGTCGTTGGAGATTGTGGTAATCTTCAAGTGAGATTGTGGTAATCTCAAAGGTGGTGTTGAAGAAGTGTGTGGTGCTCTTCAAGGTGTTGTTGTAAGTTGGTGTTGTATTAATTGTGGTGGTGTGACCCTTTTTACCGCAATAAAAGTAAATAATAATTCTAGGAGCATAATGACCAACATGCTTAGAGAATTGATTCTTTTTTATATGATTGACAACATTAAACTTATGATCAAGTCCTTTATCACAATTATGAACATCAACAATATTGGTCTTTTTATTGGTACTCAAGTTGCATTTTAATAAATCATTTTTCATGCAATTCAAATTCTCAACAAGAGTACTATTTTCTTTCTCAAGGTTTCTAACCTTATCAAGTGTGGTGGTGTGAACACATGATAGTGATTCATATGAAGTAAATAAACTATCCTTATCATTTTTCAAAGCAATGAGTTCCTTTTTCAATTTTTTGTATTTAACAAGTAAGGCTTGGAATTCATTTTGTAGTTCATCAAAATCATTTTGCAAATCACTATAATCATTTTCTATAACAATATCATAGGAAGTAGAGGGTTTAAGATATACCTCGTTTTCTTCTTCGATGCCCATGAGGCATTGTTCAACTTCTTCATCATGGGAGGTTGTAGAAGGCTCATCCCATGTTGTTGGATTTGATGTTGTATCCATTTGTGAAATAGATGCTTTTGAGTTGCTCCTTTCATTTGCATATACTTCATAGATGGCTTCTAATTTTTGCCATACTTCATGTGCCGATCGAATATCTACAACATGGTCAAATTCCAAAGTAGTAAGTGCACAATACAAAATATTAAGAGCTTTACCATTTAAGGAGATGATTCTCTTCTCTTCATCATTGAGCTCTTTGAAGCCTTTAGAGGTGTGTGGTGTATTCTTCGTTGGAATGGATTCTCCATTGATGACGGTGTTCCAAATATCGAACCCGCAACTTTGTAAATAGCATTCCATTCTTTCTTTCCAAAAAGTAAAATTTTTGGAATCAAATAGTGGTGGCTTGGTGGTGGAGGTGCCGGTAAGATGAGCTTCGTTCGTAGCCGACGATCGTTTCTCTTCACTCGCGATGTGAAACGAGCTTGCCAAAGAGTTTGGCTCTGATACCACTTGTAAGTCCAAGCGGCTACGATAATCTAGAGGGGGGGTGAATAGATTATCTCCATCTTTTCGATTTTACCCTCTTTTTCAAACCGAATGCTCAAAGACAATAATAAAGGTGCGGAATGTAAACAACACACGTCGATTTATAGAGGTTCAACCCACCTAGGGCCTAATCCTCTACCACCCCAATATATCCGGGATGGATTTCAAAAAGAAAAAAGATTTTATTAATTTACCAAAATAGTTTATTTACTTCATATGAATCACTATCATGTGTTCACACCACCACACTTGATAAGGTTAGAAACCTTGAGAAAGAAAATAGTACTCTTGTTGAGAATTTGAATTGCATGAAAAATGATTTATTAAAATGCAACTTGAGTACCAATAAAAAGACCAATATTGTTGATGTTCATAATTGTGATAAAGGACTTGATCATAAGTTTAATGTAGTCAATCATATAAAAAAGAATCAATTCTCTAAGCATGTTGGTCATTATGCTCCTAGAATTATTACTTACTTTTATTGCGGTAAAAAGGGTCATACGGTAAATAATTGTCGGGCTAGAAATAGCTCTAATTATTTTTGGAGACCTAAAAGTCTCAAAGTTAATCCTAAAGGACCCAAGCGCTTGAGGGTACCACAAAATAATGTTTTATTAGGTACCCGACGAAATAATAATCGGAGAAAATTCATACCGCCAAGAAGACATCAAATGACCAATTCATTTGATCAAAGGAGAAAACAATTTCAACAAAGCCAATTTCCAAGAAGATGATATAATCAAAAAGGGAAGAACACAATCCTTGGAAATGGCAAAGACATCATCAACAAGATGATTTTCAAAGAAGAAGAGACTATCAACAATGGGAAGGACAAAAATCTTGGAAATGGAGTAATCAAAGGAGCCATCATCAACAAAGTGACTTCTCAAAGGGAAGATATCATCAACAATGGGAACGGCACAACCCATGGAAATGGCGTAATTGGTAACCCATATCTCCCTAGTTAAATATGCATTTTATTTTGTTATTATGCATGTTTTTATTTGTATCTTAATTGCAAAATGAGTTTTCAAATATTTATTTTTTAATTAAGGTCTTCAATATATATTTGTGCTTTTAAAATATTTTTGAAAAAGAAGACCTTATATAATGTTTTTAAAACTCTTGTGCATTTTTGTAGACTAAAGTGTGTTATCATCTCTTATGGATTTTTATGGCATGAGCTTACTTGTGATATCTCTTAGCCTGCACTTTTATCATTATGATTTGTGCTAGATTTGTTTTAAGAATTGTGTAGGATTTACATATTTTCACAAATGGCCATTTACGTCATTATTTGTCAAGAAAGGCATTAATTATCGAGGTACGTTTTACATGTATTATTCTTACTCTTATAGACTCGATATATGTATTGCCATGTGCCTATGTGCTTGTTTTTAAAAGTATTTCATACAAGTGGCATTAAGAGGATTTTTAGATTATTTGAAAGACACTATTCGATATTGATTGCACATATTTGCTTTGTCAACTCTTGTTCAAATACTTCTTTTAAATGAGGTCTCTACTATATGCTATCGGATTTTCAAATTTCAAAAGAGACCTTGCATGATTTATTAGACTCTTGATGATCTTCTAAATGCATAGTATGTGTTTCTTGCTTCATGGTGTACATATATAGTGTCTATTTCTACTATGCTCTTTTGCAAGATATTTTGTGATTGATGATTGAGGCATGTTTTTACACTTGGGCTATTTTTTCTTGCTTATATAAGCGATGCTGTTAATGAGTTTGTTAAGTTGTGTAGATGAGAAATAAAGTACTCCAAATATTAGTTACCTCATAATATTTGGATGTAAATGTTCTATTATGAACACCTTAGATCAATTGGATGCCCAATGATGATATTGATGAAGAAGACAAATTGCTCAATTGATGCTCCAAGATAAATAGAATTGCCAGAGGAGCTAAAAGGAAATGATATATGGAAATAGATGCCATGGCTTCCATCACAAACAACTATAGATACAAAATGGGTACTCCGGAACAAACTCGATGACCAAGGCAACATTGGTCGAACTAAGGCGAGGTTAGTAGCTCGAAGGTACTTTCAAGAAGAAGGTAATTGATTTTGGTGTAACATTTGCACTCATAGCACATTTTGTAGCTATTTGCATTTTACTTGTCCATTCTTGTTTTAAGAAAATTTCAAGCTTTACCAAATGGATGTTGAATCCAATTTTCTAAATGGTTTTATTCAAGTAGAAATCTATCGGGGTTTAAAATTTTTAGGCCAAATGATTTTTTTTTGGGCCTTGTATAGTTTAAAACAAGTACCCCGTGTATGGTTTGATAGACTTAGCTATTTTTTTGCTAAATGATTTTACAAGAGGTAAAGTTGATACTACTCTCTTTGTTTTTGAAAACGGGCAAGATTGTTTACTTGTGCATATTTATGAGAATATTTTTGGTACTACTAATGAATATTTGTGCAAGATATTTTTCCAAGTTGATGCAAGGTGTACTTGAAATGAGCATGATGGGGGAGCTCAATTTCTTGCTTGGACTTCAAATTATTCAATGCCAAGTAGATGGTTATATTTCAAAAGAACTCTTGAAGGAGTTAGGCATTGAAGAAGGAAGAATCATCTCAACCTCTATGGCTACCAATGAAGAGATTGACAAAGGTTGAGAAAGGCATGTCGGTTGACAAACAAATTCGATGTATGCTTTCTTGTATTATTCCTATAGACTCAACATTCCATATGTCTTATGTCTATATGCTCGACTTCAAAAAAAAATTATCCCAACGAATCTCATTAAAGTGCCGTTAAAAGAAATTTTCAAATATTTGAAAGGCACTTCTTCTTATGACTTGTTGTATCCAAAGCTTTAAAACGTTCTTATTTTTTGGGATAACAAGTCCGGTATTTATTATACGGTTTTCCGTATTCAAAATATAGTTCGTCATAATCGAACTAAACATATTGAGATTCGATATTTTTTTTAAAAAAAAGGGGATTGAGTTTTTAACAAAAACTTGAGATGTGTTTAAATTCTGTCTCAAGGATAACTCGCGGATTTTTTTAATCGTTAACCGCTGAGTATTTTACCTCATTTCGAGCTTGATTATGACATAATGTATATTAAATGAGGTCTACGTTTGCATTTTGCACGTTTTTAAAACTTAGGGGCAAAAAATCGGATTTTTGGATCAAATTTCGAATTTCAAAACAGAATCAAAGGTGGGCTGCTGCTAGTAAGGTGGGCCGACCGGTCACCCACACTCGACTCGGCCGTCGCCCATGCCCTGGACCGGTCGCCCTTGGAGATTTTTTGGTTAAAATTGTTTCTGTTTCCAGACTTTGGCAATTCTGGCCCTTTCAACTCTATTTTCGTCCCCCTTGACATTTTCACACACAATTCACTTCAAATGTGTTTTGTTGCATAATTTATATATTTTGGGGATTTTCTAGCTCGATTATCATCATCATTGCTCATCTTTACCGATTGAATGGTAAGAATTTCACTCTCTTTAGCTCAATTGGGTTGAACCCTTACGTTTGTGGCTTATATGTATTTTTCTTGATGCAATTCATATATTTTTGTGATGAGCTTATTGATTGTTGATGAATGATATTTATTAAATTGCATTTGGTGATGAAAAACTTGGTCTGATTTCATTTACAAGGGTTATATATATCTTTTTCAATTTTTGACGCCCGCCAAGTGTTCGATAAAATGTTTCAATGAAAAATTCATCACCTATATGATTCTCTCGATTTCAAAAGTCTTATATATTTATAGAGATCATGTTTTGCTTATCAAATGAGTTTTCATAAGCTTCTACAAGTCGTATGATTCGACCCTTCCCTCCTATTTGGTTTATAAGCTTCAATATTCAAATAGCTCGATACATCGGTTTAGTTGCGCACTTTGATATGAATATATGATGTATTTATCGTGCTAACATTCTTTTTGATGATTCCAAAGGGGGAGAAACAGGTTACAAGCTCGTTAGCTCAAAGAAGCCAAGATAAGCTCAATGAAAAGAAGCTATAAGTTGTGGCTATTGAAAGCCATAAGTTGTGGATCATTTTTTGTCCACTCTTGGTGTATTATGGTTGTATATGTTTCTTAGTCCATTGGTTGTAGTATGGACTCATATACGTTTCTAATGATGTCTCTTTGACAGGGGGGCTTTTAAGTTTTTAATACTTAAGCTCAATATCGAAAAGCTAAGATTTTAGCTTATGTTGAAGTCGCTTCTATATTACTCTTGTTGTGCATATTGATAGGGGGAGCATTTGATATATGTGTTTGAATATCTCTACCCCCATCCTTGTGTTTATATTGCGCGGAATGTTGTCGCTCTCAACGGATATTTATTTTTGACCGGAAAACTTGTTTTGTTTTCAAAATCGCCTCTCAAAATTGTTTTGTTTTCAAAATCGGCCTTGTTGAATTGTTTTGGTTTGTAATCATCAAAAAGGGGGAGATTGTTTGATAAATGGTTTTATCATGATTTTGATGATTTTGTTTTTACACCAAAACAATATTTTTAAAGGTTGTCCAAATACTCCTAAATGATTTAAAATGTTTTTAATATTTTCCGGAGTATTTCTTCAAGTTTATTTTCGACTAAATTGGACAACGCATTTAATGATTTTATGTCAATGTATTTTTACATCAAAACAATGTCCCTGAATGTTGTCCTAATACTCCCGATCGGTTTAAAATATTTTTACTATTTTTCGGAGTATTTCTTGTAGTTTATTTTCGATTTAAAATTGGACAACACTTATGTTTCAGGCTCGACCGGTCGCCCTATAGGGAAACCCGTACCTGTGTTGAGTTTTGGAACAGAAAAAGGGACGGGAACAAAACTGAGGGGGGCGACCGGTCGACCCTAGGGCGACCGGTGCACAGGATGCCCCTCAAGAAGCTTCTTGCTGTTTTATGTTTTAAAGCACCCCAACCGGTCACGATCAAGGGCGACCGGTCGCACCCCCCTGCGACCGGTCCCCCTGTGTAAAAATTGCAGAGTTTTCAATTTCAACTTATCTCTGCGCGACCGGTCGAACCCCTCTTTTGACACAAACTATCCGTTGAGTTTGCAGACAACTTTTCCTTAATTTGAGGGGTTGATTTCTAACAGCTCTTTTCTTCAATTGTCTTGGTACTTTTTACAGAATTCATGTCCCCAAGAGGAGCCTATCATGTACAAGACATCTTCTATAAATAGAGGAAGAATTGAAGCAACACAATAAGAGAGAATACTACAACACAACAAGATACACTCAAGAATACACTTGTTCTTACATTGTCTTATTTCTTGTTGTAATTTGCCTAGCTATTCACTTTCACATTCTTGAGGTCTAGGCTATTCTTGATTACACTTGCACTCAATTGTATAATTCATTGTCGAGTTGTAATCTTGAATTTTTGGGTTATCATTCAACACAAGATATCCTTGTGAGTGTTCTTGTGGTAAGAACACACTTGGGTGATCTAGGTGTTAGATATGAGAAGATTGTGGTAATCTTCTTGTTGAGGTGTTGAAGAATTTGGTATTATTCAAGGTTGAAGATTGTGGTAATCTTCACAAGGTGCCGTTGGAGATTGTGGTAATCTTCAAGTGAGATTGTGGTAATCTCAAAGGTGGTGTTGAAGAAGAGTGTGGTGCTCTTCAAGGTGTTGTTGTAAGTTGGTGTTGTATTAATTTTTGGTAAATTAATAAAATCTTTTTTCTTTTTGAAATCCATCCCGGATATACTGGGGTGGTAGAGGATTAGGCCCTAGGTGGGTTGAACCTCTATAAATCGACGTGTGTTGTTTACATTCCGCACCTTTATTATTGTCTTTGAGCATTCGGTTCGAAAAAGAGGGTAAAATCGAAAAGATGGAGATAATCTATTCACCCCCCCTCTAGATTATCGTAGCCGCTTGGACTTACAATAATTACCCTACCCTTATGCGTTGGAGTCTCCCTCCGTCCGGTTGGATTAAAATTAATACTGACGGAAGTGCGATGGGGTCGCCAGGGGATTCATCTTGTGGCGGTGTCTTTCGGAATTGCCATGGTTTTTTGGTTGGCTGCTTCACTGCTCGGCTTGGTCAGGGTTTTGCTTTTCTGGCAGAGTTACAGGGGGCTATCACTACTTGCAAAATTGCTTTGGATATGCAGGTTCCTTGGGTCATCAAGGGCAGGCTAATTCTCTTATTCCGTCGTCTTCGTCTCATTCATTTCCGGGCGTCTCATGTTTTTCTGGAGGCTAATCGAGTGGCTGTCAGCCTTTCTAAGCAAGCTATGTTGTGGGTAATACTTGGTGGGATGCAGCGTCGGATTTTCTTCATGAGGTTATTGTTGGATCGCGCATTACTTTATCACCTCAGACATTAGTTGGGAGGGTTCCTTAGTTGATGATTCGCGTTTCAGCATGACGCACGGGCAAACCGTGCTATTGAGCACGATCCGTGCATTTTCGTTGGCAGGTTTTTGGTTGTTTGGCATTACGCACGGGCGGTCCGTGCTATTGGGCACGACCCGTGTGTGTTTGATACCTGGTCTTGGTTCGTTCGGCAGGACGCACGGTCTGTCTGTGTGGATGGGCATGACCCGTGCGTCCTCTGCACATTGGGTTGTGCGTCAGATCGTGTTTTTTGCGATTTGTTTTGCCTTTTTCTTCTTTCTGGGGTACTCTTTTTCCTACCAAGGGTTTTTCCCACCTGGGTGGGTTTTACCTTGGTAGGTTTTAATGATGCCCCATTTTTGCTACCAGGTCGGCATGTGACTTGGGTTCATCTTTTTTGACAGATTTTTTTCTTGTTTTTCGTTATTGCTAGTTGTTTAGCTTTGTAAAAAAAAGCTATTATAATTACAATATTTAGTGTAAAATTCGATATCAATCCCTGTGGAGACGATAACCCCACTTTTAAAACTGTACTAAAACTTGACACCGTATGCTTGTGGTAAAAATTTCTCGATCATTTTCAATACAGTACATTGTAGAAGGAAAGATAAATATGGCAGAGTTAAAGTAACACTTTTATGAGCTAAAGTAACACATTTATGGCAAAAGTATCTAGTTTCTGAGTAAAAATATCATGTTTTCAATGCAATCACAGATTAAACCACTAGTTTGTAGCTCAAGTAGTATCACTAACCCTTTATAAGGGTGTTGACTAGGGTTCGAACCCTATGTCTTTCAGTTTCTCATTTTGAAACAGAACCAATACGAGTTGGATAGAAATCAGAAAAAAGTCTCTCTCTAAAAATTCTCTCTAGGTTTTCCCATCAGTTCGCATGGTCGCCGACACCATCTCCGGCGCACTGGTCGGTGACAAGCACCATGGCCTCATCGCTTGGCTTCCATGGGTTGACATCAAATTACCTTCCCCCACTGGTTCGTCCTCCGAACACTACCGCTGCTGCAACTCCGCCCGTACGCGATGCCCCGTCGGATCCCCTGCCGTCATCGTCTACGATGTTCTCTTCCTTTGGTATTCCGTCCACCTTCGTCCCCTCAAGTGCGTCGAACCCAATCCCAGCCCCCATGCATCTAGGGCTGGTTCCGCAAGAGTCTTACTTGCCTCAACCACCATCCTCGCTCGAGCAGCCCCCCCACGAGCAGACCGCGACACCTGCGCGCGCTGCCCATCCTCCGCGCGCAGCCCACCCTGACCAGCCACGAGCGGATCATCCTCCGCGCGCAGACCTCCCGGCTTGCCCCACGTCCATGCAGCCCCATCCTCCCACCGCAGGCCCCAGCATGCCCCAAGCTATTACATTGGGGGGGCTTTCCCCTTTACCCCCATGGCCACTGCCAACCATGGGGGGGCCCTTCCCCTGTCTCATGAGGGCCCGCCAGCAACCTCCTCATCCAAGGGAGCCCCCCCCTCGGGGAGTGATGACCCCTGGGCTGCTGTCTGCCATCCCCATGGAATCCTGCACATGGGCCCACATCCTATTTCTGTTCCCAGGAATGCACATCAGATCGCTGGAACTTCTTCGCCAATGTTACCCAATTATGATACGAACCTGCGATATTCGGCTCATTATCCCAATGATCAATCCAATATGGGAACTAGTTTTGCTAAAATTGTTGCAGGTACCCATCATATGGATTCCACTTCTCAGACCCCAGGTAATTTCACATCCCATAAGGTCTCTGGTAATTCCCACTCTATCCCTAAACTAGTTAGAAAGGGCGATTACTATTCTGTAACGATAGATGATAATGTCTACCAGCAACGCCTTGCGGAATTTTCTTATTCTCTCATTGTTCGGGTTATATTGGGAAAAGGTAACAAGTCATGGGCGACTATGCTTTTGCATAAATGCCTATCTGATTTATGGGGTATTTCAAACGATTGGAAATTAATTCCCTTGGGCAAGGGATTTTTTGGTGTCAAGTTGTTTAATGCGCAAGATCGCCCTCGAGCTCAGCAACGTTCCAACTGTACACTCAACCCAGGGACTATCCGTCTATCTCCGTGGGTGCCGGATTTTAACCCTTACAAAGCACAGTCCTCTATGGCCGACGTTTGGGTTTGAATCTTCAAGCTTAGTTTGGAATATTGGGACCCCAATACCATCCTGGGGATTGCCAGTGCTCTCGGAAACCCCCTACAAATTGATCAACGTTCACTTGATGGTTCTTTGGGTCACTTTGTTCGGGTTTTGGTGGACCTCGATCTTTCTAAGCCGTTGGAGGACCACATTATGGTGGAACGTACTGGCAAGTGCTCCTTTGTCTCAGTCACTTATGAGAAACTCCCGGAGTTTTATTCGACGTGTAGTATCACGGGGCATTCGACAACTTCTTGCCGTCTTAACAATGCGGGCACTTCGGCTATAGACAGACGTCCATCACCTATCCAGGGACAGTCCTGGGCGCCAGGTAATCGCCCTAACTCCATACAATGAGGGCGCTCCAGGGTTTGTAAAGTCTATCGTCCTATGTAGCAGGACAAGGGCAACGCCGTGATGACTCAATGGGAAATACGGGTTCGGCTACGTGTGCTAGTTCTCCTACCCGCGCTATAGTCACTTGCTCTACGGATATCCACCTCAGGAACACCTTTGCGGTGCTTGATTCAGTCCACTCCCAGGAGCAGCAATCCACGGATCCACGGACAGATTTATCCAACTAGGGAATCATCTCCCAAAGCCACTACTTCCAACACCGGCGCGGTTTCCACCATCATGCCTGTTACGGTTCAATATCCTTTGGGGAAGACCATTCGCGCCCTTACCTGTGCTTTCTGGGATAGCTCCTTGGACTCGGTGAAATCTAGAATTCTATAGAGTCTTACGTCGGATCCGTCACCCCCAGCCTATAACATCACTATCGAACCGGAGTGTCAAGAACCACATGTAATGAACTTTGCAGCCTCCAAGAGATGGGCAGATTACACCGATGAGGTGGGTAACTCTCAATCATCAGACTCTGTAATGCACCACATGCCTATTTTTACCGTGCGATCGACACGGGCACCACCTCCACCGCCGTCTCAATGAATTGCATCTTCTGGAATATCTGGGGGATCGGGAACATTTCATCTCGTAATGTTCTTAAGGCTCTATGTCTAAAACATAAGCCTTCTATTTTAGCCATTTATGAACCTAAGGTGGACATTTCTTCCATTCCGGATTCTTATTGGAGTAGCATGGGGCTCAAGTTCGCTGCTCAAAACTTCAGGGCGAATGGACGGTCGGATATTTGGGTCCTATGTGACACAAACATTTCGGTTCATAATCAGGTATGGTCTTCTTCTTAATGCCTTATTCTGCAAATTGAATTCGGTTCTATGGTTTTCCATGTTGGTTTTGCTCATGGTTTGTGTGATCATGTTGCTCGTCGTGCCCTTTGGTTGGAGCTGAGGAATTTGAGTCTTACTGATCTGCTGCTTATTGGGGACTTTAATGCGGTGTTGGGACACCATGAGCGCTCTGGGACAGGTACTTTATCCCAGGCTTCTTGTAAAGACTTCAGGGATTTCTTGGAAGATGCCGGTTTACTTGCTGTGCCGACTACGGGGAATTCATTTACTTGGTGCTCCTCCCGAACGCCTCTATCTCTTCTTCAGGCTAAGTTGGATCGAGCCCTATCAACTAGTCAATTCTTCTCCTTTTGGCAAGTTGTTAAGGGCATTGTTCTTCCGCGCATTGGATCCGATCACCATCCCATCATGGTTTCTTGTTCTTCTTCCATCAGCAAGGGTCCGTCTCCTTTTCGGTTTCAGCGTATGTGGATCCATCACAATTATTACAGGAGCATTGTTACTGCCTCTTGGGCACTCCCATGCACGTCGCCCAACCCATTGCAACGCGTCATGTGGAAACTCAAGATGTTGAGACAGACGATCAAAGTTTGGAATAAAGAAGTTTTAGGGGATGTCAATCGTCAGGTAGATTCTCAGATGGAAAAGGTTCGTCAGATTCAAGCGGATATTGAATCCGAGGGCTTCATGGAGGCCCTTAGGGAAATGGAATTTGAGGCGCAGTCTGTAATGTCTCGTACGTTGCAAATGCAGTCCGAGTTTCTTCAGCAGAAAGCACGTTCAGCTTGGTTAAAGGATGGGGACCGAAACACGGCATTTTTCCATCGTCGCTACCAGATTCGTAATGGGCGATCAAGGATACAGGGTTTGATGGTCGACGGCAGTTACACAGAGGATCCGATAGTTCTTGGAAGTCATATTATCTCATTCTATACAGATCTTTTCGCAGACATGGGGCACATCAGTTCTGATAACACTTTGGTTGACCAGCTTATCTCCCCTACAGTAAGCATGGCTGACAATGCATCTTGGACAACTATCTCTTCAGATTCCGAAGTGAAAGACGCGGCGTTTGATATGGGTTTGGATAGTGCTCCGGGACCGGACGATTTTCAGTGGGAGATTTTACCATCATTTTTGGGGCCTCGTTTCTGATGAGGTGGTCGCAGCTATCAGGTATTTCTTTGTCACGACTTCCTTTCCAGCGGGATTAAATGCCAGCTTCATGGCACTCATCCCAAAGACCAAGGAAGCTGACGCGGTGGAGGAATTTAGGCCGATTGTGATGAGCAACTTTGTCTTTAAGATTATTACCAAGATTCTGGCGACGCGTATGGGCGCTTTTATCTCTTCATACTTATCACCCACACTCAGTTTGGTTTTATCCCGGGCAGGCAGATTCATGACTGTATTGCTTTAGTTTCGGAAGGGTTTAATGTTTTGCAGGGTCAGAATGATGCCAATATGATTTTAAAGATTGACATCCGTAAGGCATTTGATACGGTTAACTAGGGTTTTCTGATACACATGTTACGTCGCTTTGGTTTCTCTGAAGTGTTCACTCACTGGATTGAGATTATCCTTCAATCTTCCAGAATCTCGGTCCTTCTTAACGGGTCGCCTGTGGGTTATTTTCTCTTGCTTCAGAGGGGTTAGACCGGGGGATCCGTTATCTCCTCTGCTATTTTGCATTGCGGAAGAAGTTCTGAGTCGATTCGTTAAGGAGGCGGTCAACAGGAATCAACTTCAAACTTTCCGGGCGCCCAAGCAGGTGGTTTTCCCCTCGTCAATCATGTATGCGGATGATATTATGATTATGTGTGGGGCCTCCATGAGCAATGCACGTACTATTATTCAGATGCTCAACCTCTACGCGGACATTTCGGGTCAGGTTTTTAATCCTAACAAATCGAAAGCTTATTTTGGCAGCATGGTTTCTAATTATGTGCGAGGGCGTATCCAGACGATCACTGAGATGCATATGGGCGCTTTTCCTATAGTCTATTTGGGCGCCCCCATCGTTAAAGGTACGCCCAAGGTGGCCTATCTACAACCAGTTTTCGATAAGATTATTTTCAAGTTCAGGAGGTGGAAAGGGACTTCTCTGTCTATTGTTGGCCGCGTTTGTTTGGTGAACTCGGTGATTACTAGTTCCTTTGTGCATACGATGATGGTGTACAAATGTCCTAGAACTTTGTTACGGCAAATGGAAAAGGCCATGCGTAATTTCATCTGGTCTGGGGATGTGAATTCTAAGGGATCAGTGGTGGTTAATTGGAGTCGCTGTTGCATGCCCCAGGTGGAGGGCGGTTTGGGCGTCCGCTCAATAGTTGCTGCCAATAATGCTTTCCTTATGAAGATGGGTTGGAAGATTATGACTTCAAACTCTTTGGTTTACGACGTCCTCCGAAAGCGTTTTTTGACATCTGATGGATCACCACGTTGCTCATTCATCCCATCTTCCATCTGGAGAGGGATTCGGCCTGGGATATTGAGTTTCTTGGAGGACTACCGTTGGATCCCTGGATGCAATTCCGGCATCCTATTCTGGTTGGATAATTGGCTGGGCTACACCATTGCCGATAGGATTGGGATTCCGCAGGAGTATATGTACTTATTTCGGCACCGCATTTCAGACTACTTTTACGACGGGACCTGGCACTTCACTCTCTCGTTCATTGAGCCTTATTTGGATATGGTCCAGGATATTGTTAGAGTCCCCATTGCCCCAACATCATCCGATACCCGGGCTTGGCTTCATTCTGATGATGGGAATATTACTTCGAAGTTGGCTTACGCATATCTGCACCCTCGCTCCCTGGTGGTTCAATGGGGTTACTGGATTTGGTCACCTCACATTCCGGAGAGACGCTCGATTGTGGCTTGGCGGGCTATTCACAATCGTCTTCCGGTATTGGATGTTCTGCGTCCGCGGGGATCCTTCACAGGCCCCTCGGTCTGCGGTCTTTGTTGTGCTGACACGGAATCTGTTGATCATTTGTTTGTCTCATGTGGTTTTGCAGGGGCCCTATGGCAGTGGATTTTTGATGCTTTCAACATCAATTACTTTCGGGCTTGTAGTTTCAATGAATTCCTGGTGCGTTTAATGCGTTTTCATTTCAGTGAGCAGGTGGCCTTTCTCTGGCGAGTTGCAGTGTTATCCAGTATTTGGCTCATCTGGGAAATCAGAAATGATTTGACCTTCAATGACAAGAACTGGACACTGGAGGTGGCCATCCTACGCCTTCGCGTTCTTATTCTTGAGTCATCTTCCTTGGATCGAGGTTGCATGCATAATGATCAACATGACCTATTCGTTCTACGTAGACTTCGGGTTCCTGGGCATCCAAGACAGGCCCCGGAGATTGTGCAGGTTACATGGCAGAGGCCTTTGCCGGGATGGATTAAAGTTAACACAGATGGAAGCGATACGGGGGCGCCCGGATGCCTCACAGCCTCCGGGGTTTTTCGTAACTATCGAGGGTTCTTTCGGGGATGCTTTGTGGAACGATATGGTTTGGGTTTTGCTTTTGAGGCGGAGTTAACGGCGGCCATGCAGGCCATCCATAATGCCTTTTCGAAGGGGTGGAATCAATTATGGCTGGAGTCGGACTTTATCTATGTGGTGGAATTGCTGCGGCAGAGATCCACTGGGGTACCTTGGCGCCATTTGAGTATGTGGCGGTTCACATTTTCTCAACCTTTAGGTGGATAATTATGTGCTTCCTCGTATTTGCTTAGATCACCACCCTCTTCTGCTTTCTTGCTCGACTCAGGTTGTTCAGGGTCCTGGGCCTTTTCGTTTTCAGCGTATATGGACCAAGCATCCGAGTTTTCAGCAGATTGTTGCATCTTCTTAGACTTACCTTGTGCGGGTACTAATCCTTTAATCCGTTTAATGATTAAGCTCAAGCGGTTGCATCATGTGCTTCGTACATGGAATAGGGAGGTTTTTGGGGATGTTAATCGTGCAGTGGATGAGAAATTGGAGAAGGTTCAACAAATTCAATCTGATATCGAGACTCTTGGTTACAACGACAACCTTAGGGAGCAGGAGCTTGAAGCTCAGTTTTCTCTTAATCAAGCTTTATTGCTTCAGTCGGAATTTCTTCGCTAAAAGTCTATGGCTGCCTGGCTTGTTGATGGCGATAGAAACACCTTCTTCTTCCATCGTAGATGTCTAGCCACTGCCATTTGATCTGGTCTTCATGGCTTGATGATTATTGGTCATTTGTCCACAATTCCTATTTCCATCCGCAACCATGTCATTCATTTCTTGGAAGATTTATTTACGGCTCATGTTGGCCCTCTAGCTGACTATTCTCTGATCAACCAGATTCTTATCCTGGTGGTCTCGATGGTTGATAATTAATCATTTTAATTTTTGCCTTCTGAGACTGAGATCCGAGAGGCGGTTTTTGATCTTGGTATTGATAGCTCACCCGGTCAATATGGGTTTAACAGGGTGTTCTATCAGTATTGTTGGGATTTTATTTCTGTTAATGTTATTGCTGCGGTGCGTCACTTTTTCGTGTCCGATTCTTTGCCAGCTGGACTTAATTCCAGCTTTATGGTTCTCATCCCTAAAAGCAAAGATGTAATTACCATTGACAATTTCAGGCCGATTGTCATGAGTAATTTCATTTTTAAGACTATTACGAAGATCCTGGCTTCTAGATTTGGGAGGATTATTAGCAGGCTTCTTTCCCCCACTTAGTTTGGACTTCTTGATTTATGTTTTGCGCATGTTTGAGTTTTTCGATAAGTTTGTTGACTGGATTTCAATGATTTTGAATTCAGTTCGTGTCTCCATTTTGTTGAATTGTTTGCCAGTAGGATATTTTTCTTGCTCTCGTGTGGTCAGACAGGTGGACCCCCTATCTCCGCTATTATTTTGTGTGGCTGAGGAGGTGTTGGATAAAATCATTGCTGAATTGGTTTCCTCTCATTGGCTCATGCCTTTTGTTGCTCTGCGCAACATTCAGTTTCTTTTTTACGATGTTGTATGCCGATGATATTTCATTTTTTGTGCGGCTAATGTTGCTAATGCTCGTCATATATTTCAGGATCTTCGTTTCTATGCTTTTGTTTTGGGTCAAGTGTTCAATCTGAATAAATCCAAGGTGTTTTTTGGCGCTCCTATTTCTCGACATATTCGTAATCAGATTCAGACTACCATTGGCATTACAGTGGGCGATTTCCCCACCACTTATCTTGGGGTTTCAATCTTCAAGGGGGCGCCTAAGCAGGGGGTGTTACAGTCCATTCTTGACAAAATTATTCTCAAGTTCAAACGATGGAAAGGTTTTTCCTTTTCGCTGGCTGAAAGAGTTTGTTTGGTGAACTCTGTGATCCCAAGTTCATTAGTTCATACTATGCTTCTTTATAAATGGCCGATTTTCATGCTTAAGCAGCTTGAGAAAGCAATGAGCAACTTGATCTGGACGGGAAATATTAATCAAAAAGGGACCACCGTGGTTAACTGGCCTCGTTGTTGTGCTCCTAAGAAAGAAGGGGGTCTTGGGGTTCACTCTATTATTACAGCAAATCGGGCTTACCTCATGAAATTGGGATGGAAAATCCTTACTTCCGATTCTGTTGTACACACTATACCCTTCGTACCAGATACTTTTTGGCAAATGGGGCGATTCAATACACTTTCTTGCATTTGTCAATTTGCTCTGGGCTCTGACCTTTGATTCATGATTGTTCGATGGAGTCCCGCTGGGTTCTGGGAGCGCACTCTTATGTGGCTTTTTGGATGGATAATTGGCTTGGTTATGTTATTACGGACTAGATTAGCATCCCCGAAGAGTACCGTATTCACTTTTAGGATAGGATCTCGGATTTCTATTATGATAACATTTGGCATTTCACTATTTCGTTTGTTGAGGCTTATTTGGATATCATTCGCGATAGTGTCCATTGCCCGCTTACCCGAATTCTTCGGATAAACGGGTATGGACTCATTCTATGAACGGAGTGATATCCTCTAATGAGGTTTATGCATTTTTACGGCCCTCTTTTCCGGTTGTTAGATGGGATCTTGGTTTTGGTCAGCTCATATTCTGGAAAGACATTCGGTGGTGGTTTGGAGAGCGATCTTCGGATGCCTTGCGGTTTTAGACATTCTCCGTAGTCGCGATTTCGTTGGGACAACCTTATGTGGTCTTTGCTATTCACACTCGGATTCGATTAATCATCTTTTTGTTTCTTGTGATTTTCCAGGAACTCTGTGGGCTTGGATTGCTAAATCATTTGCTGTGACTTTGCACAAAGTTCATAGTTTCAATGAATCTTTGATCCAAGTGATGGATTTTCATTTCAGTGATCAGGTTGCTTTTCTTTGGAAGGTGGCTATCATTTCATGCATCTGTCTTCTTTGGCACATTCAGAATGATGTTATATTTAATGACAAGAAATGGACCACAGATGCAGCTTTGGTCCAATTACGGGCGATGATCTTGGAATCTTCATGTCTTGACAAGGTCTGTATGAACAACACCCAAGATGATCTTCTTTGCCTGCATCATTTGAAGGTTCAGGGACGTGCTCCAAGGGAACCTCGCATCGTCCCGGTTCCTTGGCATTTACCTCTACCAGGTTGGATCAAAGTTAACACGGATGGTAGTGCAGTTGGATCCCCAGGCCGTCTCACGACAGCATGTGTTTATCGCACGACTAGGGGTTTCTTAAGAGGAGGCTTTGTGGAGCAATGTGTCTCGGGATACGCTTTTGAGACTAAATTAATGGCGCTTATGCATGCTATTTTCTATGCTTCTCACAAGGGTTGGACAAATATTTGGGTGGAATTTGATTCGACTTTCGTGGTGGATCTTTTTCAAGCTAGGGACGGTTCCATTCCGTAGCGCCTTCTGGGGCAATGGCAGTACTCTCTGCAGTTGATTTCGCAAATGAATTTTGTCATTTTTCACATTTATCGGGAGGGAAACCATGTGGCAGATCAACTCAGCAAGTACTCGGATTCTATATGGTGGGACACCCCGCCAGAGGATATCATATCTTTACTCACAGGATGACTATGTTGGACGAACATAGTATAGATTTGTTAGATAATTTTTGTTTATGTGCTTTCTGTGACTTCTATGGTTGTTTATTTTCTCGTGGGGGTACGTACTCTTTTCCTACTAGGGTTTTTCCGAGGGTGGGTTTTTACCTTCGTAGGTTCCCAAACATGCGCTTATTTGATCGACTTTGTGATCGTGACTCTTCTGTTCTTTTTATTATTTTTCGATTTTCACTAAAAAAAAAAAGATGGACTGCGAGCGTAAGATGAGTTTTTAACATTGAATAGTTAATTCATGGCACACGCAACAACACAGTTTAGGTAAACGCGGAAGCACACAATACTGCCGGACGGCCGTTGTTGTTTGATTAATTAGATTATACAGTAGTAGCAGGTGTGTGTGTAAGGCAAGCAAGAAAGCAATCAATCAGTCGATCGATCCATCCATCGATCGAAAAGGCCAATTTGGTTCTTGGAATGGCTGCCCTAATTTACCAGATATTCTCTTCGTCGGCACTGGTTTCGCAGGGACTTTACCACCTTATCTGCACCACCAAGAACCACCTCAAGTCCCCCCGCGATTATGTCGCGAAACCCTTTCATCCCTTCCCCACTACCCCTCACCACCACCACCACCGATTCCTCAGACATTTGCAGCTCTATTTCCTCATCCTTTGCCTTTTCATCTCCCTTATCCATCAACTTCTCGTCTCCTCCTACGCCGATCCCCTTCTCAAGGGCCGTACCCCTGTCCACCTCTTCACCTCTCTCCACTCTGCTGCCATAGTCTTCTCCTTTCTCCTCCTCTCCTTAGCCCTTCTCCTCTCCGATGTCACCTCGCTTCTCCCTCTCCCCGCCGATATTTTCTTTGCCATTGCCTCCGCTCTCTTCTTCCTTCAGTACTCACTCTCCTCCTCGTCCTCCGCCGTCCAGACCTCCGATCTCCAGGCCCATTGTGTCTCCATCTCCGCACGTATCTCCGCCCTCTCCTCTGTTTTATGCCTGGCCCTCGCCTGTCAACCCAGACTGTTTGTGGCTGATGTCGCCCTTGGCGCCTCCTTCTGCTTGCAGGGACTCTGGGCTCTGCAGACTGGGCTCTACCTGTATGTTGACGCCTTCATCCCGGAGGGCTGCCATAAGCTACTAGACGTGGTCAGCGGCGTTGAGGGCTCCACCAAATGCGATTTGGAAGACTCCAAGCTCAGGGCCGTCGCCATCCTGGATTTAGTCTTTGTCCTTTACGTTCTTTTTGTGCTCCTTATCTTCTTGGTGGTCTACAGTGCTCTTGCCAAGACTTTGGGTATTCGCAGCAGATTCGGATCCTATGAGGCCTTGCCCAATACTGCCGTCGATTCTAATCACATTCAGTTGAAGTCTCTAACCGGCACCCAGGCCTAACAACCTCCTCCATCATTCTCTTGCTTGTTACTGACGGAATTAGGTATCTCTTCTCTTGCCTCTTTTTGTCTTCCATATTTATTCGCTGCTGTGGTTTATCGGTGTCTGCTGGCTGGAGCTATTGTATTTGATAGGTAGTTTTTGTATGTAGAGGAAAATTGAGTTCCCATTGTGATATGAATTTAAATTGTTTCTTCATGAAAAACTCCACAACTTAGACTTCAGTAAAGAACAAGCACCATGGTTTTTGTTATAAATTGTTCATCACTCTTTGTTTCTGTTTAAAGTTAGGATGCACGGTTTGTGTCTTATTCTCCTAGTTCGCTATATGATTTCCTCATAATGATATGACGAGTGTTGAACATTTTTAGTTTATGAATCATTGATTCCGGGAAGTGAAGTTTTACTCTGTAGCCATATATACTGCTATTTACATGTATAATTTTCCTAAGTTATGAATTGCATTGATTCAGGAGAATTGGAGTTAATCTACTCATGTATATTTCGTTTGAGATACTGTTACAGATCGATTTTCATTATTTAATTAAGGTTATTTAGTCTAATTAGTGCTGGTTTAATTATGGTTATTTGTTATATATTCAACCTAACCATAATTAAACCAGCACTAATTAAACTAAATAACCTTAATTAAATAATGAAAATCGATATGTAACAGATACTTTTGGATTGTTCCTTATGCCTTTTCCCTGATGTTATCTTCCTTTTTGTCTGGGTGAAGCATTTACGTGCGATAGATTTGGCCGTGCTTGGTATGTTCCGTCATTGTCTTGCCAAGTGAAAGGTGGGAAGGGCATTTGATCAAATTATTGGGGGGAAACCCCACCTTGAGTGCTCCAATTTTCTCTGCCTACCCGCAATATGAAATAACAAAATAAATTCCGCCAACAAGAAGTGTAAATGGTTTAAAGTTCACTACTAAGAAAATGTGCTAGTTTTGGTTGGGTTCTTATTTAAAGTAAATCAGCTATAGACAGAAGCATTCTTTTAGGTCTCTCTAAAAGAAAAAAGTCTACTATATATTAAGATAATGAACAATATTAAGAAAATGAACAATATTAAGAAAATGAACAATATTTGCATATATTGTAGAGTTTTGGAGCCTAGGTGTGCTTGGAGACGAGTTGTTGTGTCATGGTCTGTGCAGTGCTTCTGGTGATATTGACTAAACTATTGGCGCTTTCCCTGTTCAGCACGTGTGTGGCTCTAGTTAGAGAAGAATACATTTTTCTACATGTTTGCTAGGAGGAACAAGAGATAGGAGGGATCGGGGAAGGAGATTTCAATTGTTATAGGTGGGATATTGTTGTGTGTTTTCTATAAATAAGGCATATCCTCTAATTCAATAAGATGGTATATTGTTACACACAACAATAGCTCTAGTCATGTAGGATGACCAATGATATAAAGGAGTCAACCAGAAAATCAGCTTTTCAAATGGGGCACATTAAATAACAATAGAGAGTAAGCCTCGTGATTGAAGTTTGAAAGTAAACAATAAAGAAAATCCTTTTAACAAGAACAATCAGCGGCGATGTCCGGGGAAACTATTTTTTGCAATCCTATTATTTCTTAGTGGGGAGATGAAAACTAGAGTGATTATCGCACTAATCCTTTTCTTCCTGAGCGAGTCCATCTAGCTTAAAGAAAGGTTTGTTCTTAAGAAATTGCTTATTACTTCGAATTCATTTCATCTGGTTTATGTCCCTTGCATCACCTTCTAGGCACTCCATATATAAGCTGGCGATGAATGAAAGGGACTAAATCTCTTAATTATTTCCATTTATTGTTTGCATATATATATTCTTGGATGATGTAAAAAAAAAAATCATAAAAGTTGATACTGATGGAATGGTTCACGAAATCCAATTTTAGGTTTTCATGATTATGGTTCTGTCTGTAGGTTTATTCGCCCAGGATAGATCCATTCTAACCTCTGCTATTGTGGTTGTCTTGGTTTATTTATTAATTTCCTTTTACCGTATTCTTTCTTAATGGAGTAACTACGTGGTTGAGTAGAAGTGAATTGGGAGCTTCTCCATCAAATTAGACTTCTTATGCTCGTACTTCTTTTCCTGACTTATGCATGGTAAGCTTGTGCCTTCTTATTGGTCCAACTTCTCTTTTATCCCTCTCCATGCCGTACCCCACCTGTCAAACTTCCTGCCCCTTTCTTTCTTCTGGGAAGGTTTCTCTAGGAAGGCATGCCAGGCGTGAGATTGCTTTGTGATTTGTGTATTTCCTCTTATGGTACCATAGTTAGTACTGGTCCTTACTTCAAGAAGTTGTGGTTTTTTTGAATAAAGGCGAAAATAATATAGAAGAAAAGAAAAAGTCTTCAAGATGTTGTGATTAATCATATTCAAATTATTGACCTTAGCCCATTAGCTGGAGCTCTGGCATGTGGTGAACAAACTGAGCAATATATTTAGCGGTCAAGAAACTCCAAGATCTTATGCAATCCAGAAATGTGTATGCCTCAAAAGAGTTTTATAACTTCAAGAAAAAGTCTTCAAGATGTTGTGATTAATCATATTCAAATTATTGACCTTAGCGCATTAGCTGGAGCTCTGGCATGTGGTGAACAAACTGAGCAATATATTTAGCGGTCAAGAAACTCCAAGATCTTATGAAATCCTGCAATGTGTATGCCTCAAAAGAGTTTTATAACTTCATTTAGTACATATATAACTGTGTAATATATCATAATTGTGGAGTTCTAGTATCCCCTACTTTAGTATATGAAATAACATTGCATTTTTAAACTATGGCTGTGGTTAATGACGTTTTAAAAGTATATTGTCACTATCTGCATTGTTCATGATGATTGCTGATCAATGAAATGTTATCCTGCTCTGGTTGCCTTCGGGGAGTAAAACGCTGATTTGCTTTATACGTGCTCAAATTTATCCAATCAGTATCGACTACTTGGATATCATATTGCTGTTCATTTTTTTATTATTTTGGAACTGATCATCAAATATATATTTAATAAGTTGTACACAATTCCATGATTGAATGATTATAGGTTGAGGATCTGCCTCATTCCTCCACACTTTAAGGGTATTTTGTGAAGAAAAAAAAAACAAATTTTAATATTAGAAAATATTGAAACATAATACAGAACTTCAAAATTTATATATATATATATATATAGTAAGTCTCCTATCAGACCATCTAACGGATCTAATCCATTAGACGGATCCAAATACATGACCCGTGGTCAATCCGTCCGTTGACCCGCATAACCACTAACACCACAACAACAACATTCGCTGATCGCTGCTAATATTTTTTAGGAGGGTTACTAATACTTTTTGGTAGGACGACTAATACTTTTCAGGAAAAATACTAAAATAGCTTGCATAAAAAAACCTATGTTTTTAAGAAGATTATTAATACATTTTATTGGGAATGCTAATACTTTTGCGGGAAAAAAATCAATACTCTTTATAATAATTACTTAAAAAATTGTTTAAGGGGTTACAATACTTTTCCAGTGGATTACTAATACTTTTACGAGGGATTGCTAATACTTTCACTGAAAAAACTAATACTTTTGAGGGTTGCCTAATGGTACGTAGTAAAATTACCTGGGGCCTGGGAAAAAGCTGGATTGAGGTTACCTGAAACAATCCTAGCAAATGTGTTACCCAAATTTTCATTCGTATTAGCATTATGAGCCGAGTGTCGGAGGTTCGATGCATCAATGGGTGATAGTAGAGTTTCCAACATCATGATCCATAGCGTTGGGGGAGCATGCAATTGGCCAGCGTGTTGTTGGAGTAACACCCTGGGAAGCACTTGAAGAAGAGCTGGCGGCCCAGGGGCCATGACCCCCCTGGGCATGGGCGGCTGCCATTGGAAGCATAAGAAGCCGGCCCCCTTGAAGCAACAAGGTGAATAGGACCCCAAGGGGACTAGCGATGCAAAGACGCACATGGGGGCAAGAGAGGGCGACCCCCATGTCCAATGTTGGCCCCCTGAAGGTTGTAATCCGCTGCATCGTCCTGAACCAAAGACGCCGGAGGTAAATATGAGGAGGACAGTATGAGACCCAGCAAGCTGAAAGAAAATTTCTTCAAAGGACGCTGTTCGACGTGGGGGACGAAGTTCGGAGGCAATGGAAAGCTAGAGAAGCTGTTAGAGGGTTTAGTGAAAACCCTAGACGCCCCCTTCGAAATAGAACGATCTATCTGCTGGGAAATATCTGTCGAACCAGGACCTGTTGAGGGAAAAAGATCCTGTATGGAAGAAGACACCCGCTGCAAGGTCGACGGGGGTTTGCCATGCTGCTGTACGTGTAAAAGAGGAGCACCATAATTCGATGTGAGACCAAAAAGGAGTTAGCCATCAATATGCCGGAAAACAGCCACGAACGCGATCGGAAATCTCAATGATGATGAACGTGCACGTTAGGGTTAAGAAAGAAGAAGAGATAATAACATAAGAAGAACCAGTGAAAAAGATTAACCAGAGAAGAGGAAGAAGAAAAGAATAAGAAGAAGAAGGAGAAGATGAAGAATTAAGAAGAAGCAGATAAGAAGAAGAAGAAGACGAAGAAGAAGAAGAACCAACAGAGAAAAAGAAGAAGAAGAGAAAGCAGACAAAAAGACGAAAGAAATAGAGAAGAATAAGCAATCTGGAAACAAAACCCTAGAAAAACAAAAAAGGAAAAGAAAATTCTGGAAAAGAAAATTGGAAAAGAAAAGTAAAACAATATGGATTTGGGCGGGTATGGAAGCGGAGCGGGTAGGATCCGTCTTACGGATTTAGACCCGTAAGACGGTCTTACACAAGTTTTTGTCTATTTGAAAATGGGTACATCAAAATTGAACAAAAAACAAATGACAAAAACTTGTGTAAGACCGTCTTATGGGTCTAAATCCGTAAGACGGATCCTACCCGCTCCGCTTCCATACCGCCCAAATCCATATTTTTTAACTTTTCTTTTTCAGTTTTCTTTTTCAGATTTTCTTTTCCTTTTTTGTTTTTCTAGGGTTTTGTTTACAGATTGCTTCTTCTTCTCTGTTTCTTTCTTCGTCTTTTTGTCTGCTTCTCTTCTTCTTCGTTTTCTCTGTTGGTTCTTCTTCTTCTTCTTCTTCTTCTTCTTCTTATCTGCTTCTTCTTAATTCTTCTTCTTCTTCTTCTTCTTCTTCTTCTTCTTCTTCTTCTTCTTCTTCTTCTTCTCTGCTTCTTCTGGTTCTTCTTTTTCTGTGGTTCTTCTTATGTTTTTATCTCTTCTTCTTTCTTCTAGCATTTAGAATGACACAAACTTGCCTAAAAGGGAGTAATGGTGAGATTCGGTTTGCACCGCTGTTAATTAATTGATGATGAGGATGATGATCGGAGATATTTTGATTACTTCATTATATTCATATTTTTTTTTCTTTTGTGATAGTTTCTGGTTTCAGTTCATATTACAAATGTAGTAATTAAATTTGACAATGTTTGGTTCAAGTGTCAATATTCACCTAAAAAGTATCATATTTATTACTGAAAAGTATCATTATTTTCCGATAAAGTATCACTTTTTATTTAGAGAATTTTAAATTTTAAAATATTATTGTCCATCACAAATGTATCATATTTAACATCAAAAGTATCACTATTTCTAGCACAAGTATCAGTTTTCACTGTAAAAAGTATTATTTATGAGACTAGAATGAGTACATAAAAAATCTTGTTTTATATATGAAAATTAAAGTGTCAATGTTCACCTTAAAAGTATCATATTTCTTACTCAAAGGTATCACTATTTTCGGATAAAGTATTACTTTTTATTCAGAGAATTTAAAATTTGAAAATATCATTGTCCATCATAAAAGTATCATATTTAATATCAAATATATCACTATTTTCAGCACAAGTATTGATTTTTCAATGTAAAAAACATTAGCTATGAGACTAGAATTAATACATCAAAAAAATCTTATTTTTTGAATATATAAAAATTAAAGTATCAATGTTCACCTTAAAAGTATCATATTTATTACTCAATAGTATCACTCTTTTCGGATAAAGTATCACTTTGTATTCAAAGAATATAAATTTTAAAAATGAAGGGATGATAATGAAGCTTTATATTCATGGTTATACTAAATATGCACAACAAGCACCAGTGGTCTAGTGGTAGAATAACACCCTGCCTTGGTACAGACCCAGGTTTAATTCCCAGCTGGTGCATTCTCAGCTCCAATTTGCTATTTATCTTTTTCAAATTAAGTGGATCCAGCCATCCAGGCGTGTTGGGCGGGCGCGTGCGACTTGGGATGGGTCTGTGAGGCTCAGCGTGCTTAGGGGGCTATTCTTAGCTGCAGTTTTTAATTATCTTTTTTTATATTTACCGGATCCAAGCGGGTTGGGCAGGCGGACGCCGTCTTACGGTCCTACAAGAGACCTACTCTTTCAAATATTACGTTCACTTGTTTCATTAGATTGAGCCTAAAGATGTGTCGCATTGGATGACACACATTGGATTCTAGCTATGCAGAAAGAGCTGAATCAGTTTGAAAGAAACAATGGTTGGGAATTAGTTCAAAGCCTACCCACCAAAATATTATTGGTATTAAGTGGGTATTAAGAAACAAGATGAATGAAGAAGGATCAATAGTGAGAAACAAAGTAAGATTGGTAGCCAAAGGGTATTGCCAAGAGGAGGGCATATATTTTGATGAAACATTTGCACATGTTGCAAGATTGGAAGCAATCAGGATGTTTCTTGCTTATGTTGCACACAAGAACTTCACTATCTATCAAATGGATGTGAAGAGTGCATTTTGAATGGATTTTTGGAAGAACTATATGTGGAATAACCTCCAGGTTTTGAGCAGAAAACTATTGGAGATAAAGTCTACAAGCTCAAGAAAGCATTATATGGTTTGAAACAAGCACCAAGAGCCTGGTATGATACATTGTCCCAAATTCTTATTGACAATGAATTCACCAAAGGCAATGTTGATAGGACACTCTTTAGAATTCAAGATGGGGAGAGTATACTGCTTGTTCAAATATATGTAGATGATATCATTTTTGGATCCACAAACAAAGAGTTGTGTGATAAGTTCTCAAATCTCATGTAAGGGAAATTAGAGATGAGTATGATGGGAAAACTGACTTTCTTTCTAGGTCTTCAAGTCAAGCAAATGAAGAATGAAGCCTTTATAAGTCACACCAAATATACCAGAGATTTAATGAATAAATTTGGTATGGAAGCTAAGTCATATGTGAAGATTCCCATGAATACTTCAGTCAAGATGGACATGGATGCAGAAGGCAAAGTTGTTGATCAAACAAGATATAGAGCTCTAATTGGATCTTTGCTCTATTTAACAGCAATTAGGTCAGACATCACCTTTGTTGTAGGTGTATGTGCTAGATTTCAATCTGCTCCAAAGAAAAGTCACATGACTAAAGCCAATAGACCTAAGGTACTTGAAAGGATACCATGAAGTTGGCTTATGGTATCCAAAAGATGGATAGATAGAGCTAAAAATAATGAATTTGTAAGAAATAACTGAGGACCCTACAAATGGTATGGATCGAGGGTATTTATACTCCAATGTCGAAGAGCATAATCCATGAGCACCGAATGAGCAGAAATATGGTAGAGAGACCAAATGAGCACTGAATGAGTAGAAATTACCCCCAAATGTATCCCCAATATAAGGTAAAAACTAATTAGAAATTAGTCAAAAGGTGGTGTGCTAAAATTAAGAAATAAAACTGATCAAAAATAATTTTTTCTAATCAATTCCTTAATTTTCTTTACGGGTCATAGACCCCCACTACTAGGCAACCCTCTCGTGAGGAGCGTTCGTCGAGAGTAGAAAATATTGGAGTAAGTCACTTATTGTTATGGGCAAAATTGTCCTTTCATTATTATCATTATAATTCAATTTATAATATTTAGGGATAATTACAAAAATATCCTTGAGGTTTGGGTTAGTTACAAAAAAATCCATAGATGTTTCAAAACTACAAAAAAACCTTCAGGATTCATTTTGTCTTAAATTTGAGGGGGAAAATTGTAATATTTTTGCAAATATCAGGGTTTTTTTTTAAATATTTTCGAAAACCACAGGGAAAAATATAAGACGGAAAAATATAAGACGGAATCAAACTTCAAGGGGTTTCTTGTAATTTTCAAAGAACTCTGAATTTTTTGTAATTAGCCCAAACTTTAGGGGTGTTTTTGTAATTATCGATAATATTTATTAAATCCCATTAATTGTCTATTAATTAATGGGCTACAGTTGGAATAACCCAGACCAAGTCCAAATCCGGCCCACATTCTGTTTTCTCTCACGCTACAGTTTGGAAAGCTATGCCAGAATGTGCTCAACATGAAGGTGGATGCTAATGGCAAGTTTGCGAGTTCGATGGGTTATGGCCTTATTCTAGGTCATCTGATGGAGAAGAAGGGTGTCCCCTTGCGCAATGGGAAACCCTTCCATGCAAACAAAAGAATGTTTAAAGCCAACCTCTCAAGCGCCCAGAAGCAGGCCCATGCAAAGAAGTCTGCTACCTCTAAGGGGGAATCAACTGAGCATATACCTGAGGACACAACTGTTTCTGCCCAAGCCCCCTCACCAAAGCCTGTTCTAGCTCTCTCCCTCGTGAGTAGAAAGAAGAGAACAACTGCGCCCCGAAATCCAGCTTCGAAGAAGCAGAAGATGGCAGAGTCTGCTGCCGTGGATGAGGAACAAGAGGAAGAAGGTGAAGTTCCTCTGGAGAGGAAGACTAGGAGGACACTTGTGAAGAAGGCTGACAAAGCTGCTAAGCAATATGAGTCCGCCACAATTGAGATCGAGAAAGCTATTGTCGAAGAACAACATAAATCAAAGGATGCCGATGGTGTGGAGAGCACTGCTCAAGAAACTCAACCAGCTGCTTAGTCACATACATCGGAACAAGACACAGCTGTCAGGCCCACAGCTGATACATCTGAACAAGACACAACTGATAGAAGGAAGGAATTTTAGCTATGATACCGCCTCAGAATGATGTTGTTGTTGTTGAGGTAGAGAAGGCTACTGAAGAGCCTATGCAGGAAGACGATGATGAAGAGATTCGTATCCTATCCCCTGCATATCAAGACATTGAAGATACGCTGCAGGCATGGAGGTTTTGGAAACTAAGTGGAAGCCGAATTCAATTTGAAAGGCTGGACATGATCGATGAGGAGGAATACCTCCTACGATATTTGGGCAACGTACGCATTCGCTATGCTCTTGATGCAGATTTTTGCACATCCCTTTTATATGAGAAGAAAGGTAAAGAGGAGACTAAGGCACTGGAAAAGGGAAAGTCCGCTGAGGCAGCTGAGTCCCACAGATGTCTATTTGGGACAACAGTTGCAGCGATCCCTCATATTGAAACCGGTGGAAGCAACAACGATGTGGAGGTTTTGGATGCAGCTGATCCAGTCGAGAAGGTTGAGTTGTAGCAAACTCTTAAAGAGTCCAGAGTAATGCATGAGCAATCTATGCTCAAGGGCCCTGGAGAGTCACTTCCATTCAAATCTCTCCAACGCCTGATATTCTTGAAATGGTGAGGACAATTGATACCTCTACCTCACCAGCTCACTCTGAAGGACAAACTAGGGAAACTGACGATGAAGTTAGGGATGAAGATGTAGTGGGCAACTTAACTAAGCCTAGCCCTGTGAAAGTTGTTGAGACAACTGCCCAGACGGCTGACAACTCAAAGGGGACAACCGAGTCTTAAGTGTCAGTTGACCCTGCTGCTCGTGATTCAGCTGGTGAGCCAGCTGAGGGGAAAACTGAACACACCACAGCCAAGTTAGAGAAGGCTGTGGGAGACTTAAACAAACTGAAGTTAGGAGACGAATGTGAGACACAAAAAGAACGACATAGTGGGATTGACGACGGTTTGACAATTAAGACTGTCTCAACTGAAATTCCAACCGCACTGGCCGAGGACTCTATTGAAATAGCTGGGGCAAATGATGGACAAGATCAAGTCAGTTGAGACTGTTGGTCATGAAAGTGCAATCCAAGAGGTTGGGACCTCGAAGGATCCCACTGTCGAAGATCCTAATGCAGCTAAGTCTGCAGATGGGATTACTGAAGGCCTTGCAGTGGTTGAGACTGCTGCTAAGGTTGCTGATGGCCTCCAGGAGGTTGAGACTTCCAGAGGTGTTGTGCTTAAAAAAGGAAAATTTCCAGTTCCACCTATGCCAACATCAGAGTCTACTGATATGGAAAAGATGAGTGCTTTACATGACTCCAATGATAATGTGGCAGTAAAGTTCCTTGACTCTGAAAATGAAGCTAAGTCCACTCTTACTGACCCAGCTGAAGAGGAACAAGTGGCAAAATTGAAAGAGGCCCGTGAGAAAGATGCATATTCGAAGTTTATTTTGGTTAATGGTCCATCCTCTTTGGTGCCATCACCAGCTCGTGATGTTGCTAAGGCAACTGAGGTTTTGGAAACTTAAAAGAAAGCAATAACTGGAGCCAACGAAGTTGTTAAGACAACTGAGGCCTAGCCAGCTCAGCAGGCTTCCACAACTGCATCTGCCAGTGAAGCTCACACAACTGAGGCACAAAAAGCTGTAAGCCAGGGAAATGAAGGAAAGGCTCCTGAAGAGGGAGTGGGGGAAATCCCTTCAGTCATTATTGGCCTGTTCGAAGACAACTTTCCATTCGTTGTGGAAGTCCCGCTAGAAACAGAATCTGCTGAAGAAAGGGCAAATTATAGAGTTGAAATTCCATCCAGAAGAATTCGAAGCTTCTGATGATTTGAGGGTGGCACCTTTTGGATTTGACTTTGACTCTGTGTTACCAGAGGATCAATCACCTGAGGCAGCCGACTTCAGAAAAGCCTATGTGCGGTGAAATGGAAGCAATGGAGAGAAGCTTTGTTGTACTCAACCAACGGATTGATAACCATGATGCGATGTTTGCAGGCTATATCCAACGAGCTGTCCTACGAATTCGATAATGGACGATACAAACGAAGGCACTAAGAAGAGAGCAAGTGAACTACTTCAAATCATTATTCACAAACTAGTGATCTGGTATGGCGAGCAAGCTTATTTCAAGTAGAGACAGCGCGACAATAAAAACAGGATGGAAACGACGCACAAGACTGACATGGAACTGATGAGACTTCAATATAAGCAGGATCTTCAAAACACATAAAGTACTCTGCGAGCTGAGATGATGCAAATGAGCACAAAAATGAAGATTCATAGATCAGGACAGGAACAACTCACTCAGTCACCCATGACAAGTTAGATCGTATTTCGACGCATATTCCTCACACTTCTCCAGTTGGTATTGATGATCCCAGAAACGGGGAAACTGAAAGTAGTAGAAAGAGAGAAGGAAGTGAAAGCAAGGAGAAAGAGCCATCGAAGAAAACCCCAACCCCTTGAAGATTATATTGGACAAATCCCAAGTTGGCTCATCTACCAGCTCTCTACATTCTCAGCTGCCGAAGGACATGTCAGGTGATGCAAAAGGTGACTTAGCCTTTCAGAAATCAAGAGCTGCAATTGAAGCTGAATTCGCAGAAGTTGATTGCAGGCAACAAAGAAAAATTGAAGGATTAAAATCAAAGTTCCAAGGTCCTCTAACAGGGTTGCTCCCAGGTTCGCCAGAAGTAAAATTCCCAGAAGGACCTGCTCCCGATGCAGGGTCTGAGCCAAGGTTAGTTGAGGAATTTGAAACGCTCAAATTAGAAGGATTTTCAAGGGAACGAATCTTGAAAAGGCATGAGATTTGTAATGGGAAAAAGGGTTGGATATTGTTATGTTAGCCGAGAAGCAGCAAACTCAGTCAAGTAGTCAGCAGACTTCAAAGGTTCCGCATATTCAGACACTCTAGAGGAGGATCTGACTCCGGAAGAGGAAGGGGAAGATCTGGTGGAAGAGGCAGAGGCACTCCACATAGAAGGCCTAAGGACATTCAATATATTATCCCCAAAAGAAGGATCTGTTATACTGGCTAGACTTAGAGAACTGGAAAATAGAAACATTGCCAGGCAAAATTAGGAGAGAACGTCATGCAAGAAAGAGAATGGGAAGAGAGAAGGAGGAGAGATCAAGCTAAGAGGAAAGCTTATGAAAAGAAGAAAAAGGAAGCTGAAGAAGATGAGAGAAGAAGGAAGCAGCAGAGGCGCTGAAGGCTGCTCTAGACAAATTTTTGTTGTATTTTTACTTAACTGTAAATACACAGAAAGGAATGTAAGTACCTTGTAATTTTTTTCTTTGTACTTTGTAATAGATTGTAAAGTGTAGAAGGATATGTTCATTAAAATGACATATTCATACAATCATTCTTTTTCAAACACTATTTACTTTGTTATTTTATTTAAGTTTTGGCATCACCAAAAAGGGGGAAATTGTTGGAAAATTTATGTAATAGATTTTGATGATGTTATGTAAAACTCAGATTAGGAAGTTGGCACCCCAGTTCTGTTGTAAAATCAACTGTGTAATAGATAGGATCTATAGAGTCGAATCAGCTAAGTTGAAGATTGCAGATGTTGACTGAAGATCGAAGTGAAGACTCTGTTGTGTGTTAGCTGAGTATTGCAGTGAAGGATAGGTCAAGTACCCAAAAAGTTACCTCCGTCGGCAGATTGAAATACACTGAATATACGCGCAAAATGTATCAATTATGTAGTAAAATAAGCCCTTTAATGCACGTATATTTTACACATATCAAAATCCCCCAAACTTAAACCATTGCTCGTCCTCGAGAAAATTAAGAAAAATAAAATCAAGGGGTACAAAGAACACACAAGAACATTATAAACATTCAATCTCATTTGACTCCATATCTAAGTGAACCATGCAAATCATTATTAAGAAGTCATCAATCACAAGTTTGGCATAATCAATACTCTTTTGGGTACTTGATATTGCGACTCACAAATAGTAGTGTATCACTCAACTCTCAAATTGTATATTAAGTGTTTGCGCTCAAAATTAATTCAGTGAAAGTAGAACTACCATATGCTTGCCAGTCGTCTAACATCTCTACCACTTTAGTATACGCAACTTAGGAATCAAAAAAGAATTTTCATTTGGTTGTAATGTAGGCTCTTTGGTAAGGGTGGGAAATATTTGGGTTAAGTGACTTGACTTGAGCAAATAGAAATTAAGTACACAGACTTGCAATTCACCAACCCAATTTCATCTAAAAATTATTCTTTCAAGATATTTTCTTTTTCAACTCGACTCCACTCTTTTTCTCTATTTTCGTTCTTAGGCCTTTTTGCCTTTTTTCTCTCTTTTCTTTTTCTTTAGCCTAAAGTTTCTCACATTTAACATAATTTTTCTTTCTTTTGCTCGATTTTTTTCTTTCCTTTTCAGAGATTTTCTTTCTTTTTCAAGCTTCATTATTCTTTCATTTACCTAACACTGCTCATCCCTCATTCTTTTGCCAACTTTCTCTGTTTTTCACAATTTCACCAGATCTCCCCCAAATTATTCATCTTTCTATAAGCTCAAGTAATTTTAGGGATAAAAATCATCTTTCAAGTTTAAAGATCAAAATGTGGCTAACAATAAAAAGTTAGGAAGTTGGCACCCCAATTCTGTTGTAAAATCAACTGTGTAATAGATAAGATCTATAGAGAACTGAGTCAAAGTAGCCAAGTTGAAGATTGCAGAGGTTGACTGAAGATCAAAGTGAAGACTCTGTTGTGTGTAAGCTGAGTATTGCAGTGAAAGAACAATCAAGTACCCAAAAAGCTATCTTCGTTAGCAGGCTGACAGCTAATTCCCTCCGAGATAAGTGGAGAAGACTATCAAAGGGGTTAAACAGCAAAAAAGACTCAAGAAAGTTGAAGATGTCCGTTGATAAGCAAAGTCAAATATTTGCTGAAAGAGGAAATGTCTGACTGCAACCATAAAGTTGTTTTGGTCAAAGTGTGCAAACAACTAGGAACCAATGGGATGCTCCTGCAAACCTGCAGAGATTCAGGCAAGGCTGCAGAGTATTAATACAAAGTTCAGTCTACATCAGAGGCTGAAAGACAAGACAAGCCAATGACCATGAAGTGTAGTTTGAAAAATGGATCTATCTCTTCAACGGATACAATATTCAAACAAGCACTATAAAAGGCCGATGAATTCATTTGAGAGAGCACGACTTTTGCAACAGACACATACCTGCAAACATTCAAGCAAAGAGCAAAATACTCTAAAGCATACATTCAATCCTCAAGCCTAAACTCAAAGTAAATCGACCCATCACACTTAGTGAACGAAAAAAAAGCTTCAAACTGTTGAAGAGGAAACATTGTTGAAAGACAAGGGGTCTGCACAATCAAGGTTGAATGAAGTGCAGTAAGGTTCTTGTTGAACCAGGCTTCGGATTCGTTGGACGGCTATGTGATCAAATCCAAGGATCTGAAGGAGCTGAAGTAGCAGGACAACCGTCTTGTGAAGAGCTGAGTCCCAGGAGTGAAGCCATCTTTGTGATCAATCTCGGACTGTTATCCTATTGTAACAAAGTTACTATTACTTTAGTGGATTACGTCCAGGAGTTGGAGAAGAGGGGAGTAGAGGAATTACCCCATCATCGAACCACTATAAATTGCTCTGTGTCTTTTACATTCAACACATTTATTTCTTGCATATTATATATGTTGTTTGTTAAATTTGCTAAGTCTACTGATAATAACTTAACCTAAAACAAGTGTTGAAAACATATTTCAAAACAAAAGAGTGTAAGACTTCCGCTGAAAACCAAGTCTATTGTATTCTAAAAAGGTCACCTCACTCAGCTGAGTTATCTTATCAATAACTCTCTCAAGTCTGTTAAGTGGCTAACTCTACTGCCAAGGTTGAACTAAGCTGTCACTCAAGGACTAAACTGACTAGTGATCAAAACTCTGATTTAAAGGATAAAAATCAAAAATTGGTTAAGTCTATTCACTCCCCCTCTAGACTTTACTTAAACACCCCTTGGGACCTACATGTTTTAATGTAAGGAATCAAGGTAGAAGCAAAGCAGACGAGAAGAAGCCATCTCTGGAGGAAATGTTAGCTTTATTCATTGGAGAAACACACAAGATTGAACAACTGTTAGATAATTATTTTTATTTTGATTTTGATGATTTTATATAAATGAGTTTTATACCAAACAATATTTCCAAATGTTGTCCAAATACTTCCAAACATTTTGAATGATTTTTTCAAAGTTCTTGAAGTACTTCTTGAACTTTATTTTGACAAAATAAATCGGACAACTTCTCTGTAAAGAGACCGGTCGCCCTATTGGGAGACCAATACCTGAATCTGTTAAAACTTGAAATAGAACAGAGAAGAAATCAAAGGAAAGGCGACCGGTCGCCCGATATGCCTTGGAGTTTTGTTTTTGTTTTAAAAACTCTCCGTTTCTCGAGCGAACGGTCAATATCCACAGCAACTGGTCACCCTAGACAACCACCGGTTGCCCTTGATGCTATACCATGTCAAATCTTGATCCAATGGTTTAAACTTTCGAATTTCAACATAGCGACCGATCACTATAAGGTTTTTTTAGCAAATTCTATCCGTTGCTCAAGAACTTATCAACAATATTTATTTTGTCATTTCTTAACTATTTTTGTTGATCATTTGATCCTTGTTTTTGCAGACAAAATTCGAATCAAATGAGCTTATGTTGGAAATCAAATCTTGAAGCTCCTCTATAAATAGATGAAGAACTTGAAGGATCAATACAACACATCAATCTAGAATCACAACAAGAAAATCAGCAAACTTCTCAAAGCTTTTATTCTCACATTATTTTTGTAATAGCCTAAGCACTAAACTTTCACATCTTGTTTATTAAGCTTTCTTTCTTGATTACACTTGCACTTTTTGGTTGTAATATTTCATTCAAAGTGCAATCTTGGTTGTACTTGTAAAATCATCCAAAACTAGACATACTTGTTGAGTATTCTTTTGGTAAGAACACACTTGGTAGATTCTTAGGTGCTGAAGAATTTGATGCTCTTCATAGTGGTGAAAGAGTTTGGTGCTCTTTTAAGTTGTTGTATGAAGAGTGTGTTGCTCTTCAAAGTAAAAGTTGTAATTGTTTGGTATCAATTAATAAACCTTTTCCTTTCGAGATCCACTCAAACATACCGGGTGGTAGTGGATTAGACTCTAGGTGAGCTGAACCACTTTAAATCATTGTGTCCATTCTTCTTCTTCTATCTTATTCTTGAAGAGTTTTTCATTACTCTAAAAAGAGGGCATAAATAGGAAAACTGGGAAAATATATTCACCACCCCTCTAGATTTTCCTAGCAACTTAAAATAACAAGTGGTATCAGAGCCAAACTCTTTGGCAAGCTCGTACTTCATTGCGAGTAAAGATGAAAGATCTATGGATATGAACAATAGCTATCTTACCACCGGCGCCTCAAACAACAAGCCATCTTTATTTAACGCCAACAACTATGCATTTTGGAATGACCGAATGGAATGCTTCTCACAAGGTTGTGGGTTTGATATTTAGAACGCGGTCATTGAAGGAATAACTCAACCAACCAATAAATTGGAGGATGGAACTATAACTCCCAAAAGTTTCAAAAAGTTTGATGAAAATGACAAAAAGTCTTTCTCTCTAAACAGTAAGGCTTTAAATATCTTACATTGTTCACTTACCGCCACCGAGTATAATTGAATTAGAGGAATAAAGTCAGCACATGAAGTTTGGGGAAAAATTAGAAACCATCTATGAAGGAACTAAGAATGTTAAACAAACTAGAAAAACCATGCTTGTTAAAGACTTCAAAAACTTCATAATGTTTGAAGGTCAAGGAATTTCAAAAATAGTTGAAAGGCTCGACAACATCGTCAATCCTCTATTGGCACTCGGAAAAGTCATCTCTGGAGAAGAAAAGGTAACCAAAGTATTGAATGTTCTTCCCGGTTCTTGGTCCAAAAAGGTGACGGCTATTATGAAAGCTCAAAATCTTGAAACTCTCAAGTTTGATGAGCTTATTGGAAATCTTCTAATTTATGAGGTCTACCTCGAAGAAAGAAAGAATTCCAAACCATCTACCTCTCAACCGGGTATGCAATCTATTCCAAAAGGTCTTTCCTCTAGTTCAAATAATTCTCATATACTAGTAATGAGGATGATGAGGAAACGACCACTTTCGTATGAAAATTTGCCAAATTTGTCAATAAAAATAAGAAAAGAAAGGCAAGAGACAACTCGTGCTTTATGTGCGGAAAATCCGGGCACTTTATAGCCAGTTGTCCCAAAATAGCGGAGAAAGAACAAAATAAGAAAAAGTTCTTTCCTAAAAAGATTGCCTTGAATGCGGATGTTAAAACTTGGGACGAGTTGCTTGAAACATCCGTTGATGAAGAGGAATCCAAGCAAGGACTTATGGATATAGATGATGAAAACAATGAGGTACACTCTAACTCTTCTTCTTCTTGTTTAATTGATGAACTTCAAGGAGATTATGATGAATTAAAAAAATTAGTTTAGAGATATGATTTGCAAATACAAGAACTTGAAAAAGGATTTTAATGTGTTAAAAATTGAGAAAGATAAGTTATTTTCTTCTTATGAATCTCTTCATCATGCTCATACTATTACTCTTGCCAAAGTTAAAACTCTTGATTCCGAAAAATAATTGCTCACAAAAGAGAGAGAAAATTTTAAAAAGGATGTGCAACATTTTAACTTGAGTACCAATAAGGTTACAAATATTATTGGTGCACAAAGAAGTGAGCAATCTAAATTAGGACGTGGTTACAAACCTTTTCAAACAAATTCCAAAAACAAAAACCAACCTCCAACTTTCATACATGCTAGTAATCCTAAAATTATTCTTGTTTTTATTGTGGCAAAAGTGGACATTATGCTAGCACTTGTAGGATTAGAAATAGCAATAGTTATTTTTGGAGACCCGAAGGTCTTATTGCTAACCCCCATGGACCCCAACACTCTAGGGTACCTAATTGTTTTTAAATGTAGGTACTTCGAGCAATTACGGTCAAAGAAAATTCCAAATGACTCATGGACAACGGATGTTCACGTCATATGACCGGAAAGGAACATATCTTCACCAACATCAAGCGACAAGAAGTAGTAATGTTTATGTTCGAAAATAGCAAGGGAAAAATAATTGGCAATGGAGACATTGGTAAATATTCTTTCTTTTTTCATGATGTTTTATTAGTAGATATGCTTATGTTCAATTTGATAAGTTTTAGCTAACTATGTGATTTAGATTATGATGTTCTTATCAATAAAGAAAAATGTCTTAATCTCAAAAATGGTAAAACTATTTGTGAAGCTTGTAGAAAAGACAATCTCTACAAAATTTGTACAAGTGATTTGGTTAGTCAAAATATTTTTGTCTTGTTGCCACAATGATTTAACTAATTTATGGCATACGCGACTTGGACATGTTGGATACAAAAAATTTGCAAAATATTTACAAAACTCAACATGTCAAAGGACTACCAAAATTAAATTTTGAAAATCTTGGCTTATGTGGCACTTGTCAAATGAACAAATTAATTAAAAGTAGTTTTAAGCCCAAAGATGAAATTTGTACAACCAAACCTCTACAACTTCTTCACCTAGATTTTTGTGGCATGGCTAGTCTAAGAGGAAAATATTACACTTTCGTCATAGTTGATGATTTTTCTTGATATACTTGGGTTATTTTTCTTACAAATAAAAGTGATGCCTCTTATGAGTTTGCTATGTTACGTAGACTTATAGAAAATGAAAAAGAAGATACTATCAAATCTATAAGAAGTTATCGAGGAGGTGAATTTGATGGTGAATTTAGAGTCTTATGCGAAACTAAGGGATATGCACATAATTCTTTGTCTCAGAGAACTCCTTAACAAAATGGTGTAGCCAAAAAAAAAAATTGGACTTTACAAAAAATGTGTCGGTCTATGCTCAATGAGTTTTCTCTTCTAAACATTACTCTAAATGATCAACCTTCTACTTCAAATGTTCAACAAGAAGATAAGGGTGATGCATCGGATCTTCCCGTGGCACTAAAATTCAAAAAAGATCGTACAAAAGATCTTATAATTGGAGATCCAATTGACAAAGTCATGACAAGGAGAAAACTTGCGAAAAATATCTTATATCTCAAAGAGAGCAAAAAGATGCAAAGAAAGCAAGTGAAGATGAAGATTGGTTTCTAGATATGCAAGAATAGCTAAATCAATTTGAAAGGAATGATGTTTGGGAACTTGTGCCTTATCCTCCATCACAAACTATCATTGGAACAAAATGGGTATTCTGGAATAAGCCAGACGATCAGGGTAACATCATCCAAAATAAAGCAAGGATAGTAGCTCAAGGTTATTGCCAAGAAGAAGGTATTGATTATATGAAACTTTTGCACCCCTAGCACGTTTAGAAGCTATTCATATTTTACTTGCTTATTCTTGTTTTAAAAATTTTAAACTTTAGCAAATGGATGTTAAATCCTCTTTTCTACATGGTTTTATTCAAGAAGAAGTCTATGTTAAACAACCTCGGGGGTTTGAAAATTTTTCTAGACCAAAATGATGTTTATAAACTTGAAAAGGCTTTACATGGTCTCAAACAAGCACCTCGAGCATGGTATGATAGACTAAGTTTTTTTCTTTTAGAAAATGGTTTTACAAGAGGCAAAGTAGATACAACTCTTTTTGTTTTTGAAAAAGGTCAAGATAGCCTCTTAGTTCAAATATATGTAGATGATAATATTTTTGGTGTTACTAATGAATCTTTGTGCAAGAAATTTTATAAATTAATGCAAGGTGAATTTGAGATGAGCATGATGGAAGAACTCAATTTCTTCCTTGGAATCCAAATCAACAATGCCAAGAAAGTATTTATATCTCACAATTAAAGTATACTAAAGAACTTCTAAAGTAGTTTGAAAATTGAAGAAGGAAGAACCGTTGCAATTCCAATGGCAACAAACATCAAACTCGACAAGGATGAAAAAGGTAAATCGGTTGATGAAATCAAATATCGAGGTATGATTGGTAATTTACTTTATTTAACTGCAAGTAGCCCGATATTTTTCATGTCGTATGCATATGTGCTCGATTTCAAAGCAATCTCGAAGAATCTCATTTAAGTGACGTTAAACAAAATTTCAATATTTGAAAGGTACTATCTCTTAAGGCTTGTTTTATCCAAAGAATGAAAATTTTTCTTAAAAAGGATATAGTGACTCGGATTATGCCGGCAATATTGATGTTCGTAAAAGTACATCCATTTCATGTCAATTTTTAGGCGATTGCCTAGTTTCATGGTTCTCAAAGAAATAAAATTGTGTATCTTTATCAACGGCCGAAGCCGAATATATTTTTGCGGGTTTTTGTTGTACACAATTACTTTGGATGACGCAAACCTTAGCGGATTATAAATTTTCTTTCGAAAATATTCCTATTTTTTGTGATAATTCCTCTACTATTAATATTTCTCAAAATCCAGTTCATCATAATCGAACCAAACATATTGAGGCTCGACATTATTTTTTAAGGGATTGTGTTTGTAAAGGAAAAATTGAAATGTGCTTTGTTCTGTCTCAAGACCAACTCGACGATATTTTTATAATATCATTACTCGTCGAGTCTTTTACCTCAATTCGAGCTCGTTTAGGCATAATGCATTTGGAATAAGGTCTATGTTTGCATTTTATGCTTTGGGGTGAAAAATCACATTTCCAAAATATCAAATTCGGACAAAGCGATTGCATTAAAGCATGTACATGTCACTCATGTGGAGGGAGATTGGTCACTGTCTTTAGGCATCGGTCGCCCTCCATAGTGACCGACCACTATTTTCAGGCACCAGTCGCCCTCCATAGTGACCGGTCGTCCTATGTGCAAGTATTATGTTAAAACCGTCTATCCTTTTTTCTCTGTTTTATTTTCCAAATTACACACCCCTTCACCCTATTCATACACATTTCATTCAAAATGATCTTTTCTTATAATTGCCAATATATTGGGCTTCTTAAATTTATATCTCATCCACCTTACTCATCATCCACAATCATTGGTAAGTTTGGCTTCACCTTTCTCATTTCTCATGGGTTGAACCCTTGGATATTTGTTGGAACTTTTTGATTTTTTTTTAAAATTGTTGTATTTATTTTATGAGGATTGTCTATATTGTTGGATTATTGTACTAGAATTAGGATTGGTACATAATTTTTTGACTTAATTCGATATACCAATTGCATATAATTCCTTGTCTTATATTCATGCATGCCATGTGTTTGATAAAATGTCTCAACGATATTTAACTCTTTAGCATGCTATCCTTGATTCAATTGATTAGAACTCACATATTGATCATAATCGTATACCTATATCATGGTCTTAATATCTTATTGTGATTTTTTAAACTGCCAGCATGATTTTTATCATTATTATTGCTCATTTTTCTTCTCAAGCGCACTTTGATATCTATGGATAGTGTTTTTATTGTGCTAATAGTCTTTTTGATGATTCCAAATGGGGATTAAAATACAATGAGCTCATAAGCAAGTTGAACCACTTTAAATCATTGTGTTCATTCTTCTTCTATCTATCTTATTCTTGAAGAGTTTTTCTTTACTTGAAAAAGATGGCATAAATTAGAAAATCAGGAAAATCTATTCACTTGAAGAACATGTTACTCAGTTGAATAGGAATGTAAACGTTATGTTGAAATCTTTGGAGACACAAGTAGCTCAAATAGCAACAACAATGGGAAGCAAATATCAAAAAGACAAATTCTCAAACGATACTGAAATAAACCCAAGGGAGCAATGCAAAGCCATTCATATTGTGAGTGATGTTGATTATGAGAGCTCAAAGATATCGATTGAGATAGTGTTAAAAGAAAGGGATGAGCAACCTAAAATCACTTTTGTCCCCGAAGGGTCGAAGATAAAAGTTCCAATCCCATTCCCGGAAAGACTGCAAAAGAGGAAATTGGATACTCAATTCAAAAAATTTCTTGAAATTTTCAAGAATATCCATATCAATATTCCTTTTATATCGGGTTTTTAAACTATTAACATAGCAAGAATGCATAACTAATTTTAAGATCATAGATTTAACTTTGACAACGATATAAACTGTATGCTATTGATAACATGTTCCTATAAGATAACTCTTTCTTCATATATTAAAACAATAAAATATATATCTCAATGTAATTTATTATCTTGTTTTACCTCTAAAATGATATCTATCTATATATATACGCTTATAAAAAGAATAATTATCTCTTTTATTTATTCCTTCATGTCATAATCATTAATTAAAAGGATTGAATGAGCAATTAGTTAAGAATCTTAATTTCTCTAAGAGTTTGACCCTTTAATCCGTAAAATTAGATGACATGGTCATAACTTCAATTATCATAGCCACAACTACCAATTCCCTAGTCTGAGTTTATTAAAAATCTGTAATATCCACAAAATTAGGGGTAAATTATTATTAGGTGTTGGGAAATTAAATTTTAGATTTTGATGAATGCCATGTAAAACTTATAATAGAAAGTTGGCACCCCATTTTTCTGTTGTAAATTGCATTGTAATAGATAGGGCTGGTCGAGCTGAGTCAAGTCAGCTATGCCTGAACATGCAAGAAGATAACCGGAGATTAGAAGGAAGACTTCGCTGCAAGGCAGCTGAGTGTGGCAAAGAAGAGAAGATAGGAACTCGACTGAAGATGCAGCTGAAATACAACTGAGTGAAGTATCAGTCAAGACAACTCAAGGAAGCCAAGTCTCTAGTTGAAGTGACAGAAGAGTCATCCAATGATTGGAAGCTGACTCGAAGTCAACTGGAGAAGTTAAGAAAATGCAGTCAAGTCGAGATAACTGAAAGAGATCCGTTGCACAGAAGTCAAGAGAATTACTTAAACAAGTAATACCTCCATATTGCCTTTCTTGAAGTACTCAGTCCCAGAAGTGTGCAAAAGAAATAAACCAATGGGAAGCACTGAACCTGTGTCAGAACTCTGAAAAGCTGAAGAATCATTCATACGAGGAAGTGGCAATTCCCAAGGACTGTAACAAGACAAGCCAACGACCATAAGTGTCTTTTGAAAATAAGCCTATCTCTTCAACGGGCAAATTTTTGAAAGATCACTATAAAAGGCTGAGGAATCACTTTGAGAGAAGGTTACCTGAACCACGAACATTCAAGCTAACATTCGAACTGTAACCAAAAATATTCTCAAGTCATTCAAGATCAATCCTCAAGCCTACATTACGAAGGAAATCAATCCAACACTCACCTGTGAAGGAAAGACAACTTCTATCAGTTGAAGAGGAAAATATTTGAAGAATTAAGGGGTCTACATTCCACGCAGGATTGTAGGAAGGTTCAAGGTCGAACCAGTCTCGAGTTTTTGGAGGGCTTCGTGATCAAATCCAAGAAGCTTGAGCAAGTGGGCTGTAGTAGCAAGGCACTGCCCTGCCTAGAAGCCGAGTCGCACGAGAAGCCATTTGTGTGACCAAGGCATCTCCAGATCGAGTCCCAAAGGATCAAGTCAGCTGTGTGATCAAGACTTGTATCTGGACTATTAACCACTTTGTATACTGATCAATACTTAGTGGATTCCTCCACGAGTTGGAGAAGAGAGGAGTATAAGAATTACCCCATCTTCGAACCTCTATAAAAACTTATTGTGTCATTTACATTTCAACACTTTAATTTCTGCATATCACTTTTATATCTGCTGATTAATTTGCTATCCAATTGATAATCAACCAAGTGCTAAAACCTAGTATTAAAACAAACTTAACCAAATTCAAGGGTGTTAAGTCTTCCATTTGAAAAACATATCGCAATCGAGTTAAGTCTTTAGTCAAAAAAATTTGAGTTATTCTATCAACAGCTCGTCAGTCTCGTTGAGTGACTAACTCTATTTGATTAACTAACTTAGCTGTCCATCAAGGACTCAGCTGTGAAGTATTAACTCTGAACATTTTAAAAGGACTAAATCGAAAAGTTGGTAAGGTTTATTCAACCCCCCTTCTAAACCTTACACTCACACCCCTTGGGACCTACAAGTGGTATCAGAGCGGTTGGTTCATTGAGCCTTCCGCACTGGTCACTGAACTAGATCTCCAAATTTTTCAAAGCTTGTTTTAGTACTTAATCTTTCAAAATTTTTTTTTAGCAAAGTTATTATCATGGAAGCAAATTTGACACGCATCCCTATGTTCACAATTGAAGAATTTGATGATTGGAAAATTCGTATGCAGGCTCATCTATCAGCATTACACGATGAGATGTGGATAGTGATAGAAGATGGGCCACTCCAAATCTTAAAAGTGAACACAGCTGCAAGAAGAGCTGCTGCAGCTGAAGGAGAAGAGGATGCTGCTCCCAGACCAGCGATGGTTGAAAAACCAAGAGCTGAATGGACAAATGATGACATGAAAATATATAACTTGGACAATGTGGCCAAGGACATTCTTTACAAAACTTTGGACAAAGCCATGTTCAACAAAGTCAAATCATGCAAAACGGCAAAAGAAATCTGGGACAAGCTAACCTTGATTTGCGAAGGCTCAGAGCAAATCAAAGAAAATAAACTATCTGTTGTTGTACAAAAATTTGAAAACTTTAAGATGCTTGCAGGAGAAACCTTGGATCAGCTGGATGCTCGGTTCACAGAAATTACCAATGAACTGCCTGCACTTGGAAAGGAATATACATAGAAAGAAATGTGTATGAAGATTCTAAGAAGTCTCCCAACTGAGTGGGATATGAAAGTCATGGCCATGAGACATTCCATGGACCTATCGAAGACATCCAACCATGAGCTATTCTCAGATCTCAAAGCCTACGAATTTGAGCTAAGAAGAAAAGACCAAGAGGAAACAACTGTGCCCAAAACAGCTGCTCTAATTGTTAAGGATGGCAAGAGAGCTGAGGTCAAAGAAGTCATTGACCAAGAGGAAATTGCACTGATGGTTAAAAGGTTTAATAAGTTCTTCAATAAGAATTACAAAAGAAGCAAAGGTGAATCCTCCAGAAGACACTCAGCTCCCTCCAAGTCAAGGGAAGAAAGAACACCCAAGAGAGCAGAGCATCAAAAAGTTGAATATCAAAGAGCTAACAATCCAAGGATGGAAAGAACTGATCAAAAAGTTGAAATCCGATGCTGGAACTGCAGGCAACCCGGTCACTATGCCATTGAATGCCCATATCCTGTAGTCAACAAATACAGGAATGAAGAGGAAAGAAAAGTCTTCAGGGAAAGAAGACAAGAAAAGAGAAAGGCAATGTTGGCTGCAGAGACTGCTGATACAGTCAAGTCAAAAGACACAGCAGACTCGGAGAGTAGTGAAGCTGACTACTCAAGTGACTCTGAAGAAGAAGCCTTGATCTGTCTAATGGCTAAAGAACAAAACCAACCTGACCAAGAAGATGAGGTACACTCTAACTCATCACACTCAGATACTAGTGATTAGTGATTGTGACACACACACTTCATCACCCACTGAACTTTATGATTCATTAGGCAAAATGATGAAAGATTTTGAACATATTAAATCCTCACACACACTACTAAATGAGGAAAACAGCCTACTCAAGAGTTAAAACTCACGGTGACTAAGGAGCCGAGTACTCTAAGTCAAATAGCTGATGATAATAAAAGTCTAAAGGCTGAAAATGCTAAGTTAATAGCAGAGATAACTGCTATAGAAAAGAGGGAGAATGACCTCAAAAATGTGATAGCCTCATTCACTAAGGCATCCAAATCATTGGATGATCTTATTATGAGTCAAAGAGAATGTGGAGACAAGACAAGCCTAGGATTTAATTCCTCTATGCTATGTCAAGTTCCAAAAGTGATTTTGGAAAATGGATCTTCAAGCAATGAAGTATCTCTAAAATCCAAAACTCCAAATGATGCACACACATTTATTCCAAAGCACAATCACAAGCAAACTGGTCTTGGTTATAAAGGAAAAGGAAAAAAAATAGGTTGAATATCTTTGAGAGGACGGTGAGAAGAAATCCGGCCGAGTTCCTCGCAAACTCCAAAGGAGATACTCAGTAAAGAAGAAACAGAGCTACCAAAAGCCCCAGAAATTCTATAAAAGAAACACATATGATGGGAATGGTAGAAAATACCAAGCCAAGTTGATTGGAGTAATGTGAACTATCAAAGAAAGACCTATGGAATATAAGCCAAGTGGCAAAGGCCAGAACTCAAGAAAGGCCATTCCAAAGACATAAGAGCTATCATCAGCACACATATGCACCTAGGCACTACAATCAGAGATATCACAACTAACCAAAGAAGGCAATTGCTAAAACACATACACAGGCATACAGACAAAAGAGACAATTTGTATGAACCTAGAACCCCAAGCAATTTGCCAAAATTAATTATGATTATGGGCGATAGATGGCAACCCCTTAGAGTCAAATCAATTGGCTATAGGTTGGTTGGATCATCTTACAATACTAACCCCTCAGGACCCAGGCAAGTATGGGTACCTAAAACCTAATTTCCTTGATTGCAGGCTCAAGGAGCAGCTGAGTGCCAAGGAACCTGGCACATGGATAGTGGCTGTTCCAGACACATGACAGGAAATAAGAAAAATCTATCAAAATTCAAGGATGTTAGAGGTGCAAAAGTCATATTTGGAGGAAATGAAGCTCCAGGAGAAATAAGAGGCATTGGATCCATCAAGAAAAATGGATTAGAAATTACAGATGTTGCATATGTTGAAGGCCTAAATTTCAACTTGCTAAGCATCTACAATGTTGGATTCAATATGGGTGTATGCCAAATCAAGGATGCTGAAACTAATGAAATAGTGTTGCAAGTATGCAGACAAAAGAACATGTATGTGGTAGATTGGTCAAGTGCAACACCAAGCACTTGTCTGCTAGCAGCTGAATCAAGTTGGCTGTGGAACAAGAAGCTGAGTCACCTGAATTTCAAACTATTAACAAACTTGCAAGAAGTAATCTTGTTGGAGGACTTCCAGACTCAGTATACAAGAAGGAGAGTATATGTGATGCATTCCAGACGGGAAAACAGATCAAATCATCATTCAAAGAAAAGACATGTCCATTTTCAACAAGAATATTGCACCTGCTACATATGGATCTATTTGGTCCAGTTGAACCAGCCAGCATAAGTGGGAAGAAATACACCTTGGTGGTAGTAGATGACTACTCAAGATATACATGGACAATATTCATGTGTAAGAAGAAAGAAACTCTGCAGAAACTACCACAGCTGATGAAGAGAATACAAAATGAGAAGAGTCAAACCATTATCAAAATAAGATCGATGACAGAGGAACCGAGTTTGTCAATGGTATAATAACTCGATCTTATATTGAAAATGGTATTAGTCATGAATTATCTGCAGCAAGGACTCCACACAGTGAGAATGGAGTTGCGAGAAAGAAAGGAATAGAACTCTCAAAGAAGCAAAGCAAGGACCATGTTAGTCAAGCATGGCTGCTAAAAAAGATTTTGGGTCAAGCAATAAACACAAAGATGCTATACTCAAAATAGATGCATGATAAACAGACAAATACCGACAAGGACTCCTATGAGATTTGGACAGGGGAGAAAGCCAAATGTTGCATACTTTAGAATATTTGGATGCAAATGCTTCATCCATAGCAATGGCAAAGATAATTTAAAGGCCTTTGATGCTAAAGCTGATGAAGGTATCTTCTTAGGATACTCAGTTGAAAGCAAAGCCTACAAAGTGCTCAACAAGAGGACAATGGTTATAGAAGAATCCATCCATGTGGTGTTTGATGAACCCAACGTAAATGGAGAAGACATTGAAGAGTCTGCTGATAATCTGAATCAACCACCCATGCAGAAGAATCCCTATGTTGAAGCTGAAGCTGGAATTATAAATCCGATGAAGATGAGATAGCCGAGTCTCAAAGAGCAATTTGGAAAATGCACTAAATGATGATGAGAGAGTGATCAAAATAACACGGTACCGCAAGACGCCTCGAATCCACTAACTTACTTCAACTTTGATGTAAGATGGCCGAGAGACCATCCACCGTAACTAATCATTGGAGATGTAAGAGAAAGTGTGAAAACTAGATCCGAACTCAACAAGAAGCAATGTTCACTTGCTTCATCTCACAAATAGAGCCAAAAGATGTGTCACAAGCATTGGATGACACACATTGGATTCAAGCCATGCAAGAAGAGCTAAATCAGTTTGAGAGGAATAAAGTGTGGGAATTGGTTCAAAGACCTACCAATCAAAATGTTATTGGCACTAAATGGTTGTTCAGAAACAAGATGAATGAGGAAGGTTCTGTGGTGAGAAACAAAACAAGATTGGTAGCCAAAGGGTATTGCCAAGAAGAAGGAATAGATTTTGATGAAACTTTTGCTCCTGTGGCAAGATTGGAAGCAATAAGAATGTTTCTTGCCTATGCAACTCACAAGAACTTTATTGTATATCAAATGGATGTAAAGAGTGCATTCCTTAATGGGTTATTAGAAGAAGAAGTATATGTTGAACAACCTCCAGGATTTGAGCAGAAGACTCTTGGAGATAAGGTATACAAACTCAAGAAAGCTTTATATGGTTTGAAACAGGCACCCAGAGCATGGTATGATACATTATCACAATTCCTAACTGAGAACGGATTCACAAAAGGCAAAGTGGATAGAACACTCTTCAGAATTCATGATGGGAAGAGTATACTGCTTGTTCAAATATATGTGGATGACATCATCTTTGGATCCACAAACAAAGAGCTGTGTGATAAATTCTCAAATCTCATGCAAAGCAAATTCGAAATGAACATGATGGGAGAGCTGACATTCTTCCTTGGACTCCAAGTGAAACAGCTGAAGGATGGAACCTTCATAAGTCAGACAAAATACAACAGAGATTTAATGAAGAAATTTGGTATGGAAGAGAAGTCTTCTGTGAAAATACCAATGAATACATCAGTCAAAATGGATATAGATGCAGATGGCAAGCCTATAGATCAAACAAGATACAGAGCACTTATTGGATCATTGCTCTATCTCACAGCAAGCAAGCCTATAGATGCAGATGGCAAACCTTTTCTGAAAATCTGCACATTCATTTAATACGAGGAAAGGTCTACATCTCAAGATTTAAGACCAAGAAAAGACAAGCCAATGAACACAAGTGTCTTTTGAAAATCAGCATATCTCTTCAACGGGCAGATTTTTGAAAGTTCACTATAAAAGGCTGAGGAAACTCATTAGGAAAAGGTTACCTGAACCACGAACAAGCAAGCAATATTTAAACAATAAACTGCAAATATTCTCAAGATATTCAAGCAAATCCTCAAGACTAAAACTCAAAGAAAATCAATCCAACACAAAGCTGTGAAGGAAAGACAACTTCAAACTGTTGAAGAGGAAACTTTTGATGAATCAAAAGTGGTCTACTTTCCAAGGAGGATTGTAGGAAGGTTCAAGGTCGAACCAGTATCAAGTTATTGGAGGGCTTCGTGATCAAATTTAAGAGCTTGAGAAAGTGAGCTGAAGTAGCAAGGCAGCTGCCCTGTGAAGAAGCTAAGTCGGACGAGAAGCCAACTGTGTGACCAAGGCTGTCTCTAGACTGTTCACCACTTTGTAAACTGATCTGTTACTTAGTGGATTCCTCCAGGAGTTGGGGAAGAGATGATTAGAAGAATTACCCCATCTTCGAACCTCTATAAAAATCAACTGTGTCATTTATTTTCTAGCACATTTAAATTTCTGCATATCTACCTTATATCTGCTGATAAACTTATTTGCTATCTAAACTGATTAATAACCTAGTGCTAAAATCAAATGTTAAAACAAGTTTAAAACAAATCAAAGGGTGTTAAGTCTTCCACTGATAAAACCAACACAACCAAGTTAAGTTTCAGGTTAAACAACTGAGTTATTCTGTCAAAGAGTCTGTTGAGTGGCTAACTCTGCTAAATAACTAACTTAGTTGTCCCTAAAGGACTTAGCTGTTTGTTTTAACTCTGTAATTTCTTTAAAAGGACTAAATCGAAAATTTGGTAAGGTTTATTCAACCCCCCTTCTAAACCTTACTCACACCCATTGGGACCTACAATTGATGATCATAAAAGTACATCCTGCTCGTGTCAATTTTTAGACGATTGCGTAGTCTCTTGGCTTTCAAAGAAACAAAATTGTGTGTCTTTATCAATGGCCAATGCCAAATATATTTCTATGGCTTTTTGTTGCACACAATTACTTTGGATGAAACAAACACTAGAGAATTATAAAATTTCTTTTGAAAACATTCCAATTTTTTGTGATAGCCGCTATAAATATTTCACAAAATCCGGTTCATCATAATTAGACCAAACATATTGAGGTTCGACATCATTTTTTAAGGAATTGCCTTTCAAAACGAAAAATTAAGATGAGCTTTGTTTCTTCTCAAGATCAACTCGAGGATATTTTACAAAACCATTACCCCACGAGTCTTTTACCTCGAGTCAAGTTCGTTTAGGCATAATGCATATTGAATAAAGTCTATATTTATATTTTTGATGTATTTTAAAAGTTTTGCGCTGAAAATTCAATTTTTCAAAACCTTGAAAAACAAAAACAGAACTTGGTTGAACATGCACCAATCGCCCAGGGGGGTCGACCGGTCGACCTATTCAGGGACCGGTCGCACCCCCCCTCGACCGGTCGCCCTGCTTTGATAGATGACTTAAAATGCATCTGTCTTCTTTCTGTGTCACTTTTTCTTCTCCTCAAACCCTTGCTCGCGATTGTTTCCCAAAAACTTCGAATTCTCTCAATTTTCACCAAATTACTTCACAAATATGGCACCTCCGAACCTCAAGCCATGAAGAGCCATAGAGGGTTCTTCAAATTCTTGTCAATTTGCGGTGGAGTAACGCGAAATACGGGCAACACAACGGGATATGACTTATGGGCAAGTCGGGAATCAAAATCCCCAACTTTCTCGAGCCCAAAGTAAATGTGAAATGGGTAAAAGGTAAAAAATTTGTTCTATCTCAAGCTCCAACTTATGCCAATACATTGTCTTTTATCAATAGATTTGCCGAGATATTTTATGAGGATTTGGAATTGGGTAGTAAGAATATTGGGCGTACCAAAATTTACTGTTTTGGTAGTTTTTTGGATGAGTTTCCTACAATTAGAGATTTTCTTGTGACTCAAGGGTGGATGTACTTATGGGAGCACCCGTTGTTATGTATGATGATGATATGATTTTGCATTTTTACTTTAATTTGTGGATGGAATATGAGTTTGGAGATAAGCCTGTGGCTATTAACTCATTTATGAAAGGGCGTCATTTCCGTTGGATGCCGAATGATATTTATCATTTATTGGGTGTTAGAGAAGGAGGATGGGATTATATAGCTTGTACCCATTGGGATAATGATAAGCTTGGAGTTTTCTTGTATGATGTCAAAACATTTTTGGGTGTTTGGCCAGATTATACTACTTTCTCTATAATTGTGTCATATTGTGTTTGTGGAAAATCCGTGAAGTTGGCTAATCATATGGATTATTTTTTGACTTATAAGATCAAGAAAGGGGAGTCAGTTAATTTTGGAGCCGTATTATACAATGCTTGATTGAGTGGGTTACTCAAGGCAAAGAAATTTGCATTAGGGAATTTGATTTGTAAGCTCCTTCTACAATTGGGTATTTCTCCCTCCGAGTTTAACTCCAAAGTGATACAAGATGATTTTGATAATGATAACATGCAACAAATGCTTCGGATGCGTAGGAACATGGCTAGACGTCCTACGAAATCGGCTAAGGGTAGGTCACAAGCTTCTTCTTCTCATGATCCCAACGACCACTTTGATGATGCCAAGGCCTAATGTTTAGTGACAGGTGGTGATCACGTCGATCCGGAGGGTATACCGACGGTGGTATGATATAAGAACTGATATTACTATTCTTCAAGCTCGGTGTGCTTCACTTGAAACAAGAAATGAAGATCTTCATCACGAGAACTCCAAGTTGAAAAAGTTGGTTGGGAAACTGAAAAGGTTTATCAAGGAACTCCTCCCTACCACATGCTTTTCTTCCGATAAAGAATGATTTTCTCCCATGTTGTCTTTAGATTCTTTTATGTTTTCAGACTATTGTCTTGTCTTGTTATTAAATTTTGGATTATGGCATGTTTCTCTATTTATGCGTGACTTTGATATCTGTTTCTAATGTTTAAATCTTGCTAATGGTGTTTTTTGATGATTCCAAAGAGAGACAAATTATTCTTGAGCTTATTTTCTATTGATAAGGTAAAAGAGCTAGTAAAAGCTCACAGAAAAAGCTCTGGGGTAAAAAAAAGTTGGTTTAAAAAGCTGGAGCATTTTTATATGAATTTGTGTTCCTAACTCTCTTATTATGTTAGCCTTTGTTTCTAATAAGATTGTATTCACATGGGGAGTTTTTAAGCTTTTCTATCTTAACAAAAAGCTCTTAAAAAAAGTGCTTAAAAAATGGCTTTTTGGGTTACAAACTTTGCTACACTTTGTTTCTGCATTTATTAAGCCTTGTTACTAATGAATCTTATTTATTGAGGGGAGATTTTAAGTTCTATAGCTTTTAAGCTATAATGTAAAAGCTGAGCTTTTCTGCTTATGATTACATCTTATTTTGTGTTTTGATTAAGCTTGTTGATAGGGGGAGCTTCTAAAAATATATTTTGAAAAATCTTGCTCATTTCCTTTATAAAACAATGTTTTTTATAAGTGTTGCTTAAAACGGATAGATTATTTTTTGATCGTTAAATTTATTCTCTCTTGTAAAATTGTTTTGGGTTGTAATCATAAAAAAGGGGAGTTCGTTAGAAAAATATTTTAATCATGGTTTTGATGATTTTATATAAATGAGTTTTTATACCAAAACAATATCCCCAAATATTGTCCAAAAGTGTCAAAATATTTTAAGTGATTTTTACTAAGTTTTTGAAGCACTTCTTAAATTTTATTTTTGACAAAAATCGGAAAACTTCTCTGTATTGAAGTCGACCGGTCGCCCTATTAGGCAACCCGCACCTGAAAGTTATGTTTTGAAACAAAACTGAAACAAAGAAGAAAATAGGGGAGGGCGGGCGATCGGTGCGGTCGACCGGTATTTGGGATTTTAATTTTTTTGAGTTTTGTCTCTGAATCAAGGAGGACCGATCGAACATAACGGGGATCGGTCGAACCCCTAGTCGATCGGTCACCCTCCCAAGTCGACCTATCCAACCCCCAGGGCAACCCGTGTCTAATGTCAGACTAACGTTTTAAACTTTCGAATTTCAACATAACGACTGGTCGCCCTATGATTTTTGACAGCAAAATTCTATCCGTTGTTAAGCCATTATCTGATAGATTTACTTTATCATTTCTTAAACATTTTGTAGATCTTTTGATCCTTCTTTTGTAGATAAAAGTGAATTTGGAGGAGCCTATGTTGGAGATCCAATCTGAAACTCTCCTATAAATAGATGAAGAATTTGTTATCTACAAATCACAAAAAGAAAAATCAGCAAATTTCTCTAAGTGTTCATTTTTATATTCTTGTTGTATTAAGCCTAGCACTTCACTTTCATATTTAGATTGATAGGCTTTCCTTCTGGATTACATTTGCACTCTTGGGTTGTGATATTTTCAAACAAAGTGTAATCTTGATTGTAATTCTCAAATCTTCCAAAACAAGAAATTCTTGTTAGTGTTCTTGTGATAACAACACACTTGGTTGATTATAGGTGTTAAAGAGTTTGGTGCTCTTCATTTTTGTAAGGGGATTGTGGTGATCTTCATAGGTGATGTTGTAAGAAGAGTGTGGTACTCTTCAAGGTGAAGGTTGTAATTGTTTGGTATCAATAAATTTTTTCCTTTTCGAAATTGTAGTGGAATAGGACCTAAGTGGGTTGAACCACTATAAATTATTGTGTGTTGATTTATTTTTTGTACTTCTATTTCTTCACCATCTTCATATTCGAAAAAGAGGGCACAAATCAAAAAATTGGGAAAATATATTCAACCCCTCTAAATTTTCATAGCCACATGGACTAACAACCTCCTCCGATCTGGCTGCAGTGTGAGCAACTTCTTCCCCTTCAGCTGGTGCACCGGCTGATTCTTGTTCCACGGGGTCAGCATTCACCGGGGACTCGACTATTTCTCTTGAATGTTTAGCCAATATTATAGCTGTCTGAACAACTTCCGTACGACGTGGCTCCATTGGGTTTCCCCTCTTCTACTCCTTCTTTCCCAACATCATTGCCATCATCCCTCATTACTTGTCCTTCTGAGTGAGCCCATGAGCTGGTTGCATCGAGATCCCTCACAACTTCTATGATTGTAGGGATTGGATAAATAGTAATAGAAGATTCTCCAATACCCTTGAGCCTATATTGCTCATGCAGCGCACGGGACTCCTTCATCGGGTTTCTCAGCTGAGCACACTCAACTGTATCAGTTCCTTCAACGAGCTCTATGTCATTGCTGCTACCACTGCTGTGAGCTTCTTTTGGAATGTTTGGCTCTGTAAGGGGGCAAACATGTGGCTCGAGACCCTTAGCTAGAATATTCTCCAGGGCCTTAGCCTTTGTAGCCTCCTTCTTCTCGAACAGAATGGCGCTAGAATATATGGAATCTAGGCCATGAGTGACAGTGGCATTCTACAAGAAACCAAGGAAATATTCTTCCTCTTTGATCATCTCCGGCCTCGTGAATTAGACTCAGTTAGCGCTCAGTTCCATAACCTCCAAGCACTCCGCTTTTCTTCAATTTTAGGATAAGCTGAGAATCCTGGTTCTTCAGCGGCGATAGGATCTTGGGTAATTCTTCCTGAGCTTTAGGTGCTTCAGCATAAATGCTTTGATTAGCTTTCTTTGTCCAATCATTTGCCTCAGAATCAACATTTTTCCCCAAATGCTTTGACCAGCAGCTGAGCTATTTTGAGCTTCTTAAACATCAGTTTTATGTCCGCCCATTTTTGTCACTTTGTTATCCTTGGAATCAGCCTTTTTACCTTCCTCGGATGTTAGGGGCACGATAGCTTCAATCGTGGTGTCTATTGCATTGCAATTTGTTTCAATGACTTTTCTGCAAAGATACTTCTTCACAAGCCATCTCTTGGGGCGCCTCTCCAGGGGGCTTCTTCCTCCTCCTTATCGGATCCTTCAGCCACAATATTGATGGCTGACTCCGCTGCAGGAGACTCAGATGCAGGATTTTTAGCAGCTTTGGCAACTGATTCCTCTTCGTCTCTCAGAACAGCAATGACCTGAGTCTTCGGCTTCTTTGCAGCTACCTTCCGGGGTGCATCTGTCCTCCTTTTCTTCGTTACTTTGGGAGCATCAGTAGCAGGTTCAGGAGAGGAGACTGGGACAGGGGTAGCTGGCTCTTCAGGAACATGCTCACCTAATTCCCCCTCAGATGCTCCTATCTTCTTTCCATGCGCCTTCTTCTGAGCAGCTGATAGGTTCGCCTTGAACATCCTTTTGTTCACATGGAAGGGCTTCCCTTTGCGAAGGGGCACACCCTTCTTCTCCAGCAAGTAACCCAAAACTAGTCCATAGCCCAGGGGGTTTACAAACCTCCCTTCATCCAACTTTATATTTTGGACATTCTGGCACAACTTGTCGAAGATGAACTCACTCCAGTTCATCTTGAGCTCCTCCATAATCGCAGCCATCACAGTCAGCTTGGCTTGGGGCAACTGATTGTATGACCCGAATTTCATATCCACGCACTTGTCTACAACATCCATCAACTTGTAGTATTCCTCCTTAATCACCTTCTTGGTAGCTGACGGATTCAGCTTGTCAGCCACCTCATTCTTGGCAATCTCCTTCCAATTTTTCATGAAGTCGAACTCGTGATCCTTCAGTTCCTTGAGTCTGCTGCTTGGCAGGTAATGTACTTAGTCAAGTCGTCTGCCACCAACTTCATCTCCTTACTATTTGTTGAAGAGTGAATACCATCATCGTGAACTGAAACATTCACGTAAAACATCGCAACCTCCTCTTGAAAGGTTTGCGTCATTTCAATCGATAAAAATCTCTTTAGCCCAAATTTCTCCAAATGTCCTGCAATCTTCTTGGCTAGTTCCTTGTCCTTCGATTGCTTGACTAGGCCTTCGAAGTCCACAAGAGAACCAGTGTGGACCTTTTCTGAGAGTTACACGAAGTTGAGTGCGGAATGCTTAGGTGACATGGTATTTTTATGTGATTTCCTGAAGAACTTGAAAGGGTTTTTGTTGCAAAGAATACTTAGGGGGTTTCAAATATTTGAGAGTGATAGTGAGAAGAGAGAGAAACTGATCTGGGATATATTTGAGACATGAAAGGAAATATTCTTCCTCTTCGATCATCTCCGGCCTCGTGAATTAGACTCGGCTAGCGCTCAGTTTCATAACCTCCACGCACTCCGCTTTTCTTCAATTTTAGGATAAGCAGAGAATCCTGGTTCTTCAGCGGCGATAGAATCTTGGGCAATTCTTCCCGAGCTTTAGGTGCTTCAGCATAAATGCTTTGATTAGCTTTGTTTGTCCAATCATTTGCCTCAGAATCAACATTTTTCCCCAAATGCTTTGACCAGCGGCAGTTGAGCTATTTTGAGCTTCTTAAACATCAGTTTTATGTTCACCCATTTTTGTCCCTTTGTTATCCTTGGAATCAACCTTTTTACCTTCCTCGGATGTTAGGGGAACGATAGCTTCAACTGTGTCTGCTGCAGCTATTTCAACAGCTTTTGCTGCAGCATACTTCTTCACAAGCCATCTCTTGGGGCGCCTCTCTAGGAGGCTTATTCCTCCTCCCTATCGGATCCTTCAGCCACAAATTGATGGCTGACTCCACTGCAGGAGACTCAAATGCAGGATTTTTAGCAGCTTTGGCAACTGATTCCTCTTCGTCTCTCAGACCAGTAATGACCTGAGTCTTCGGCTTCTTTGCAGCTACCTTCCGTGGTGCATCTGTCCTCCTTTTCTTCATTACTTTGGGAGCATCAGTAGCAGGTTCAGGAGAGGAGACTGGGACAGGGGTAGCTGGCTCTTCAGGAACATGCTCACTTGATTCCCCCTCAGATGCTCCTATCTTCTTTGCATGCGCCTTCTTCTAAGCAGCCGATAGGTTCTCCTTGAACATCCTCTTGTTCACATGGAAAGGCTTCCCTTTGCGAAGGGGCACACCCTTCTTCTCCAGCAAGTAACCCAAAACTAGTCCATAGCCCAGGGAGTTTACAAACTTCCCTTCATCCAACTTTATATTTTGGACATTCTGGCACAACTTGTCGAAGATGAACTCACTCCAGTTCATCTTGAGCTCCTCCATAATCGCAGCCATCACAGTCAGCTTGGCTTGGGGCAACTGATTGTATGACCCGAACTTCATATCCACGCACTTGGATACAACATCCATCAACTTGTAGTATTCCTCCTTAATCACCTTCTTGGTAGCTGAGGGATTCAGCTTGTCAGCCACCTCATTCTTGGCAATCTCCTTCCAATTTTTCATGAAGTCGAACTCGTGATCTTTCAGTTCCTTGTGTCTGCTGCTTGGCAGGTAAAGTACTTAGTCAAGTCGGCTGCCACCAACTTCATCTCCTTACTATTTGTTGAAGAGTGAATACCATCATCTTGAACTGAAGCATTCACGTAAAACATCGTAACCTCCTCTTGAAAGGTTTGCGTCATTTCAATCGATAAAAATCTCTTTAGCCCATATTTCTCCAAATGTCCTGCAATCTTCTTGGCCAGTTCCTTGTCCTTCGATTGCTTGAATAGGCCTTCGAAGTCCACAAGAGAACCAGTGTGGACCTTTTCTGAGAGTTTCACGAAGTTGAGTGCGGAATGCTTAGGTGACATGGTAGTTTTATGTGATTTCCTGAAGAACTTGAAAGGGTTTTTGTTGCAAAGAATACTTAGGGGGTTTCAAATATTTGAGAGTGATAGTGAGAAGAGAGAGAAACTGATCTGGGATATATATGAGACATGAAAGAACGGTTTTGAAATCCATAACGTTTGGATTTTGATCAACGGACTGGATTAAACCGTGCAAAAAGGCATTTACCGTGTCACAATTAATGCTACAACATTTATATCCAATCGTGAGTTACTACTTCAGCTTTTACTGAGCCACATTCAATGATGGCGATGTCATGCGTCAAACTTTCTTGCTTTAATGCAAACAACCTTATTTTGTCTCTTAGTTCATAAATGAGCCAGCTTTCTTTATTTGTGACTTGACTCTGCTTCTCTCTCCTTTAGTTTGTTGACTGAGACTCAGCTGTTCAGCTAACTTGACTCTGTTGAATGACTACAAAGGTTGTTTTACTCTGTTGGATGAGTAAAATTGTTTTGAAGTGCAATTCTCCTATCTCTAACTCAGCTCAATAAAACCAAGCTCATTCTTAAGATCTTCAAATATTTATTCACATAATGGATTTGTGAATATATCAGCTTACTGCTTCTCAGTTGATCTATATTCCAATGTGATGTCTTTTTTTTCAACATGATCTCTTATAAAGTGATACCTGACATCAATGTGCTTTGTTCTTGAGTGCAATACTGGATTCTGCATTTGCAATAGCACTTGTGTTATCACACATAATTGGAATTTCCTTCTCTTCAATGTCATAATCTCTCAGTTGTTGCCTCATCAATTGAACTTGCGCACAACAGCTGCCTGCTGCAATATATTATGCTTCAGTTGTGGATGTAGCTATTGATGTTTCTTGATGGACCAAGAAACTAATCTATTTCCATGCATGTGACAAGTACCAAATGTACTTTTCCTGTCAACTTTACATCCAGCACAGTCTGAGTCTGAGTATCCAAGTAGCTTGAATCCACATTTCTTTGGATACTATAAGCCAACTTCTTGGCTACTTTTCAAATATCTCAGAATCTTCTTAGCTGCAGTCATATAAATTTCTTTAGGAGCATACTGAAATCTTGCACATACACCGACAACAAAGGTGATGTCTGGTTTGTTGGCAGTCAAGAAGAGCAATGATCCAATAAGTGCTCTATATCTTGTCTGATCTACTGTAAATCATTTTGCATCCATATCCATACTGATAGAAGTATTCATGGGAATCTTCACACATGACTTTTCTTCCATACCAAATTTCTTCATTAAATCTCTAGTATATTTGGTTTGACTTGAAGACTTAGGAAGAAGGTCGGTTCTCCCATCATAGTCATCTCAAACTTCCCTTGCATAAGATTTGAGAATTTGTCACACAACTCTTTGTTTGTGGATCCAAACATGATGTCATCCACATATATTTGAACAAGCAGTATACTCTCTCCATTTTGAATTCTGAAGAGTGTTCTGTCAACTTTATCTTTGGTGAATCTATTGTCTATAAGAAACTGAGACAATGCATCATACCATGCTCTTGGTTCTTGCTTCAAACCATACAATGCTTTCTTTAGCTTTCAGACTTTATCTCCAATAGTTTTCTGCTCAGACTTGGAGGTTGTTCCACATAGACTTCTTCTTCCAAAAGTCCATTCAAAATGCACTCTTCACATTCATTTGAGAAATTGTGAAGTTCGTGTGTGTGCATAAGCAAGAAACTACTTTATTGCTTCCAGTCTGGCAACAGGTGCGTATGTTTCATCAAAATCTATACCTTCTTCTTGGCAATACCATTTGGCTCCAATCTTTTTTTGTTTCTTACTACATATCATTCCTCATTCATCTTTTTTCTGAATACCGACTTTGTGCCAATAATATTTTGGTGAGTAGGCCTTTGAACCAATTTCTAAACTTTATTCCTTTCAAACTGATTTAGCTCTTCCTACATAGCTAGAATCCAACGAGTGTCATCCAATGCTTGTGACACATTCTTTGGCTCGATTTGAGAAATGAAACAAGTGACCATATCTTCATGTTGAGTTTTGGATATTGTTCTTACTCCTCTTACATCCCCAATGACTAACTCAGGTGGAGGGTCTCTCAGCCATCCCACATCTGGTTGGAATAAGTCTGCTAGGATGATTCTTCTTGCAGCTAAGTTGTCTTGAACAACTTCTTAATTCTTGATCTTCATCATTCAGCTCCAAACCTTCCGGCTGTTGTTGAGATTCAACTAACTCATCCTCATCAGGATTGAGTCTTCTGATATTTGCTTCAGCATATGGACTCTTCTGGATAGTTGGTTGATTCATCTTTTCAGGTAACTCATCAATGACTTCTCCTTTTTCATTAGGTTCATAAAAAACCACATGGATAGACTCTTCTGTGATCATAGAAATTTTGGTCAGCACTCTGAAAGCTTTACTCTCAGCTGAGTATCCTAAGAAGATACCTTCATCAACTTTAGCATCAAAAGCTTTCAAATTGTCCTTTCCATTATTATGAATAAAACACTTGCTTCCAAAGATATGAAAATATCCCACATTAGGCTTCCTTCCTGTCTAGATTTCATAGGGGGTTTTGGACAGTTGCCTATTTATCATACACCTATTCTAAGTGTAACAAGAAGTATTAATGGCTTTCGCCCGAAATCTTATAGGCAACCTAGCTTCAGCTAACATGGTCATTGCAGCTTTCTTGAGGATTATGTTCCTTCTTTCAGACACTCCATTCTGTTGTGGAGTTCTTGCAGCTGATAACTCATGAGCAACACCATTCTCTGTGCAATACGGATCTATAATCCCATTGACAAACTCAGTTCCTCTCTCAGACCTTATCTTGATAATGGTTTGAATCTTCTCATTTTGAACTCTCTTCATTAGCTGTGCAAACTTTTTCCCTTTTCTTACACATAAAGATGGTATATGTGTATCTAGAATAATCATCCACAACCACTAAGGTGTATTTCTTTCCATTTATGCTTGCTGGTTCAATAGGTCCAAATAGATCTATGTGCAATAAATGCAAGATCATTGTTGAAGAAGGACTTGACTTATCCTTGAATGAAGACTTGATCTGCTTTCCATTATGACATGCATCACAAATGCTTTCTTTCTTGTACATTGAGTCTGGTAATCCTTCAACTAGATGACTCCTCGCAAGCTTGTTGATTGTCTTGAAATTTAGGTGACTCAACTTCTGGTGCCACAACCAGCTTGATTCATATGTGCTCTTTGCTAATAGACATATGCTTGGTGTAGCAGTAGACCAATCTACTACATATATATTTTTCTTTCTTATTCGAGATAGCACAACTTCAGTGGTTTCAGCATCCTTGATTCGGCAAACACTCAAGTTGAATCCAACAATGTAGCCTTTATGACATAGTTGGCTGATACTCAACAGATTAAAATTCAGCCCTTCAACATAAGCTATATCTGCGATTTCTAATCCATTCTTCTTGATAGATCCAGTGCCTCTGATTTCCCTTGGAGCTTCATTTCCTCCAAATATAACTTTGGACCATCTCGACTCCTTGAAGTTTGATAAGTTCTTTTTATTCCATGTCATATGTCTGGAACAACTATTATCCATGTACCAAGTTCCTTGGCACTCTGTTGTTCCCTGAACCTGCAATCAAGAAAATCAAGTTTTAGGTACCCAAACATGTCTGGGTCATGAGGGGTCAGCACTATTAGGTGATCCAACCAACCTATAGCCAAATGATTTGACTCTAAGAGGTTTCCACCTATCATAATGAATCTTAGCAAATTGCTTTGGAGCTTTAAGCACATACATCTGTCTCTTTTGTCTGTATACATGTGTGTGTGCCTGTGCATTTGCCTTTCTTGGATATTATGGAAACTTGTGTGCATTATAGGCATTGTGCTTGGGTGCATATGTGTGCTGATTTCTTTACCTTGGGAATAACCTATGACGAGTCTAATGATGTCATTGCCACTTGGGCTTGTATCCCATAAGACTTGGCTGATATTTAATTTGGTGGTTCCAGTCAGCCTGTGTTGGGTAGCTTTTACCATTCCCTTCATATGGTTTCTTTTAGTGAAAGCTCTGGGGCCTTGTGCAGTTCTGCTTGGATTTCATAGAATATTTCCTATTTAGAGTCTGTTGATGAGCTTTTCTAAATTTTATTTCAGTTGCTCTCTCAACAAACTCAGCTGGTTTCTTCTTTCTTTTATAACCAAGACCAGCATGTGAGTGTGATTGTGTGTATGTGCAACATATGGTGCTTTTGGCTTCTGGATTCCCCCATTTGTTGAGCATCCTTTTTCTAATACCACTCTTGGAGTTTGTGCATTGACAAATGAATTAAAACCTATGCTTTGACCTTAGCAATTTAAGCCTTTAACTCCTTATTCTCATCAGCTATGTGACTAAGAGTACTCAAGTCTTCAATCAACTGTGAGTTTTGGCACTTGAGTTGGCTGTTTTCCTCATTTAAAATTGTGTGTGAAGATTTTATGTGCTCAAAATATTTTATCATTTTGCCGAATGAATCATAAAGATCTATAGGTGATGAAGTGTGTGTGTGTGTGTGTGTGTGATTAGAACTATCATCTAGAATGTGAGCTAGATGATTTAGAATTTACCTCATCTTCATGTTCCTTAGCCATGAGACATATCAATGCCACTTCTTCAGTGTCTGAAGAGTAGTCAGCTTCATAGTTGTCTGATTCAACAGTCTCCTTGCACTGCACCGGTCAGTGTCGGTCATGACCATTGTGGCTTTCTTTATTTCTTATCTTCTTTCCCTGAAGACATTCCTATCCTCTTCATTTCTATATTTGTTGACAGGTGGATAAGGGCACTCAACTGCAAAATGACTTGCTTTTCTGTAATTCCAACACAGATTTTCAGCGTTCTTGGTCTCAGCTCTTTTGGGGGTTCTTTCTTCCTTTCCGTTGGAATGAGCTGAATGTCTTCTGGAGGGTTCACCCTTCTTTCTTTTGTAGTTCTTATTAAAGAACTTTTAGAATCTTTTAGTCATTTGGGCTATTTTCTTTTTGTCTATGATGTCCTTGGATTCTGCATTGTTTGATTCTCCAACCACAAGAGCATTTGTCTTTGGCACAACTGTTTCATCTTGCTCTTTTCTTCTAAGATCAAATTAATAATCCTTGATATATGAGAATATCTCATGGTTGGAAATCTTTGTTATGTCCATCGAATGTCTGAGGGCCATTATTTTCATTTCCCACTCAGTTGGGAGAGATCTGAGTATTTCCATACACATTTTCTTCTGTATATATTCTTTGTGAAGAGTTGAAAGTTCATTTGTGATCTCTGTAAATATGGCATCCAGCTGATCGAGTGATTCACCAGCTAGCATTTTGAAGTTTTTGAACTTCTGTACATCAACAATGAACTTGTTCTCTTTTATTTGCTCCGAGCCTTCGTAAACAAGAGTTAGCTTTTCACATATCTCATTAGCAGTCCTGCTAGATTTAACTCTATTAAACATTTCTTTATCAAGAGTTTTATATAAAATGTCCTTGGCCACATTGTCCAATTTACATCTTTTTTGATCTTCATTGGTCCATTCGCTTCTGGTTTTTCAACAATGGCAACTCTTTTAGCAGCATCATCCTCAGCAGCTCTTACAGATGTGTTCACCTTGGTGAATTTTATGGGTCCATCATCTATAACAAACCACATTTTATCATGAAAAGCTAAGAGATGTGCCTACATGTGAATTTTTCAGTCATCAAACTCTTCTACAGTAAACATGGGAATGGGAGATACATTTGCTTCTATGATAAAAACCTTTTAAAAGAAAATTTGAAAAAAACACTTTCAAGTGTTGATCTTTTCAATGATCGAGATCTAGTTCAGTAACCAGTGTGGAAGATTCTTTGAGCCAACCGCTCTGATACCAGTTGTAGGTCCCAAAAGGTGTCATTTAAGTCTAGAAGGGGGACGGTTGAATAGAATTAACCAAATTTTTTAATTTTAAATTAAATCAAAGTTTTACAAGTAAACAACTAAGTCTTTTGGAAGACAGCTGGGTTCAACCTCAATAGGAGAGTTAACCACTCAACAGATTCGCGTGAGCTGCTGATAGAGTAACTCAACTGAGTGAAGTGAGTTTCTAGAAATTCAGTTTACTTGGTTTTTACAGCAGAAGTCTTACATCCTTTTTAGAAAATGGTTTTGAACGCTTGTTTTATGTTGAGTTATTATCAGTTTAGTAAGAAAATACAAATCAGCAGAATAAATATGCAAAAATAAAATGTTGAAAGTAAATAACACAGAAATTTTATAGTGGTTCGAGGATGGGGTAATTCATCTACTCCACTCTTCTCCAACTACTGAAGGTAATTCACTAATGCAACAGTCGTGTTATAAAAAGGATAGAACAATCTGAGTCAACCTTAATCACACAACTGACTTCACTCCTAAGACTCAGCTTCTTCGTAAGGTAGCTGCCTCACTACTTCAAATCTTCAAACCCTTAGGACTTGATCACACAGCCTTCCGTTGGATTTAAAACAAGCTCTAGCTTGAAACTAATTGCACGTCCTTCACCACGTGAAAGTGCAAACCCCTTGTTCTTGAATAACAAAATTTCCTCTTCAATAGGTTGAAGCTTTCTTCCTTCATTCACATAATGTATTGGTTAGAATTACTTCGTGAGTTTAGGCTTGAGGATTTAAATGTATAGCTTGAGAGAATATTTGTTGTTTCTTGCTTGAATGCTTAAATTGTCTCTTTTGTCAAGTATATCTTCTTTCTCTCATACTTTTGTTTAGCCTTTTATAGTGATAGTTTGAAAAGGTGTCCATTGAAGAGATAGCCATTTATGAAACTTCACTTCTTGGTCGTTGGCTTGTCTTATTGTGCAGCTTTTGGTGGGGACATTTCCTAGTTTAATGTTCTCTGCAGCTTTTCAGAGAACTGCGTATTAGTGGGTTGCCATTGGTTTATTCTCTTTGCACGCTTCTGGGTTGAGCAATTTTCTGTTGCAGCATGTACTTATTACTAAAATAAGTATGCTCCTTGACTTTAGTGCAACAGACTTTTTTCAGTTAACTTGATTTCAACAGCTGCTTTACCCCTTTACTAGTCTTCTCTTTTATTCTTGGATGACTCAAATGTAAGTCTACTAAACGACACAACTTCTTTACTTGACTGAAATTCTTCTTCGATACTCAGTTGTGACACAACTGAATCATCCCTGCAATTCTTCAGTCAGTCTTCTGCGATGTTCAACTCTGCTGAATCAGCTAATTTCCTATGTATTACATAGTTGAAATACAATAGAAAATGGGGTGTCAACTTTCTAATATAAATTTTTATGCATTATCAAAATCTATACAGATAAATTTCCTAACACTATTATTCAAACAAAGCTACCTCAAAATCTTAAAGATCCGGGGAATTTTTCTATCCCTTGTGAAATTGGAGGTTCTTGCTTTAATATAATGTTGTGTAATTTAGGAGCAAATATTAATCTTATGCCTCTTTCAATTTTCAGGATACTTGGATTAGGTGAAATAAAGCCCACGCTATCACACTACAATTAGTGGATGGATCCGTGATTTATCCGAAGGGGTCGATAGAGGATGTTTTGGTAAAAGTTGATAAGTTCATCTTCCCAGTGGATTTTATTGTTTTAGACATGGAGAAGGATAAGGATGCACCGTTGATTTTGGGATGACCATTCATAGATACGAGGAGAACACTTATTGATGTCCAAAAAAGAGAACTGACACTACGGGTAAATGACGAGCATATCTTATTTTTTATCATATAACACGGTCTTTCCAAAAGGATATCAAACAATGCAACTTGATTGTGGTCAAAACATCAAATTTAGCGAATGAACAGGTACCTTCACACGACCTGCCCATGCGAACTGACACAAACATGAACAATACACATGGACACGAGTTGTGATTTCACATGACCCAATCGTGCGAACTGCTCCCTCACGTATAGATTTGAAGGACAAACTCCCTCCTTTTCCCTAATACGAGCCCCTTCCCGAGTATTTTTGCTATGCATTCTTGGGAACAAGTGAGACCCATCTTGTAATAGCTTGATCTTACACTACCCGTTTTGCCAATATAGTTCATGCATTTTATGTGTTACTAGCATTAACATTGGCTTGTGTGTAATTTATTTTATTCTATATGGAATGACTTATAAAATTACAAGATACAATATATATTATCTTATAAATGAAAACAAATCGAAAGACGTCACTGTTTGACTTAATTTTTGGGTTGCTCATCTACTTACTAGAATGGAACTAATTCCTTATCCACTTTTATATCTAGGAGTACTATATGCTAGTTATATATATATATATATACACCCCTATATATATGCAACTAAGAGATCTGACTAACAAGTATATGCAGATAGGTACTATTGCCATACATGTGTGCAAGTGTAATGTATATAATTAATTATAATAGCCTAACCCACTTAAGTGATACATATGTATAATATATAATAGTTATACCATCACCGCCTTAAATGGGGGGAAGGGATAAACGTAATTGTTTTTAAGACACACACTCGTACACGTGTAAGGCAAATGAAAGAAAGAAACAGATGGAGAGGAATAAGCAAGCTGCCCAAAAAAAATAGTAAATGAAAGAGAGAAAGAGAGGAGAGAGTACAATGACAAGCTTGAGAAAGAAAAGATAAAAGATCCCGTCAAAACACTGGTCAGTGCGTGCACATCCCGCGGTTTACCTTGGCGGCAGCAATGAGGAGCCGGAGCTGTTGTCCTCAGGCATAGTCAGGCGTAAGCCTGGAAGCTAAGTTATCAAAAAAAAAAAAAAAAAAAAAAGAAAAGATAAAAGATTACAAAAGAAGAAGAAAGAATGAGAGAAATGAAAGAAAATGAGAAGGGAAAAAAATATTAAGGGAGAGAGGAGAGCAGAAGCAAGTTCAGGAAATTAGCACAAATCTTCAGTAATTGTTTTATTTCTCAAATTAATTTATTAACATTTGATTTATTTGAAAATTGGGGGAGTACAATATAATAATATTAGACAATTTTATAGTTGACTTATATATTTAAATTTTACAACTATAGTAACTTGAATAAAGTTACTCTTAACAGTTGATTAATTATATATAAAAATAAAATGGAAGATTAATGTTACAAGATTAGTGTTATAAGTTGATAAGTGGTCTTCATGAGTATCTTTCTTTTGTTTAACTTAGCTAGTCGTAATGATACAAGATTAATGTTAATGTTGATTTTGGTCTAATTATGTGTTGAATATGAGAAGTCATGCATTTGGATTATATATAATGAATTGGTGTTTTAAGTTTTCTTTTTTAAAAAATAATATATGAAAAATGACATTTTAATGAAATTGTGCAGGTCCAGTACATGTGCTGTGTCTAATTTAGAAAATGAGGACTAAACTAATCTGGGTAGATGATTTCGAGATTCTTGATACTTAGTTAAACATGATATTTGAGGTCTTTTAGGAGATTGTGTATAATAAACTTGTTGATTGAGTGATTAAAAATAATACCTTGAATTATGACAGATTATTCACATGTAATGTTTGGAAGTTATGGTTAAAAGAATCTGTAAGTGAGGTACACCAGGACAAGGTAAGTGAAAATCTATCTGCAACTACAATGCATAAATATAGTATTTCCTGGTTTATCGATGTTAAATATGATTCTTGTATCTTGATGGATGCATTATGGAGACCTTGATGTTCATATATTGCTTGATGGATATTGGAGTGTGGTGATTATTGTTGCATTGAGCATGTCATTCATTGGCATTTGCACGTGCATGCATAACATATAAGCATTGTTGAGATGATGCATATGCACAACATGACTTTTTGAGAGAAAAGATTTTCGTTTGCCACTGCTAGTGCACCGAGGCATGCGAGGCGTGCTTTATGATATGTTTTGGGGATCAGTGGGTGTTACTTCTCGGAGGATCATAGAGGTTGACAGGGGGTGTGCCTCTGATGGTCACGAGGGGGCGGACCACTTGACTGTGCCCTTATTGACACGTCAGGGGGAAGACTCCTGAGGGATCATTGGGGAAGACAGGGGGTGGACCTCAGGTTGTCCCAGGAGATGGCCCTAGGCGGTGTCAATTTGATTATGGCCATGTGATTAATGATATTGTGTTGAGCTCTTCCCGTTGCATAGCAGGTGGGCCAAGGGCCCAGTAAAAGAAACTGATTTTGAGTAAAATACCTTGGTGCATAAACATGAATCAGTGGCATAATAGATTTGGAATGCACCGCATGTATATTGGTTTATTCCTTTGGCATACATGATTTTCGCTTACTAAGCATTAGCTCACGTAGTTCATGCATTGTAGGTGACCTGTTGATTCTCGATTGGATGGACTTACTGGACAGGCTGTTGGGGCTTCTACAGGTTTTTGGGGATCTTGTACATGGATGACGACCTGTCGGGCGTGCTTTTGGGTTCATTTTGGTTTTGCTTCTATTGGGTTATATGTATGACTTATAATGTTTATAACTTTCGAAACCCTACTATAAATATATGTAAATAGTGTCTTTGGTTTTGAGTCATAAAGCTTGTATATGTAGTCCTCTTGTTTACTTTGAGACAAGGTTAATCGCCTTTTTGTTTTAAATGGTAAACTTTTTATTGTTGCGTACATGAGTTATTTTGTTGTTGTCCGTTTTTAAATTTATATAGGGAAAGAAAGAAAAAAGAAAAAAAATTGCACGTTTTAAATAGAGTTTGTGGTCGAGTATACTATTTAAATAGTTTCTTGTAGTAGTAATAGGGGTGGCCGTCACAGAGTGGTATCAAAACCCGACTATAGGTTCTGTAGACTGTCCATGCGCATTAACTCAGGACTTGTGGAGCACAGTCATGCCAGTAAATTTTATATTACTGTAAAGTGTTGTATATCTTTGGTTTGTTTTATGCACTACATAATTATATTAATCATGCGATATAGGGATTGCAATCATTTTTAAGATGTGAAATTATAAATTGTAAGTGACAGTCCTAAACACTCCTGCAAATCTACTTTTTGCTTAAGGACTGTCCAATCTGCGTCCAAGATAGTGCGGTAAAATATAGGTGGTAAATCATTCGGGTGATTGCAAAGAATGTTTTGGTGTATTAAATTTAATTGTATTGTAAATTGAGTTCTAATATAATCAAAGAAATTTGTTTTCTGAGGTTGGACATCAAAGGTTATTGAAGGTAAAATTATTAGTAGCTTATTTCACCACCACTTAACTTAGACGAGTCAAAGTTGAAGGATCAATTTAAAAATGAAAGATAAATTAAATCAGATTATTAAAATCACAGAGAATAAGTTCAATGCCAAAAGAAAATATATGACGATCCTTTAGGATTGGGAAGAGAAACCCTAGTGAGAAACTAGATAGGGACTTTCGCGTGAAAAAAAAAAATCACATCAAAATAGAGGATGCAGTAAATTAAGGATATCCAACATCGCCGGAACATCGTCCAATGCTTCAGTAGCTATTACCAGTTAACCTTATTACCAGTAGAACTATAATCTGATTTTATTTACATATTTTAGGTAGTGAAAGGATATGTATAGAAATAGGTTAGTCTTTCATTTGTAAGAGTTGGTCTTGAACTAACTACTATCTTATTTGAGGTACTTATGATGGTCACCTCACTACAACATAAATGAGATTAGGTAACACAAATTTTGTAGCACTTTTTACATAAGGTACATATGTAACACGTGTTTGTAACACTTTTTACATTACAATATTTATGTAACACTTTTGTAGCACTTTATCAATATGTAACACTTATATGTAACACTTTTATATAAGTAACACTTTTTAAGTATCACTTTTTTTTGTTATTTCTTTTGTAACGCAAATAGGTAACATTTTATCAATATGTAACGCTTATATGTAACACTTTTATATAATTAACACTTTTTAAGTATCAGTTTGTTTTTGTTATTTCTTTTGTTTTGCAAATATGTATCACTTTATTTAAGAAGCACTCTTGGCAACACTATATTTTATTTGATTGTAATTCTATTTAAGCTATATTTTAGTAACACAAAATTATATAACTATCATTAAATCATGTCAAAGATTTATTTAATTAATTGATGTCACCAAACCTAAAAATTGTAGACATCATGTACTCTGTTTTTTTAACCGGATTTTTGTTTTATTTTTACAATGTATTTTAGTTTTGCTTTTATTTTTTTATTTTTTACGAAGGCAATTAGTTCCGTCTTAATAACGATGGAAAATGCGCATGTATATAGTTTATTATTATTATTTATTTATTTTTAAATATTTACTAACTGAGACCAATTTCATCGTTAAACCTTTTTTTTTTTTTTTAGTTTTTTAAAAACTTTACCAATGAAAATTGATGTTGTCGGTAATTACATAGGAATTTTTGCCGTCGGTAAATTATTTTTTCGTTATTTTCTTTATTATTTAATTTTTTTTGTTAAAAGTTTTTTATCTGTCGGTAAATTAATTTTATATTTTTATATATTTTTTTATTTTTACCCAATGAATATTTATCAGTCCGTAAATTTATTTTATATATTTTTGATATTTTTAATTTGTTGTGTCCTTTAATATATAATATAATATGATTTTCAAACTATATACTATACAATATAAAATTTGATATATACAGTGTATAATATAATTTAATACATATATTATAAAATATAATCTTTACTATATAAAATATATTATGTATACATATAATATATATATATATATATATATATGTGTGTGTGTGTGTGTGTATGTGTATATATAAAACAAAGCAAAAATTATAATAAGAATCAACTTAGCTTAGTGGCAAATTGCCACTTCCATACATAACAGGTCGTGGGTTCAAATCTACTTGGTAGCAAAAAATAGTATTTCTACGAAGTGCTATAAAAAAAGTGTTACATAAGATTCATCTGTAACACTTTAGAAATATTTTTTTTAAGTGTTACAAATATAAAAAGTGTTACAAATAAGTGTTTCCTAAGATTCATATGTAACACTTTAGAAATATTGATTCAAAGTGTTACCAATAGAAAACTTAATGTAACACTTAGAAAAAGTGTTACTAAAAGTGCTACCTTAGACTATAGGTAGCACGGGCAAGTACAACGCCATAAAAGTGTTGCCTATTGTCTATAGTAACAATTATGGCCATTAAGTAACATTTTTTGAGTGTTACCTAATGTCATTTATGTTGTAGTGCATATATATATATATCTGTTAGAAATTTGGCTGTTTGATTTTATGTAAACCGTGCTAAGTTACCCCGACAAATAGATAGAAAAAAAATAGATAAAAAAAAAAGTTACCCCGACAAATATGACTACGAACCATATACTTCAACTGAAAGTTGGAGAACCTTAAATGAAATTATTGTTCATTTTTGACAAGGAATTTAAAGTCAAGTGAGCCTCTTGAGTAGACCAAAATACACGAGCATGTCGAGTAGAAGGGTAAATCTTATTTTGTACAAGTTATTGTGATTAAGATAAAAGTATTTCAAAATATATATAGATAGTCAATACTAGGATTTCTTAGATAAATTGAGAAGAGTTACTATGATTTTGATAATTGAGTTTGAGTGGTGATCTCTTTTGGTTTTCTCTTGTGTACTAGTTGATTAGTGGCCAAATTGTTTTTATAAACTTGATATTTGTGGATAAGTTTATGGAGATATTCATTGTTCCTAATGAATAAGGTGTTAATAGTCTCATATGGGTAAGTTATGGTGGTATTCACTAATGATATCTTGGCGCACACATGATAATAATTTTTTAAAAAAAAAGAGAGAGATTTAACCGATACGTAAGGATATGATGTTAGAAACCCTGAATAAAAAAATATATAAGTAAATAATAACATATATATATATATGTTCAATTAAAATTGTGATCTTTTGGGTATGCAACACCATATGATATTAGACTAGTGATTCTAGATAAAGTCCACGTAAATACGTTAAATCTTGAGGCCATATAAAAAAAACAATTAAATAAATAAATAGCAATGTGATAGAACGTATGTATGAGCTTTCTTAGGTCAATGATAATAATGGGTATTCATATAAACTATCTTTTTGGGTCTTGTCCATACATCACTTTAAGTACGTGTATATGATAATGGGATATTTAGTTGAATCAAAATAAAAACCTTCTAATTATATAGGAAATTAATATATGCTGAGTGACTAATTATATTAATTTTAGGTAATTGATGTGTGCCGAGTAACTAATTACTTATTTCCTATAATGGTGTTATCATTGGATTTCGATACATGCTGATACAAGATGATATAATTACTCGAACTCTTCATACCTACTAGATATATTCCATAATGCATATCTCATTTAAGAATATATCATTAATAAATGAATATATGTATATATCCACATACAACTAGTGTCATCAGAATGAAGTGTCTTACATAGCTGGAATTCAAGCCAACTTTATGAAATAAATTATTGTTGAATAGAGACTGCAAAGGTTAAACTTGAGTAAATGGTATTGTTTGCTGCTGATACTTTTGTTGAATAGATTTTAGTTAATAAAGCTTTAATTCCTATAATGCAAATAATCTAGGGTCGAATTCACGTGGAAATACTTCAATGTTTTTTGTAATACACTAGAAGATTGGATTTGAATATAGGCAATATGAAATTTCATAACTTTGTTGTGGGTAATAGTCATATGATTCCTTTTTTTGGGTTTATCGAATAGTGACACGGTATTGCAATCTTAAAGTCATATGTAATTTGGTACTGAAAGAGATTGTATCGAGTCAACTTAAGGTTTTAGGGACATTGATTAATTTTTGTTATTTCTCATAGAGTAGTTCAATGGTTGAGCTTGTGCATTTCTTACTACCACTTATTAATGGAGTTCTAAGTACATGTGTACCTATATAAGTCAAGAGGATCTATATATTTTGTTTTACTTATACTTTCTAGAGAAACCTAATCATTTTATCTTTTTGTCTAAAAGAGGTTGCATTAATCATTCAAAAAAGAGAGGGGGAACAACATGGACAAATTGAAAGAACGATCTCAATTATAGGATGCTTTAGTGGTTTTTCAGTATATCATGGTAAGTAGGACTGAATCATTTTTCTTTTATTCCCTTTAAGAAACATGGGGTTGCTATATTATAAAGATAGAAACATTCTTCTACAAATTACATAGCTCTATGGCTAACTCTTGGTATTTTATATATGTACTAATATTCATTCAAATCATATCTAGCCCAAAGCGCAAGATATCACGCTAATAAAATCAGAGCTTATACTTTCTTCTATACAAGACTTTAAAAGAAATTATTCCAAGTAGTAGTCTCATAGCTTTTTATTCTACAAATTCCACCAATAGAATGATTCAGTCCTACTTACCATGATATCTTTGAAAAACCACTAAAGCATCCTATAATTGAGATCGTTCTTTCAATTTGTCCATGTTGTTCCCCCCCATGAAAAACCACTAAAGCATCCTATAATTGAGATCGTTCTTTCAATTTGTCCATGTTGTTCCCCCCCTCATGATATACTAAAGTATATCATGGTAAGTAGGACTGAATCATTCTATTGGTGGAATTTGTAGAATAAAAAGCTATGAGACTACTACTTGGAATAATTTCTTTTAAAGTCTTGTATAGAAGAAAGTATAAGCTCTGATTTTATTAGCGTGATACTGAAGCGCTTTGGGCTAGATATGATTTGAATGAATATTAGTACATATATAAAATACCAAGAGTTAGCCATAGAGCTATGTAATTTGTAGAAGAATGTTTCTATCTTTATAATATAGCAACCCCATGTTTCTTAAAGGGAATAAAAGAAAAATGAGTAATAAATTTTGAGGAGAAAGCAAAGCTCAACTTTAGGTACATCAATTGGTAAGTACGGTGAAAGTATTGAGGACTTTATCATTTACTACAAAACACTTTGGATTTATTGTGTTTCAAGAGCTCATGATTGAGAACTTAATGTTGTAAATTCTTTGATATTACAAAGAAGGAACTAAAAGAGCTAAAAATGAAATTTGAGTTATGAAGAAATATCCGTAGATATTTTACCATACTAAATTAAGAAACCAAGAAACAGATTTAATTTGATGAAGGTTGACTGATTAGAAGAAACCATTTGGGAGGGGGAGAGAGAGAGAGAGAGAAGTCAAAATGGCTGATAACTATCGACGACTCTCATGGTAAGCGAAATTTCGAGGACGAAATTTTATAAGGAGGGGAGAATGTAATACCCTAATCTTACACTACCCGTTTTGCCAATATAGTTCATGCATTTTATGTGTTACTAGCATTAACATTGGCATGTGTGTAACTTATTTATTCTATATGGAATGAGTTATAAATTACAGGATACAATATATATTATCTTATACATGAAAACAAATCGAAAGACGTCACTGTTTGACTTAATTTTTGGGTTGCTCATCTACTTACTAGAATGGAACTAATTCCTTATCCACTTTTATATCTAGGAGTACTATATGCTAGCTATATATATATATATATATATATATATATATATATATACACCCCTATATATATGCAACTAAGAGATCTGACTAACAAGTATATGCAGATAGGTACTATTGCCATATATGTGTGCAAGTGTAATGTACGTATATATTTAATTATTATCGCCTAACCCACTTAAGTGATACATATGTATAATATATAATAGTTATACCATCACCGCCTTAAATGGGGGAAGGGATAAATGTAATTGTTTTTAAGACACACACTCCTACATGTGTAAGACAAATGAAAGAAAGAAACAGATGGAGAGGAATAAGCAAGCTGCCAAAAAAACAAATAGTAAATGAAAGAAGAGAGAGAGAGAGAGAGAGAGAGAGAGAGAGAGAGAGAGGAAATAGTACAATGACAAGAGAAAGAAAAGATAAAAGATAAAAAAAAAAGAAGAAAGAAAATGAGAGAAATGAAAGAAAATGAGAAGGAAAAAAAAATAAGGGAGAGAGGAGAGCAGAAGCAAGTTCAGGAAATTAGCATAAATCTTCAGTAAGTGTTTTATTTCTCAAATTAATTTATTAACATTTGATTTATTTGAAAATTGGGGGAGTACAATATAATAATATTAGACAATTTTATAGTTGACTTATATATTTAAATTTTACAACTATAGTAACTTGAATAAAGTTACTCTTAACGCTAAGTTGATTAATTATATATAAAAATAAAATGGATAAGTGGTCTTCATGAGTATCTTTCTTTTGTTTAACTTAGCTAGTCGTAATGATACAAGATTAACACAAGATTAATGTTAATGTTGATTTTGGTCTAATTATGTGTTGAATATGAGAAGTCATGCATTTGGATTAAATATAATAATTGATGTTTTAAGTTTTCTTTTTTAAAAAAAATATATATGAAAAATGACATTTAATGAAATTGTGTGTACATGTGATGTGCCTAATTTAGAAAATGAGGACTAAACTAATCTGGGTAGATGATTTCGAGATTCTTGATACTTAGTTAAACATGATATTTGAGGTCTTTTAGGAGATTGTGTATAATAAACTTGTTGATTGAGTGATTAAAAATAATACCTTGAATTATGACAGATTATTCACATGTAAGGTTTGGAAGTTATGGTTAAAAGAATCAGCAAGTGAGGTACACCAGGACAAGGTAAGTGAAAATCCATCTGCAACTATAATGCATGAATATAGTATTTCCTGATTTATCGATGTTAAATATGATTCTTGTATCTTGATGGATGCATTATGGAGACCTTGATGTTCATATATTGCTTGATGGATATTGGAGTGTGGTGATTATTGTTGCAGTGAGCATGTCATTCATTGGCATTTGCACGTGCATGCATAACATATAAGCATTGTTGAGATGATGCATATGCACAACATGACTTTTTGAGAGAAAAGATTTTCGTTTGCCACTGCTAGTGCTCCGAGGCATGCGAGGCGTGCTTTATGATATGTTTTGGGGCTCAGTTGGTGTTACTTCTCGGAGGATCATAGAGGTTGACAGGGGGTGTGCCTCTGATGGTCACGAGGGGGCGGACCACTTGACTGTGCCCTTATTGACACGTCAGGGGAAGACTCCTGAGGGATCATTGGGGAAGATAGAGGGTGGACCGCAGGTTGTCCCAGGAGATGGCCCTAGGCGGTGTCAATTTGATTATGGCCATGTGATTAATGATATTGTGTGAGCTCTTTCCGGTGCATAGCAGGTGGACCAAGGGCCCAGTAAAAGAAACTAATTTTGAGTAAAATACCTTGGTGCATAAACATGAATCAGTGGCATATTTGGAATGCACCGCATGTATATTGGTTTATTCCTTTGGCATACATGATTTTCGCCATCGAGCATTAGCTCACGTAGTTCATGCATTGTAGGTGACTGTTCATTCTCGATTGGATGGACTTCTTTGGGACATTTGTTGGGGCTTCTACAGGTTTTTGGGGATCTTGTACATGGATGACGACCTGTCGGGCGTGCTTTTGGGTTCATTTTGGTTTTGCTTCTATTGGGTTATATGTATGACTTATAATGTTTATAACTTTCGAAACCCTACTATAAATATATGTAAATAGTGTGCTGGTTTGAGTCATAGGCTTGCATATGTAGTCCTCTTGTTTACTTGCAGACAAGGTTGACTGCCTTTTTGTTTTAAATGGTAAACTCTTTATTGCTGCGTACAGGAGTTAATTTGTTGTTGTCCGTTTTTATATTTATATAGGGAAAGAAAGAAAAAAAAAAAAAAATTGCACGTTTTAAATGGAGTTTGTGGTCGAGTGTACTATTTAAATAGTTTCTTGTAGTAGTAATAGGGGTGGGCGTCACACCTCTAATGGCGGAGGAGCTTTTTTTTTCCATTGAAGGTGCGAAATTGCATGGACACTTTGACGATTCTCAAGCAAAAGTATTTGAACTGATGAAAAGAATGGAGCAATGGCAAAGTGGTCAAAGCCACTATCCTCCACCACCTCCACCACAGTAGATAAAGTAAGTATGTATCGCGTTTCCCTTTCCTTGATAACTTCCTTGTATTTTTCGGACGTAAAACGATTTAAGTTTGGGAGGGGTTGTCAAGAATGCACGATAGTGTACGATTGCATATTTTCATATAGGTTGCATGTAGACTCATATAAAATTTGCATAAGTATTGTTTTTATTTATTAGGCACGTTTATTGCTCTAGCATGTTTATTTCTTCTGTCTGAATTTGAAGAGTCATGGAAATAGAATGGAGTTTCTTTTGTGTTTTTTTACCGCAAATACTTGAATTTATGAGGAGACATACTTGGTAAGCATGTATTGAACTCGAGAAAAGATTTATGTTGTTTATGGAGTATTGATTAAGAATGTTGGATATTATAAGCATTATGCGAATTATAAGCTTGTGAGCATTCGTGCCTATTACTGCTTTTATCATATGCAGTCTTTTTTTTGCTGAGTGTGTCAATCATGTTGTTTGAACTTTAGAACTTGTATTGATATTTTTATTGAAACCATGTGTGTGTGCAATTTTTGGAAAATGATCTAAGGCCATATTTTAAGCCTATTTAGCCTAAAAGCCTGCCTATGAACACTTGATTCCCTAGTTAGCCAATTTGAACCTTAACCTTGATTTTTATTGTCATTTGAGCCATAACTTGACATATCTTTATCCCAAAACTTGAGCTTATAGAGATAAAAACATTGAGAAAATATGTGGTTTAATTGTGTAAAGAAGATTGGTTAGAGGGATGAGATGTGAATAGGTGAAGAAGGGTAGCTCGAAGAAAAATAAATGAAGAATCAAGCTTATGAGAAAAATCGAGCTTATGAAGAAAAATCAAGAAAATGGAGCCTAAGGCAAAAGAAAGAAGGCAATGGACAAAGAATGAAAAAAAAGAAAAAGAAAGGGTTAAATAAGAAGTATGGAGTTAAAGTGAAATAACAAGTAGATACTTCTTAGATAAAGTGGATTGGGGATTTGAAGTTGCTAATACTTATAGTTCTATTTGCTTAACTTTGAGTTACATAAACCATATTTTCCTACCCTAACCAAAGGGCCTACATTACAACCAAATGAGAAAGTCCTTTTTTATTCTTAAATTATGTAAACTTGAGTGGTGGAAATATGAAACGATTTGCAAGCTTATGGTAGTTCTACAACATTGAATTCATTTTAGAGTATACACATCCCTATTTACTTTGAGAGTGTAAGTGATACACTTATCTGGTGAGTCGTGATGTCAAATAACTGTACAAATTTTGATTGTGGATAATTTGTAATTGAGAATATTTTCAGAATGAATTACATGTTAGCTAAGGAATGGATCTTAATGTGACTTTATATTTGTGGGGTTCTCGTTAGGGGTATTCATTCATTCAAACCGAACCAACCAAAGCAAAAGTTCGATTAACTGAAATTTTGGTAACTAAAACCTTTAACCGAAAATCAAGCCGAAATTGCCAGTTTGAATTGGTTGAAACCAAATTTAATTTTTAGTTTTTCGGTTTGGTTTACGGTTAACCGAAATATTTATTAAATAATACCCCCAAAAAAATTGAATCATTGTCAGTACAGTAACAAAAAGAAAATAAATTAACAAATGATTCATAATAACACATCCATAAACAATACATAAATCAGATTAACAAAACGTTTCCCATGCATAAATCAAACTAATTAATGCACAAGAAATTCATATATCAGTTTGGATAATGCTAGAACAAGTCTACACTCTTTTTTATTACTAATTTCGGAAAGAGGGGGAGGTGGGCGGTGGAAGTTTGGCTTCACTTTTTTGTGGCCTTAACGCAAGTCTGCACTCTCTTGATGCTTCTCAACAAATGATAAAAGTCGGAAATTTTGTTTAAACATAAAACACAAGAAATGAAAAGAAAAGAAAAAGTTTGGTTTTTGGTTCGGTTCGGGGAACCGAATTTTAAAACCAAAATCTGACCAAAAACAAAAATTTTGAAAAATGATAAACCGAAAATTGAGCGAATATTTTGGTTCGGTTTTCGGTCGAACCGAATTTTCGGTTTTAGTTCGATTCGGTCGGTTAATCAAACTGTGAACACCCATAGTTCTCGTGTTGTGTAATCTACCCCATTGCATGCGATTATTTTTCTCAAGGACGAACAATGGTTTAAGTTTGGGGGGATTTGATAAGTGTTAAATATGCATGCCTTTTGAGGTATATTTGGGCATATAATTGATACATTTGCATGTATATTAAGTGTGTTTATGTCAGTTTCTCTTATTGGGCGTGAAACTGCATACTCTTGTGTACCTTTGTTGGAAACAGATCTATATTTGAAGGATATTTGCAAGTTTCTTCCAAAGCTTGAAAGTTTAAAATACTTCATATTCACTGTAGGTTCGATTTTTGCAAGTTCTGCTATGTCGAATCTGTAAAGTTGTTGTATCTTAGAGATGATTGCCGAAACCGTTAGCACTTAGTACGAGGCAATTTCGTCTTTCAGAGAAAGTATCAAATACTAGTCTTGACTCTAAACAAAACTATGTCCCGTTTTCTGTATCTTATACACTTAGCCATTTTCTTGTTAAAAAATAGTACCACCTAAACAACAAAATGTTACGTCAAGGACTTACCCTCTCCTCCGCCGCTTGACCGACTTGGTCAGTAGCCTAAGGGCACCCACGATCCTACTTAGTTCTCCCAAATGAACGGCCAAGCCAATCAAGAAATTCTCATGCTAATCAATACCAATCAGGCGGAGGATCATCAGTCGTTAAGAAAGAGAAAGGCAGACGTCCGAGAAGTAACCAATTACTACCAAAGAACGAGGATCACTAATGTGAAAGAAGGTCCATATCCTGGTCTCTTCTCCTTTTTCTAATCAGGACGTAGATCAAATTGTATACCCAGACTTAGACATGTTGGTCATCACGACCCTTGGGCATCTCAGTTCACAGAATCCTAGTATACTCCAGGAGCCATCCAACCGTCACTTATGTTCAGGACTTCAAAAGGATAAACATTGATTCAAGCTTCGTGCGACCATGTAATGATAACATATTAGGCTTGGAGTAGAGAGGATCCACAATTGGCGAAGTCGACTTGCCCATTCAGTTCAGGTGGGGACAATCAAAAGAACTTTGATGACCCCATTTAAGATTATAAACACAGATTTTGAGTACAATCTCATCATTGGTCTCCCTGTATTGTACCACTTGAAAGTGAACTTGTCCATCTATCACTATTTTGTAAAATTCCCGACACCGGAAAGAGAAGGAGTTCATTGGGGGAACTAGAGAGAATCAAGGGAATGCCACCTTAAGATTTGGCCAACATAGATCAATGCCATTGAAAATGGTTGTAGGATGAATCATTCATCCCGCCTAGAAACTGAACAAAAAAGGGAGTTGAAACCTATCGAAACCAAGTAGAACGAGCAACCGACTTTAGAGAAAGAACCTGGTAGGCGACTAGGGAAAGAGTCGATGGAAGAGAATGAGCCTCTAGAGCTACTCGGCCAGAAAAATGAAAAGGGCAGAACAAGAAAAGAAAGTAAGCAGAACTGATTGAATAAGTTAACATAATAGATATCGATAAGCTGCATCCAGGCCAACAACTTAAGATTGATTACCTCAAAGAACCTATTAGATCTGAATTGATTGCATTCCACGAAAACAATCTTAACGACTTTGGTTGGTCACATTCTGACATGCCTGGGATTAGAGTTGGCAATGGGCTGGGTCGGGCCAGCCCATCCCGAACCCTTCGGGCTTCTGCCGAATTTCGGGATGGGTTGGGCCAGCCCAATTTTGGTTGGGCCGCGAAAATGCTTGGCCCAGCCTAGTCCATGCATAAAACCTATGTACAAATTTTTGGGCCAGCCCGTCAGGCCATTCGGGCCGGGCTAAATAGGCCCGACTTTTTTCGGGTCTAAAATTTTGCAGCCTAGCCCAGCCCAAACCTCGAGTTGGCTGGGCCGGCCCGCAGCCGGGCTGGGTTTTTCCATCTCTACTTGGGATCGATCCAGAGCATGCCTGTCACCACCTCAATATTGACCTCACTTTTAAGCCAGTGATACAAAAAGAAGGAAATTAGGCCTGGATAGACAACAAGCCTTAGAATAAGAAGTTCACAAACGTTTGGACAATAATTTTATTAGGGAAGCGAAATACCTGAGATGGTTGGCTAATCTGGTCCTAGTTAAGAAGAATAATGGGCAATGGTGCCTCTGTATTGACTTCACCGACCTGAACAAAGCTTCCTAAAACATAGTTATCCTCTGTCGCACATCGACTATATGGTAGATGCAACCACCGGGCACGAATTAATGAGCTTTACGGATGCCTATTTGGGCTACAATTAGATTAGAATGCATCCAGGTGACGAGAAGAACACTTCTTTTTATTCTTCTTGAGTGTTATATTACTACAAAATGATGCCTTCCGGACTTAAAAATGTAAACGCCACCTACCAGAGGTTAGTCAACAAAATGTTCGAAAAATTAGTATGGATGTATATGTAGATGATTTGCTTGTAAAAACTATGTACGCTCTTGATCACGTTTCCGACTTGAATAAAAATGTTTAATATTTTGCGCAATTACAAGATGATTAAACCCACAAAAACGCACATTTGGAGTAAGGTTAGACAAATTTCTAGGCTATATGGTAACCCAAAGAGGAATAGAGGAACCTAGATGAAATCGAAGCTAAAATGGAACTTGAACGCCCAAGTTGCGCAAAACAAGTACAAAGTCTAACTGGCCAAGTAACCATCTTGAGTTAATTTGTATCCCAATCTACTGACAAATACAAACCCTTCTTTGAAATTATAAATAAACCAAGAATCTTGAATGGACCGAGTAAAGTCAAGAAGTATTCGAAAATCTTAAAAGAAATTTAGTCCCCATGCCAGTTCTTCAAAACCGAAATAGGATGAGGATCTATATCTTTACCTAGCCGTCTCCGAAATTGCAATCAACTTTGTTTTGATCTGATAGAAAACATGATTCAACATCCAGTAAATTATGTGAGCCAAGCCTTGCACGATACTGGGTTGAGATACCCTCATATGGAAAAGTTAGCTTACGCATTCGTCATGTCTTTCAGAAAATTGAGGCCTTACTTCTTCGAGCACCAAATAGTCATGCACCGGCCAGATACCTCTGGAAGGATGATAAAGTGGACGATCAAGCTCAGCCAGTTCAAAATCAACTATGAATCCCTAACAACCATCAATGGTCAAGCATTGGCGGATTTCGTAGCATAATTCACACTAGTCATAGAAATGTACACCGATGAAGAAGAAACTTGGCATCTTTACATCGATCAATCTTCAAATGTAGACTGAGCAAGGGGCAGGTGGTGCTAATCAACCCAGAACAAAAATGTTTCATCTCGGTCGTGTGTTTTCAGTTCCCTGAAACTAATAAAGAAGCATAATATGATGCTCTCCTAGCCGGTTTAGAGATGGCATCATCCATGGGTCTCAAACGATTACTCATTCATAGTGATTCACAGTTGATCGGTAATCAAATAAATGACGGCTGTAAAATCAGAGAACGAAAGTTACCCCATATGTGCAGCTTGCGAAGAGAGAACTCTCCAGACTTACAACTGAACTCTCCTACACCTTAGCGCAACTAACATCCAGTACGGGGCCGATTTGATGGAAAATGTGAAAGTAAGATACCAAGTCTCCCCAACCCTAAACATCACCAAAATCAATGTTTGTGCAAATACCCAATCACATTGGATGACACCCATTGTTTGGTACATATAAAAAGGACTCAAACCCCGAGAATAAAGCAGAAGCAAGATCCTTAAGGACCCAAGCCGCCAAGTAAACTATTTCAGACACGGGCACTATATAAAATAGGCTACTTGGTGTCGTTCTTAAGATGCATGTCAAAATAAGAGGCCAAGTACCCATTGAGGGAAGTTCATGGGGGAATCTATGGGATAGATGTCGGAGGTCAGTCATTGGCATGAATATTAATTTGACAATGATATTATTGGCCTTCCCTGAACTAAGATGATATCTCGCTAGTCAAGAAGTGCAAAAAATGATAGAGGTTCGCACCCGAGGTAAAATATCACCCCTAACAGCTCACATTAGTTTTCGGTCCATGGCCATTTGCCAAGTGGGGAATAGATCTAATCAGTCCAATCTCCACTGGCAAAAGGAGGTGAAGTATGCCATAAAATTAGTAGATTATTTCACAAAATGGGTAGAACGGAACCCTTAGCAAAAATTTCTGAGCAAAAAATAATCGACTTCATATGGAATTAATTGTGTGCCGCTTTATCATCCCCTAGTCGATGGTATCCAACAATGGGAAGTAGTTTGATAATAAAAAATTCAAGACATTATACGCAAATTGGCATTGTGAAAATTATTTTTCAACTCCATGCTATCCTCAATCAAACGCCCAGGTCGAAGATGTGAACAAAACCATCAAATACACCCCAAAACCTGACTTGAAGAATCAAAGGGGAATTGGCCTGAAGAACTCACAAGTGTTCTTTGGTCCTACAGAAGCACCCATCGATCAACCATAGGAGAAACTCCATTCGTGTTATCTTACGGGACCAAGGCGGTCATCCAGGTTGAGATTGGCGCTCCCACTTTCCGAGTAGCAAAATCCAATGAAGAAAATAATGAAATGGCCCTTAGAACCAAATGCTCTTAGACGAGAAGAGGCATTTGGCTAAGATGAAGAATGTAGTGTATGAACCAGTGTTTTAAATACAGTACCATACCAGCCGATTGAACCGATTATACCAGATACCCATGGTCAGACCAATAAGGTAAGTAGGGGTGGCCATTTGAGGCATGACACGATTGACCGACACGAACACGACACGAAATTATAGGATTTGGGCTGAGGCTTATCAGGTTCGGGCCGTTATCGGGCTGGCATGATAAGGCACGATAAAAATCGGGTTGTTATAGGACTGGCACGATAAACACGATAAGGCACGATAATTTTTTAATTATTAATAATTAATTATTTATATGGGTAATTTAATAATAATTAATTATTTTTACTTGACTATTTTTATTAAAAATTTATTAGAAAATATATTTTTGGTATTAAATATAAAGAATATAAAAAAAATCATAAGTTTTATTTGTTAACGAGCTTAACGGGCCAAACGGGCCTAACGAGTTCACCTAAATAAATTTGATAATTTTTCTTATTGTGCCGCGCCGTGTTTTTCGTGCTTTTAACATGTCGTGCTCGGACATAAATTTTAGGCCCGTTAAGCTTATCGTGTCGTGTTCATATTTGGACTTATTGTGCCGTGTTGTTATCGTGCCGGGCCGTTATACCATTTTTGCGGTTATATCGGTCAAAACTGGCCAATACCAATCAAAATCGATTAAATTGGATTTAACTATTTTTTTGTTTTTCTTTTTTTTTTAACTTTTTATAAAAAATTAAGTTATAAACTTAATTTTTAATATATTTAGGCTATAATTTAAATCAAACAAGAATTCAAATTAATTATTTAATGTTTATGTTATGATTAAATCAATTATTTACATTTTAACTAATTCAAGCAAGAATTCTGATCAATTAAAATATTCTAACGTTGGACAAACCTCTATAATATAGACATAGACAATCAATCAAATAATTACATAATAACAAATATGAAATTAAAAATATACATAACTTCTATTTTATATCAATATATTACATTAGTATTTTATAATATAATTAATTTTATTAAAACTGGTAAAACCGGCGATTGAACATGTCCGACTGGTTGAACCGCTTCCAGTGGTTTGACCGGTTTGATCGTCGATACGGTATTTAAAACATTGTTATAAACAAAGGAATGAACAATATTACAAGTCCAAAATCAAGGAAAGAAGGTTTTAACCCAGTGATCTAGTCTTGAAAAAAGTTACCGGTGCAGACCCAGGACCATTAAGGCTGACTTGGGAAGGGCCCCATCGAGTTAGCAAAGTGTTTCAGAACAGTGCCTATGATTTGGAATGGTTTGACGGAGAGAAGTTTCGTTACCCACGGAATGTAACCTTTTTGAAAAAAAAATTTATCAATGAAGTGCTACTTTCTTACTACTCAACAAATCATCTCAGTGTCACTAAAACTCCAAGCCAAGACTAGGCACGAAAAACTAATGCAACCGGACTAGCACCGAGCACATTATTTATACACGAATATAAGGAAATCAGCATAGAACTAAGCATATTACTTATACACATATAAAAATGTTGAATAAAACAGGAATGATAAATAGGTATTGAAACAATTGCGAGAAAGAATATAGCCAAGAAATAAACATTCTTTCCCAAAACAAACATTTACATATTGAGGGCATGAATCCGGTTAGAAAAAAAAATCTAAATATATCCTAAATTGAGGATTCTGCTCGTTTTAAGCAATCCCTTCTTTGGCCCCAATGTTGGCAACCCATCCCTCCTCTCCACCCTCCGTAAGGGGGACCAATTTCCACTCGCACTTATCCCGCTCTGCCTCGAAGTCAGCCAACATCTTCCCCACCTTCAGGTGGTTGATAAACCATATAAAGCTAGATAGATGCATGAAACCAAACAAGTAAGGACACTCTGGCGATTCCCTAAAGACTTTCTCCCCCTCCTTGAGTCCCTCACCTCGGGCCTCCTCTCTGGCCTTAACTAATAATGCCTTTTATGCCTCCATCTTTTGGGCGGCCAACAAAGTCTAAAGTCTCTGGATTTTGGCCCGCATGGCCTCTCCTGCCTTACAAGCTTCTTCTCGAGCAGACTCTGCCCTTTTTTTCCGCCTAATCGACCGCCTATTGAGCTTCTTTACCTCTTCTCGGAGAGATGCCATCACGCCCTCGCCAGGTAGTGTGAGCCTCTTAAAGGTCAGAGTGCCAAGAAAATAAGCTCTGAGCCCTGTCAATGATGTGCATTATCATACCCATTGCCCTGCCAACCATCTCAACATTGTATTGAGCCTTCTCCACAAGGTCCAATGTATGGGAAAATTCTTCTATGCCCCTGATCCAAACCCGCGCAGGCACACACAACGCCCCGTACGGTGCTGGAAAGAGCAACTATAAGTTCCTCGTCGGTGTTGAGCATTTAACATACTAAAAAGTATAGGAGGGAGCTTGATGCTAGACCTGTTGAGGAGAAGGACTCGGAGGAGAAAGTGTTGTAGGAGCGTTGGTCCCCGGGATAGAAATTCCTATGGGCCTTCTTTTCTTTAAATTCTTCTCGGTCCCAAGTGCGGATTTATGCTTACCAATTATAAGCTCATCTCTGGCCTTTTTCTTCTCGTTCAGGTGGGCAGCCAACTCTTTTGTTTTCTTCTGTCGTTCAACCATGCGATTACCGTGGTGGAAGACTTCAATACCAAATGAAACACTTGAGGAAATGCAAAATATAAAAAAGCAAAATGACAAAAATTGAAACAAATTTTACAAGGAAGGAAAACTCCTGAATCATCTGAAGACCATAATAAACACGAGCCTCCTAGTACAAATACTCATCTGTGGTGAGAACGCTAATGTGTCTTCTCTCTTTGCTCAACTTCCTTTTCTCCAGCCTTTCGACAAACTTAGTCAAGAGCCGCTTGCAAGAAATCGGATTGCCTGCACAAAAAATAAATAATGAGCGATTAGAACACACGAACGAATAAAAAACCAAGAAAGATATTTATGCAAAGAAGTGCTATAGTTGACTGGGGGAGAAAGAAATTGGCCCTCTTCGTTTCGCCCTGCCCGAGCTCATCCAATCACCACCAACGAAAAATCATTTATCCTTCCAATCCTTCACGGATTAGGGGATCCCTTCCACTAAGTTGTCAGGGTAACCTGACCTTGTCACTAAGTAATACCATCCCAATGGACTCCACAGAAGTCTCGTTGGAGAAGCCCTCCAATAGAACAACTCTAAAATCTGAGCAAAGGTCAGCCGATGATATTTCTGCTGGTGAAGAGCACTAGAAGCCGATTGGTTTTCCCCAAGAATTCAAATGAATTTGGCCTATTGGGTTCCTCCATTTTTGAAGCCATTCAACAATTAATCTCATAAGAGGGAGCCTCACCCTCGAGAAGAAGCTTCTATAATACACTATCGTACACCCCATGGGCGGGAAATCCAGTATCTCATTTGCATCGGGAAAGAACATATGCACGCTTCATGGTATACCGAAGCACAACCTATAAGTAAACAAGTCATCCTGAAGCAACATACTAAGAATATTAGCCAGCTCCAAGTCGGTAACCCGGGTTATCGGGTTCCTTAGTGGCCTCCTCCAATGACTGCTAGGGCAAGGTGTAGATGCTTTTTGGTCGGAAGATGATGGTCCAGCCTCAAAGTTTTCTTCTCATCGTTTTCTCTTGGCCTCTCTAGATCTAGAAGGTGGATCCTCCACAACCAAGTTCTCCTCCTGGAGCAGAGCCCTCAGAGGGACGAGAGACAAGACCTCTTTCTCCCTAATTCCTACCACTCACCACTCTCTGAACTATCGGGGAGCTTGTCCACGCTTCCTCCTCCTATCTTTGAGATCCCTCCATCTCATCACCCGTAGGAGGGTAATATTCCGCCTCTATATCTACACTACGGTGTTTGTTTTGGTTATTTGATCCCAAAAGCGACATGACAAAAATAATCAAATGAGAAAAAGAAGAGAAAAATACCTAAGATCCTGCGGAAACTTCTGTTGGGTCAACAAAGATCTCACACTAACTAAAACTCCAACTAAACCTTTTTTTCTCGAATAATTAGTAAGTATTCACAGTAAAAAGTGGAAACATAAGTTATTGGGGGGCCTATTTATAATACAAAGAGATGAAAAGAAGTGACCCTTCATATCCATCTGACACCCCTAAAAAATTACGTTGTCAGTGCCCATTTGTGAGGACCCAACCCTTTTTTAATTACTCGAGCTTTTTAAATTAATATTCATGAATTATGTTGCATCCAATACCTAGTTACATTTTAAATGTGCGATTTACTCGCTTTATGCATTTTATATATTTTGAGTATCTGATAACCAGTTGTGCCCCTGACTATGGTATTGGATATGAATGGACATCGTGATGACATATTATGTGTATTATTATGGAGTTTCGGACTTAAATTTTAGGATCGAGATTTTTATACCGATTAAGTGAATTTCAGAGATTTTCACTATAAAGTGCTTATTTATATTCTGGAAATTCGAGACTAAATTTCTACCTCACATTTTGTTATGATTCAGTGACCATCTAATTTATGAAAATCGAGATTTAATTAACTCTCGGGATTTTTAAGTATAATGATAGCTTACTTAAGGAACTTTAAAAATACTAACTTTTATTAATAATTTTTAAAATAGGATTTTTTCCACCCCAACTCTCATACTTTTTATAAAATCCCTCAACACCCTCACACTCCCATACTTACATAAAAATCCTCCATTGTTGAAGAAAGCTCCAAAGGTAACATTTTCTTCTTCTTTTCTTTAATTCTTGTCTTTTCTTGAAATCTTTTTAGGAGGATGATCTTATGCAATTAATAACCATAGAAATGAACTTTGATGATGAAAATATGAAGATTAGAACTCCCATTTTTCATGTGTTATTTTTGGCCATTAAGGAGTTCTTGAACAAATAATTTTTGTTTCACTTTTTATTTAAAGATTGTGTTATATCTAACTAGTAGGAGTATGATTATGTGTTTTAATATTATTTTAAAAATGAAAATATACCCCCTTAATGAACCTATAGTAGACGGCCAAGGAGAAAGAATTTTAGGATGATGTTTTGTTTGTTTTAAGCATGATTAATGATAGTTTGATAGTTTAATGTGATGATTCTAGACTTTATTTTTGATTTTGAGTTTTTATTAATTTACGGCAATTTAAGCTTGATATTAAAGGTTTAAGATGATGTTTATAAGTTGTATAAGTGATTGTTGGTGAAACATTTAAGTTAGTAGATGAACTTGAACAATTAGTGGTTTTTGGTCGCATTAATCCACCATTTTTAAAAATAGAAGCTTAATGCCTTGAGGATGATTTTTGATGAAAACTTTCAATTTTTAAAAGTGGTTTTGATGATAAAAAGTGATTAAATTTAGTGCTTAGAGTTACAGAATCGAAAAAATCGAATAGAGCTCAAAAAATGACGAAATACGCTCTGCCGAGGCTGACCACCGCCCACCAGAGGTGGCGGCGGCGGCGGCTGAGGGTTGCCAGAGGTGGTTGTGGTGGTGATGAATAGTGGCAGAAATAGGTGATAGGTTGATAGGTTGGTAGGATAGGTGTACGTGTAGGTGTAGGTGCGTTAAAAAAAAGTGACCAATTTGACATAAAGAATGATGTGATGTGACATGTGATTTTGGCACGCAAACCAATGTTACTTTTCGAAAAGTTGATGTTAAGTGTTAGGTTAGTAGGCTCGGGTTACGAGGCAAAAATATAGCGAAGCAATGTAAAGTGATTTTTCGGGAAACGTGAGATTTCGAAAATATTTTCTTTAAGAATGACGAGACTAAGATATTTTTGAGATTTTTTGAGATGATGTGTTATTTTAAAATACGTCGATATTTTAAAGTCGAGCTATGATTTTATAAGTTAAGGGTTCGGTTAATTGGAAATTTTATCTAAAATGGGTCGTTACTCGATTAATTATTCTTAAGAGATTAATTAAGGATTAATTGAATTTAATTAATCATACTTTCACTTTAAGTTGACATTGACTTTTATGTTGACTTTTGACTTTGACCATTGACTTTAACTTGACTTTGACTTTGTCAACTATCATTTTTAATGCTCTTTAAAAGGGTACCAAACACCCGATTATAGGATATTTCACTTTAATGAACGTATTAGACTTTACTTAGCCTGAGAAACTAAGTTACTTAATGATTATCTATAATGTCCTATGTCATTAAGTGGAAATTTACCTGTGTTAGGCCCGGCGCAATCAGATACGGTCTCATCCAATCAATTTCATCACTAGCTTTCTGTTAAACTTCAAAAGTGAGTAAACTTCTTATTTTGTAAGCATGTCGTACTGTTATACTATATTTGTCAACTCTCTATAATTGCTAATATGTGCCTACGGATTATTTATATGCTGCCAATGGGTGGGGGATGACCCCTCGGTGTCAGAAAGGGCCGACGAGCATATATATGTTGCCAATGGGTGGGGGATGACCTCTTGGTGTCAAAAGGGGCCGATGAGCCATATAAGCTGCCAACGGGTGGGGGATGACCCCTCAGTGTCAGAAAATATTTTTTATTGCATTATGATAGTTTGACCGATATAGTGTAACTGCTTAAGTTTCCTATTGAGTTTTACAACTCACGCCTTCAAATGTTTTTACATTTCAGATATCTGCGTGGGCATCGTTCTTTTTATTCCCACTAATTAAATTACCTGTGTTTTGATTAAACAAAGTTAAGGTTGATGTAACATGAATTTACTAATGCGTAAGTCTTATCAAACCTTTATTGCTTTTACTACCTTTAAGTTTATATAAAAAAAATTTAAGCCCACTTTTTAGTAATTAAAGTATTTTATTTATGCTTCCACAACTATTTATAAATACTCAAGTGTACCACAATAATGTTCCTAACTGAAATGGGTTCGGGGCGTTACACCATTGAGGCAACTCCACGAGTCAGATATCATCATCTACAAGTTTGAATTTGAGTAGATAATTGCACCCCCCCGACCTCAAATTCAAGAGCCATTGATGATAGCCGAGAAGCGTTGGATGATCCTCACACCAGACACGTACAATAGAGGGTTGAGATGCCAGCCCAAGTGACTGAGGAGAATGCATCCTAGTTGGTCATTAACGATCAGGAACCTTGAAGAGATTAAATGGGAAGATGAGTTGGAAAGTCTACGACCACTGAGATGAAGTTCAATGGCAGACATCTCTGCCACATGGCAAGGTCTTATAAAGATAACACAACAAATATTATAAAATTATTGTCAACTATGCAGGTTGTGCAAAACCTCGACGTGTCAAGTGTCCCACTAAGATTGTAGACTTAATGATTGTTATACCATTTATTGTGACAATATAAATAACACTCATTTATTGTAAAAAAGATAATTTTTGTTAGATCATTAAAAGCTTTGTAATAAATGCAACCAACTGGCAACTGACTAAGTCTCTAGCTCGGTCTTCAGGGATAAAATATTTTTATTCTGTTATCTTTATATTTTCACCATATGTTTCAATCTTATCTTAGATACACATGTCATTGACAAACCGGGCACCAACAAATCTCATATCCCAAGTTTGACCCGATTGTTTGTCGTTATCCTTTGTAAAAATACTAAATGTGGGTCGTGGTAATGAAAAATTGAATAATAAAATCATAAAAATTTGGTGATGTTGATGGGTTTGGTCTACGTTGAACTAGTTTTTGTCTGAATAAGCCCATGGTTATTACATAAACAAGTCATATTGTTGTCTGATTGATCATTTGTCAGTGAGCTACAAAGTACAACTTATTTTTGTACAGCTTACTTTAGATTAAACAAATTCATCTTCTTCTTCTTCTTCGAACTCTTATATCAGGGAAGGAGGAAGGGAGTCAAAATGAGTTATTAAAAAGTGCCCCAGGATAACTACACTCCTCCAAGTTTTCCAATATTCAGCCAAGCTTACTCGTCTCTTTTTTCCCCCAGACATTTTCAATTGAACTAGATTTTTTAGTGACATTTACTGCATTTCTTCGTTACATATGAATTTTTCATTAAAACTTCATACTTGTCAACAATTCATTGATCCCTCATGTTTAATCATAATATGACACAGTATATCTTCCACCTTTGGCACCACCGCATCATGAACATCCTTATCCATCACCACCCCGCCAGGACTTGGGGTTGGTTATCCTCCATCTCCGTTGTTGCCTCCACCATAGATTTATCACCACTATGAGTATCACCATCATGATGATCATTCTGGTGGTACCTCCTTTTTACGAGGCTGGTATGTTTAATTTTTCTCTATCCACTCTTGTTAAACCAATAAAGAAAATAAAACATGTTAATTTCTTGTTGATACTTATAGCAACACTTTAATCCATTCCTTTATTCCTTGAGTATCTAGTACCTTTAAATCATTCAATTGCTATCACAGCCAACATTTTATTACAATAAATGTTGATCATGCATTCGAGCAAGTGACGGCTATTCAAGAAGCTACTATGTTTCGTCCCCCCATACATGATGATATTGATGATCTAACGCAATTAACCAAGGAGGTGGAGGAATCTGAAATCGGTAAGGAGTCTATGGCTTTCATTGCTAAGAAATTTAGGAAAATTATGAAAACAAAAACCAGTTTTCATCCAAATCAAAAAAGCCCTTCTAATCTCATACTCCCAAATATCCTAAAAGAAGTATGTCTGATAGGAATCAAGATAAATATGGAAATCAATTTGATATTGGGAAGGTTAAGCGAGGAGCTTGTACTGGTTTTGGAAACTATGCGAACCAGTGTGCCAATACCTTGTGCAAAAGGGGAATGAATCTAAGTGTTACGTTGAGTGATGAAGAAATTGAGGAAGAGGCTACAGGTCAGAAAGATGATACTACTACCCTCATGACTTTCATCAAAAGGAAAAAGTCGCTGCAAATCAATCCACTGCTTTCTCTCGAGGTGTTGCTTGAGATGTCATAACACCTAAAAGGTACACTTTTTCTAACACATCAGACACTTTTTGCTTAACCTCTACTTCTGTAGTTGGAACAAATATACAAGTTATTGTGGCTCCGATGGTGAAGAACCAGACATAGAAGAGACCTGCAAAAGTTCTACCACGATTGGCTCAAACGTGTTCAACAATTTGAACGCCTCTCAAAGAAGAATGAAAAACTCACCAAGGAGAATGAAGAACAGAAGATCTCTTTAGCTCGATTGGAAGTTCTGCTGACTAGAAGGGATGAAGAACTGGAAAAGGTAAAATCTGAACTTGCTAAATCATACTTTGAAGAGGCTAAATTCTAGTAATGCTAGGAATACTTGTGGCGATATCCGACCAGAAGACATTTAACACTTAAAATCTTATTTCAACTTTCTACAGTATGGTCTAATATGGTCAGGTATATAACAGTAATGACAAATATAATGCCTTTTTTTTACGTGGTCTTTGGTTAGAACATGTAGCTTTTTCAACTAACGAAGTAGAAGCCTCATAATTTTCATTAGCTTTGGCAAAAATAGGAGTTTATAGCATATACCAGCCTTGATATCACATCCAAAATGCATGGTAGTGTGTGGGTGTCTGATTGTTTCGGTAATTGTTGTTGAAGTTCTTTGTCCCCACAAAGTTCGCCTCTTCTTCAACAACTGCAGGATCTCTTGAAGTTTATTGTTGCATCGCAACCTTATCCTCATCCTAGACCTCCACACATGTTTGACATTAGATCTCTCAGATGGCCACTAGTAATTGTTGTTTGCCATCCTCCAATAATTCTAGTGCCTTATCTAGATATATCCCTAGTAGTGCACCTCCAGATGCAACATCTATAATAGTTCTCATGTTGCCACTCAAACCAATATAAAAATACCGTACCTATTGGTAATCGTAATATCTCTGTTGAGGGCACTTCCTCAACAATTCTCTAAATCTGTCATATGCCTTATATAACGGCTTTGCATCTTGTTGCCTAAACTGAGCAATTTCACTTTTCAGCTGTAGCTTCTTACTTGGGGGGAAATACTCAGCTAGAAACCATTGACTTAGTTCAACCCAATCTACTGGGGGTGGTGTCAAAGAAGATAACATCCCTTAGCCTTATCGCTAGAGAGAATGCAAAAAGGCGGCATCGAATGATATCCTCAGAAACACCATGTAAATTATTGATCAAATAATCTACAAGAAAACAAGCACTCGAATTCATATAATAGAACATAAACCAATTAAGAAAAAAAATCAAACTAGAATTAACATTAATCCACGGTATTGAGTATGCCCTAGGATCATAAACATTTAACCCAACATATCTGACAACAAATTCATAGACGAACTTGAAATAAAATAGTTTAATATCGTTTAAAGTACAAACAAGAGATCTAAACAAGAGATATTTGAACTCTTCTTGTTAGGATCTAAATAAGAGATCGTGGTTGTGCATGAACCAAAAAATTATTATGCTCACTATATTAATTGTCGGTCCTAAGCAGCCAGGTAATGATATCGATGTTTAATTAGCGCCTTTGATTGAGGACTTAAAATATTTAGGGTAAGTAGGTATTAACGCATATGATGCTTACAGAGATGAAATTTCCAACTCAAAGCGGTGCTATTATGGACAATTAATGATTTTCTGGCTTATGGGAACCTGTCATGTTGCATTGTGAAGGGATATCATGCTTGTCCTATTTGTGGTGAGAAAACATATGCGAAAAGGCTGAAACATAACTGGAAAATGTAATTTATTGGTAATAGAAGATTTCTTCGCAAAAACCACCCATATTGAAGGCAAAATAAGGCGTCTGATGGGAATCAAGAGTTTGCCCTGCACCAAAACCATTAAGCGGTTGTGATGTTTTAAAGAAAGTAGCTGGAATTCAGTGCCCTTGGAGAAAATGAGTCTTTCCAATCAATCAAGCCTACAAGATGGTAAACCATGTTGGAAGAAGAAATCTATATTCTTTGATCTCAATTACTCGGAGCATTTACATGTACGACATGTACTAGATGTGATTCACATCGAGAAGAATGATGTGAAAGTATCATCGGAACATTACTCGACATCATAGAAAAGATAAAGGATGGAGTAGCAGCGAGACTAGACCTTGTGGCAATGAAAGTGAGAACTGAACTTGCACTAGAGATGGGGGGAAAGAAGACTTTCTTACCACCAACTTGTTATACATTAAGCAAAGAAGAGAAAAGAAAAGTATGTAGCTCTTTAATGGGAATGAAGGTACCTACATGTCACTCTTTAAATGTTAAAAACTTGGTGTTTATGAAAGACTTGAAACTTGTAGGGCTCAAGTCACACGATTGCCACACTTTAATGCAACAATTGCTTCCGGTTGCCATCTGTGGTGTTTTGCCTATTAATGTTAGATATACCATCACCCGATTGTGTTTCTTCTTTCATATGTTGTGCAACAAAGTGATAGATGTCCCAAAGTTGGATGATATGCAAACACTGATTGTGACGACATTGTGTTTACTTGAAAAATAATTCCCCTCTTCGTTTTTTGATATCGTGCTTTATATCACTATTCATCATGTGTGGGAGCTCAAAATGTGTGGACCAGTTTTGTATAGATGGATGTACCCATTTTAGAGATATATGAGGGTGTTGAAGAGTTATGTGAGAAATTGTAATCGGCCATAGGGGTGCATAAATGAATGTTATATTACCAAGGAGACTGTTGAATTTTGCTTAGACTACATAGACAATGTAATTGCAATTGGAATCCCATCCCGACATCGGCAACCAGGTCCTACGAGGCCTTATCAAGTGCTGAACTGCAACTTGTTAGCAATGAGGATTGGGAGCAAGTACATCGTTATTTATTAGCAAATGAGCCAGAGATCGATCCTTATATCAAGTAATTTCTTCAACTTGTAAATCTTTGATATATCATTTAATTTTAATCAATAATTTTTACCTAATAATTAAATTATTGAGTGAACACATGACATATTTGAAGGCAAAATATGGACGGAAAACCAAGTCAGATAAACAACTATAAGATGAGCATAACAAATCATTTATAACTTGGTTGTGTGATCGAGTAAGTGATATTACTATCATGTTTATCACGTAGATGAAAGTCTAGATATTTTAAATTCATAAAACTGTAACATTCAACATACTTATTGCTATAGGTTACAAATGAGGGTAATCTTTCCAATATGAGAGTACTTTGACTACAGTAATGGTGATGATTCGTAAAATGTCGTAATTCACCATCAATGTTTTACCAATGGGTTAAGGTCAATGGATGTTGATGGAACATATGAAAATGAACCACCGTGCATTCATGAAGATTGTGATGGGACTTGGGTTGACAATTCCATCATTTAGTGTGGTACACCTTCATGTTTTTGACTGCAGAGTTGTTTTTTTATTATTCTGTTATTTAGGCTTATGTGTTAATGTTATTTTGGTATTTAGATAACTGAATACATCTTTTAGAATACATCTTTTAGAATATACACTACAAGAATTCCGCTAATACACAACGGATATAATCTGTTGTGTATTACAATAATCAGCCGTTGTCGTAGATGGTGATGTAAAAAAAGCCCGCTCAATAACAACGGTTTAAATCCGTTGTCGTTAATAATAAGACAACAGTTAGAATTCGTTGTCTTTAGATGCTAAAAGACAATGGTTGGGACAACAGTTGGTAGCTGTTTTTGAATTATGAAATACAACAACGGATTTCCACAACGATTAATATCCGTTGTGGTTTTGAAGTATCACAACAGTTCTACAAGGCTTTAAAACCGTTGTACTTTGTAACTGTTTCAACAACAAATCAAATCCGTTGTGATTTGAAGTATTACAACAGCTTTACAAGCCATAACAACCGTTGTAATTTTGGACTGTGGCTAATGCATTTTCTATTTGGTGTCAATTATTTTTTCACCTGTGGTAATATAAATTTTGATTTGATATATGCAAAAAACAAAACACAATACAAGAAAATAACATATAAATAATTAAAACAAAAATGATATTCAAGTAATTGTATCTAGTACATGTCTGTAAATATTTAACAAAATAATATCAAGTATTTAACGAAACATATCTAACAAGTGTTTCACAAAACGTCTAACAAGTGTTTCACAAAATGTCTAACAAATGTTTAAAAAAAGTGTAATAAATGTTCTCAAAGCTATACTAATTCTTTCATTGATGGCAGTTGCAAAGCACTCCAATATCATGTTCACATAATTGAAGTTCATGCCTGCAAATAAGAAGTATATACATCAATTTACATTAAAATCAGATTCACTCAATTACAGAATGTTCAATCTTTATAACTATGAAAATTTGCATATGACTATGAATAAAATACCTATTCACTCACGTATATGGTCTAGGACACATTCTGCACACTCCGATCGCACTTCATCAATTTACTTGAGAATACTCAATATTTGAGAATTGTGAGAAAACATATGTTATATAATTGACTCCAATACTTAAACTTAAGAGCAAAGCATCAGATTATAGTGTCAATGAAAGTATTCATCCCAACATATAAAATTGGACTATTCAAAATACCTCTTTAATTATGTCTCAAATAGATAGTTTCTTGACATTCTTGTGGATTTCCGTATTGAACATTCGTATGGCCCTAAATTCACAAGTTCATTCATTATTATAGCAATAGACATGAATTAAGACATAAACTAAATCAAAGAGAAGTAAAACGAAATCATACAAATCCACAATTTGTTTCCAAAGGGGGTTGTGCATCCGAAGAAAAAGAGGATCCAACAAATAAACAGCCCCCTTGTGGGGGTACTTCATAGGATGTATCGTAATAAAAACCAATTTCAAGCCAAATATCACCGCCCCAACAATCACAGCAAGAAGAAGATAGAAACAGACACTACAAGAAAACTACTGATAGACGTTGCCAAAAAGACACTGGTTTTAAGGATTTCCTGGTGTCTTTTCCCATATAACAGCGGTTTTGTAAGAAACCGGTGTCTAATTAGTGTTGTCTTTTGATAAAAAAACATCGGTTTCCTAGAACCGGTGTCTATTTTAAAAAATTTCCCAAATAGACACTGGTTTTGGCATTAGATTTCAAAACCGTTGTCTATTTATATAAATTATTTTAAATTAGACACCAGTTGTTTTGACATTCTTCTAAAACCGGTGTCTTTAATATTTTAGAAACCAGATTTTTCCATACTGGTTGTGGATCTGGTGTCTAATCATTTGCTTATTACACCGGTGTCTTTACAACCACAAAAAACCGATACCTATAAAATTTAAAAAAAAAATATTTTTAAAAATTACATTAAAACTATACGTAAATTAGGAGGATTGGGATATCATACATCGTCTTCGTGGCCTCGAAGTTGGCATCTCAACTGATACTCTTTGGAGTCGATATCCATTGCTGACATTTCAAATTCAGGGTTTAAGAGACTTATTCACCGATTGAAAATTTTTGAAAAATAAAATCTATGCAAATTGCAAATTTATAAGTGCGAGCCCGAAATTATCTCACATAGTAATTTTTACTATTTGAGTGAAATTTGAGAATTTCTTGGTTTCCAAGTCTGCTATATGCCTTTTGAAAAAGAAAAAAGAAAAAAGAATGTTTGTTATATCCAATTTTTGTATTTTCTATTTCATAACAGGAGTTTTGGGCCAAGCCTAACAATGTAGGGAGTTCCTCAACATAGAAGTCGAAGACATCGCACCTCCAAATACTACTCCGTCGGTGAAGAAATCGGCCGCCGCGTCAGCCAAGCAGCCAACACCAACTCCACCGTTGAAACCCGTGGCCTGGTCGTCTGCCACAACTCTACGCCGCCACGTGTCTCACCCCTGCCGAAGCCCTAAGCGCCAGATCCATCAACAACTGCAACGTCCTAGAAGTTTTCGGTATGTCCACTGGTTCGGAATCCGCATCCTCAAAATGTTCCTCAACACTCCATTCAAACCCCCTTGCCGCCTCCGGCTCCAATCCATGGCCTGAGGATCTCCAATTGTTTCTCGATGGATCTGTTAATGAAATGTCCAAAATGGGCAACGAAAACACTCTTGTAGCTGATCCTCCATGTTTTATTTGATTGCTAGCGAAATCTTGGGAAGACAAGGAGTTTACTCCCATGGATGTGATGCCCGGTGGATCGATGAAGATTTCGAGGGAGAAGCCGTAGATAATGAGATAAAACATGTGCCATAGATGATGAATGAACTAGTTCTGGTATGTGGCATATGATTTCCTTTATTGTTGAATTTGTGTGATTTGTAATGTCAAAATTATGAAATTTCTTTTTGTTCTTGTACAAATTTTTGTTCTGTTTTCTCTGTAAAATTATGTTTACACCGTCGTTAAGTTTTTTGCAGTCTTGCATTTTTCGAACTACTAGGTTTGATGTCATGTTTATCTCTGTCTCTGTTGTCAATAACAAAAGTTCAATATAGGTCTAAATTTTTGTTGTAGTTGTGTCAAGGTTGAATATGCAATTATGTAAAGTTAATATTGAATTTTTACACAATGAAAGATGGGAAAGTAGCCAAAATATTTAAAGTACACATTTGGTTTGTAATATAGATTGATGACTGAATATGTTGGTTACTTTGAATTTGTTTACATTTCTTTTCATCAATTTTCCTGGTGCGTGATATTGTCGTTTTATTTACCTGTATCAGTTTCATTTCTCCTCATCATTTTGTTTCATATTTAGGTAAAAGTTGGTGTACATTTTAGTTGAAGTTCATGTTCTTGTTGCTCTTAAAGTTCTTACTCTGAATTCAAGAAACCTAGATTAGTTTAGGATTGTCGCCCTACTGTATGTAGGGCCTACTGTATTGGAATCGACCATTGAATTTCCCCTTGCCGTAACAAAAGTATGAGGAATGCCTTACGGTTGATCATTTTTTTATGTGATTGAAATTCAACTCTTTCTATGACTACATTAGTAAGACCTGTATGGGACGAGAAAATATACATTAATTTTTGTAGAGATATCTAACAAGGAAATTGTATTGCTTAGTTGAGTTTATCTAGTTTATTCGCACGTGTTTGTTTGTAGTTCATTTTGTGATCATTGTTTTTATTTATGATTTTAGGTAATGTCTCCACTATGGTGCAGGTTGGATAGGCTGTGGTTTGGACATCCAGGGGTGTTGGTTGGCGCTTTGACTAGGCAACCATTTTTATGTCCTTTGAATCACGTGTTCGAGGTATTGAGCATTTCTATGGGAACTAGACTGTTTGATTTCTATCGGTTAATAAAAGAGAAAAATAGCATACTTGAGATGTAATTGTATCTGTTGCTTAATCAATGCTATTTTTCACAAGGGAAAGTTAGAATAATTTTTTTCCAAGAACATCATTTGTTATGAAACTAATGTTAGAAGTGAAAATAATTGTATCTGGTGGGCTTCAACGACAATTCTCTTATTAGTTTTTTATTTGCATTTACTCATTCTGACATTTGAAGATGTTCCATGTTTCCAGATTATGAAGCCATGGTTGAACTAGTTGGTCTGCTGGTGCAGACTTTTGTTATTCCTCATCTAACCATGAAGATTGTGGACACACATCCCCAGGTCATTGATAAAATCCTGCAACTAATGCTTTGCGTTATTGGTGGTCTCTCTAGTTCTAAGAACATGCCTGCATTGCTGCGGGTTTCTTCCCAATGGGAGCCGGTATTTAATTTAAGGAGTCGAAGGTATTGCTTTAAGTTAAACATGCAAATTAAATTATGCAAAAGTACTTACTTTTAGGTCTCGTCCTTTTTTCTTTGCGGGCCTCACACATATTCTTTGGCTACAGTTTACTGACATTCACCGAAGATCTTCTAATGAAGGACCCTAGTGTTTTCCATGTCTTTGAAACACACATTATATGGTAATTTCGTCAAGTTCCTCTATTATTATACTGTCTTTTATATCTGAAAATGGATTCAAATCTTTTTGCTTTTCTTTTGAATATTGTTTTTTTATTTTTGGTTTCAATCTGATTGCAGTGCATTCAATAATCTGATAGAAATATCTAATGAAGAAGTTGTATATTTAATGATAAATTTCTGAGGAGGAAGGGGTGGAAGGATCCACTTTTTGTATTTGAAATCAAGGAGAAGCTCTCAAGAATCCAAAATTTCTTTGAAGAGACTCTTCACTGTTGGATTGGGAATTCAGTGAAGTTGTACGTTACTTTCTCTCCCTACTTGAAGTGTAGGATCATTGTATTTTCAATGAGTTGTCCCAATCAAAGACGGAAGATGTGGTGTTTGGACAATATACTCTGACCAACTAAGTATGGTTCGTTTTTGCGGTTCCAAAAAGAAAGACATTGAAACTCTTCCCTTCTCATCTTTCTATTTTTTTTTTCGGTTCGCGGTAGTTCTTATTTAAGTGTCCTGGCAATTACAGTATGTCGATCTTGTTGTCAAAAGATTGGACACGAAGCACTGTATCCGATATAGGCTTTCAAAGGGTGCAACAAGATATGTTGAAGGGAAGCATTATAGGGTACATCTATTTGCTTGTTTTCGAGATTTCATGAATAATGTCTTCGCACGTTGTTGATAATATTAGCCTACAGTTGAAACAGGTTTCTTGTCCATTTCTTTATTACATTTTTACCTTGAACTTTAGTTAACAACATATTTCATTTTCCTTCCTTTATTAGTTATAAATAGATGTCTCTGTTTCTGTTGGGTATTGTAACAAACACTTCACGTTTTCTACAATGAATAAAACAATATCTTTCCATCTCTCTTCCATCTGCTCTAATATTTTCTGGTTTATCTAGCTCCTTTACATGGTATCAGAGCAGGCACATGCTTGGCCCGAGGTGGGTCGTATCACATGATGTGATTGAGCATGGTGGATCATGTGATGATAATTAAATGATTAATGGATTGACGAAGGACTCACAAGTGAGGGGGGCGTGTTGAGATATGTCACTTGTGAGTTGTCCCACATGGATTGATTAAGGGAAAAGAGTCCAATTTATAAGTCAAGTGAGCTACTCCTCATATCACCAATTGGTTTTAGGATGGAATCTCACTTGGTGGGCTTGGGCTCTCTCCCATATGTGGGACCGTACCAAGTCCCCTCAAAATTTAACATGGTATCTGTTAAATTTGGGGGGACTTGGTACGGTCTCACACATGAAGCGTACCTAATATGGGGAAGAGAGCCCAAACCCACCAAGTGAGGTTCCATCCTAAAACCAACTGGTGGGTTTGGGCTCTCTTCCCCATATTAGGTACGCTTCATGTGTGGGACCGTACCAAGTCTCCCCAAATTTAACATGGTATCAGAGCCTTGATCTCTAGTCTTCCACTATGAATTTACACAACCATCCGTGGAACATCGTCCCTGGAGCTGGGAATGATGATTTGCACCCTTTGCTTGCGAACCAGGTCACTGCGAAAGAAAATGCGAAAGAACATGACCCACTCATGTTGCATGGCTCCGATCATGGTGTTGGTCTCGAGTCCCCTTACAGGTACTAATTACATACCCTGGCGTAGATCTATTCTACTTGCCTTAGGACCTAAGTCTAAATTAGGCTTCATTAATGGCCAACTCGAATTACCTGATGATTCTGACTCTACGTATGAGGATTGGAAGAAAGCTAATTTTAGGTTACGAGTTGGATATTAAACTCGATTTCTAGAGAACTGGTTGAAGGTTTCATTTATGCCAATACATCTAAAGAATTTTGGGATAAATTAGCTCAACGATATGGTGAGAGCAACGGTCCGCACTTATACGCTCTGAGAGAGATAAGTAGTATCACTCGGGGTAATTTGAGCATTGTTGCCTATTTTACTAAACTTAAACGCTTATGGGATGAATAGCATGTTGATTGCATTACCGGCTTGCACTTGTGGTGCGAAGAAGGATTTCTGAGGATATTGATGCTAATATCAAGCTCATGCGTTTTTGATGGGACTTAATGAGTCTTATGATAATATTCGCATTCAGATCTTGTTGATTGAGCCTCTTCCTGGTGTTAATAAGGCTTACTCCATGTTACTACGGGTTGAAAAACAGAGGAATGTACAACAAATATTTCCGGATGGTGGATGGTGTGGCTATCTTTGGCTAACACTCTCCTGCTTTGGTTCTCACGGGCGGAGCCTAATAGAGTTGTTCCTTCTCACAACTACTCCCCGGTGGTTGGCAGAGGTAGAGGACAACTAAGAAAATCCAAGGAAGAACGAGCTAAGTTGACTGCTCACACTTTGCAAGTTGCAGGTCATGAGGTTCATGAATGCTTCAAATTGATTGGGTATCTTGAGTGGTATAGGCAACCAAGAGAGCCGAGAGGAAAGGTGGTGGTAATATGGCCGAGGCAAGGGGTCCTGCACTGCTACTTTGTGGTGGGAGCACACCAAGGGTGGACACTCTGTTCAACTGCATTCGACATTCTTTGGACTCATTCAACAAGAAATTGCTAAGTATATGCAATCATTCAATGGAGGTGGTAAGGATGGGGAGTAAACTTTGCTCACTTTTTGATTATACGGTATTTGTATCACTTCACCTCAAAGCATGCTTTGAGTACTATGGATGGTGTTTATGCTCATTCTTGGATCATAGATCTTGGTTCTAGTAGGCATATGGTCAATGATGTTTCCTGTTAACTAATTTAGCACAAAGACAAGGTTACATCGGTGTGTTTCTTCCGATGGAACACAAAAACAGATCACACACACTTTGGAAATGTTGTTATTTCACCCACTCTCACCCTTACGGATGTTCTTCTTGTTCCCTCTTTTAAGTACAACTTGCTTTTCAGAGTACGATTATCTCAACATTCTAATTGCAAGTGTACTTTCTTTCCTACCCATTGCTTGTTGCGGGACACAAGACCGAGGTAGTGCTAGTTGATGGCCAGTGTTGGGAGGCTCTATGGATTGCAAGTGATGTCATCTTGTGCCAATTCTTGTACTCGAGTTCTACTCTTTCCTCTTGTAAATGATTGTTTTTGCTTGGCACCAAAAGCTTGGTCATGCTTCTTATAATACCTTAGAACATATTCCTTTTCAAATCCTTTTGTACTCATGATGTAAAAACTGCTTTGATGAATTGTGATACTTGTCATCAATCAAAACAACACGAAAGCCTTTTCCATTGAGTACATCCTATGCTTCTGGTTTGTTTGATATTGTTCATCTTTGACATATGGGGGCCCTATACCTCGGGAACAAAATTTTACACTTGCTCCTTATATATTAACCCTAGTTGATGACCATAGCAGATGCACATGGACTTTTCTTATGCAAAGCATAAAAGTCAAACATGTCATTACCTTGATGTGTTCATTAAAATGGTTCAAACTCGATTCAATACTTGATTAAGGCTTTTAGAACCGACAATGGTAGTGAATTCCTTAGTAAAGATTGTCAGTCCTTGTTTCAGTCACATGGTATCACTCATCAAAGGTCTTGTGTTTACACTCCACATCAAAATGGGAGAGTGGAAAGAAAACATAGACATTTGCTTAATACTGCTAGATCCCTTCTCTTTCATTCTCACCTGCCTCTTGACTTCTGGCACTTTGCCATACTCACAGCCACCTATATCATCAATAGATTGCCCAGTTCTCTCCTTCTCTGGAAATCCCCTTATGAGATTCTATATGACACCAAGCCAGACTATTCCATTTTCAAGCCATTTGGATGCTTGGCTTATGCCACTAACATCCAACCTCACAAAGGGAAATTCGATCTGAGAGCACACAGATGCCTCTTTCTTGGGTATAAAACTGGTAAAAAGGGCTTCAAACTATTCAATCTACACACACAAAAATTCTTAGTCACTAGGGAAGTTCATTTTGTTGAGAATGTGTTTCCCTATCATCATCCTGTTCCAGACTCAACTTCTCTTCCCTTGCCTTGTGTACCTATTTCCTCTCCTGTCAACACCTCTTCACCTCCATCACCTCCTACATCTGATCCCACTTCTATTTCTCCTGACTCTCCTACCTCTTTGCCTATTGCTTTAAGGAAACCTTCTAGATCTTCACACCCTCCTGCTTGGCTCAAAGATTATGTCACTTGTGTTGCACTGACTCCTCAGCCTACAATGGTTACAACTCCTCAGTTGACAGGTACTGCAACCCCTTTGTACCCCTTGCACACATTTCCTTTTTGCACCTCTTCCATTTTGAACTCCCAATACACTTCTTTTCTTGCCAATATAACTCACTTACAGGAACCTACATCCTATAAACAAGCTGCTCTTGATCCTCAGTGGGTTGAAGCTATGTCTAAGGAACTTGAGGCTTTGGAAAGGAACCATACTTGGACTATTACAGCCTTACCTCCTTCTAAGAAGGCTATAGGCTGTAAATGGGTTTTTAGAATCAAACTACACCATGATGGTACAGTGGAGAAATACAAAGCTAGACTTGTAGCAAAGGGGTACAACCAGGTCTATGGGGAAGACTATTGGGATAACTTCTCTCCAGTTGCTAAACTTGTTACTGTTAGATTGTTTGTTGCAGTCTCCACTTTCAGGGGTTGGAGCTTACATCAGTTAGATATAAACAATACTTTTTTGCATGGATTTCTTGATGAGGACATCTACATGCAACCCCCTGAAGGTTACTCTAAGGCAGGTCCTGGTGAGGTTTGTCACTTAAAAAGAAGCTTGTATGGGTTGAAACAGACTTCTAGACAATGGCATGTTGAATTTTGTAGTAAGCTGACTGAGTTTGGGTTTGTGCAATCTGTTTTTGATCATTGTTTGTTTATTAAGAAATCTGCCAGTTCATTTTTAGCTTTGTTGACAAAAAGGATAAATAAATGTTGTCTTTTGAAAAAGATTAGGCTCTAATAGACAACGGTTAACATTGTCGAAGACGCGAGAAACCAACTGTCTAAAAATAATAAGACCACTAATAGACAATGCTTCATGAAAGTATATCTTACGCTTGAGTGAACTGTTGTCGTAAACAAAAAATCCGCTCATTACATCACACTAGATAGATATCATATTCATGGAATAGGATGCACTTCCAAGATGCCTTGGTGGTGAAATGGTAGACACGCGAGACTCAAAATCTCGTGCTAAAGAGCGTGGAGGTTCGAGTCCTCTTCAAGGCATAATATTGAGAATGCTCATTGAATGAGCAATTCAATAAGAGAGCTCGGATCGAATCGGTAACAACTTATGCATTCTGCTATCATTTTCAATCGGATGATCCATTAATACAACTAGTGGAAGATTATAAATGGATCCATTTTTTTGATTTCCATTGGAGATTAGGAATAGATGGACTCTCTATAGGACCCATTTTACTAACGGGATTCATCACTACTTTAGCTACTTTAGCGGCTTGGCCGGTTACGCGAGATTCTCGATTATTTCATTTCCTGGGCTTTCCAGGGCCTTGAAAAGGAAATGCAGCTATGTTTCAGGATATAGGAAGCAACCTTTGTTCGTAAGTTGATTCGTGAATTGATTTAAGAGGACTGGACAGATGTTTTTCGGTTCTTATGGATGTTACTCAAGGGAGTAATGAATACCTCTCTGTACGTGACGGAAGGCGGGCTACCTTTCTTTTAGTGAAAAATGATCTCTTCTACGAATTTCTTTTGTCGACCAGATTTCTTTTTCTTTAGAATCCCTAATGAGGAAGTGGGCTATCCAGTTAGGCTATAAAGTGTAGATTAGAAAAGTCAGTCAAAGCACAACGGTTTAACAAAAATCCATTGTCAATACTTATAAGGACAACAATTTAGCTAAAATCCGTTGTCTTTTGGGTGTTGTTGTTCATCATTTTTCTTGTAGTAATAACTGTTAGTTTATGTTATTTTGCAACTGAATACATTTTTTAGAATATAACTGAAAAACATACATGTTAGAATAGCATTTAACTGAAAAAGTGAACAACTCTCCATTTTAACTTGAAAACTTTGTTAGAATATGGTAACTGATTGAGGATCAATTGTCTGAGCTTTGTTAGATTATAAATATGTTATTGCCTGTGATTACATATGGGTATTGTTGGCATAATTACAGTTTCCTTTGAAGATAATTCAGGAATCTTTTGTCTCAAACTAATTTAGTTTATTCTTTTTTGTGCTTAACAGTTAAATAATCTACAAGGGGCCTGGGAAAAAGCATAAGGCAAAGAAGGATGAATAGGAGACATTTGATCGTAGTAAGAAATTGCAACGTAAAGAAAAGAAAACGTGTGATATTGACTATGAGATTGACAATGAGTCATCGAAATTGGGTTCCAAGAGTACACAAACAACAAGAATGTGACGCCCCGAACCTGCTAGGCTCAGGAATGACACTAAAACTTACTTTTCTATAATTAAAAATAATTAATAGCGGAAGCTTAAATGGAAAACTTGATGTTAACATTGAAAGTTGGGTAAAATATCATTTTTGAAATACAACCCAACATATATAATATTACAAGCACACACTTTAACAAATAGGGAGGAGACACGTTCCTTACTGTCATCAGTCCAACTGCCATATTCCTTGGCCTATAAAATATAATGCACGTGGCATGAGTATAAAAACTCAATGGGGAACGCCGTAAGCAGTTATAACCAATTGTCACATGAATACAAATCATAAGAACCATTCATTCATTGTTGACCAGACCCACTCTGTGAGACGGTCCATTAGCTAGCATTAATCATGAAGGATTCATTTGGATTACCCGAAGCTTAATCTCATTCATTCATTCTTTGACTTCCTGAATGAGAATCCATTCATTTGTCCATATAAACGACACATGAAACAACAATGATTATACCTGTACGACACACTTACTGATCAAGAGTTACCCCACCTTTATCCGATATTTTGAAAATTAGAATACCAATGACGTTGAAAATCCTTGTGATATCGCTACGTCGGAGCCCTCTTATTATCCCTCTTTCTCTTCTCTTTCTCTTTCTCTTTCTTTCTTTTTATTTCCTCTCATCTCTTGTTCTTTCCATGTTCCATCCGTCCGTATTCTTCTATTTCTTATTTCCTATTATTTGTTTTATAAGATTCAGATGTGTCTTGATTTATATGCTCATGCCTCAGGCCAGGTTGTTAACTTTCAGAAATCAGCCATCTCATTTAGTAAGAATACGAAAGTGGAAGAGATTCAGGAAATTTGCAGCTTCTTGCATGTTTCTATGACAGATAATCATAGTTCTTATCTGGGACTTCCGTCTTTAATAGGGTGCAACAAAAAAGAATTTTTTGCTTATATTAAAGATAAGGTTTGGAGTAGGTTGCAGGGATGGAGACAAAAGTTGTTGTCTTGTGCTGGTAAGGAAATTTTATTGAAAACAATAGCACAAGCTTTGCCTATTTATGCTATGAGCATCTTCTTACTACCTGTTGAATTATGTTCCGAATTGGAAAGGATTATGAACTCGTTTTGGTGGGGGAAAAAACATAATTATACTCGTGGTATTAATTGGTTTGCATGGGATAAGTTATGTGTTCACAAAAGCCAGGGGGGCTAAGTTTCAAAAAGTTACATGAGTTTAATTTGGCTTTATTAGGAAAGCAAATTTGGAGATTGCTCACAAATCAACATTCTCTTGTAGCCAGGTTGTACAAAGCAAGGTATTTCCCCTCTACAGTTTTGTCCACTACTTCTTTAGGATCTAATCCTAGTTATGTTTGGAGGAGTATTCTTGTTGCTAGAGATTTGGTGATTAATAATTGTAGAATGAAGGTTGGTGATGGGAAACATATTTCAGTGTGGGGTGATCCGTGGCTCCCAGATAAAAATGCATTTATTTCTTCCTCTTCATTAAACTTGGGCCAAATTTCTGTCAATAGTTTAATGCGGTGTGGTGAGGTACAGTGGGATGTGGACTTAATCAAAGATCTCTTCAATTTGAGAGACAAAAATCTGATCTTGAGTATCCCTTTGAGTGCAGGTCACTCTAGAGATTGTTGGCAATGGATAGGGTGTAAGCGAGGAGTTTATACCGTGAAATCTGCTTATAGGATTCTTTGTGAAGATGCAGCAGATATGTTCCAAGCATCTCAGCTTTTTGACTGGAAGAGGTTATGGAGTTTGAGAATCCCTGCAAAGGTGAAAAATTTGGTTTGGAGGGCTATTCATAACATCTTGCCAACAAAGGATAGGCTTTTATCAAGACATGTGCAAGTTTCTGTTGTTTGCCCGGTTTGTTATTGGGATTATGAGAATCTGGCACATGCTTTTTTCCATTTCCCTTTTGCAAAAAGATGTTGGAATAAGTTGTCTGGTTGTATACATTTCCCTGAATCTGAGTCATTTTTATCATGCCTGCTTGTGGTGTGGGATAGGCCATTGGTTGAGTTTAAAAATCTTGTAGCCATGTTGCTGTGGAGTCTTTGGAAAAATAGAAATGACATAATTTGGAATCAAAAATATATGTCTCCTTCTCAGGTTATCAATCAAGGTGCTAACTTTCTTCACCAATGGGAAGTAGCTCAAATTATAGAAGTTGGGGATTGGCAGCTTTTAAAAAATGATGGTGCAGTTTGTTGGCAGAAACCAGTTGATGGTTGGCTCAAGTGCAATGTGGATGCTGCCTCTTTGTTGAATCTGGTAAGTTTGGTTATGGTGGTATTCTTCGAGATTCTGAGGGCATATTGTGGCTGCCATTCAGGGCACAACAAATGGGATTTTTCAGTCCACAAGTTACAGAGGCATTGGCAATGAAGGAGGTGTTTAGTTGGCTAAAGAAAGGTTGGGGCAACTCCTCAATAATTTTGGAGTCAGATTGTCTAAATGTGATCAAGTCTTTGCGTTCAGAACCAGCAGAAATATCTTTTTTTGCTGATATTATTAAAGATTGTAGAAAAGTGCTTTTAGATTTGCAAAATGTAAATTGTGTGTTTGTTAGGAGATCAGCGAAAATATTGTTGCTCATGTGTTAGCATGGGCAACTAATTCTATGTCTGGTGTCTTAGAGTGGAGTTTGGATCCTCCTATCTTTATCTGTAAGGATTTGTAGTTCGATCTGCTTTATTAATGGATATTGCTTTTGGTTTAAAAAAAAGAAGATGCTACAAGAACAAAATCCATGCTCTATTTATAGAGAAAAACCACCGCCTTAAACTAACATGTAATTAGATGTTTTAATTCTTTAACTGAAAGAAAATAAGTAATTTCTAGTAAACTACTCCATCGTAAAAGTTGGTGAATCACTTTCCTAATAAGTCGCCACGTCCTATTACCATTTGTAAGAATTCCTGACTTTCCATTATGCATGCAATTCTATGTGATGTGGCTTTAGCTAATTGAGAACCTTCTCAATTAAGAAAATGAATGCAAGTTTATATTCTATTCAACACCTACCTTATCACCTACTTAACGTGTCCATGTAATAATTGCATGCATGCAAAACTTAAATTGTGACAGATTCGAAAGATGTTTTTTGGCTTGAATTGACACGAGCTTCAATCTTCTTAAGAAGGAAATTTGATGAGCCGCATTAGCCGTAAGCTTCGTCTCTCCATCACTCATTACTCTTTGTCATGGCTCTATTCATAGAGTTTTCTTCCTGTAATTTCAATTGAATAGATCGTTAGGTTTTGAGCTTCAAAATGCTAAAACAGGAACACATGCATCACAGTGAAGTTTTGATGGAAATCTTACTCTAGTCCTTAAGTGTGATATGTCGTGATGCACAAATAGCAGTAATGTTTCGTTTAACAAGTTGTTATCAAACACTTATAATTAATTACTTTTCCACACTGAAGTTAGAGATCCAAACAATGAACATCTAACAAAGACTAAATCACTATTTATATACAAAAATCATTCTGAGAAATATTACCATCAATATATATACATTTGCACCATGCAATATCCTCATTCAATGATGCCCAATTGAATAATACTTTACTTGCACCATAAAAATAATAATTCTTTACTAGATCCAACTATTATCTCCATTATTGAATTTTATGGTGGCTAATAGTATTCTTATCATTTGATCCATTTCTTCACAAGGTCATTCAATGATATCCAATTGAATAATCCTTTACTTGCTCTAATTTAAAATGTTGAGTAAATGCATATTCTAAATCTAAAACAAAAATAGAGCAAGAAAACATGTACATTTCAGAATTAACGTGAAAGCAAAATTGATCTAACAGACTCAGATTCAAAGTGCAGAACAAGCCAAGCAATTTGACCAATTTCATAGATGATGGTTGCGCGGTAAAAATAAAATTCTAACTGACAATATCATCTCTATTGTCTAAAGAAGAATTTGGTCACTAAAGCATCAAAACTTTGAATGTTTATCAGAAGAATTGTATGTAATGTTATGTAAACTAGAGAAGCAACCTAGGACTCAATGCCATCCGAATTTACCAAGACATGAGGGAAAGATAAAATTTTGTTCTGGCTAGCAAAGATTAAGACATACCATCAAGTTTTTCATATGCTTCGTCGGAAATTTTGTATTTCTCCACAAGGGATGTATCTTCCAGCCAACCACCAGATGTTACTGATGAGGGATCAAGATCAATGATGTGCAGACGGAAACTAACAAAAGCAAATAGATAGTCCCAATATTTAGAATGAAAATATACCGTAATAACCAAAAAAATAGTGATAAATACATTAGTCTCAAGACAAGTGGATGGAAAGTGCACAAAGTAAAACCAACTATTCATCCATTTAATTGATGATACAAATTAGAAACTGGAGAAAGCAGGTAGTGGGTAACAACAATTAACGGATTCCTGATTCCAAACTATTAACTTTTGGTATATAATAATTTTGAGTCAATAGCAAAGTATGAAGTAAATAAAATAATTTGTTCATAAATGTATTTGGCACAAAATTTTCTAAACAAACTAATCAGGCTATCGACTATCGAGTTACTTAAAAAAATATATTCCAGAAGTGTTTGGTGCACATTCTGTTAGTAAATAATCTACTTCTAATTTTGTTAACCATTTTACTTATGAACAACGCAAGCAGCCGTACCTAATAATTTGACGTTCCATCAAACAAAACAATTATCTCTTGAAACCGATACCGAACATGTTCGAGCTTCAGTTAAGCTACTTGACTACTCCTGAGTATTTATTTCTTCAGTTAAGCTGAATAATTAATCTGTCAGGTCAAATGATATTTAGTGGTGGCAAATACAAAGTTTTTGACTTAGGCTGGTGCTGTATTAAAACATATTTTTTCAAGTGAGTATTTGTTTAACATTTTGTCTCTATAGTTGATAATGTTGAATTATTAGCTAGATACATTGAAGTAAAATAATTCTAGTATATTCTATGCATGAATAGGTGAAATTCATGTATGTGACTTTTGGTTTTGTGCATGAATGAGGATAGGTGAATGTATGAAAATTAAATATTGATGCATGCTTAAGTGTATGTTCATATTGGGTATCACCTATAAATACCCTTGTTATGGAGTCATTTGAAGGTGTGAAGAAAGTGATAATAAAATAATATAAGTTTTCCCCTCTATTCTCTTGTGTGTGTGAGTTATTTGTAATATATGCTCTCCAATTTCTAACAAATTGATATCAAGAGCCACTTGTGTTTGGAGACCAAAGCTTGAAGAAAAATGTCAAACGGGACACCATTTGTAGTTCCATCACTCACCAAAGAAAATTATGATAATTGGTGTATTAGAATGAAAGCTTTGCTTGGAGCCTATGAAGTATGGGACCCTGTGGAGAAAGGTCTTGACGGAGATGATGCAACCGCCAAGAAGAAAGACCAAAAGGCGCTCACTCTCATCCATCAAAGTTTGGATGAGAAGATGTTCGAGAAAGTTGCTGCGGCAACTACCTCCAAGCAAGCATGGGAAATTCTTCAAGCCTCTTTTAAAGGAGTTGACAAAGTAAAAAAGGTCCGTCTTCAAACATTAAGAGGTGAGTTTGAATCTCTGCACATGAAGGATTTTGAGTCTATTTCGGATTACATTTCAAGAGTTTTGGCTATTACCAATCAAATGAAGAGATACGGAGATGATATGAAGGATGATCAGATTGTTGGCAAAATTTTGAGATCTTTGGATCCAAAATTTAATTATGTTGTTGTTGCCATTGAAGAGTCCAAAGACTTGGACACCATGACCGTTGATGAACTTGCTGGATCTTTGCAAGCTCATGAAGAAAGATTGAAAAAACCGGTTTAAGAATCGATGGAACATGCTTTGAAAGCAAAACTGTCTTTGAAAGAGAAAGAGACGAACCAAGGCACGTCCCAAAGAGGTTGAGGACGTGGAGGATTTCGTAGACAAGGCCAAGGTAGAGGTCGAGGTCATGGAAGAGGGGGACGAGGTGACAAATACACCTCAAACAATAATGACACAAGCCAAAACTTCAATCAAGGAAGAGGCCATAGACGAGGTAGAGGTCCGAGAGGTGGAGGATATAGGCCAAATCAACCAAGGTATGACAAATCACAAATTGAGTGTTATAATTGTCATCGCTTTGGTCATTATGCTTGGGAATGTCGAAGTAACGTAGAGGAGATAAGTAATCTTGTGGAGAGCAATGATAAAGAAGACGTAGATCCTACTTTGCTTCTTGCTTGCAAAGATAATCAAGGTGAGAAGGGGAATCAATGGTATCTTGACTCCGGTGCAAGTAGTCACATTTGTGGAAAGAAAGATTTGTTCGTGGAACTGGATGAATCAGTCGATGGTGATATAACTTTTGGAGATTCTTCAAAAGTTCAAGTCAAAGGGAAAGGTTCAATTTTGATTTGGTCAAAAGATGGAAGCCATCAATTTATTTCTAATGTCTTTTATGTTCCGGCCATGAAGAGTAACATATTGAGTTTGGGACAATTGTTGGAGAAAAATTATGGTATACACTTGAAAAATAGAAGTTTGACCATGAAAGATGAAAATGGGAGATTGCTGGCCAAGGTACGTATGACGAAGAATAGAATGTTTTTGCTAAACATTCAAAATGACATCTCTATGTGCTTAAAGTCTTGTTTCAAAGATGCATCTTGGCTATGGCATTTGAGGCTTGGACACTTGAACTTTGATGGCCTCAAAATGATGAGCAAACAAAGAATGGTGAAAGGATTGCCTTCCATAAATCATCCAAATCACCTTTGTGAAGGATGTCTTTATGGGAAGCAAGCTAGAAAGAGTTTTCCGAAGGAGTCTATGTCTAGAGCTCAACATCCACTAGAGTTGATACACTCGGATGTTTGTGGACCTATCAAGCCATCATCACTTGGTAAGAATAATTACTTCGTGCTTTTTATTGATGACTATTCTCGGAAAACTTGGGTGTACTTTTTGAAGAAAAATTCAGAGGTGTTTGAAACCTTCAAAAAGTTCAAGGTGATGGTAGAAAAACAAAGTGGTTACCAAATAAAAGCTCTTCGGTCCGACAGAGGTGGTGAATTCACTTCAAATGAATTCAAAAATTTCTGTGAGAAAAATGGTATTCATCGTCCCATGACAACTCCATATTCACCACAACAGAACGGAGTAGCCGAGCGTAAGAATCGGACTATTCTTAACATGGCGAGGAGTATGTTGAAAAGAAAAAATATGCCGAATGAGTTTTGGGCCGAAGCTGTTTCTTGTGCAATCTACTTGATGAACAGATGTTACACTAAAAGTGTGCATGGAAAAAAAACCTCAAGAAGCCTGGAATGGCTATAAACCAATTGTTTCACACTTGCGGGTTTTTGGAAGCATAGCCTACACACATGTTCATAATGAGAAAAGAGCCAAACTTGATGATAAGAGTGCAAAATATATCTTCGTAGGCTATGATCAAAGTTCCAAAGGCTACAAGTTGTACAATCCGAACAGTGGAAAAATTGTTATAAGCCGAGATGTCGAGTTCGATGAAGAAGGTGTTTGGGAATGGAATGATCAAAAGAAAAATGAACAATATAGTCCATTCTTTGATGATGATGATGATGAAGGCCCGACTCAACCTATTACACGACCATCAACGCCACCACCACAAAGTGCTCAAGTTGATGATCCAAGTTCGAGTGAAGGTCCTCGAAAATTTAGAGGCCTGCGTGAAATATACGATGACACCGAAGAAGTAAGAAATTTGAGTGATTTTACTCAATTTTGTTTATTTACAGATTCCGAGCCTGTGAGTTATGATGATGCTGCTCGTGATAAAAAATGGAGAAATGCTATGAATGAAGAAATAAAAGCGATCGAGAAAAATGATACGTGGGAGCTAGCATCACTACCTAAAGGTAAAAGCACGATCGGTGTGAAGTGAGTGTACAAAATAAAAAGAAATGCAAAAGGCGAGATAGAAAAATATAAAGCCAGATTAGTGGCAAAGGTGTAGAAGCAGAAAGCTGGCATTGACTATGATGAAGTATTTGCGCCCGTTGCTCGCCTTGAAACTATTCGGTTGATCATTTCCCTTACAGCCCAAAATCATTGGAAAATTCACCAGTTAGACGTGAAGTCTGCTTTCTTGAATGGGTTTTTGGGGGAGGAAGTATACATTGATCAAATTCCGGGATATGTGGTGAATGGTCAAGAAGATAAAGCTTTGAAATTGAAAAGGGCTCTTTACGGGTTGAAACAAGCCCCTCGTGCATGGAATAGCCGAATTGATAGCTATTTCCAAGAAAATGGTTTTTCGAAATGTCCAATGAACATGTTCTCTATGTAAAAATAAACAAAAATGGTGATATGTTACTTGTTTGTTTGTATGTGGATGATTTGATTTTTATAGGAAATAATCCAAAGATGTTTGGTGATTCAAGAGAGCTATGGCAAAGGAATTTGAGATGACGGACATTGGCTTAATGTCTTATTATCTTGGGATTGAAGTAAAGCAACAAGATGATGGAATTTTTGTATCTCAAGAAGGATATGGCAAAGAAATTCTCAAGAAGTTTGAGATGGAGAATTGCAAATCGGTAAGCACCCCCGTGGAATGTGGAGTGAAAATGTACTTTCACGAAGATGGTGAGAAAATTAATTCCACATACTTTAAAAGTCTTGTTGGAAGCTTGAGGTATCTAACTTGTACGAGACCGGATATTCTTTTTGGTGTTGGACTTGTAAGTCATCACATGGAGGCTCCGAATACATCACATTTGAAAGTTGCCAAAAGAATACTTCGGTACATTAAAGGTACAGTTGATCATGGAATTTTCTATACATCCTCTCACAATTTCAAGCTTGTTAGCTATTGTGATAGTGATTGGGCTGGTGATGTTGATAGTCGCAAAAGTACAATCGGGTTTGTTTTCTTTATGGGAAGTTCGGCTTTCACTTGAAAAGAAGCAGCCGCTTGTGACACTTTCTACTTGTGAAGCGGAGTATGTTGCAGCGACTTCTTGTGTTTGTCACGCTATTTGGTTGAGAAGTTTGTTGAAGGAGCTTAGTTTATCACAAGAAGATCCGACGGAGATTTATGTGGATAATAAGTCTGCTATTGCATTGGCGAAGAACCCGGTGTTTCATGACAGAAGCAAACACATTGATACGAAGTATCATTTTATTTGTGAGCACATATCCAAGAAAGAAGTGAAGCTTGAGTTTGTGAAGTCACAAGACCAAATTGCGGATATCTTCACGAAGCCCTTGAAGTTTGATATTTTCAAGAAGTTGCCTTTTTCTCTTGGAGTAATGAATCTAGCTTAAGGGGGAGTGTTGAATTATTAGCTAGATACATTAAAGTAAAATAGTTCTAGTATATTCTATGCATGAATAGGTGAAATTCATGTATGTGACTTTTGGTTTTGTGCATGAATGAGGATAGGTGAATGTATGAAAATTAAATATTGATGCATGCTTAAGTGTATGTTCATCTTGGGTATCACCTATAAATACCCTTGTTATGGAGTCATTTGAAGGTGTGAAGAAAGTGATAATAAAATAATATAGGTTTTCCCCTCTATTCTCTTGTGTGTGTGAGTTATTTGTAATATGTGCTCTCCAATTTCTAACAGACAATGCACCACCAACCATCTATCAGACAAAACCCACAAATTTCTAGCAAGTGGTATAAGTCCAAAGCGTCATAATCAGATCTGCAAGGCAACATGAAATAACTTCCCTCAACCAATTCCAGATATACTGATATACTCTCCTTCAACAAAATGCAGAAGTTTTGTTTGCCCTTGCAGCCAAATTATGCAGAAAGCACCCGCTATATACGCAAATTCCATAAAAGCCAATTAAAAACGTTTTTAATCTATTTATGAAGATTTCTAGATTCACAAGGTAAAAATAATTTACAAGTCTATCCAAACTATAACTATCCCAAGAGGTATTCATTTCTCCTTGCTCATTTTGTATTTAGCAAGATTTGATTAGTAGTCAAATCAAGCACAAACACTTATTTATACTAAGCCATTCATCTCTCCTTTGGCATAAACCAAATATCATTTTATACTAACTATTCTATCTATCAGTTTTCATTCCCAATTTTCAATTTTCTCATTATTTTTTTGTGTTTGAATTTTTATCCAATACCCAATTTTTCCCTTCAATATATGAATCTTATTCAAGTCAGTCCAAATTAGTGAAGAAACTGTAATTTTTGGCACTTTTCGAGGATGAACAGGGGGCTAGTAATCATAATTTGCAGCTTCTTAAAGAAAAAAAGAAAAAACAGGTTAAAAAATGAATACAAAATAGAGTATAGCTAGAATCTGATTGAACTTTTTAGTTAAATGGCAATGTCCATGAAAACAGATTTTGTGCATATATATAAACAACTAGAAACTGATTTTGTGCATATATAAACAACTAGAAACTAGCAAGACAAGTAAGGTATCACAAATCGATATCTTACCAGACATCATATAATTAGGAATGAAAAATCAAACAACACAAAAAAGTGAGTACCAACTGGATAAAGAACAAAATACTAATACACTCAAATTTCAAAACCTAATCAAAGACTCTGAGATGATGCAGCCACAAACAAAAATGAACTAGGAGCCTACAAATCAAAAAGATTTGCACAAGCAATTCAAAATCAAATAAATGTTGCACGATGTTTCTTATAAAAGAAAAAAAAAAGCACCACCAACAAAATCTCCACCATAAAACCATGAGTTGAAATTCCAGAAAGCTCAACAGAAATACACACACGCACTTTGTATTTCCAGAAAATTCCCTCCTATTCCATTGTTAAACAACACTAGATTCGTGTTTCTTACTTATGTTTCTTAATCATTCTACACTTATTTATCAGAAAAACTGGAAAAAAATTAAAGCCCCAAATTAAATTTGAAGGAAGCGAGACAAACCTTAGATATGTCGAGAGCTCGTCGACGGCGGATTTGAGAATTTTCAGCGTGGAATTAGAGAAAGGATTGTGATCTGTTGTGCTTTGCTTCCGAGATGCGGGGAGAGACAGAAAACCGTGAGTTGAGAGTGATGAGACGGGGGCAGGCTTTTGTGGGGAAAAAGAGAGAGGAAAAGAGGCGCGCAAATGAAAATAGTAAAGACGCGCGGGTTATGGAAATTTTCAATGACGTGCATATAAACGTCCCTAATTGAAATATATTGTGACGATTTAACATAAACGTCACAAATAGTTCAATTTTTTTATTTTATTTATTTTTCCAGATATTATAAAAAGCCTTTTTTTATTGTTAAAATATTTATTTTGTATTAAAGAAAAAGTTAAATTTAAGAAAGATAATTATTACATATATATATATATTTGGTTTTGAGAAAATTATATATTTGTTTTAAAAAGCACCTTTTCAGACTTTTCTAAAATATCACAAGAAAATAAAATGCTAAGTTAACTTCAAACATTAATAAAAATATTACAGAAAGCATATTTTAGACCTTTACAGACAATTTTATTTGTCCTAAATCAATAACCTTTTTCAGACATAAAATCATCGTTAATCTTTAATTTTAGTCACGTAAAAAACCCCGGGGATGTTGGAAAATTATACTTTATTTGAGACGATATTAAACTAACGTCACTAAAAGGATTCTATTTGAGACGATTTAAGGTGTGTCCTAAATCAATAACCTTTTTCAAACATATAAAAATGTCGTTAATCTTCAATTTTTCGTCATGTAAAAAACCCCCGGGATGTTGGAATATTATACTTTATTTGAGACGATATTAAACTAATGTCACTGAAAGGATTCTATTTGAGACGATTTAAGGTGCGTCCTAAATCAATAACCTTTTTCAGACATATAAAAATGCGTTAATCTTCAATGTTTCATCACGTAAAAACCCCGGGGATGTTGGAAAATTATACTCTATTTGAGACGATATTAAAATAACGTCACTAAAAGGACTCTATTTGAGACGATTTCATGTGCGTCCCAAAAGAAAACATCTCAAATTCCTTAATTTGTTGTAGTGATAAGAACCATTCATTCATTGTTGACCAGATCCACTCTATGAGACAGATCCATTAGCTAGTATTAATGAAGGATTCATTTCCATTAACATGAATCCCATTCATTCATTCTTTGACTTCCCGAAGGAGAGTCCATTCATTTTATATAAAGACACATGAAACAACAATGAATCCACGATGCGACGACACACTTACAGATCAAGAGTTACCCCACCTTTATCCGATATTTTGAAAATGAGAATACCAATGACGTTGAAAATCCTTGTGATATCGCTACGTCGGATCCCTCATATTATCCCTTTTTTCCTTTCTATTTCTCTTTCTTTCTATTTCCTCTCATCTCTTAGTCTTTCCATGTTCCATCCGTCCTTATTCTTCTATTTTTTATTTTCTATGATTTGTTCTTATATGCTACAAGAACCAAATCCCCATGCTCTATTTATAGAGAAAAAACACCGCCTAAAACTAACATGTAATTGGATGTTTTAATTCTTTAAGAAATAAAATAAGTAATTTCTAGTAAGCTACTCCATGGTACAAGTTGGTGAATCACTTTCCTAATAAGTCGCCACGTCCTATTACCATTTGTAAGTATTCCTGACTTTTCCATTATGCATGCAATTCTATGTGATATGGCTTTAGCTAATTGAGAACCTTCTCAATTAAGAAAATGAATGCAAGTTTATATTATATTCAACACCTACCTTATCACCTACTTAACGTGTCCATCTAATTATTGCCTGCATGCAAAACTTAAATTTTATATGTACCGCTGTGTGCTTATCACACACACAGACACACACACACACATATATATTTTCTTTTATTACTTATGTATATAATTAATAAAATGAATTATACAATGCTATTTTATTACCCATAGAGTTCAAATATTTTAACAAATGAGCAATTTGAAATTTGGGGTATTGTAAAGAACGCCCAAAGGTGCTACAACCATGCATTGTCTTGCTATACAAAGGATATGCACGTCATGCTGAAGAAATTGTAAGTAACTTATTTTGAATTTTCTTAATTTATGACACAAAGTTCACATTATTAAATGGAGGTTGTTTAACATATAGGACGACCGATTATGTGATAATGATGAAATCAATCAAGCTATTCTTTGGATAAATGGTCGATGCACTAAAGATGGCAAACATGAAGGTGAACAATTGAAATCAGCAATTGCAAAGATTGTGCGCAAATATTATGATTCTGATTTCTTTATTTCAATAATCATTGTAAGTTGTTTGACATATTTGTGCATTATAGGATGATTATATTCGAAAGATGAAGGATGGTAAGTTGATTGCTGAAGGATGGAATGACGACATTCTTTGCAACGCTCTTGAATCCAAAGAACACATGGGGCGTGTGAGAGGAATTGGAGGTCATGTTACTCCATCTGTGTTCTTAAATGTACCGAGAGGGAGTACAAGTGTCGATAAGAAACTCTACTTTGAACAACGAAATGAGTTAGAAGAGACAAGGAAGAAAAATTCAGAACTAGATGAACGTATCAAGGGACTAGAAGCAGCAATTGACAAGTATGCGGGTGCCATTGAAATCGATGAGAAGGGAAGTTGTTCATTAAAATATGACCATCGTCCTGAGAGTCCCTCACATGATCAAAAAGAGAGTCCCCGTGATGAAAAGGAGAGTCCCTCACATGATGAAGAAACAGATGGTAATGATAACATAAAGTTTCTCGACAAATATGATGCTTTCCAGGGTAAATTGGTAGCTTTGACATTGGAACCAAGCACCGATGTAGTTGCATATGATATTTTTCTAAAGTTTGTTGCACCCAATCAAATTATCCATGGAAATCAATTGTCCAATAACTGCATGTGTTTCTCTACTGATGAAACAGTGGATGAAAATTCTGTTTTGTCAATCCCTGGAGAATGTCAAAGCATTGGTGAGGCAGTAATATCTCATGTTGCTTGGCGTAAGCACTTAATAATGTTTAAAGATGAAGTAATGATATAATTATTGTATTTTTCAATTTAAATAATGAACTTCCCCACATTTTGGTATAAAAAATCTTACATATGTCATAATGCAATTTTTAGAAGCCGACAATGAAAAAGGTGTGGACAAAGCAACAAAGCCTACTTTGGATTCATAGTGCATGCCAAAAACATTATATATGTTGTATTGCTATGTTAAGATTGCTCTTCAGCATAGGGAAAATGTAGTGTTAAGCTTAGATTGTGATTTCTTTGGCCATGATCATACACTTTAAGTCAACTTGGAAGACTTCGTTCCCTTCTGTCAGTTAAAGCCAATTTCCTACACATGTATCTCTGTCTACATATGGTAAGATTTGTATTATTTTAAAATTTATATATAATACATTTAGTTTTGTACTAATCAATATTATTTTTTAAATGATTGGTAACAACTTATATAAGAAAATAGTGCGGGAAAAAAAACTTGATAAGTATAGATTCGTGGATCCATTGAATATAGGGCATGTACCATCAACAATAGATGATACAAGTTTCTTGATGAAGAGATGGAACGGAGGGCACATGCTTTAGCAAATAGGTTAAATGGTAATCTGCCTAACCAACTTGTGTTAGCATCATGTAATGTAGAAAAGGTATTTATTTTGGTATCACCTTCGAGTTTCATACTTTAATAACTTGATTATTTCTCTTCCTTAACTCTGTGTATATTATGTAGTGAACATTGAATTTTGAATTTTATTAACCCTTACTAAGGGGTTGTTTATTTGTTGGATCCTCTTCTTCATCGGATCACAACCCACTTTGGAAACAAACTGTGAATTTGTATGATTTCGTTTTACTTCTCTTTGATTTGGTTTATGTCTTAATACATGTCTATTGTTATAATAATGAATGAACTTGTTAATTCCGGGCCATACAAATGTTTAATTTGGAAATCCACAAGAATGTCAAGAAACTACCTATTTGGGACATAATTAAAGAGGTATGTTGCTAACCCATGTGGAACTGATCTTCTAGAACTTTCTTGTTTTCCTTGGTGGGTGATTGAGAATCTTTATTGTTTTGACATTAATGTTTGCTCTTGAGTTGGGATTTTTCATATACAGTCTTACGGGCATCTTTTTTCCTTTTTAATGTATTTTTGTTGTCAAGAATTCTATATGTGTTGCCCACAGTTTATTCAAGCGGAAAATTGAGTTTTTTCTGTATTTTTGACTGATTGGGTCCATAGATCTTTTCAGGTAGTAGAAATTATGTGCATTGCGTTGGTTATTGGAATTTGAGTCCATTGTGTGTTTTTAAGGATGATTTTAAGGCCATTACTTATGTTTTGTAGATTATACTCAAGACTTTGAAATGGCCTATTTTACATGTTTCTTAATATGGTTGTTTTAATATCTTTAACATCAATTTTATTAATTTCTGCTCATCTTTTCTTCAGTCCTTGATAGTCCTTCGGAGTTTGCTGGTTAGGTAGAAGCATCAATGTTCCTCACCATTTCTAGAATATCAGGAGTAAGAGAGATTTGCATAGATGATGACTCTCTAGGGGCCCTTCGCAACGATTGTTCATGCATGTCATTGGACTCTTTCAAGGCTTGCTTCAGCTCAGCCTTATTGACTGGATCAACAGCATGCAGTACTTCCACATCACTACCGTTGTTGCTGCTTGCAGGTTGCAAGGCGCTCTCGGGAGATTCTGTAAAAGCGCAATAGTGAGGCTTTATGGATTCCTCAACTGCCTTGGCCTTTTCTATTGCTTTAGTCTTCTCCGCATACTTCTGCTCATAGAGGATGGTTGTGAAAAAATCTGCATCGAGAGCAGAGCGGATGGAAATGTTTCCCAAAAAGCTTAGGATTCTTCCTCCTCCTCAATGAATTCGAGACTTTGAAATTGAGACCTGGCTGCACTCAGGTTCGAGGCTCTCCAAATGTGTAGCCATTCTTAAACATCCTGATAAGCAGGGGATATGACTTGAAGATCATCATCGTCCTCCTGCATAGGCTCAATAGGAGCCCTTTCTCCTCAGCAACTATCCCATCGGTCTGAGGGGATGTCACAACTAACTCTTCATTCCTGGTGTCCGCTGTGTGTGGTTGGGATGTCTCAACTGTTAGTCTAACAGTTGTCTCTTGTTGTGGCTGAGCATCTGCTTCTGATTCTTGCTCAGTGGCTTCCACAACATCTCCATCTTTTGATATCTGTTGTTCTCCGATAGCAGTCTTCTCAGCTTCAGCAGTGCTTGACTCAGCTAGCTCAAGCAGCTTTGTCAGACTTCTTCACCAGCCTTCTCCTGGTCTTCCTTTCGAGAAGAACCTCGACTTCTTCCTCTTGTTCCTTAGCTATGGAAGCAGACTCTACCATCTTCAATATCTTTGCAGCAGCTGGCTTGCGGGGCATAGCTATTCTTTTCTTTCTTACCACTGAAGAGGGAGCTGGAGCAAGAACTTTATTCTTTGGTTAGGGGGCTTTAGCAGAAACAGTTGTGTCCTTGGGGACATGATCAATCGATTCCCCCTTGGAGGTTGCGGACCTCGTTGCACGGGGTTGCCTCTAGGCACCGGAAAGGTTTGCCTTGAACATCTTCTTATTCACGTGAAAGGTTTTCCCACTGTAGAGAGGAACACCTTTCTTTTCCATCAGATGGCCTAGAATCAGGCCATATCCAAGTGAGCTGGCGAATTTCCCATCTTCACCAACCTTCATATTCAACACAGTTTGCTTAAAACAAACTCCACCCAGTTGACTTTCTTCTCCTCTAACATGGTTGTCATTACAATCAGCTTAGTCTGAGAGAGCTGATTGAATGAGCTGAACTTCATGTTGATACACTTAGCTACCACATCCATCAGCTTGTGGTATTCTTCCTTAATAAGCTTCTTCAAAGCTGAAAAGTTCTGTTTTGCAGCAACCTCTGGTTTGGCTATCTCTTTCCACGCAACAGCCACATCAACATCTTTACCAGTCAGCTCTTTCAGTCCACTTGTAAGGAGAAAACAATGTTCAGCAAGGTCAACAACAGTCAATTTAAATGTCTTGTGCTGACAGATGATCGAATCTCATCATCGTGAACCTCAGCATTCACGTAGTACAAGTAAACCTCTTCAAGGTAGGAGTGCAAAAACTCCATAGTAAGAAACTTCTTGAGACCTACTTTCGCTATTTTCTTGGCCAACTCCTTGTCAACGCCCTGTTTGACAAGGCCTTCAAAATCCATGGTAGCACCGGTGTGGATATTCTCAGCAAGCTTCACAAAATCGTATGTTGGTGCCATTTTCTGTCTTGAACACGAGAAATGAAAGTTAGGGTTTGAACTTCTTTGCAGAGAGAAAAACCTGGGTTTCTTTGATAGCAAAAGTTTAAGTGTGAAGAGAGAGAAAAATGAATTTCTCTATATAAGAGACTTGAAAGGACAGTTTTAGAATTCAAAAAGGTTTAAAACTTATCAACGATTGAGATAGCGTTTGAAAACCGCATTAATTTCCTCGCATTAAATGCATCAACATTTATATCAAATCATGGAAAAACTGACATCATTAATTATCGCTGACATCAACCCTAAAAACATTCCCGCTCAAAGAAAACAACCTCGTTTTGTCACTTAGCTCATCATTTTCTTCTTTTATGACTCGACTCTGCTATTCTCTTGGCCGAATGATCACTCGGTTGTGCAGATAACTCGATACAACTGACTATCCATATAAGCTATTTCACTTGACTGAATAGTGAAACTCTTCTGATATGCGTTTCTCTCGTCTGCAGCTCTGCTGAATGAGTCTTCTGAGCTTCCTAACACAGATCAATCAATCCAATGTCATTCTTAAGTTCTTCAAACCTTGATTCACATATGGCTTTGTGAATATATCAGTTAACTGTTTATCAATTGATATGTATTCCAAAGTGATGTCTTTCTTTTCAACATGATCTCTTATAAAATGATATCTGACATCAATGTGCTTGGTTTGTGAATGCAATACTAGATTCTGAGTAATTGCAATGGCACTTGTGTTATCACACATAATTTGAATCTCTCTTTCTTTAATGTCATAATCTTTCAGTTGTTGCCCATCCATAAGACTTGGGCATAACAGTTGCCTGCAGCTACGTACTCTGCTTAAGCTGTGGATTTAGCTATCTAATTTTATTTATTGATGAACCAAGAAACCAACCTATTTCCAAGCATTTGACAAGTACAAGATGTTCTCTTCATGTCACCTCTACATCCAGCATAGTCTGAGTCTGAATAGCCAATAAACTTGAATCCTCCTTCCTTTGGATACCATAAGGCAACTTCCTGGCATACTATCTAATGGCCATAAAATGTTACTATAAACAATAGGTAGCACTTTTATGGTGCTGCACTTGCCCGTGCTACCTATAGTCTAAGGTATCACTTTTATTAGCTTTTAGTGACACTTTTTCTAAGTGTTACATTAAGTTCTCTATTGGTAACACTTTGAAGCAATATATTTCTAAAGTGTTACATATGAATCTTATGTAACACTTTTTGTAACACTTTTTATATTTGTAATACTTTAGAAAAATACTTCTAATGTGTTAGATATGAATCTTATGTAACACTTTTTTTGTAGCACTTCACCGAAATACTATTTTTTGCCACCAAGTAGATTCGAACCCACGACCTGTTATGTGTAGAAGTGACAGTTTGCCACTAAGCTAAGTTGATTCTTATTTCAACTTTTGCTTTGTTTTATATATACACATACACACACACATATTTATATATTAAAATTGTATAAAAATTATATTATATGGATATATAATATATTTTATATAATAAAGATTGTATTATATAATATATGTATTAAATTGTATTATACACTGTATATATCAAATTTTATATTATATAATATATAGTTTGAAAATCATACTATGTTATATATTAAAGGACACAAAAAATTTAAAATATCAAAAATATATAAAATAAATTTATCGACTGATCAATCGGTAAAAATAAAAAATATATAAAAAAATAATATTAATTTACCGATAAATAAAAAAGTTCTAACAGTAAAAAAATTAAATTATAAATAAATAATGAAAAAATAATTTACCGATGGAAAACATTCCTAAGTAATTACCGACAACATCAATTTTCATTGGTATTTTTTAAAATTAAAGAAAAAAAAAGGTTAACAATGAAATTGGTCTCCGTTAGTAAAAATTTAAAAAATATAAATAATAATAATAAAATACATACATGCGCATTTTCCATCGGTATTATGATTGAATTACTTACATTCGTAAAAAATAAAAAATAAAAGCAAAACTAAAATACTTTATAAAAAGAAAATAAAAATTCAGTAAAAAAAAAAGAGTACGTGATGTCTACAATTTTTAGGTTTGGTATTTTTTTTGTCTTTACCTATTTTGTGACATCAATTAATTAAATAAATCATGACATGATTTAATGGTAGTTATATAATTTTGTGTTACTAAAATATAGCCTAAAAAGTGTTACAATTAATAAAATATAGTGTTGCCAAGAGTGCTTCTTAAATAAAGTGATACCTATTTGCGTTACAAAAGAACAAAAAAAATTGATACCTAAAAAGTGTTGCTTATGTAAAACTGTTACATATAAGCGTTACACATTGATAAAGTGCTACAAAAGTGTTACATAAATATTATAATGTAAAAAGTGTTACAAACATGTGTTACATATGTACTTTATGTAAAAAGTGCTACAAAATTTGTGTTATCTAATGGCATTTATGTTGTAGTAGGATTCTCTTGGCTGCAATGATATGAATTTCCTTTGGAGCCGATTGAAATCTAGCACATACACCTACAACAAAAGTGATGTATGGCCTGCTAGCTATCAAATAGAGTAATGATCCAATGAGGGCTCTATACCTTGTTCGATCAACAACTTTTCCTTTTGCATCCATATCCATCTTGGCTGATGTATTCATGGGAATCTTCAAAGATGACTTCTCTTCCATACCAATTTTTTTCATTAAATCTCTGGTAAATTTGGTTGACTTATGAAGGTTTCATCCTTCATTTGCTTGACTTGAAGACCTAGGAAGAAAGTCAGCTCTCTCATCATGCTCATCTCAAACTACTCTTGCATAAGGTTTGAGAACTTGTCACATAGCGCTTTGTTTGTGGATCCAAAGATAATGTCATCCACATATATTTGAACAAGTAATATACTCTCTCCGTCTTGAACTCTAAAGAGTATTTTATCAACTTTGTTTTTGGTGAATCCATTGTCTATAAGAAACTGAGACAATGTGTCATATAATGCTCCTGGTGCTTGCTTAAAACTATATAATGCCTTCTTGAGCTTGTAGACTTTATCTCTAATAGTTTTTTGTTCAAAACCTGGAGGTTTTTCAACATAGACTTCTTCTTCCAAAAGTCTATTAAAAAATGCACACTCTTCACATCTATCTGATAAACTGGGAAGTTCTTGCGTGCTGCATAAGCAAGAAGCATCCTAATTGCTTCCAATTTAGCAACAGGTGCAAATGTTTCATCAAAATCTATCCCCCTTCTAGGCAATACCCTTTGGCTACCAATCTTGTTTTGCTTCTCACTACAGATCCCTCTTCATTCATCTTGTTTCTGAATACACACTTAGTACCAATCACATTCAGGTGGGTAGGCCTTTGAACCAATTCCCAAACTTTATTCGTTTCAAATTGATTCAGCTCTTACCGTATAGATAGAATCTAATGTGTCATCCAATGCCCATGAAAACATCTTCAATGACAAGCTCTAGAGGATGGTCTCTCAGCCACCTTATATCTGGTTGCAGTAAGTCTGTTGGATTAAGTCTTCTTGAAGCTAAGTTATCTTGAACAACTTCCTCGTGATCATCATTCAGCTGCAAACCTTCCAACTCTTTTTGAGATTCAGCTATCTTATCTTCATCTGGGTGAGTCTTCTGATATTTGCCTCAACATATGGACTCTTCTGAATGGTTGGTTGATTCATCTTGTCAACTAACTCATCAATGTCTTCTCCATTAACATTAGGTTCATCAAAAACCACATGGATAGACTCTTCTATGACCGTAGTTTTCTTGTTCAACACTTTGAAGGCTTTACACTCAGCTGAGTATCCCAAAAAGATACCTTCATTAGCTTTAGCATCAAAGACTTTTAGGCTGTTCTTGCCATTGTTGTGAATGAAGCACTTACATCCAAAGATATGAAAATATCCAACATTTGGTTTTCTCCCTGCCAAAATTTCATAGGGGGTTTGGACAACTGCATATTGGTCATACACCTATTATGAGTGTAGCGGGCAGTGTTAATGGCTTCAACACAAAATCTCTTAGGCAATCTAGCTTCAGCTAACATGGTCCTTGCAGCTTCCTTGAGAGTTTTGTTCCTTCTTTCAGCCACTCCATTCTGCTGTGGAGTTCTTGCAGCTGATAACTCACGAGCAATATCATTCTCTATGCAATACTGAGTTATAATCCCATTGACAAACTCAGTTCATCTGTCACACATTATCTTGATAATAGTTTGACTCTTCTCATCAGCTGTGGAAGTTTCTGCAAATATTCCTTCTTTTTACACATAAAGATGGTCCATGTGTATTTTGAATAATCATCCACCACCGCTAAGGTGTGTTTCTTTCCACTTATGCTGGCTGGTTCAATAGGACCAAATAAATCCATATGCAATAAGTGCAATATCCTGGTTGAAGAAGGACTAGGCTTGTCCTTGAATGAAGACTTGATTTGTTTTCCCATATGGCATGCATCACAAATGATTTCCTTCTTGTATACTGAGTCAGGCGATCCTTCCACAAGATGACTCCTTGCAAGCTTGTTGATTGTCTTGAAATTCAGGTGACTCAACTTATTGTTCCACAGCCAACTCGATTCGGCTGTACTCTTTGCTAGTAGTCATGTACATAATGTTGCAGTTGACCAATCCACCACATACATGTTTTTCTGTCTTGATCCTAATAGCACAACTTCATTAGATTTAACATCCTTGATCTGGCATACTCCCATATTGAATCTTACATTATATCCCTTATTGCTGAGTTGGTGATACTTCGCAGATTGAAATTCAGCCTTTTAACATAGGCTAAATTTGTGATTTCCAATCCATTCTTCGTGATTGATATAATACATCTAATCTCTTCTGGAGTTCATTTCCTCCGAATATGACATTTGCTCCTCTTGATTGTTAGTCTAAGTGGCTACGATAATCTAGGGGGGTGAATAGATTATGCCGATTTTTCCAATTTGGCACTCTTTTTTGAATGTAGAAACAGTAGCAAGAATAGAAGTGTGGGAAAATAAATAACACGCGTTGATTTAAAGAGGTTCAACCCACCTAGATCCTAATCCTCTACCACCTTGGCATATCCGAAGTGGATTTCGAAAAAGAAAAAGAAATTTTATTAATAGCACCAAACTATTACACCTTCACCTTGAAGAGTACCACACTCTTCTTACAATACCACCAAGAAGATTACCACAATCTTCTTATACCTATGAAGAGTACCACACTCTTTAACACCTAAAATCACCCAAGTGTGCTCTTACAACAAGAATACTAACAAGTATATCTTGCTTTGGATGATAGAAAGAAATTCAAGATTACAACTCGATAGAAGTATACAACTTTGAAGTGCAAGTGTAATCAAGAATAAAGCCTAGTACTCAAGATGTGCAAGTTAAAGACTTAGGCTAATTACAACAAGAATATGAAAGTGAAGAACAAGAGTTTTTCTTGTGTTGTTGTATCTTGTTTCTTCAATCCTTCATCTATTTATAGGAGATGTCTTGGATTTGATTTTCAGACATAGGCCCCTCCTTGGAGATTGAAATCTACAATAAAATGCAAATCAAATGAAGATTATAGCTGTTAGAAATCAATCCCTTAAAATCATGAAAAGTTGTCTGCTGCTCAACGGATAGTTTGCTGATAAAACATTTGGTCGACCGGTTGAACACAAATGAGGAAATTCGAAATTCACAAGAAAATTGCTCAGGTCGACCAGTCCAACAGGGCCTCGTCCGGTCGACCTAGAGTCCGACAGGTCGACCCCTTGCTTGGACCAATTGGACACTTCAATTTTTGTGTTACGGAATGTTCTGTTACAAACTTAAAACTCCAGGCACCGGCGACCTCCCTATTTTTCATTCTAGTTTCGTTTCTATTTCAGAAAACAAACTTTCAGGCACGGGTTGCCCTCTAGGGCGACCGATTGACCACGAAACAAAAGTGTTGTCCAATTTTGTCAAAAATAAACTTCAAGAAATACTCCAAAAAATTAGTAAAAATATTTTAGATCGATTAGGAGTATTTGGACAACATTTAGGGAAATTGTTTTGGTGAAAAACTCAATTAAATAAAATCATCAAAATTACGATAAAAACATTTATCTAACAAACTCCCCATTTTTGATGATTACAAACCAAAATAATTTTAAGATGTCGATTTTGAAAACAAAACAAGTTTTTCCGGTCTAAAACAACTATCAATTTTGAGCAACACTTTTCATGCATAAGAATCATAAGGATGGGAGTAAAGATTTTCAAAATATTTTGTAAAATCTCCCCCTATCAACATGCAAAACAAAAGTAATTATAGAAGCAAGCATTTAAAAGCTAAAAGCTCAGCTTTTACACTTTGAGCTAAGAATTCAAGAGCTTAGAAGCCCCCCTGTCAAAAAGAAATCATTAGACATGAATAAAGGTCCATAATCCATCCATTAGAGTAGGTTATATCCTCAGTTTTTGGCTTTTTTCATCCATAGGTTATAGCTTTTTTCGCGAGCTTTTTCTAGCTTCTTTGAGCGTATGAGCTTATTTCATGTTTCTCCCCTTTTGGAATCATAAAAAATAATGTTAGCACGATAAAAAACATCATATAATCATATCAAAGTGCACAATTTAACCGATTTATCGAGCTTTTGAACATAAAGCTTAAAATTTCAAATAATAAGGGAAGATTCGATAAGATGATTTGTAAAAGATCATTTGAGTGACAAAACATGATCTCTATAAACTTATAAGACCTTTGAAATCGAGAGAATCATGTAAGTTATAAAATTTTCATTGAAACATTTTGTCGAACACTTGGCGTGCGTAGGAAAAACACGAAGTTGTATATAACGCTTGTAGATGTAATCAAGCCCAAAAATTCATCACCAAATGCAATTCTATAAGCATCATCCATCATTAATCAACATACCCAAAACAATTATACAACAATTTTATCAAAATACCAAAATAAAGGCACTTTCTCAAAGGTTCAACCCAATTGAGATTAAAAAGGAACTAAACTTACCAATCAATCGGTGAAGTCGGGCAATAATGATGATATACCAACAATATAAGTCTAAAAATATAGAATTTACAAGAAAGAAATCATTTTGGGTGAATTGTGTGTGAAATTTGCAAAGGGGTGCAAAAAATAGGAAAACCGTGAAAAATGACGAAGACTGAGGACATAACCAATTTTAACAAAAAATTAGTCAAGTTCGACCGGTCGAGGGTGAAGTTGACCGGTCCAGGCAGAGGTCGACCGGTCGACCTCACTCCATCCGGTCCCTAGATCAGTTTCATTCTTGTTCTGTCCGATTTTGGGTTAAAATTTCGATTGTTCACCCCTATATTTTAAAAACATCCAAAATGCAATTATAAACCTTATTCGATATGCATTAAGCCTAAACGAGCTCGAATTGAAGCAATAGATTCAGCGGTTAGCGGTTTTATAAAAATATCTGCGGTTGATCTTGAGACGGAATGAAACACATCTCAATTTTTCGTTTGGAAACGCAATCCCTTAGAAAATGATGACGAACCTCAATATGTTTAGTTCAGTTATGATGAACTGGATTTTGAGAAATATTTATAGTGGATGTGTTATCATAAAAAATAGGAACATTTTCAAAAGAACATTTGTAATCCGCTAAGGTTTGTTTCATCCAAAGCAATTGAGTGCAACTAAAGGCCACAGAAATGTATTCGGCTTCGGCCGTAGAAAAGGATACACCATTTTACTTTTTTGAAAACCAAGATACGAGGCAATCGCCTAAAAATTGACATGATCTAGAGGTGCTTTTGCGATCATCAATATTTCCGCATAGTTCGAATCACTATATCCTTTAAGAGAAACATTTTCGTTCTTTGGATAAAACAAGCCATATGAAATGGTGCCTTTCAAATATTGAAAAATTCTTTTAACGGCCCTCATATGAGATTCTTTGAGATTGCTCTAAAAACGAGCACATAGGCATACGACATGAAGAATATCGGGTCTACTTGCAGTTAAATAAAGTAAACTACCAATCATACCTTGATATTTTGATTCATCAACCGACTTGCCTTTTTCATCCTTGTCGAGCTTGGCATTGGTTGCCATATGAGTAGTGACGGTTCTTCCTTTTTCAATTCTGAATTTCTTTAAAAGTTATTTGGTATACTTTGATTGTGATATGTAGATACCTTCTTGACATTGATTAATTTGGAGTCCAAGGAAAAAATTGAGCTCCCCCATCATAATCATTTCGAATTCACCTTGCATCAACTTAGAAAATTTCTTGCAAAGGGAATCATTAGTAGCACTAAAAATAATATCATCAACATAAATTTGAACTAGTAAGCAATTTTGCCCTTTTTCAAAAACAAAGAGAGTAGTATCAACTTTACCTCTTGTAAATCCATTTTGCAAAAGAAAAGAGCTAAGTCTATCATACCATGCTCGGGGTGCTTGTTTTAAACCATATAAGGCCTTTTAAATTTGTAAACATCATTTGGCCTTGGAAAATTTTCAAACCCCGGAGGTTGTTTTACATAGACTTCTTCTTGAATAAAACCATTTAGAAAAGTGGATTTAACATCCATTTGGTAAAGCTTGAAATTTTTAAAATAAGAATAGGCAAGTAAAATACGAATAGCTTCTAAAACATGCAACGGGTGCAAAAGTTTCATCATAATCAATACCTTCTTCTTGACAATACCCTTGAGCTACTAACCTTGCCTTATTTCAAATAATATTGCCTTGGTCATAGAGTTTATTCCGGAATACCCATTTAGTACCAATAATTGTTTGTGATGGAGGACAAGGTACCAATTCCCAAACATCATTCCTTTCGAAATGATTCAATTCCTATTTCATTTCTAAAAACCAATCCTCAACTTTAATTGCTTCCTTTGAATTTTTAGGCTCTTTTTGAGATATAAGAGCTTTCTCGGCAAATTTCCTTCTAGTCATTACCTTGTCTAGAGGGTCCCCAATTATGAGATCTTTTGATGACCTCCTTTGAATTATCACCTTGTCGGCAAATTTCCTTCTAGTCATTACCTTGTCTTAGAGATACGGGGAGATCCGAATTATCACCTTTTTCTTCTTGAGGAATATTTGAAGTTGAAGGTTGATCATTTTGAGCATCATTTGAAATAATTGGTTCAATAACGTCTGCCTCATTACTTTCATCATTGGGTATCCTTTCAACACCCGAAGCTTCATTGAATTTGGCGTGAATAGATTCTTCAATCACCATGCTAGTCTTATTGTAAACCCTATATGCTTTGCTCTTAGTAGAATACCCCATAAATATTCCTTCATCGGCCTTAGGATCAAGTTTGTCCAATTGATTCTTAATATTCAAAATAAAACACTTACACCCAAATATTTTGAAGTAACTAATATTTGGAGTTTTTTCTTTCCAAAGCTCATATGGTGTTTTATTCAACTTGGGACGAAGGTAAGCACGATTAATAACATAGCATGCGGTACTTACGACTTCGGCCCAAAAGTATTCTGGAAGAGAAAATTTATTAAGCATTAACCGACTCATTTCTTGAAGAGTCCAATTCTTCTTTTCGGCTACTCCATTTTGTTGTGGTGTTTTTGGAGCCGAAAAATTATGAGCATATCCCTTGGTTTCACACAAGACTCTAAATTCACCATCAAATTCACCGCCTCGATCACTTCGAATAGACTTAATGGTATCTTCTTTTTCATTCTCAATAAGTCTACACAACTTAGCAAACTCATTAACGGTATCGCTTTTATTGACAAGAAAAATAGCCCAAGTATATCTAGAATAATCATCGACTATAACAAAAGTGTAATATTTTCCACTTAGACTAGCAGTACCAATATCCCCGTACAAATGAAGATGAAGTAATTGTAGAGGCTTGGTTGTGGAAATTTCATTTTTGGGCTTAAAACTACTATTAACTAATTTGTTCTTTTGAGAAGTGTCACATAGGCCAAGATTTTCAAAATTCCATTTGGGTAGTCCTTTTACATGTTGGTTTTTGTAATTATTTTGCAAATTTTTGTATCCAACATGTCCAAGTCGCCTACGCCATAAACTAGTTAAATCGTTATTAGCGACAAGACAAGAAACATTTTGACTAACCAAATCCTTTGTACAAATTTTGTAAAGATTGCCTTTTCTATTTGCTTCACAAATAATTTTATCATTTTTAAGAATAAGTCTTTTATCTTTATAGAAAATAACATTATAATTTGAATCACAAAGTTGGCTAACACTTATCAAAATAAACTTAAGCCCTTCAACTAAAAGATCATTACCAAGAGAGAAAGAAGAGTTACCAATTTCTCAATTTCCAAGAATTCTTCCCTTGCCATTCCCGAACATAACCATGCCTTCTTCTTGGAGCTTGATGTTGGTATAAAGTTCTCTTCTTCCGGTCATATGGCGTGAACACCCGCTGTCCACGAGCTATTTTGAATCTTCCGTAATGGTTATAGCCCCTAGCACCTACAAATGAATCATTTTTAGGTACCCTATAATTTTGGGGTCCATGGGGGTTAGTTTTGAGACCTTTAGGTGTCCAAAAATAGCTAAAGTTGTTTTTCAATTTACAATCATTAGCATAGTGTCCATTTTTACCATAATAAAAACAAATAAGATTATTAGGACTACTAGCACGTATAAAAGTCGGACCTTGGTCATTTTTCTTAGAGACATTTTGAAAAGGTTTATAACCAAGTCCTAATTTAGAATGCTCACTTCTTTGTGCATCAAGAATTTTTGTAATCTTATCTGTGGTTAAGTTAAAACAATGCACATCCTTTTTCAAAATTTCAATCTCTTTTGTGAGCATTTGTTTTTTCGAAATCAAGAGCATGCATTTTAGTAATAGTAATAGCATGGACACGATCAAGTGATTCATAAGAAGTAAATAATTTTTCTTTTTTCAATTTGAGCTCTTTAAACTCCTTTTTCAAAAGTTTGTATTCACATATCATATTTCTAAATTCATTTTGTAGTTCATCATAATCACATTGCAAATTCATCAACTAAAGAAGAAGATGAAAAATTAGAGCGTACCTCGTTGTTTTCATCGTCTATGGCCATGAGACCATGTTCGGCTTCTTCTTCCTCATTGGATGTGGCAAGTAGCTCATCCCACGTTTTTGCTTCGGCCTTTAGAGCTTTCTTCTTAGGAAAAGGCTTTTTCTTCTTTTGCTCCTCTTCCACAAATTTTGGGCAATCGGCTATGTAATGCCTGGGTTTCCCGCATTTGAAATACGATTTGTCTCTTGATTTTCTTACCTTACTTTTATTCACAAATTTGGCAAATTTACGAACAAGAGCGGCCGTCTCCTCATCATCTTTGTCACTAGCATAATATAAAATATTAGAAGAAGATGCTAAGCCTTTAGGAATAATTTGCATACTCGAATGAGAGGTGGATGGTTTGGAATTTTTTCTCTCTTTAAGATATACTTCGTAGATGAGGAGGTTCCCAATGAGCTCATCGAATTTTAGTGTTTCGGGATTTTGAGCTTCCGTGATTGCCGTAATTTTTTTCGACCATGAATCGGAAAGAGCATTTAGGACCTTGGTGACCTTATCTTCTTCGGATATGACTTTCCCAAGTGCCACAAGAGGATTGACTATGTTGTCAAGCCTTTCCACCATTTTTGAAACATTTTCTCCATCAAGCATAATGAATTTTTCAAATTCTTTAACAAGCATGATTTTTCTTGCTTGTTTAACTTTCTTTGTACCCTCATAGATGGTTTCCAATTTTTCCCAAACTTCATGTGCGGACCTTATGCCTCTAATACAATTGTACTCGGTGGCAGTAAGAGAGCAATGCAAGATATTTAATGCCTTACCGTTTAGAGAAAATGACTTCTTGTCAATATCGTCAAATTCTTTGAAGGTCTTGAGAACTGAGTTGCCATCCTCCAATTTTTTGGTTGGTTGAGCTATCCCTACAATGACTGCATTCCATATATCGAACCCGCACCCTTGTAAGAAGCACTCCATTCGGTCTTTCCAAAAAGCATAATTATTGGCATCGAATAGAGGTGGCTTGTTGGTGGAGGCACCGGTGGTGAGGTAGCTTTCACTCGTAGCCATGGATCTTTCCTCTTTACTCGCAATGAAGAAACAAGCTTGCAAAAGAGTTTGACTCTGATACCACTTGTTAGTCCAAGTGGCTATGATAATCTAGAGGGGGTGAATAGATTATGCCGATTTACCCGATTTGGCCCTCTTTTTTGAATGTAGTATCAATAGCAAGAATAGAAGTGCGGGAAAATAAATAACACGCGTTGATTTAAATAGGTTCAACCCACCTAGGGCCTAATCCTCTACCACCCCAGTGTATCCGAAGTGGATTTCGAAAAAGAAAAAATAAATTTTATTAATAGCACCAAACTATTACACCTTCACCTTGAAGAGTACCACACTCTTCTTACAACACTACCAAGAAGATTACCACAATCTTCTTACACCTATGAAGAGTACCACACTCTTCAACACCTAAAATCACCCAAGTGTGCTCTTACCACAATAACACTAACAAGGATATCTTGCTTTGGATGATAGAAAGAAATTCAAGATTGCAACTCGATAGAAGTATACAACTTTGAAGTGAAAGTGTAATCAAGAATAAAGCCTAGTACTCAAGATGTGCAAGCGAAAGACTTAGCCTAATTACAACAAGAATATGAAAGTGAAGAACAAGAGTTTTGCTTGTGTTTGTATTGCTTGTGTTGTTGTATCTTGTTGCTTCAATCCTTCATTTATTTATAGGAGAGGTCTTGGATTTGATTTTCGGACATAGGCTCCTTCTTGGAGATTGAAAGACTTAGCCTAATTACAACAAGAATATGAAAGTGAAGAACAAGAGTTTTGCTTGTGTTTGTATTGCTTGTGTTGTTGTATCTTGTTGCTTCAATCCTTCATTTATTTATAGGAGAGGTCTTGGATTTGATTTTCGGACATAGGCTCCTTCTTGGAGATTGAAATCTACAAAAAAATACAAATCAAATGAAGATTATAGCTGTTAGAAATCAATCCCTTAAAATCATTAAAAGTTGTTTGCTGCTCAACGGATAGTTTGCTTATAAAACATTTGGTCGACCGGTTGAACACAAATGAGAAAATTCGAATTTCACAAGAAAACTGCTCATGTCGACCGGTCCAACAGGGCCTATAGGTCGATCTCCCTATTTTTCATTCCAGTTTCATTTCTGTTTCACAAAATAAACTTTCAGGCACGGATTTCCCTCTAGGACGACCGGTTGACCACGAAACGAAAGTGTTGTCCAATTTTTGTCAAAAATAAACTTCAAGAAATACTCCGAAAAATTAGTAAAAATATTTTAAATCTATTAGGAGTATTTGGACAATATTTAGGGACATTATTTTGTTGAAAAACTCAGTTAAATAAAATCATCAAAATTACGATAAAAATATTTATCTAACATTGATTCCTTGAAGTTTGAAAGATTATTCTTATTGCCTATCATATGTCTAGAATGGCCATTATCCATGTAACAGGTTCCTTGGCACTCAACCGTTCCTTGAACCTGCAATCAAGAAAATAAACTTTTAGGTACCCAAACATGTGTGGGTCGTGAGGGGTTAGTACTATAAGGTGATCCAACCAACCTATAGCCAAATGATATGACCCTAAGAGATTGTCACCTACCAGTTCCACAATCATAATGAGTATTTGCAAATTGTTTGGGAGTTTTAGGCTCATACAACTGTCTATTTTGTCTATATGCCTGTGGGTGTGCTTGTGTATTTGCTTTTTAGGCTAGTAATGAAATTTTTGAGCATAGTGGGCATTGTGCTTGGGTGCATATATATGCTGATAATGGTTCCTTTGCCTAGGGAATGACCTATTCTGAGTCTGAGGTCCTTGCCACTTGGGCTTGTATCCTTGAGGACTTGGCTGGTATCTCATTTGATTATTCCAATCAGCTTGGCTAGGATAATTTCTACCATTCCCATCATCTGGCTTTCTCTGCTCAAACCTCTAGGGCTTTTGGTAGTTCTGTTTTGCTTTCACAGAGTACTTCGTTTGGAGTCTGCTGATGGACTCTTCTAAATTTGGTTTCAGCTGTCCCGTCAACATACTATGCTGGCTTCTTGACTTTGCCTTTGTATCCTAGGCTAGCCTGTTTGTGATTGTGAGTGTGAGTAGTGAAAAATATAATGCTTTGGGTTTTTGGACTCCCCCATTACTTGAGGATCCTTTCTCCAAAACTACTCTTGGAGTTTGAGCATGCACAAAGGAATTGAATCCTATGCCTGTTTTATCTCCACTTTCCTTTTGTATCATTATCAATTCATTCAATGATTTAGATGTCTTGCTAAATGATGCAATCACATTTTTCAAATCTTTTTCCCTCTTTTCTATTTCAGCTAAGTCTCCTTTGATCTTAGCAATCTCAGCCTTCAGCTAAATGTTCTCAGCAGCTATGTGACTTAGAGTACCCACCTCCTTAGTCAGCTGTGAGTTTTGGTTTTTGAGCTGGTTGTTTTCCTCATTCAAAAGTGTGTGTGAGGTTATCACGTGCTCAAAATCTTTCATCATTTTGCTTAATGAATCATAATGATCTGTGTGTGATGAAGTGTTTGTGTCACTATCACTATCATCAGAATTAGAATGAGATGAGTTAGAGTGTACCTCATCTTCCTATTCTTTGGCATCTTTTTCTTGGCCATGAGACATATCAGTGCCTCTTCATCGGTGTCTGAGGAGTAATCATCCTCTTTGACCTTCATTTCCAACTCTTGAAACTTTTAAATCGTATGCTTAGTCAAAGATATTCATTTTTCCTTTTCGAGTCAGTGGTTCTTTGCACTTGGTTGTGTCAATTTCAGCAGCCAACATGGCGTTCTTCTTTTCTTGTCTCATTTCTCTGAAGACTTTTCTTTCCTCCTCATTTCTATACTTGTAGATTGGTGGATAAGAATAGTCAACAACAAAATGTCCTAGCTGTTTAGAATTCCAACATAGGTTCTCAGCTTTCTGGTAGTCAACTCTGTCAGCTCTTCGATTATCAGCTCTTTGATATTCAGTCCTCTGATGGTCAGCTCTCTTTGGTGGTCTATTTTCCTTGGTCTTGGAAGGTGCTGAGTGTCTCCTGGAGGTTTCACCCTTGTTCCTTTTATAGTTATTATTGAAGAACTTGTTGAATCTCTTTACCATTAGGTCAATCTCCTCTTGATTCATGGTATCCTTGGAGTCAGCTCTTTTGGATTCTCCAGCCATGAGTGCAGCTGTCTTGGGTATAGCTATCTCTTTTTGCTCTTTCCTTCGGAGCTCGAATTCATAAGCTTTCCAATATGAGAATAGCTCATTGTTGGATGTTCTTGTTAAGTCCATGGAGTGTCTTAAGGCCATCACCTTCATTTCCCACTCAGCTGGGAGCGACCTTAGTATATTCATACACATTTCTTTTCTGAGTGTATTCATTTCCAAGAGCTGAGAGCTCATTTGTAATATATGTGAATCTAGCATTCAACTGATCCAGAGTTTCACCTACAAGCATTTTGAAGTTTTCAGATTTCTGTACAACAATAGTTAGTTTGTTTTCTTTAATTTGATCGATCCTTCACAAATTAAAGTCAGTTTCTCCCAAATTCTTTAGTCGTTATGCAAGACTTCACTTTGTTGAACATGGCTTTATCGAGGGTTTTATACAGAATATCATTGGCAACATTATCCAAGTTGTATCTCTTTCGATCCTCGTTAGTCCACTCGCATCGAGGCTTCTCGACCATGGCTGGTCTTGGTGCAACATGTACAACTGGGACATCAACAGCAGGTGCAACACGTGCACCATGTGCACCAGTAGCTGCATCAGCCTCTCCTTCAGCTGTGGGTGCAACAACAATAGGAGTAGGAGCCCTAACAACTGTGTTTACTTTCATTATCTGTAGTGGCCCATCCTCAATGACGAACCACATCTCATCGTGTAAGGCTGAAAGATGTGCTTGCATGCGTATTTTCCAATCATCAAATTCCTCGATAGTAAACATAGGAATGCGAGTTGGATTTGCTTCCGTGATAATAATTTTGAAAGAAGATTGAGATCTAGCCCAGTAACCAGTGCGGAAGGCTCAATGAACTAACAACTCTGAAACCACTTGTAGGTCCCAAGGGGTGATAGTGTAAAGTCTAGAAGGGGGGTTTGAATAGACTTTACCAAATTTTTGATTTTAGTCCTTTTAAATCAGAGTTTAGTCACAAGTCAGTTGGGTCCTTGATGGACAACTTAGTTGACCTTCTCAATAGAGTTAGCCACTCAACAGACTCGACTGAGCTATTGATAAGATAACTCAGTTGATTCAGTTAACCCTTTTAGAAATTCAATAGACTTTGTTTTGCAGCAAAATACTTTTACCCTTTGATTAAAATAAGTTTTCAACATTTGTTTTAAGCTTAGTTGTTATCTGTTGACTTAACAAATATAACAAACAACAATTAAGATATGCAAGAAATTAAAATGCTGAATGTAAAAGATACAGAGCAAATTTTATAGTGGTTCGAGAATGGGGTAATTCCTCTAATCCACTCTTCTCTGGAGGTAATCCACTAAGTAACGTTAACTTTGTTACAAAAGGATGGCAGTCTGAGACAACCTTGATCATGCAATTGGCTTCTCCTAGGACTCAGCTTCTTCACAAGATGACTGTCCTGCTTCTTTAGCTCCTTTAGACTTTTGGATTTGATCACACACCCCTTTAACAAGTCCAAAGGTTCTTGTTCGAACTGGAACCTCACTACACTTCCTTCAACCTTGGATGTGTAGACCGCTTGTCTTTAAACAAGATTTTCTCTTCAACAATTTGAAGTTATCTTTTCTTCACTTAGTGTGTTGGGTCGATTTCTTTCGAGTTTTAGGCTTGAGGATAGTATTGATTGCTCGAGAGTATTATGCTCGGATTGCTTGATTTCTCTTGTGTGTCTCAGATTGCATAAGTATCTTCTCCTTGAATTCCCCAGCCTTTTATAGTGCCTGTTTGAAAAATATATCCGTTGAAGAGAGAGATGTACTTTTCAAAGTACACTTTGAGGTCGTTGGCTTGTCTTGTCTTGCAACATTGATGAAGACTGATCCTGGTATTAATGCTCTGCACCCTTTCCTGATTCTCAATAGGTTTGTAGGAACATCCCATTGGTTCATAGCTTTTTGCATTGTTTCAGCAAAACAACTTTATGGTCTGCAGTCTGTCAGTTTCCTCTTTTAGCAAACTTTTGACTTTGCTTAACAACGGATCTCTTTAGCTTTCTTGAGTCATTTTTGCTGCATAACCCCTTAGACAGTTAGGGGTGGCAATCTCTGACACGACACAAAAACATGACCTGAACCTAACACGATATAAATGGGTTAGGGTTGACCCATTTATTATTTGGGTCATAATCGTGTCAGACCCATTTAACCCAAATAATAAATGGGTCAGTTTCGGGTTGACCTGAAATGACCCACTAAACCCATTTAACCCGTTTAAATAATAAAATTCAGTATTATTTTTAATATTTTTTAATATTCTATATATAAATAACCCAAAATTCTCATATTATCAATATAAATAAAAGATTTATTCAAGGTTAAAAAATATATAGGTCATTTCGGGTCGTTTTCGGGTTACCCGTGTATTAAACAAGTCGTGTTTGGGTTGACCCATCTGACCCGAATAATTAAACGGGTCGTGTTAGGGTTGGGCAAATTTGTGTAATTATCATGTCTCAATACGACCCGCGAACCCGAACACGACTCGAATTGCCACCCCTATAGCCAGTCATCTCCACTTATCTAGGAGTGACTCAGCTTTCAGTCTGCTGACTGAGACAACTTTTCTGGAACTTGACTAAGACTTGACTTTACTTCACTCAGCTGCCACTCAACTGATTTTTCATTTTGCTCTCCAATCGACTTCTGTAATCTTCAACTTGGCTGTTTCGACTCAGCTAATTACACTACAACATAAATAACATTATGTAACACCAATAAAGTGTTACTTAATAGCCAAAAGGTGTTACTATAGACAATAGGCGACAATTTGAGAGTGCTACAGTTGCCCCTGCTACCTATTATCTTAGCTAACACTTTTAGGGCATATAGTAACATTTTTTTATAAGTGTTACATTAAACCCTCAATTGTAACACCATCTAGTAGCACTTTGAAAATGTTACATATAACCCTTGTGTAACACTTTTCGTACCAAATGTATCACATGTATTGTAACACTTTTCAATTTTTGGTAGCTTATTATATATTAGTTGTATCATTTTAAACCATCTAATGTAGATCTTTTTAGATAATTTTGTAACACTTTTAAACCACTATATATATATATCACTTTTTTTGTCAGTTATCACTTTTTTGTTATGTAACAATTTCCTTTAAAGCAGGTATGTGTGTGTGTGTGTGCAATAGAATAAAATTAACTCAAAAATAACAATAAACAAATATATTAAAAGACAGTTCTGAATTTTTTAACCGTGTCAATGCAACAAATAGATAACTAAAAACACCAATGTACAATGAACAAGTTACAAATAACACCCAAGATCTCGAAATCAATAAATATAACATGTTGAAGTAAACTCAACTAATTTTCATGTTGTGGCTCTCTGCTCTCAATACTCTCTACTTCCTTCAAGGTCATCTACGTTCAATTCAAGGTCGTCAACATGATTTGCTTCCCCATCTCCATTTTTACCATCCTGAAATATTATTTTACAATACCATAGTCAACCTATAACAATTAACAACAACATTTTTCAACAAATTCAACATCAAAGATAAGGTTACTCTGAGATAATAGCCATTTTCTAAATTACAACAAATAAGCAAGCAATGAAGCAAAAGTTATTTTCAATGTCATGTCAGTATGTTCCATAATAATTGCAACAAAACTGATCACATTCTAAACATTCTAATGAATTAATACAAAAACTTGAAGTGAGAAAATATTAAACAACATAACACCTCACTAGATAAGTTATTGTGTTTGAAGCAGAGTATTATCATGCTGAAAAGATGTGTTATTAAAATAATTCAAGGAGAAAACAAAGATAAAAATCATGAAAAGATCGAGAACTATTGAAAGAACAATATCAAAATGCAAATATATCCCACAGAGCAAAACAATATATTATATTTTTTTTATATAGAATGGTATCTCATCATTACTCTTTTCCTTATTCAAAACAAAGGGAACATATTTTTTTGGCAAATAAAAGCAGACGATTTAACACATTCACCTACAAAGAATTCCATAATGACTGTGCCAACCAAAATTTCAAATCATGTGAAGTTGGTTGTGCGGAAAAAGCCACCTTATGACTTTTTAAAAATCAAACAGATGGAGCCTTCCAAGATTTTAAAAGTAAAAAAGTATGCATTGGTTCTTTTATTTGATAGTATATAAAAATTCCAATGCACATAATTATTACCTGACAAAGTTCGAAATCATTGATGCCTCTAGAATATTGCCCATTAATGAGATGGCTTGCAAATTCTAGAACATTTAATAGATTCTCAAAGGTGATAGAGGCAAACACTTTAGAAAGAATGTGTTGTTCGAATGTTTTCAAAACCCATGCTACTGCATCTTTCATAATCTTGTCTCTGTAAGACTGCAAAATCTAATCTGGAATGACCAGATCATACTTGGAAGGCCCTTTTACTCTCTTGCTACACCTGCCGAGAAGTACATGATCACCAAATTCTAGTTGATCCTATAACAAAAAATTTGAGGAAGAAAAATCACCATAACATGCAATTAATGATATATACCATTATAATAGAAAAGGATAAAATACAACTTACAAAGTTAAGTTCAGATGTCTTGTACTTTCAACCCGGTGTCCTTTTGCGAGTTTCCCTATACATCAATGCTGGAGATGGTAGTTTTCTTTCAGCTTGTTGCTATAAAAAAATGTTAGCCACCATAGTTACTAACTGTTTTTTATTTCTTGAAATTTGAATGAGAAGGTACCAAGAATAGGCGGGAACTTAAAATATCCAAAAATTTATTAGTACATTGTTGTATTCTGACTTTGTTATTTAATGTTTAATTAGTACTTAATAGTCAGTTTACTATGTTAAAATATTTTCAATCAATAATATAAAAAAAACTTCATGGTGTAGATTCTTACTCCTAAATACAACATATATATATATATATATATTATGTTTTATCACTTTTTCAGGTTATTGTCCCACTCATACTGAAAATTTTAAATATAAAACAAGTCTAATAATAGTGCTTGTACAATTACAAATAATATCATCATATGTAATTCTTACCAGCTCATGACACTTTCTTGTAAAGGTAACATGACCCATAGTGTGTCTATTTTTCTAAGTTTCACTACTTCTCTTATTCTTTTCATTGATTTTTTGCATATAAAACTTAGTTTAGTTCATAATTTGACTCTCAAAATACTTAAATTAACACAAAACTTCACATTGTTAAATATGATTTTTTTGAAATTAACGCAATGCACTTGATATCAGAATAGAAAAATGAGTATGTAATGTAACGACCCACCTTTTAGATCGATGATTGTCCCCACAAACCAACACGAGTCTTTCCAGCGCGCTTTGTCATCACTCACGTGCACCCTGAGAGCAGCTTCCCAGGGGATCACCCATCATATAATTGCTTTGGGCCAAGCACGCTTAACTTCAGAGTTTTTATATGATGAGCACCAGAAAAGAACATGCATCTTGTTGATATGAGTAGTACCTATCAAATCTTTTAAGCTCTCATCAACTGTATAGCCCCATACCTACACAGTCTCAGAATCTCCTCTTATTTGGGTGTGGGATTAGTTCATTCATGCCCCCCTCCACCTAGAAGCCTACCAGGAGCCACTCCTTGTCCGTGCCTTCTTGCACCAGCGATCACTCCCCGCCCTCTTCGGCCCCGTGTGTCACATGTAATGAGAATAATTATAAGTCTGGGGAAAAGAGATAAAGAAATGTTGGGTAGAATGCTATAATTTTTCACCATGAAAGAAATCCAACATTGATTATAATGGTTAAATGTGATTTTTCGTGAGTGACACATAGAGGAAAGAAGTGAAACAGTGGTGTTAAATCAATGACCTTGATAGATGTTATGCCAAGTGAATTTCAAAAGCCTTAATGAAACAGTAACAACCCCTAGCCCCCTTGAACCATCATTCAGTAGTAGCTCAAGTGGATATAAGGAATCAAAATCTTTCCAAGCTTTATCATCAGTACACATATACAATCTTTGTAGCCTAGGTTTCATGGGAAAATTCCAAAGTACTTTAGCTGAAATTTGGCAAGCATGTTGAGACAAATCAATATCATTAATCCCTTGTTGCTTTCAGCTTCTTTCCAACGTGAAGCATGACAAATATTGCAAGATGTGGCACCTTTGTAGTCTTTCTAGAAGAGCATACAATCATTTTGACATGCATCAATCTTCTGATAATGAAGACCTAAATCCTTCACCAATTTCCTAGCTTCATTAAAAGACTTGGGCAATTTGACTTCGGGAATCAAATTGTGGATGATCTCAAGAAGATCATAAAAAGCAATATTACTCAACCCATGAACACACTTGAAAAGGTACAACCGGATGATGAATGACAATTTAGAAAATGATTTACAACCTGGATATTTGTTTACCATCCTCAACCAACTTAAGAACTTCTTAGCCTCTACATTGACATCACATCGATTTCTTCCTCAAAATGCCCTTGATGGTTGTTGGGAAGTTTGCCGACCAAATCCCTATGAGTATCATATATCCAACTTTCCATGTCATCTTGCGCAATATCTCTATTTGTATTTAGCGTAGAGGGTATTCACTTCTCCTTGAATTTCCATTCTTTGATATATGGGCCAATGCTATTGGTGATCAAATGATTATACACTTCATCTCTACGAAACCAAAAGCGGTTGTAGCAATCCTTACATGGGCAACATATCTGATCTCCTTCTACTCGAGTAGAAAATGCATAATCTAGAAAATCTTCTACTCGTTTAGCATACTCATTGTTGGATTTTGAGTAATTGATCCAACTGTTGACTTCATCATGCATTATCAGACCTTAATAGGAATTAGAGCACATAAAAAGTTAAGAGATAAATAATAAGCAAAATCTCTAAGAAACATAATAGAATTCTTAATTAAAAAAAACCATGTAGTTCAAAATTTAGTATTATTTTGCTTTTTTCTGCCAATCATAGACCATTGTCTATACATGGCTCATGTATTAGCACCCCTTAACCAAGACATAAAATAAAATATACGTCAAGTCAAAGAATTTCCCTTTCACTATGCTTGGCAGTTCCATCAAACCCTCAACTTCTAACCACTTATCTTCATCTAATCAAGATGATAAATCTAAGGCCACTTTCATAAAGTTTGAATGGTCATAGTTGCTAACTAAGAGTAATACCGTAGCATCTGACCATTAGACGAATCAAGAGAAACTAAAATTATATCATCATATGGAACCGGTCATGACATCGCAGACAACTACCCAAATCAAGTCCGTGCCCCGGCCTCCCCCCCATTTTTTAAATTTTTTTTACACTTGAAGTTTTCTTTTAAAATAAATTAATTATGATTTTCGTGTATCGACCCATACCGTTTTCGTATATCGGCCCATCCCATTTTTATTCCTAGCTCGGCCGCCCTTGATCTAAATACTGCACTTGCAAAAAGTAGAATAAAAAGATTCAGTATTGCAATATAAAACTACAACAACTTGCGTATTGTCATTTCTCAAGAGATTCCCCATTACATATAAATGATATTTACATAATTCATTGAATAGAAAAGTGCGATAATAATAGAAAATTCAATAAGCGCATAATTCTTCACCATCAAGTGAAGACGAGAATAGATTCAGTCACAACCAAACTATATTATAAGCATTGACAATTCATCTGAATCACAAAAATCTGTATGACTAACCCCCATTTTCTCACCCGCGTAACATTTAGTACCTAAATTCAAAAGCTCCCCACTGTAATGCATTATTATTGTAAAATAATTTGAGTCAGGCCCTGGTGGATTGGAGAAACACAAAAACGAAAAATGAATTAACTTTACACTAAGACACGTCTTTAGCAGGGGTTTAATTTTCTATTTTGCTAACAATATTAACAACAAAATACCCAACAAAAAGAAAGTTAAAAATCACAATTCCTGATTACCTCTTTTTTAGTGTACGTCAAGGGCTTAGACTTTGAAACCGAGCCTTCGGCGAATAAGGTAGCGGAGGAAGCAGGAGGACGGGCTTGAGGTGACGGAAGCAAGAGTGAGAGATAAGAGTTGAGAGAGGAAAAGAACGTAAGCCAGAGGCAACATAGAGAAGAAAAGCTTTGTCAACCAGTTATATTTCTCTTATAATCCAAAGTATTTTTTTAATTCTTTATTCCTTAAACCTTAATAAATAATACGTACGATTTTTCCAGTGCCTTCTTTTTTGAGTCAACAATGACTTTTTGTTTTCATAGTAAAATAACAACTTTAAGACAATGTTAAAGTTGTTTATGACGTAAAACAACTCATACTTATATCATTAATTAAAAAAATTGTTAGCCTTATATAATTAAAAAGTAATACAATTTGTGTTACAAAAATGCGAGCCAAAAAAAAGTGTTACCAAGGTATAAAATAAAGTATTAGCTATAATTTTTTTAATTAAAGTGATACCTATTGTGTTATAAAAAATTTAAGCAAAAAAAAAGTGTTACTTAAAATGTGTTACTTAATTCAAACTGTTACATAAGTGTTACATAATGATAAAACACTACAAAAGTGTTACATAAATATTATAATCTAAAATGAGTTACAAACATGTGTTACATAAAGTACATTTTCTAAAAAGTGCTACAAATTTGTGTTAGATAAGGTCACTTATGTTGTAGTGTAATAGAACCATATCTATTACAAGTTGTATCATCAAAATCTATTAACGTGGGCTTTCTGGTGGGTGTCATTTTGCCTGTTGATTACCTCCATATATATATATATATATATATGTTATATACCTCTCTGACTTTCCATTTCCAATTCCATTTACAAACAAGCGTGGATCATTATTTTTGTCATGTGTGTAGTCTTCTGTGACTACTGTGCCAGTAAAATCTAATGGTGAGTTGTCTTACTGAATTGATAATTAAGGACAGAAAAAAGATTCCTTTAGTGCTTCATTTTTTTATGTGTTTGATGTATATGATTATTTATAAATTAATGTATACTAGATGCACATTCTTATTAAACCATCAACTGAATGTATGTAGGGCTTTAAAAAGGTTCAATATGGAGAAGGGAAAGAAAGGAAAAAAAACAACCTACAGTTAAGGTATATCTATTTTTTATGGTCAAATTTTTGTATATATATATATATTGATCATTTATATTTCTCACAGTGACTTGCATGATATAGTTTGAATCTTTTTTGGAAGATTAGAAGGATATAATCATTAATTAGATGAATAGTTATAGCTGGGATTAAAAAAAATGATAGAGTTGTTTAAACTATTGTAGTCATTCTCTGCATTTATGTTATTTATTCAGGTTATATCAGTATTTAATCATTTCTCTATGCGTGATTTCTGCAAATTCTAATACTTGTGAGCAATAATTTCATTATGGGAGGTAGTTCTATTTATCAATTATAAGGAATTATGTCCAGTTTGAAGTTTCTTTAAATTCTTTTTGTGTTAATTTAAAAGTCAATCCATGATATGATTGATTAGAAGGGATTCAGTGAGTCAACTTCATTGATTCAATAGAGTTTATATTTTGGTCAATGTATGTGGGTGAAACATGCTTAGGATCCCTTTAGGAATGGGATAATTGTAAAAACTATCTCCGAGGTTTGAGTAATTACAAATGTTTTTGAGATATTTAAAAATTATAAACGAACCGGTTCAGGTTTGATGCTTTGTTAAATGTAACGGGGTAATTGTAACATGTTTACAAATATAGGGGGGTTTGAAATTTTTTGCTTATGAATGGGGTAAAGTATAATACGGAATCAAACTTCAAGATTTTTTTATAATTTCCAAAATCTTTTGGGTTTCATTTGCAATAAACCCAAAGCTTAGAGGTACTTTTGTAATTATCCCTTTCCTAAATTTATAAACTATGTTCATAAAGTCACTCCATCTAATGCCAATTTTGTTTGGCTTGGAAGGTAATAATCCCTACTCATATTCTCTGTATACTTTTATGAATTGATGAACTTCATTGATTTGTATTCACTTACCTTAAATTGCATTATTGCATGGTAAATTATATTATTGTGCAAAACAACTTCCTGGTAAAAAAGTAATGCTTTTGTGCAAAACAACTTCCTGATAGCTTGCATTCCTTACTATTACTAACTGTTATTTGTTCTTGTGTTGCAGTATTCTGATTACTATTATTAACAAGTTGTTTTTAACATAGGCTCCTCGACAACCGGATGATCTACAGTGTGGATTTTTCGTAATGCGATACATGAGACAAATAGTTAAAGAATTTACATCCACTGATAGTTCTTCGTTGCGAGCAATATTAATACTATTTTGTGTGGATTTTCTTAATTTATATATTACAACACCATCAAACATTGTGTTTATATGAGGATCTGTCTTTATTACTCACAGTTCACATAAGCTAACTACTCTCGCATAGATATCGACGAAGTGCATTTTAAGTGGGCAGATTGCGTATCAAATTATATTGGCTAGTGAAACAGTATTTAGAACATATATTCTATATTAATTTTTTTCCTTTATATTAAACAAAGTTGTGAGTAAGTCAATTGGGTTGGTTCTTCTTATAGCTAAGATTTCTTGAACAAATTCTTCTTGATGATCTTCATTCAACTACAATCCCTCTAGCTGTCTTTGAGGTTCAGCTAACTCATCCTCATGTGGATCAAGTCTTCTGGGATCTGTCTCAGCATAAGGCCTATTCTGACTGGTTGGTTGATTCATCTTCTCAGCTAACTTATCAACGTCTTCTCTATTTACATTAGGTTCATAAAAAACCACAATGATAAACTTTTCTGTTATCATAGTACTTTTGTTTAACACTCTGAATTTTTGCTCTTAGATGAATATCCAAGAAAGATACCTTCATCAGCTTTAAAATCAAAAACTTTCAAATTATCCTTGTCATTATTGTGAATGAAACACTTGCTTCCAAAGATGTGAAAGTATATCCAACATTTGGCTTCCTTACTGTCCAAATTTCATAAGGGGTTTTGGACAGTTGCCTGTTGATCATACACCTATTCTGAGTGTAGCAAGCATTGTTAATGGCTTCAGCTGGAAATAATTTAGGCAATGTAGGTTCAGGTAACATGGTCCTTGCAGCTTCCTTGAGGGTTATGTTCCTTCTTTCAGCTACTCCATTCAGCTGTGGAGTTCTTGCAGCAAACAACTCATGATCAATGCTATTCTTCATGCAATACTGAGTTATAATCTCATTAATAAACTCAGTTCATCTGTCAGACCTTATCTTGATAATGGTTTGACTCTTCTCATTTTATACTCTCTTCATCAGCTGAGGAAGCTTTTGCAAAGTTTTCTTTTTTTTACACATAAAAATGATCCATGTGTATATTGAGAAATCATCAACCACCACTAGGGTGTACTTCTTTCCACTTATGCCAGTTGGCTCGACTGGTCCAAAAAGATCCACATGCAATAAATGCAAAATCCTTGTTAAAGAGGGACTTGGCTTATCCTTGAAAGATGACTTGATCTGCTTTCCTTTGTGACATGCATCACAAATGCTTTCCTTATTGTAGACTAAGTATGGCAATCCTTTAACCAAATGGTTTCTTGCAAGTTTGTTGATAGTCTTGAAATTCAGATGACTCAGCTTCTTGTGCCACAACCAGCTTGATTTAATTGTGCTCTTTGCCAATAAACATGTGCTAGGTGTAGTAGTAGACCAACCCACTACTTACATATTCTTCTTTCTCATTCCAGATAGCACTATTTTAATAGTTTTAACATCCTTGATTTGACAAACACCCACGTTGAATCCAACATTGTATCCTTTATCACATAGTTGGCTGATACTTAGCAAGTTAAAATTCAGCTCTTCAACATAAGCAACATCTGTGATTTCTGGTCCATTTTGCCTGATGGATCCAATGCCTTTGATTTTCCGTGGAGCTTCATTTTCTCCAAATATGACTTTGGCTCCTCTTGATTCCTTGAATTTTGATAGATTCTTTTTGTTTCCTGTCATGTGTCTGGAATAGCCACTACCCATGTACCAAATTCCTTGGCACTCTATTGTTCCCCAAACCTGCAATCAAGGAAATCAAGCTTTAGGTACCTATATCTGTTTGGGTCCTAAAGGGTTAGCACTATAAGGTGTTCCAACCAACCATAGCCAAAAGATCTGACTCTAAGAGATTGCCACCTATCAGTTTCATAATCATAATGAATTTTTAGCAAATTGTTTTGGTGCTTTAGAAATATAAAGTTGTCTCTTTTGTCTGTCTGCATGTGTATGTTTCTGTGCATTTGCTTTTCTAGGAAAGTATGAAAATTGTTGTGCATGATATGCATTGTGCTTGGGTGCATATGAATATTGATTTATTTGCCTACGGAATGACCTTTGATGAGTTTGACGTCTCTGCCACTTAGAACTCGGTTAATATTTCATTTGAGGGTTCATATCAGCTTGAGTAGGGTAATTTCTACCATTCCCTTCATATGAATTCTTTTGATGAAATCTCTAGGATTTTTGGTAGTTTTGTTTTGGTTTCACAGTATACCTGTTAGAAGTCTGCTATTGAACTCTTCTGAATTTTATTTCAGTTGTTTTTTCCTTTTTCTTTATAACCAAGGGGCGCATGTGAGTGTTTGTAATTGTGTGTGGGTGCAACATATGGTGTTTTTACCTTTGGAGTCCCCCATTGCTTTAGGATCCTTTCTCCATAACTACTCTTGGAGTTTGAGCATTGACAAAGGAATTAAATTCTAAGCCTGCTTTGTCTCCAATTTCCTTTTGTATCATCATCAATTCATCCAATGTTTTAGATGATTTGCTGAGTGATGCAATCACATTTTTCAACTCTTGTTCCCTCTTCTCCGTTGCAACAAGGTCTTCTTTAACCTTTGTTATTTCAACTCTCAACTCTTTATTCTCATCAGCTATGTGACTGAGAGTACTCAACTCTTCAATCAACTATGAGTTTTGGCATTTGAGTTGGCTATTTTCCTCATTTAGCAGTGTGTGTGAAAGGATTTAATATGCTCAATATCTTTCATCATTTTGCCTAATGAATCATATAGATCAATGGGTGATGAAGTGTGTGTATCATGATAATTATCATCCAAATTTGAACTAGATGAGTTATAATTTACATCATCGTCATGGTCCTTGGACAAGAGACATATCAATGCCTCTTCTTCACTGTCTGAGGAGTAGTAAGCTTGAATGTTGTCTAACTCTATTGTCTCCTTTCACTTGGTTGTCTTAGACTTTGTAGCCGTCATTGCTTTCTTTGTTTCTTGTTTTCTATCTATGAAGACTTTATTATCCTCTTCACTTCTGTATTTGTTGACTGGTGGATAAGGACAATCAACTGCAAAGTGACCTGGGTATCTGCAATTCTTGCATAGATCTTCAGCTTTCTTCTCAGCTCTCTTGGAGGTTTTTTCTTCATTTCCTTTGGAAGGAGCTGAGTGCCTTCTAGAGGATTCTCCTTTGTCCCTCTTATAATATTTGCTGAAAAATTTGTTGAATCTCTTGACCATCAAGGCAATTAATTCTTTATCAATGATGTCCTTGGATTCAGTTGCCTTCTATTCTCCATCCAATAGAGCAGTGGTCTTAGGTACATCTATCTCATCTTGCTCTTTTCTCCTTAGCTCAAATTCATATGTTTTTAGGTCTGAGAATAGCTTATGGTTGGAGATATCGATCCGGCCTATGGAGTGTCTGAGAGCCATCACCTTAATTTACCACTCAGCTAGAAACACTCTTAGAATCTTCATACACATTTCCTTCTGTGTATACTCCTGCATATATCTGATAATTCATTTGTGATCTCAGTGAATCTAGCATCCAACTAATCCAGTAATTCTCTTGCTATCATCTTAAAGTTCTCAAACTTTTGCATTGCTACTGTGAGGTTGTTCTCATTTATCTGCTCTGAGCCTTCATATATAAGAGTCAGTTTTTCCCATATTTATTTGGCATTCCTACAAGATTTTACTTTATTAAACATTATTTTATCTAACGTTTTGTATAAAATATTATTGGCCACATTATCCAAGTTGTATCTCTTTCTATCCTCATTTGTCCATTCGCTTCTTAGCTTCTCCACCTCAGCAAGCCTTTCAGCAACATCTGTTGCTTCTCTTACAGCCACCGTAGTGATTTTAATGGGTCCATCTTCGATGACAAACCATATTTTATCATATAAAGCGGAGAGATGTGTCTGCATGTGAATCTTCCAATCATCAAATTCTTCAATGGCAAATATGGGAATATGGGATAAATTTGTTTCCATGATAATAACTTTGAAAGAAATTATTGAAAACATCAAGTGTTGATGCTTTTGATAAGAATGAGATCTAGTTTGGTAACCAGTGCGGAAGGTTCTTTGAACCAACCACTCTAATACCACTTGTAGGTCCCAATAGGGGTGGCAATTCGGGTCATCAGGTCGGGTTCGTGTTTGGCTTTGGGTTGATTTCGGGTTATGCTTAAAATACATCGAAAGTTAATGAAAATTTAAAATTAATGCGTTTTAGATAAATTGGTAACATCGCGTCGTGTTTGGGTTCGGGTTTCTCGTGTTCGTATTCGGGTTTCTCTCAGTAAGTCCGGGTCATGTTCGTGTTGGGTTATCGTATCGTGTTAGGCATTGCCACCCCTAGGTCCCAAGGGGTGTGAATTAAGTATAGAAGCGGGAGTTGAGTAGACTTAACCAATTTTTCGATTTTAAACACAAATCTTAGTTTCACAAGAAAACAACTAAGTCTCTTAAGAGACAGTTGGGTCAAACTTTAGCAGGAGAGTTAACCACTCCACAGACTCTGAGAGAGTTGTTGATAGAGTAAATCCGCTGAGTGAAGTTAGCTTTTTATAAATTCAGTTTTCTTGGTTTTAATAGCGGAAGTTGTTGCACCCTTCTAAACTTCAGTTATCAACACTTATTTTTAAACTTGTTATTATCAGTTGGATAGCAAATATTCAACAAGTAAATAAATTGCAAAAATTAAAGTGCAAAATATTAAATGACATAAATAATTATAGTGGTTCGAGGATGGGGTAATTCCTCTACTCCACTCTTCTCCTACTCTAAGTGGAATTAACTAATGCAACAGTAACTTTCTTACAAAAGTACAAATAATTCGAGCAATCCTTGATCACACAACTGGTTTCAATCTTAGGGCTCAACTTTTTGCAAGGCAGTTGTCTTACTACTTCAGCTCTTCAAATCTTTTGGACTTGTTAGCCCTCCGTAGGATTTGAACCAGGTTCGAACTAGAACCTCAATGAACTTCCTTCCTTTCTTGGAAGAATAGACCCCTTTCTTTTTGAAAATAGATTTTCTCTTCAACTTGAAGAATGTCTTCTATCTTTCACAAGGTTGTGTTGGGTGAAGGTTTATGGTTGTGCACATTTCGGTTAGCCGGCCGAACCGAACTAGAACCAAAAATTAGGTTCTGTTTTCAGTTTTTATTTTTAAATTCCAGTTATTTGGTTCGTTTCCCCTTTAAAATTTTTGTTAATCGAACCGAATCGAATAACCGATGTTTTTTAAATAATATCATAAGTTGCTGATATTAAATGGCCAACTTTGAAATGGCCAATCCGTAATTTCTAGGTTAACAAGAATAATTGACAAATTACTTCTCTAGTAGTCCAAAATTTTCTGATTATTTACAATCTTCCCAGAAGAATGAGTATTTACATCATAGTCACTTTTTATTTCTTCATTGCAACAACATTCTGCAAAACCATGGAAGCATGATATCACCATTCACACCTATGAAGATTAATGAATAATTGTAACTGGATGGATTTAATATAACCAATAAATAAATTTCTAAAGTCATTATTGGCTACAATCTAAAAAATTCTTGCAAAGACATAGATATATAGAGAAACAATTAGAAAATTGACCATTAGAAACAACATATGTAGAGAACTAGAATTAAAAAAAAAAGAAAAAGAAAATACTTCAAATTACCATGTCTCAATATGCAGAAAATCAATGTCTCAATATGCATAGTTCGATTGTCTGGCAGAGCACATCGACTGTCTACTGGTCATTTTAGTTTGCTACTCATTTCAGTTTTCCCTTTTTTTTTAAATTTTCGGTTCACCTAAAACCGAACCAAAAAATCAAATTTTTGGTTCGGTTAAAAACCGAACCAAGATTAATAGTTCGGTTCGATTTTGGTTTGGGATTTTGGTAAACCGAGTATTGGTTAATCAAAATTTCGGTTCAGTTTGGCAGATAGAAACACCCCTATGAAGGTTCTTCGAATTTCAGGCCTGAGAATATGAGGATTTAACTTGTATACTCACATTTGTTCATTATGTCTCTCTTGTATCTTATCTCTCTATAAAAATTCCTCAGCCTTTTATAGTGAGAGTTTGAAATTTGTCCGTTGAACAGATAGACAAATTCAAACTTCACTTCTTGTTCGTTGGGTTGTCTTGTTCATGTAGCATAAATGTTGACCCAACCTTTGGCAAAGTTCCACAATCATTCCATTGGTTCATGTTACTCGCGCTCTTTCAGTAAGACAACTTTTAAGGTTGCAGGTCTGTCTCTTACCAAAATGGGTAAGTCTTGACTTCTCTTAACAACGGACTTGTTTAGCTTTCTAAGTCTTTCAGCTTCTTTTACCCCTTAAGTTGAGTCTCTTCCTTCAATTCTTGGATGACTCTGTTGTAAGTCTTCTGAAAGACACAACTGTTGTACTTGACTAAATTTCTTCTTAGCTCAGCTGCCACTCAGCTAAATCTTCTCCGCACTTCTTAAGCAAGTCTTCTGCATCTTCAACTTAGCTGCTAGATGACTCAACTAATATTCTAACTATTACAAGTTGAAATAATATACATAAATTGGGGAGCCAACTTTCTAATTCTAAGTTTTCTAAGCATCATTGAAATCTGTACAATAAAATTCCTAATATAAATAGATTGGTTTCTTGGTTCAGCAAGAAACAAATTTAAGCTACATCAACAACTGAGGCTGAGTATATTGCTGCAGGAAGTTGTTGTGCCCAATAAATGAGGTAACAACTGAGACACTATGATATTGAAGAAATGAAATTCCAATTATGTGTGATAATACAAGTGTTATTGCAATTACTCAAAATCCAGTATTGTACTCAAGAAAAAAGCACAGTGATGTCAGATATCATTTCATAAGAGATCATATGGAAAAGAAAGACATCACATTGGAATATGTCTCAACTGAGAAGCAGTTAGCTGATATATTCACAAAACCCTTATGTGAATCAAGGTTTGAAGAATTGAAGAATGAGCTTGGATTGATGGAGCTGAGCTAAAAGGCTAAGAAGTATCATTCAGCAGAGTTGGACGCAAAGGAATTATGTTTCAGAACAGTTTTACTCTTTCAGCAGAGTAAAACAACCAATTTGGATGTTCAGTAGAGTTGAGTCATCTAAACAACTGAGTCCTATCAGCAGACTGAACAGAAGCAGAGTCAAACCAAAATTAGTCATCATACAATTTATTGACTAAAAGATAAAACATGGTCATTTTCATTAAAGCGGTAATGTTTTTGAGATGACGTGAGTGTCATTTAATGATGCACAACAAAGGCTGCTACAAGAGGCTTATGATTGGCCATAAATACCGCGTGCATTTAATGCAATGAAATTAAAGTACTTATACAAATTAATCTCAACTATTGATCAATATTCAAAAATCAAGATCCTGAAGTAGTCTCTTCACGTCCCATATATATCAAAAAGCATTTTGTCTCTCTTCTCACTTTGTATTCAAGCTATCAAAATTTCAAAACCTCTCTGTAGAAAACCCTTGAAAGTTCTTCAAAATTTCTCATAAGTTCATCATGTCACCAAAGAAAACTTACGGTTCCACCCTTGATTTCACCAAACTATTCGAGAAAGTGTACTCCGATGCACTTATTAATGCTGAGGGGCTGGTGAACAATCGGCTGACACAGAAAGAGCAAAGAAGATTGTTGGACATTTTGAAAAGTCAAGATTGCTGGAGTTTCTCACCTTGTTCATGCCACAAACCTTCTTTGAGGAGGTCACAATGTTTTACATGAGTGCCTATGTTCAATGTGATTGCATTCATTCATCTGTGAATAGAAAAGACGTCAAGTTAGTTGCCCAAGACTTGAATGAGTTGTTTCACCTTCCCAGCAGCGGACTTACTGAGCTGAAAGACTACGAATTTGATTTTATGAAAATTTGGAAGGAGATTGCTAAGGACGAGGCAGCTGATAAGCTGAATCCTTCAGCTACCAAGACGATGATTAAAGAGGAGTATCATAAATTGATGGATGTGGTGGCGAATTGTATCGACATCAAATTTGGCTCTTACAATCAGCTATCTCAGACTAAGTTGACTGTAATGGCAGCCACAATGGAAGAGCTGGACGTAAATTGGAGTGAATTCATGTTTGACAAATTGTGTCAAAATATTCAGAATGTAGAGCTTGTTGAGGGCAAATCCAAGAACACCCTTGGCTATGGCATAATCATTAGGTATTTGATGGAGAAGAAGGGAGTGCCTCTGTGCGAGGGAAATGTATTCCATGTCAACAAGAGGTTGTTCAAGAGGAACTTGCCAGCTGCCCAAAAAAAGGTCCATGCCAAAAGTAAGGGTGCTTCTAAGGGGGAAACAACTAAAAGCGTACCTGAGAAAGATGTAGCTGCTCCAATTCCCCTCCCAGCTGTCCCAGTTGTTACCAGAAAAATTCAAACAAATGCGCGTCGCAAGACAACTATTATGAACCAGAAGACTCAGCCCAAGAGTAGCTTAAGTGATGAGCCAAAGGAATCAACTACAAAGAAGGCAGTAGAGGACTCTGTCAATTGAAATCTACTTGGAGAGGCGATCAAAGAGGAGTCGAGACTTGTAGTCTATTACATCAGCCCCTATAGTTGAAAAAGTTGTAGTGGACACAGCTGCTATTAAGCCACCAGCAGCTGAGCAGGAAGAAACCTTGGTCCAGGACACAGCTGAATTGATGCCTAAAAAAGCAGTTGTTGAGACTGTTATTGAAGTTGTTGAGGATGTTAGGCCTCCCGTCGAAGAAGAAGTTGTTGTCATGGACCAAGTTGTCTCTGATGAACCAGGATCCTCCATATATCCTTATCTCGAAATAATGTTGCACATTGTGGAGAAAATGGAAACTGAGTGAAAGTTTCATTCAGTTCCAACGGCTAGAGATGATTGATGAGGAGGAATGACTTCTGAAATTTTTGAAGAATGCCTCAGTTGTTCAAGCTTTGGATGAGTTTTATTTCACCACCATTTTGTTTGAAAAGAAGAAAGAAAAAAAAGAGAAAGCATTGGCTAAAGGAAAGAACACAGTTGAGAGCCACATATGCCTCTTTGGGGAATCAGCTGGGCAAATTCCTCAATATGACGACAACAACAGTGATGAAGATATAATGGTGTTGATGCAATTGAAGTTGCACAGTTGAAGTATGCTAAAGATGTTGTTGAGACAACACAAGACAAAATGGCTGAATATTCATGCGAAACAGCCAAGTCCCCAATGATAATTGACTTCAATCCTATTGAAAATCTGTTAGCTTGTGTGTCAGCTAAGGCGGAAACTGATCACACTGGTCGAAAGAGGCTATAGAGGACCCATAAACTTTACTGTTAGGAAGCGATGGTGAGACGAATGAGAAGGATGATGTTCCTACCAGCAAAGTTGTAGTAGTTGAGAATGCTCCAGCCGAGTCACCAGCAAAGTTGAAGGCCAGTGAAGTTACCTAGGTTGAGACCACTGTAACAATGGTAAAGTATGGATCAACTGAGACCATTACAGTTGAGACTGTTGGTCAACCTGAAAATGCAATCCCTCAGGTTGAGACCTCTAAGAATGCCACTATTGTTGAAGACCCAACAGTAGTTTAGACTGCTGTAGGGATGATTGTACAAGGTCCTTCAGTAGTTGAGACTACTGAAAGGATGGCTGAAGACTCACTGGCAGTTGAGACTTCCAGGGGAAATGTCGAACCTTCTAGTGATGCCCCAATGATTCTTGAATCTAAATCCACTGAGCTAATGGTCATTGACTCTCTTGTTGAAATTGACTCAAAAGCTGAATACTCTGACATAGCTGAAGATCTTGATGAATTAGCTAAATTTGAGAACGAGGACAGTGATACAGATGCCATGCTTAAATACACCAGAATGCAATTTGTTTTAGTTGATGCCCCACCTCCACTAGCTACATCTCCTGCACATGACATTCTTGAGACACCTGATGCCTAGGTAACTCAAAAAGAAGTTCCCACTGTTGCCATTAAAGCTCCTCAGATAGTAGAGGCTACCACATCTACGTATGCCGATGAATCTTCCACCACCGAGGCAAACACAATTGTTGGTCAGGGAGAAGAGAGAAGTGTCCCCGAAGGAGGAGTGGGACCTTCTACTAATCCTAGGGACATGTTGGGAATGTTACATTTCCCATTCAGCAAAAAATTTCATTTGAAGCAGAGTCCAAGGAAGAATCTTTCCGATTCCATGTTCAAGTCAATCATAAATATATGCATGTCCGTTTGGATACGTGTATTGTTCCATACGTCCATGATTTTGATTTTAAGTTTGCACTTGAAGACACCAGTGTGCAGCAGTGGACTTTTGAAGAGGCTTCAGAGCCATGTGTGTAGTGATGGAGGCATGGAGAAAGGTTTTCATGATTTAAGCACATAGATCCATAATCATAATGCCAGTATTTTTAGAGATATCTGAGGAGCTATAATGAGGATCAAAGAATGGGCACAATAGATAAAGGCTCTATGCAGGGATCAAGTTGGCTACTTCAGACATTTGTATTCCAAATTGCTGGTCTGGGGAGTTGACCGACTTGCCTTCCAGCAGTGTCAAGGGATAACATTGAAAGAATGGAAATGAGTTACCTATCCAACATGGAACTATTTAAAATGAAGATGGAGCACATGGAAGCATCGCTGAAGGCATATGAAGAACCAGTTGCATGTACTCAACTCTAATCAAGAAGCAACAGACTCAAAAGAAATTGGACTCCATTATCCACTCAGTCCAACCACCTTATCGAGGTGATGATGCCAAAAAGAGGAAGAGAAACATGAGAAAACACCCCTACAAAACTGACTATTAAAGGCAAAGGCACCACCTCCACCTCTACCCATTCTCAGCTACCTCTCTCCTTGTCAGCTGAAGAAAACTATGCTTTAGCTTTTCATAAATCCAAAGAAGAAATTGCAAAGACAAGAGTCAAGAGAAGAGGATTCAGAGATTAAACATCCAATATGGTGGTCCACTAGCACAGATGCTCTCTAGTGAAGAAGCTACTCCACCTCCAAGTCCCTTGGAATAAAGGTCCAATGAAGAGTTTTATACTCTTTGTTAGAAGGGTACTATGAAAGGATGGAATTAGCTGATGCATGGGACTTGTACTAGAAAAAGGGCTTAAGAGATATTGAGGAGACTAGGAAGCAGTCGACTCAAGGAAAGCCTTCCAAGAGTCAGTAGACTTCTAAGAGTCACCCAATGACCAAGTACCAAGAGAGAGGAGCTTGCAGGGGGGAAGAGGTTCAGATAGAGAAAGAGGCTGAGATTCTCACTCTGGTAGGAGAGGCAAAAGTTGTCCATTTAAAAGATTTTAGCGGAATCATGGCCATCAAACCCTTAAAAAGAGATGTGCCATACTGGATGGGCTTGAATGAAGCTCAGAATATGGAAGTTGAATGCATAGCAAATGAGTTGGCTCGAAAATATAAGTAAGATGAGCTGAGATTGAGAAGAAAGAATGAAGAAGATAATAAGAAAGCTGAAGAAGAAAGAAGAAGGAGAAGAGACGAAAAATACCGAAGAAGAAGTGATGAGGCGGAAAGAAGAAGAAGACAGCCAAGAAGATAGATGTTAGCCGTCTAGAAATTTTGTGTTGTATTTTTACAATTCATTGTAAATACACAAATATAATGTAAGTGTTGTAGTCAATAATAAAAATTGATACATTCTTTAAATTATTTTAAATTCATCACGAAATGATGTATATAAGTTTTCGCATCGTTAAAAAGGGAGAAATTGTTAGGGAATTTATTGTATAGATTTTGATGATGCTTAGAAAACATAGAATTATAAAGTTGGCACCCCAATTTTTGTATGTAATTTCAAATTTATAATAGCTCGAAATTTAGTTGAGTCGATAAGCAGCTAACTTGAAGATACAGAAGACTTGCTGAAGAATGTAGAGAAGAATATGTTGAGTCACAAATGAGTGGATCAGAAGAGCTTCAGTCACGTACATCAGTTGTGTCTTTCAGAAGACATATAGCTGAGTCATCCAAAAATGAAGGAGAAGACTCAACTTATAGGGTAAAGCACATGAAGGACTTAAAGAAAGTTGAAGAAGTCTGTTGTGAAGAAAGTCAAAAACTTACCCATTTTGGTAAGGAGACAGGCCGACAACCTTAAACTTGTCATGCTGAAAGAGTGCAAGTAGCAGGAACTAATGGAATGCTTGCAGAACTTTGATTTATTTCAGGAGGCTACAAGTAATAAATTCAAAGGTTGGGTCTGTAGGTCCCAAGGGGTATGAGTAAGGTTTAGAAGGGGGGAGGGTTGAATAAACTTTACCAACTTTTCGATTTTAATCCTTTTAAAATATTACAGAGTTAAATACACAGCTAAGTCCTTGGGGGACAGCTAAGTTAGTTAACCAGAAGAGCTAGCCACACAACAGACTCGATTGAGCTGTTGATAGAATAACTCAGCTGTTTAGTCTAAACCTTAACTTGGCTGTGATGAGATTTTCAGAGGAAGACTTAACACCCTTGAATTTGGTTTAACTTTGTTTTAAACACTTGATTTTAGCACTTTGTTAATTATCAGTTGGATAGCAAATTATCAGCAGATATAAAGTGATATGCAAAAATAAAATGTTGAAATGTAAATGACACAATAATTTTTATAGAGGTTCGAAGATGGGGTAATCCTTCTACTCCTCTCTTCTCCAACTTCTGAAGGAATCCACTAAGTATTGATCAGAGCACAAAGTGCTTATCAGTCCAGATACAAGTCTTGATCACACAACTGACTTGCTCCTTTAGGACTCAGTCTGGAGATGCCTTGGTCACACAGCTGACTTCTCGTCCGACTCAGCTTCTTCACAGGGCGGCAGCCTTGTTACTTCAGCTTACTTGCTCAAGTTCTTGGATTTGATCACGAAGCCCTCCAATAACTTGAGACTGGTTCGACCTTGAACCTTTCTACAATCCTCCTTGGAATGTAGACCCCTTTTGATTCTTCAAAAGTTTCCTCTTCAACAGTTTGAAGTTGTCTTTCCTTCACAGCTTAGTGTTGGATCGATTTCCTTCGAGATTTAGGCTTGAGAATTTACTTGAATAACTTGAGAATATATTGCAGGTTACAGTTTGAATAATAGCTTGAATATTCGTGGTTCAGGTAACCTTCTCTCAAGGAGATTCCTCAGACTTTTATAGTGAACTTTCAAAAATCTGCCCGTTGAAGAGATAGGTTGATTTTCAAAAGTCACTTGTGTTCGTTGGCTTGTCTTGTTGCAGTCCTTGATGTTGACATTTCCTCGTATTAAATTAACGTTCAACTATTCAGAATCTGACACGATGTGCAGTGCTTCCTATTGGTTTATTCCTTTTGCACGCTTCTGGGACTGAGCACTTTAAGACATGGCAACATGGAAGTATTACTTAGTTAAGTAAACTTCTTGACTTCTGTGCAACGGATTTTTTTCAGTTGTCTTGACTTGACTGCAGTCCTTTATTCCCCAGGTGACTTTGAGTTAGCTTTCAATATATGGATGACTCATTTGTCACTTCAACTTGAGACTTGGCTTCTTGAGTTGACTTGATTGACTCTTCATACAGCTGTGTCACAGCCGATACTCCTTCAGTCGAGTTTTTCACATCTCTTCCTTGCTACACTCAGCTGCTTCTCATCGGAGTCTTCATTCTAGTCTTCAGTTGACTTCTTGTATATCCAAGCATAGCTGACTTGACTCAACTCGTACAACCCTATCTATTACAATACAAATTACAAGGAAAATGGGGTGCCAACTTTCTAGTCTAAGTTTTACATGGCATTCATCAAAATCTAAACAATAAATTTCCCAACAATTTCCCCCTTTTTGATGATGCCAAAACTTAAAACATACAAACAAAATGTAAGCATCAAAGATACATACAGACAATGCGCAAGAATGAGAGAATGTATGCGTAGAATCAATCTTTTCATTGATCATAACATTCTTGTCCTTTACACAGCTCTTTACAATGTGTATCAGAGCAAACATAGTATTCTATATCTACGCAAAAATATAGAAATTACAAATTTTTATTCAACGACGTACAGAAGACTTACATACATATGCATTTACAATAGTAAAATACATGAAGGGGTGGACATCAACACTTCATCGCCTTCACTGCCTCATTCTTTCTTCTTCAGCTCTGTCGTCCTCTGCTCTCTTTCTCTTCTTTTCATCTTCTGCTGCTTTCTTCTTCTCGTAAGCTCTCTTCGCAGCTTCATCTCTTCTTTTTCTTTCTTGTCTTTCTTGCCACAGCTGATCTTGTCTTTTATTTTCTTCTTCAATTCTTTTCGCATATTCATCATTCTTCCTAGCCACTTCCTGATTGGCTACTTCATCATACCCAACCCAGTAGATCCTTCCCTTCTTGCCTGGATCTACGTATTCAATATTTTTGGGTAGAGGTCTAGGTTAAAAGCCTCTACCTTCACCACTTCTTCCTCCTCCTCTGGCCGTGTATTGTACTGGAGTCTTCTTCTTTCCAACAGGGTGACCAAGAGAGTTTGCTAGTAGCAGAGTCTCGTCAGTCTGTCGTCTTCTTCTTCACACGACTTGGACCTTTCTCCTAGTACAAGTCCCAGGCTTGGGCTATGGACATATCCTTGAAGTATCCCTCGGAGTCGAGCGTTTTAAACTCTTCAACAGATCTTGGCTCGTTTCCGTCATCTGGAATAGCATCGGTGTCTTTTCCTGCCAGAATGCCTCCAAATTGTTTCAACACTTCTAGAACACGGGCATCCATCTTCCTTTCAACCTCCTTCATCCCTGCTTCTATGATTTTTCTCTTCTCAGACATAGGCACAGCAGAGTGTTGGAGCGGCAGAGTCACAGGAAGTTTGCTGATTATGCTAGTTGTGACATGGCCTTGTTGAGGGGTTTCAGCAAACATTAGGGTCACATTCTTTAATCCTTTCCCCTCAACAGCTTTTCCCTTCTCCCTCTTCTGTTCTTCAGCTATCTCCTTCGTCTTCTCATCCGCTGACCCTTTCAACATCTTCAGGTATTCCTCTTCCCCTTTTTGGCATCATCAAAGGAGAGAGGAACCCTTGGAAACATCCATGCTAGCATGACATCTAAGCGGCTGATAGCTGAGTTCTGCTTGGAGTCTGTTGTGGAGTATGTTGTTCGAAATTCTGAGCGGGTAGCTTTGGATTGGCCGCCACGATTTCATTTCATCCATAAGAAGGTTGAACTTGGCATTCATATTTTCCTCTACACTTGAAGTTCTTTCTTGTGAAATTCTCTCGATTCCATTTCAGTGGTATGAGAGGCATGCATTCTGTCAATATTTTCTTGCATCCTCTTCTTCATGTCAGCATTATCAGCGCTCCAGATCAGCATTTTGTTGTACAATGCTTTGAAGTATCTGACTTGTTGGAATCGCATTGTACTCTGCTGTTGACACCATTCTCTGATCCTCAGCACGATCCCTCTCAAGTCGGCTGTGAGAGTGGCATCCCTGTTGTCCAGCTGCATATCCAGCGAGGCCTGGTGCCTTTCAGTTTTCTCAATCTCTCCCAGGATAGTCTTGAAGACTTCACGCACCTCAGTTGTTACCTTAGTCTCAGCTGGCGGCCAAGCAGCATCAAAATCGAACTCTGCTGGGACAATGGAGTCAGTGGGAATTACTGGATCAGGTTTGTGGTACTATTTCTGCTCACGAGCTGTTTCTTCTACAAGGTCTAGGCACCTCAATTGAAAAAGGAAAAGTTTCTTCGAAAGCATCATCACGGACGTAAGGTATGGAACGTACATTCGTTCGAGCCTGTGATGTGCCTGGTTGAGTCGACTCTGCTATTGCTTTGGGAGCCTGCGCAAATGACTCGGTTTCAGCAGTTTCTGCTAAATGAATTTGCGTGTCCTCAGCTGCACCATCAGCATCATCGGAAGATGATGAAACCTGAGGATTTGGTTCATCATCAAAATTGAAAGTTTGTCGAGCAACCTTGAATTCTGGCTTACTCGTACTTGGTAGAACATCCTCAGCTGAGTCCTCTTTGGCAGGGGTTGATTCAGCTTCATTTGCGGATCCCAAGAATGTTGTATCAGGATCATCCTGGGAGTCATGAAGAGCGTTGATTTCCTCCTCTGAATCAGCAATTATGGCCTGAGGAATGTTCTCATCTCCTTGATTTTTACCTAGGGAAGTCTCAACCTCCCTTAGGCCTTCATTACCTCCTGCAGTCTCAACTGCAGCGGGGCCTTGTACAATCCTTTCGACAGGCGCAGCTGTCTTAGGGTCTTCTGCAGTGGCATCCACAGGAGTCTCAACTCCGTGGATTGCATTTTCATTGCCCAAAGTGTTAACTCTCGGGGCAGATCCATCATGTGCCTCGACTGCATCAGCAGCGTCCTCAGCCTGCAAAGCTGTTGGCACTTCAGCTGAGACAGACTTAATTGTCCGAGCTTCGTCAGTGACAACTTGTTGTTGTTCTATTTCTTTTTCCTTCTCCACTTCGCCTCCTTTCTGCATTGTGGAGTCATCTGCAGCATCCTCCGACCTAGCTGCAGTGGAGTGAGTTTCCCCCTCAGCTGGCACACCAGCTGAGTGACTTGTGTTGGGGTCACTCTGCTCCAGACTCCTGGCTGCTTCCTTTGAGTGCTCAGCCGTGGGGGCAGGTGGTAAGACACCTTCAACAATGGTTGGCTCAACTTGGGCGCCCAAGTTCCCAGTGTCATCGCCATTTCCCTTAGATCCGTCCTCTGAGTGAACTGGGGAAGTGGTTGCAGCAATAACTGTGGCAATATGCTATATCACTCCCAACGGATCAATCTCCAGCTGTGATTTGGAAGACTCTCCTGGTCCTTCCATCAGCTCTTTCTCATGCATCAATGTGGATTCTCACATGGCTTACAGCATGTCCAACTTTTCCTGTGCAGCAATGGGGTCCATGTCCTCATCACTATCTAAGAGCACGTCAAGATGAGTATGAGTATGATCGTTGGTTCCAGTGATAGGACAAATGCTGGCTTTTTCACGAGCTTCTGCTTCCTCAGCTACTATGGCTTTTTCTTGCTCCTTGCGAATTTGCAGCATATTTATGCATTAATCCTCATCCAGGGCCTGTCGTACAGTGTTAATTTCAAGAATCTTGAAAAGCTCCTCTTCTTCCTCAATATACTCAGGGTGTTCAAATTACGCCCTAGAGTGACCCAACTTCCATTTTCTCCATGCTCTTAGACGATTCTGGATGTCTAGGTATAATGGAGAATACATAATTAAGTCATCATCATCATTCTCTCCTTGTTGCCCTTCCTTTTGAGGAATGGAAGGCAACATACTCTACTTCTTCAGCTCCTTGTGAGATCGGGGCGGTGGAGACACAAATCGTCGCCAGGGGATTCATTGTCTCCATTTGCTTCATGTTCCTCAGCTATTCTATCCACAGTTGGGTCTTCTGAGGGCCTCTGCTGATCACCTTCAAGCAGATTTGGCGGTTTCATCAAGAACTTCTCGAGATCGCACTTCTTCGATCTCGGTGATTTTCTCTGCCGAGTGGCGACTCATTTGTTTCTTCTCAATCTCTGAAAGCTTGGTGATTATTCTTCTTCTTTTTGTCCTCACCAGAGGAAGTTCTGGTTCGGATACTTCTTCCTCAGCTTCCTTGGCGGCGGGGGCGGGTGCATCTTTCTTTGACTGAGGAGCTGCCTTTCTTGGCTTGGCAGTCCTCTTATTTTTGATGGTCGGAGAAGGTATTTGGGATTCCTTCTCCTCCTCGGCTGCGTGGGCAGGAGACACAGCTGCTCGGGCAGGTGACTTGGCTGCAGGGGCAGGTGCGCCTTTTGTCTTTGCTGCAGGAACATCTATCTTCTTTCCAGCTGCATGGGCAGCTTTCTTCTTCGGAGGGGAGGCAACAGTTGTTTCCTCGGTCAGCTGATTCCCCCTCACTGGTGTCCGCCCTCTTCGCATGGGCTCTCTTCTGGGCTCCTGAGAGGTTAGCCCTAAACATCTTCTTGTTCACATGGAAGGACTTTCCATGCTGAAGGGGAATGCCATTCACTTCCATCAGATGGCCAATAACTAGGCCATAGCCGAGTGATCCTCCAAAGGATCCATTCTCCTTGAATAATTTATTTGCAACGTTCTGGCAGAGTCTGATGTATACGAACTCAGCCCAGTTAACTTTCTTCTCTTGCATGATCGCAGCCATGATGATCAACTTAGTCTTGGACAACTGATTGAAGCTTCCAAACTTCATGTCCACACACTTTGCGACGATATCCATCAGTTTGTGATAATCGTCCTTGCAGCGATTTCTTCTGTTGTGTGAGCGACTTTTTGCAAAGACATTCAGGTTTGGTTACTTCCTTCCATGCAGCAGCCAAGTTGATGCCGGCTTCATATATCTCCGGCATACCCTCCGACGGCAATAAACAGTGCTCCGCAAGGTCCTTAGCAGTGATTAAAATGTCCTTGCGGTGGACGGAGGACCTAATCCCTTCGTCCTGCACCTCGGCGTTGATGTAAAACTGTGCGACCTCCTCAATGTATGTCATCGGAAATTCCATCGTGAGGAATGGCTTCAGTCCGGATATCTCGATTTTATCCGCTATCTTCTTCACAAGGGTTTCATCGGAACCCTATTTTATCATGCCTTCAAAATCCACAGTTGATCCTGTGTGGATTTGTTTTGATAACTTGACGAAATCTGTCTTTGGTGCCATTTCTGGATAGTTTTACTGATTAAATCTAGACGAACTTGCTTTGAGAACAAGTAGGGTTTCGAGAGAGAAAAGAGATTTGCTTTCTTATTTTGAAGATGAACAGTTTTCAGTGTGAGAGAGAAAACTGAAATAATGAGTGTATATGGGTTATGAAAGGACGTGTTTTTGGTTTTTGAAATATTTATCAAGATCAACGGTTCAGATTTAGCAAGTCACATTGCATTAAATTTCTCGCATTTAATGCGGCAGCATTTATATCCAATCATATGCTTACTGTGCAGCTTTTGACTGTACCCGTCATTATTACGCTGATTTCATCCTTAAAAACATTCCCGCTCATTAAAAACGACTGCGTTTTTGTCACTTAGCTCATAAATGACTCGGCTTACTCCTTAACCGACTCAGCTCTTCTTCTCTCTATTCGTATAGTGACTTAGCTGTTAGCTAACTCAATACAGCTGACTTTCCGATACGGCTGATTCACTTGGTTGATCCATGAGATCTGCTCTGTTTTCATCTTTTCATTGTTTCATCTTTTCTCATTGAGTCTTCTGAGTGTCAACTCAGCTCAATTAACCCTAGTTCATGCTTAAGTTCTTCAAATCTTGATTCACATAATGGCTTTGTGAATATGTCAGCTAACTGTTTATCAGTTGAGATGTATTCCAAGGTGATGTCTTTCTTTTCAACATGATCTCTAACGAAATGATATTTGACATCAATGTGCTTTGTTCTTGAATGTAACACATGATTCTGAGTGATTGCAATAGCACTTGTGTTGCACACATGATTGGAATCTCTTTTTCTTCAATTTTATAATCTCTTAGTTGTTGTCTCATCCATAAGACTTGGGCACAACAGCTGCCCGCAGCTATGTATTCTGCTTCAGCTGTTGATGTGGCTATTAAGTTTTGCTTCTTGCTAAACCAGGAAACTAATCTGTTTCCAAGCATTTGACATGTACCTGAAGTACTCTTCCTGTCAACTCTTCATCCAGCATAGTCAGAGTCTGAGTAACCAATTAGCTTGAATCCTCCTTCCTTTGGATACCATAAGCCAACTTCTTGGCATCCCTTCAAATATCTTAGGATTCTCTTAGCTACAGTCATGTGACTTTCCTTTGGAGCAGATTGGAATCTTGCACATACTCCTACTGCAAAGGTGATGTCTGGCCTTCTTGCTGTTAGATAGAGCAGTGATCCAATAAGTGCTCTATATCTTGTTTGATCCACAGGCTTGCCATCTGCATCCATGTCCATCTTGACTGATGTATTCATTGGTATTTTCACAGAAGACTTCTCTTCCATACCAAATTTCTTCATTAAGTCTCTGGTGTACTTTGTTTGACTTATAAAGGTTCCATCCTTCAGCTGTTTAACTTGAAGTCCTAAGAAGAATGTCAGCTCTCTCATTATGCTCATTTCAAATTTGCCTTGCATGAGGTTTGAGAATTTATCACACAGCTCATTGTTTGTGGATCCAAAAATGATGTCATCCACATATATTTGAACAAGCAATATACTCTCCCCATCTTGAATTCTGAAGAGTGTTCTGTCCACTTTGCCTTTGGTGAATCCATTATCTGTCAGAAATTGAGATAATGTATCATACCATGCTCTAGGTGCTTGTTTCAATCCATATAGAGCTTTCTTAAGCTTTACACCTTGTCTCCAAGAGTCTTCTACTCAAAGCCTGGAGGTTGCTCAACATAGACTTCTTCTTCCAACAATCCATTTAAAAATGAACTTTTCACATCCATTTGATATACAGTGAAGTTCTTGTGTGTAGCATAGGCAAGAAACATCCTTATTGCTTCTAATCTTGCAATAGGAGCAAATATTTCATCAAAATCTATTCCCTCTTCTTGGCAATACCCTTTGGCTACCAATCTTTCTTTGTTTCTTACTACAGAACCTTCTTCATCCATCTTTTTTCTGAAAACCCATTTTGTGCCAATAACATTTTGATGGGTTGGTCTTTGCACTAGTTCCCATACCTTGTTCCTTTCAAACTAATTCAGCTCTTCTTGCATGGCTTGAGTCCAATGTGTGTCATCCAATGCTTGGGACACATCTTTTGGCTCTATTTGGGAAATAAAACAAGTGAACATTGCTTCTTGTTGAGCTCGGATATGGTTCTTACACCATCTCTTACATCTCCAATGACTAGCTTCTGGTGGATGGTCTCTCAGCCATCTCACATCAGGTTGTAGTAAATCAGTTGGGTTCATTCGTCTTGCAGCTGTGTTTTCTTGAGCAGCTCTTTCATTCTCATTCAGCTGCAGATTTTCCAGTTGTCTTTGAGACTCAGCAGTCTCATCTTCATCTTGATTAATTGCTCGACTTGCCTTCAACATAAGGACTCTTCGCATAGTTGTTTGATTCAGCTTATCAGCTAACTCTTCAATGTCTTCTCCATTTACATTAGGTTCGTCAAAAACCACATGGATAGACTCTTCTGTGACCATAGTCCTCTTGTTCAGCACTCTGTAGGCTTTGCTTTAAACTGAGTATCCCAAAAAGATACCTTCATCAGCTTTAGCATCAAAAGCCTTTAGATTATCCTTTCCATTGTTGTGGATAAAGCATTTACATCCAAATATTCTAAAGTATGCAACATTTGGCTTTCTCCATGTCCATATTTCATAGGGAGTCTTTGTCAGCTGTCTATTTATCATGCATCTATTTTGAGTATAGCATGCAGTGCCCAAAATCTTTTAGGTAGTCCAGCCTCAGCTAACATGGTCCTTGCAGCTTCCTTGAGAGTTATGTTACTTCTTTCTGCCACTCCATTCTGTTGTGGAGTCCTTGCTGCAGATAAATCATGAGCAATACCATTTTCAACACAATACTGAGTTATTATTCCATTGACAAACTCAGTTCCTCTATCAGACCTTATCTTTATAATGGTTTGACTATTCTCATTTTGAACTCTTCTCATCAGCTGAGGTAACTTTTGCAAAGTTTCCTTCTTTTTACACATGAAGATTGTCCATGTATATCTTGAATAATCATCCACCACTACTAAAGTGTATTTCTTTCCACTTATTCTAGCTGGCTCAACTGGACCAAATAAATCCATATGCAACAGATGCAATATTCTTGTTGAAGATGGACTTGACTTCTCTTTGAATGATGATTTGATCTATTTTCCCATCTGACATGCATCACAAACACTTTCCTTCTTGTACACTAAGTCTGGCAATCCTTCTACAAGTTGACTCCTTGCAAGCTTGTTGATTGTCTTGAAGATCAGATGACTCAGCTTCTTGTGCCACAACCAACTTGATTCAGTTGTACTCTTTTCTAACAGACAAGTGCTTGGTGTGGCAGTCGACCAGTCTACCACATACATGTTCTTTTATCTGGATCGTTGCAACAGTACTTCATTTGATTCAGTGTCCTTAATTTGGCACATTCCCATATTAAATCCATCATAATATCCCTTGTCACAGAGTTGGTTGATGCTTAGCAGGTTGAAGTTGAGGCCTTCAACGTATACAACATCTGTGATTTCTAAACCATTTTTCTTGATGGATCCAGTGCCTCTAATTTCCCCTGGAGCTTCATATACTCCAAATATGACTTTTGCGCCTCTAATCTCCTTGAATTTTGACAGATTGTTCTTGTTTCCTGTCATGTGTCTGGAACAGCCACTATCCATGTACCAGGTTCCTTGGCACTCAGTTGTTCCTTGAACCTGTAATCAAGGAAATTAGTTTTTAGGTACCCATGCTTGTCTGGGTCCTGAGGGGTTAGTGATGTAAGATGATCCAACCAACCTATAGCCAAATGACTTGACTCGAAGAGGTTGCCATCTATCTGTGCCATAATCATAACTCATTTTGGCAAATTGCTTGGGGGCTTTAGGCTCATACAGTTGTCCCTTTTGTCTGTATGTCTGTGTGTGTGTTTTAGCAATTGCCTTCTTGGGGTAGTTGTGATATTTCTGAGTGTAGTGCTTGGGTGCATATGTGTGCTGATGATTTCTCTTTTGCCTTTGGATTAGCCTTTGCTGAGTTCTAGGCCTTTGCCATTTAGGCTTATATTCCATAGGTCTTTGCTGATATTTCACATTATTCCAATCAGCTTGGCTTGGGTAATTTCTACCATTCCCATCATATGTGTTTCTTTGATAAAACTTTTGGGGGTTTTGGTAGCTCTGTTTGTTCTTTATAGAGTACTTCCTATTTGGATTTTGCTGAGGAACTTTGCTGGATTTCTTCTCAGTTGTCCTCTCAGCATACTCAACTGGCTGTTTTCCTTTTCCTTTATATCCAAGGCCAGTTTGTTTGTGATTGTGCTTTGGAGTGAATGTGGGTGCAACACTTGGTGTCTTGGGTTTTTGAGATGCTTCATTACTTGAAGATCATTTTTCCAAAATCACTCTGGGAGTTTGACTGTGTGCAAAGGAATTAAATACTATGCCAGTTTTATCTCCATACTCTTTTTGGCTCATTATAAGGTCATCCAATGATTTAGATGCCTTTGTAAATGATGCAATCACATTTTTTAGATCATTTTCCCTCTTTTCTATAGCAGCTATCTCTGCTATTAGTTTTGCATTTTCAGCCTTCAGCTCTTTGTTCTCATCAGCTATGTGACTTAGAGTACTCAGCTCCTTAGTCAACTGTGAGTATTGGCTTTTGAGCTGCCTATTTTTCTCGTTTAATAGTGTGTGTGAGGATTTAATGTGCTCAAAGTCTTTCATCATTTTGTCTAATGAATCATAAAGATCGGTGGGTGATGATGTGTGTGTGTCACAATCACTATCACTAGAATCTGAGTGAGATGAGTTAGAGTGTACCTCATCTTCTTGATCAGGTTATCTTGTTCCTTAGCCATTAGACAGATCATTGCTTCTTCGTCAGAGTCACTTGAGTAGTCAGCTTCACTACTCTCTAAGTCTGCTGCTTCTTTCGACTTAGCTGTCTCAGCAGTCTCTGCAGCCAACATGGCCTTTTTCTTTTCATGTCTTCTTTCTCTGAAGACTCTTCTTTCTTCTTCATTCCTGTATTTATTGACTATAGGATATGGACAGTTAATAGTGAAGTGTCCTGGTTGTCTACAGTTCCAACACAGGTTTTCAGCTCTTTGATCAGCTCTTTCCGTTCTTGGATTATCAGTTCTTTGATATTCAACCTTTTGATGCTCAGCTCTCTTGGGTGGCCTATCTTCCCTTGACTTGGAGTGAGCTTAATGTCTCCTAGAGGATCACCCTTGTTTCTTTTATAGTTCTTGTTGAAGAACTTGTTGAATCTTTTAATCATCAAGGCAATTTCCTCCTGGTCAAAGGCTTCGTTGACTTCAGCTCTCTTCCCATCCTTGACTATAAGTGCAGCTGTTTTGGGTACAGCTTGTAAGTCCAAGCGGCTACGATAATCTAGAGGGGGTTGAATAGATTATCTTTATCTTTTCGATTTTACCCTCTTTTTAGAACCGAATGCTCAAAGACAATAATAAAGGTACGGAATGTAAACAACACACGTCGATTTATAGAGGTTCAACCCACCTAGGGCCTAATCCTCTACCACCCCAGTATATCCGGGATGGATTTCAAAAAGAAAAAAAGATTTTATTAATTACCAAAATTAATACAAATACAACTTACAACACCTTGAAGAGCACCACACTATTCAACAACACCACCTTTGAGATTACCACAATCTCTCTTGAAGATTACCACAATCTCCAACGGCACCTTGTGAAGATTACCACAATCTTCAACCTTGAAGAATACCAAATTATTCAACACCTCAACAAGAAAATTACCACAATCTTCTTACACCTAACACCTAGATCACCCAAGTGTGTTCTTACCACAAGAACACTCACAAGGATATCTTGTGTTGAATGATTACCCAAAAATTCAAGATTACAACTCGATAATGAATTATACAATTGAGTGCAAGTGTAATCAAGAATAGCCTAGACCTCAAGAATGTGAAAGTGAATAGCTAGGCAAATTACAACAAGAAATAAGACAATGTAAGAACAAGTGTATTCTTGAGTGTATCTTGTTGTGTTGTAGTTTTCTCTCATATAGTGTTGCTTCAATTTTTCCTCTATTTATAGAAGATGTCTTGTACATGATAGGCTCCTATTGGGTACATGAATTCTGTAAAAAATACCAAGTCAATTAAAGAAAAAATAGAAACCAAGTCAATTAAAGAAAAGTCGCAAACTCAATGGATAGTTTGCTATCAAATCAACCCCTCAAATTAAGGAAAAGTTGTTTTTACAAACTCAACGGATAGTTTGCTATCAAACGGGTGGGTTAAGTGTAAGGTTTAGAAGGGGGGTTGAATAAACCGCAAAAGATAGAGTTGAAATTGAAAACTGTGTCCTTGCAATCGAATTTTTACATGGGGACTAATTTGTGGTTTTATTTTCGGAAGACTTAACACCCTTAAGTTTGATTAAGCAATATTTTAGAGCTTGATTTAGTTAAAAATTATCAAATGGATGGCAAATTTAGATCGATATAAGCAATTAAAAGTGGGGCTTTGAAATGTAAATGACACAAGAAAGTTTTTATAGAGGTTCGAAGATGGGGTAATTCTTCTACTCCTCTCTTCTCCAACTCCCGGAGGAATCCACTAAGTAATGATCGGTTTACAAAGTGGTAGCAGTCCGGATACAAGTCTTGATCACAACCCGACTTGATCCTTTGGGACTCGACCGAGACGCCTTGATCACTCGGTGGCTTCCGTCGACTCGCCTTCTTCAAGTTTTCCTCCATCTTTGGATTTGATCACGAAGCCCTCCAAAAGCTTAAGACTTGGTTCAACCTAGGTTACAATCCTTCCTAGAATGTAGACCCCTTGTTTTCAAAGGGGCGGTTGAAGCTCTCTTTCCTTCAAGGTAAGTGTTGGATTGAAACTTGAATAAGTGAGGATCAGATTGTTTGAGTTTTTTAATATCTTGTATATCTCAAAATAAACTTGAACTTTCAAAAATTTGCCCATTGAAAGAAATACTCCGAAAAATAGTAAAAACATTTTAGACCAATCGGTGAGTATTAGGACAACATTCGGGGACATTGTTTTGATGTAAAAACACTTGTTTAAGTACACAAAATCATATAAAAGCGTTGTCCAATTTTGTCGAAAATAGACTTGAAAAATACAGGAAAATATTTAAAACCATTTTAAATCATTTAGGAGTATTTGGACAACCTTTAAAAACATTGTTTTGCATGTATAAAAACAAAATCATCAAAATCATGATAAAACCATTTATCAAACATAACTTTCTATTCTGATTTTTCATTCATCAAAATCTCAAACAATAAAATTTTGGGGTTAAAACATGAAAGAATAGTTCATGGTTGGATGTTTTTGTGAGGTTCATAGAATGTCGCCCCTCAAGTTTTGACCTTCATTTTCCATTCAAAACTGGGAGGCATCTCGAATCTTCTGAAACATACATTTCCAATTTTTATCGAAAATAAACTTCAAGAAATATCCGAAAAATTAAAAACATTTTCCCAAGAGCGGATAATTCATTTGTTTTGATCTAAAAAATGAATCAAAATCATCCAAGCGTTGTCCAAGAAAATAGTTTCACTGGAAAATTTTAAAATTTTCAAATCATTTTTTGTACAACAACGGACAATTTGTTTTCTTTAATTTGCTCAAATCCTTAAAACACAAATTAAAGTTAATTTATCAAACTCGTAGGCTTTGATTTGTTCATGGTTGGATGTTTTTTGACAAAATTTGACTTTATTGAACATTTCTTTGTCCATATTCTTTTTGATAATTCATTTGTATGTCCAATGAATGGCACACATTGTTTCACCAAGCATTTTAAAATTTTCAAATTTTTGTACAACAACGGACAATTTGTTTTCTTTAATTTGCTCAAATCCTTCACAAATTAAAGTTAATTTGTCCATTCAGTTTGACAAAATTTGACTTTATTGGTTTCTCAACTAGGGATGGTCTTGACACATTGTCCAAGCATTTTCTTCTCTCTCGTTTGTCCATTCGGTCCTTGGTTTCTCAACTAGGGATGGTCTTGCTTCAATGACATTTTCTCTCTTACAACTTTGTTCACTTTCAGTATTTGCAGTGGCCCATCCTCTATCACTAGCCACATTTCGTCATGTAAAGCAGATAGATGAGCCTGCATACGAATTTTCCAGTCATCAAATTCTTCAATAATGAACATTGGAATGCGTGCCAAATTTACTTCCATGATAATAACTTTGCTGAAAAAGAAATAGCTTTTGAAAGAGCAAGTGTTAAAAACTTCTTTGAAAGATTGGAGATCTAGTTCAGTAACCAGTGCGGAAGGCTCAATGAACCAACCGCTCTGATACCACTTGTAGGTCCCAAGGGGTGTGAGTAAGGTTTAGAAGGGGGGGTTCAATAAACCTTACCAACTTTTCGATTTTAGTCCTTTTAAAATATTACAGAGTTAAATACACAGCTAAGTCCTTGGGGGACAGCTAAGTTAGATAACCAGCAGAGTTAACCACTCAACAGACTCGGTTGAGTTGTTGATAGAATAACTCAGCTGTTTAGTCAAAACCTTAACTTGGCTGTGATGAGATTTTCAGCGGAAGACTTAACACCCTTAATTTGGTTTTTGTTTTAAACACTTGATTTTAGCACTTTGTTAATTATCAGTTCGATATCAAATTATCAGCAGATATAAAGTGATATGCAAAAATAAAATGCTGAAATGTAAATGACACAATAATTTTTATAGTGGTTCGAAGATGGGGTAATTCTTCTACTCCTCTCTTCTCCAACTCCTGGAGTAATCCACTAAGTATTGATCGAGTACAAAGTGGTTATCAGTCCAGATACAAGTCTTGATCACAACAGCTGACTTGCTCCTTTGGGACTCAGTCTGGAGATGCCTTGGTCACACAGCTGGCTTCTCGTCCGACTCAGCTTCTTCACAGGGCGGCAGCCTTGTTACTTCAGCTTACTTGCTCAAGCTTCTTGGATTTGATCACGAATCCCTCCAATAACTTGGGACTGGTTTGACCTTGAACCTTTCTACAATCCTCCTTGGAATGTAGACCCTTTTGGTTCTTGAAAAGTTTCCTCTTCAACAGTTTGCGTTGTCTTTCCTTCACAGCTTAGTGTTGGATCGATTTCCTTCGAGATTTAGGCTTGAGAATTTACTTGAATAACTTGAGAATATATTGCAGGTTACAGTTTGAATAATAGCTTGAATATTTGTGGTTCACGTAACCTTCCCTCAATGAGTTCCTCAGCCTTTTATAGTGAACTTTCAAAAATCTGCCCGTTGAAGAGATAGGCTGATTTTCAAAAGTCACTTGTGTTCATTGGCTTGTCTTGTTGTAGTCCTTGATGTTGACATTTTCTCGTATTAAATGAATGTTCAGCTTTTCAGAATCTGACACGAGGTGTAGTGCTTCCCATTGGTTTATTCCTTTTGCACGCTTCTGGGACTGAGCACTTTAAGACATGGCAGCATGGAAGTATTACTAATTTAAGTAAACTTCTTGACTTCTGTGGAACGGATACTTTTCAGTTGTCTTGACTTGACTGCAGTCCTTTATTCCCCAGGTGACTTTGAGTTAGCTTCCAATATATGGATGACTCATCTGTCACTTCAACTTGAGACTTGGCTTCTTGAGTTGATTTGATTGACTCTTCATACAGCTGTGTCACAGCCGATACTCCTTTAGTCGAGTTCTTCACATCTCTTCCTTGCCACACTCAGCTGCTTCTCAGCGGAGTCTTCATTTTAGTCTTCAGTTGACTTCTTGTATATCCAGGCATAGCTGACTTGACTCAGCTCTTACAGCCCTATCTATTACAATACAAATTACAAGGAAAATGGGGTGCTAACTTTCTAGTCTAAGTTTTACATGGCATTCATCAAAATTTAAACAATAAATTTCCCAACAGGGTCAACATCAAATGCTACAAGAACAAAACAAGCCAACAACCAAGAGTGGGAGTTTTGAATTGTCTATCTCTTCAGTGGACAAATTTCAAACTCTCACTATAAAAGGATGAGGAATTTTCAGAGAGAAGAAAGAGAGCAAAAATTCAAAACTTGACACAATAGCATAGAAGCAAACAAGCAATACTCTCTCAAGCAATAAATTCCTACAATCCTCAGGCTTACATTCGAAGCAACTTTATCCAACACAATCTTGTGGAAGATAGAAGTTTTCCTTCAAGTACAAGAGGAAAATCTTGTTTAAAGACAAAAAGGTTTGCTCTTCTCAGAATTGAAGAAAGTTTAGTTAGGTTCTAGTTTAAACCTTTTTCAAATCCGAAGGAGGGCTAAGTGATCAAGTCCGGAATATTTGAAGAGTGGAATTAGTGAGGCAGCTTTCTTACGAAGAGCTGAATCCCAGAAGTGAAGCCAGCTGTGTGATCAAGGCTAAGCTTGAGTTAATGTACTATTGTAACGAAGTTACTTTTACTTTAGTGTATTCCTCCTGGAGTAGGAGAAGAGTGAAGTAGAGGAAATACCCCATCCTCGAACCGCTATAAATTATTGTGTAATTTTAATTTCAGCATTTCAATTCTCTAATTTACCTACCTGGTTTATATTTGCTATCCGATTGATAATAACACCACCTAAAATAAATGTTGATAACCTATCTTTAAAAAGGGTGTAAAGACTTCCACTGTAAAAAAAATCAAGAAAACTGAATTTGTAAAAGCTAACTTCATTGAGTTTACTCTATCAACAGCTTTCTGTTGGGATTTGGTCCAAAGATCCCGCCCGCAATGGGCTTTAAAAAAAAAGGCGGCGCGCGCGCGCCCGCGATTCGAACTCGTGAGTATTTGGATTGCATAGTTAAAGGATAGCTTAAAGGATATGATTTGGACTACCTATACCAACGGATGCATCTTCTTTTCTCGGTGCCCATTACATAGAAACTCCGAGGTTAAGCGTGCTTGGCACGGAGTAGACATGGGATGGTGACCCCCGGGAAGTTTTCGGGTGCGGCGTGAGTGAGGACAAAGCGCTAGAAAAGACTCATGTTGGTTTGTAGGGACGATCGTCAATCCTAGTAGCGCTAGAGGTCCAACAACGGTATCGAGCAGTCACGAGTTCAAATTCCCTTGGAAGCACGCTGCGATGGAGGTTGCCAGGAGCGGTTGAAGCGAGATCTTGGCGCAATGAGGTAAACGGACCAGAAGCGAAGGGTAGGTTGCCAGTGGTGAATCGAGGTAAAAACGGATCGAGTGAAGGTGTAGGTTCTTTGGGTGGACGAATCGAAGGGTAGGTTGCCGGATGTCCGGAGGAATCGAGGTAAAATAGATGGAACTAAAGGTGTAGGTTCTTTGGGTGGACGAGAATCTGAAGGGTAGGTTGCCGGATGTCCCGGAATCGAGGTAAAATAGATGGAACTAAAGGTGTAGGTTCTTTGGGTGGACCAGAATGAAGGGTAAGTTGCCAGGTGGGCGGAACTCGTAAACAGTTTCGAATCGAAGGTGTAGGTTGCTAGGTGGCCGGAACTGAGAGGCTTGCGTGACGCGAACGCTTGAATCGAAGAAGTTGGCGTTAGAACGAGGAAGTTTGGCGGAGCGGAGGTTGCCAAGCACCGAGCGAGATCTTGGCAGTCTTGGGAGGGGATTGTTGGGATTTGGTCCAAGATCCCGCCCGCAATGGGCTTTAAAAAAAGAGGCGCGGCGCGCCCGCGATTCGAACTCGTGAGCTTGGATTGCATAGTTAAAGGATAGCTTAAAGGATATGATTTGGACTACATATACCAACAGAGATGCATCTTCTTTTTCGGTGCCCATTACATAGAAACTCCGAGGTTAAGCGTGCTTGGCCTGGAGTAGACATGGGATGGGTGACCCCCTGGGAAGTTTTCCAGGGTGCGCGTGAGTGAGGACAAAGCGCGCTAGAAAAGACTCATGTTGGTTTGTGGGGACAGTCGTCAATCCTAGTAGCGCTAGAGGTCCAACACTTTCTCAAAGTCTGTTGAGCGGTTAACTCTACTGCTGAAGTTTGGCCCAGCTGTCTCTCAAGAGACTTAGCTGTTTTCTTGTTAAAACTCTAATTGTGTTTAAATTCAAAAATTTGGTGAAGTCTATTCAATCCTCCCCCCTTCTAGACTTTACTCACACACACCTTAGACCTACTTCGTCATGATAACAGAAATTAAAAGGTAGAAAATACGAGAAACAAACAAAATGCATGGAAGTGTAATAAAATAGCATGGAATGACAGAAATTAAAAAGCAGAAAATACAATAAACAAACAAAAAGATTAAAGATATAGCAAGTGAAATAGAAGTAGCATGGCTAAGGAGCCGTAAATAAGCTATATTCGTAACCTCCAAGTTGGGAGAAATTAATCTTCACCCACCTTCTAATATATCTCAGGAAAAAATGTAGTTGGACAATGCTAAGTTTGAAGTTCCACAACTGCCCGTTATTATCATCCGGGAATCTTCCACAATCAAATGGAATATTGTAACAAATTTAACAAAAATACGGCAAAATGGTTCAAAGCATGTTGGAGAATTCAAACCTCCATAATATCAAATTAGAAGAGTATGTAATCCCACAACAATATTCTAATACTCTCCATCTCTCATGTGCTAGCCAAACATCAGGTACTTTAAATTTATTGCCCCTTAGGAGAAGGAGCCATCTCATAGTTTTTACGGTTTTTTTCTTGTTTGTTAATTCGCAGGTAATAAAAATTTGTGTTACAATATGTTACTAATTTGTGGTGCAACCATATAGTAGTCGTTGCAAAACGAACAATGGGTTGGAATATTATTGGTAAATATGGTATACTTTGACCATAGCTTTCATTTAGTTTACTCGCTTGTATATTTTCAAGTTTATTTAACTATTATGATTATCATCTGAAGATATGTGGTGTGCATTTTAAATTCAGCTAGGTACATAAACTCTATTTAACACTTGGGTGAATTAGTTGTATCTTTGATGGTTATACTAAAAATAGGTACTTGGTTCAGTATTTGTAACTCAGACTATTAACCTAAGATCAAATCTCATCCCTCCCAAAACCTTGTACTCCACTAGAAAAAATAAAATAGGTACTTGAGAAATGATATAAGTGGGAGGTTATGTTGGTTCGCTATACCACGAAGCTAAACGCAATGGAATTTTAAAAACTTAAATCATGTATAGATTTAACGATCGCGTGTTTATACAAGTGATAAAAACCAATGATAAGGATTTTACCCAAAAATTTTCATTTTGAAGATAATGTAGAAGGAATCCAAATTCTTCGTTGCAGGGTGACTCCTCATATCACGATCTTATAGAGGTCCAAGCATCCCTCATCTAAAGTCAGTCCACACAATGGATGAAAACACGCGTTTTATTAATTTCACTAGTAATGAGTAATTTGTTTCTATTGTTCATTATAAATTATGGAGTGAAAAATAATCCTTAATTCAACTGTTGAAAAATAAGAATTTTTGTTACGTAGAAACACCCGGTTTATTAATTTCACTAGTAATAAATTTTGACGTCCTTCCTAATGAATGCGGTAACTATGCGGAGAAATAGATACGAAATATATATATAATGCCTCATTTACCAACATTGAATTCCTGACAAAGGAAGGTACTCTCCGGGAACCCACCACGAAGAAGTATTTTTGTAGCCCGATCTGGAACTTAGTCGTTTCTCCTCCACCTCCACTGATTTCCATAGCGGGTGGTGGCCATGGACATGATGACACCAAGTGGGAGGATCCCCATGATAGACCTTCAGCCACCATAGGTTTTGCGCCTCCCGTTCGCTATCGGCCCTTTTTCAAGCTCGTGTCAGGGCCCCGCCACTAGTTGGGAACCTGTTGTGGGATGTTTAGACACTATACAGGGCTTGTTTGTATACTTTTAGTATCAAATCACAGATGTCCAAGAACAAATATCCGGCCTCTGCAAACTTATGCAAGACACAAACGTGCGAGTCAAGTCCATTGACACCCGCGTCAAGAACATCTAGCAAAATTAGATCAACATGTCCTTTTTCACCCTTCCAGCCTCCGCCACCATTGGAGGAACATTAGTGACCTTTTCAGCATAGAGTTTGTTTTTCTTTTGTATGCATTGAATGTGCAATGGCATGTCAAGTCCAGTTGCATGTTGATTTTTGTTTTTAATAGTTTTTGTTGTTTTTGGTATTTTGCACAAATGACTTTTGTAGAATTGTCGTCAAGTATGACGATGTGCCGTGTGCCAATTATCACCTCTTTTAGGGACATATATTTTTATTTCTCTTTTTATTTTTACACATCGAGGTCATTGCGTGATTTAAGTGTGGGGAGCAATTAGTCGTTGCATGTGGGTATGATGATTGGATATGGTTATTTCTTTTGCTTAGTTATGATTGTTATAAGCTTAATAATAGTGTTGTTTAGTCAACTTGAAATAGATGTATCAATTTGAACTTCATGGCTAGTAATTGTGTGATATGTTGTGTATTACAGGGTTGCAACTTTTAACACGGTTTTGAAACTTAAACTTTTAACACGGTTTTGAAACTTAGTAAGGAGGGTCCAACACCTTGAATAGCTATTAACCTTAGCCGAGTGAATTTGTAGTCAATGTTGGGGATCGATGTGGGATAATCTGAGGTGAATAAAACATGGTATTATGGATAAATTGACCCTCAAATTAGACATAATATTTCTTGTTGGGTTTGTGGGCACTATAATTTGCTTGAAGACAAGTAAAGAGTTAAGTGTGGGGGAGTTATTTTGCATGCATTTATATGTGATTTTTGTGTGTTTTCCGTGTTATTTTGTGTGTGGTTGTGCATATTTCCAAGTTGTTAGATGTTGTTTATGTAATACCCCAGCCTTTCACTACTCACCTGGCCAATATAGTTCATGCATTACGTGTTGGTTATCTGTTACTTGCATTGATATTGATATTCTCATAATCTAATTCATTTCATATGGAACTGTTAGTTTCATAATTTGGAACTCCTATATAATACTAGTTGCTAGATTACTAACTTATGTAGTGATGAATCATACAATATATATATATATATGTATATCAAAATATTAGATGCTTCTAAGTTACATGTGGTAACATTAGAAGTATAGGTATTATAAGATTGCACGTGGTAAATTTAGGGGTGAAATGTGGCAGCAATGTGTGCATCAGGAAACATGGTAATTTAGTAAGTGAATATATTAATCAAAAAGGATTAATTTACTTTATATAAAAGAGAGCCGGATATTAAAGTGATATACACAAAATGATATCTAGTGATAATATTTCAGATAATAGTGTCGTTTAAAATAATAATAAGGAAAAATTGCAATTTTGGTCCCATAACTTTGAGGGTGTGTCAAAACTAGTCCCACTCGATTTTACTTTTTCAAAAACACCCTGTAATTTACAAATTGTATCAGAACTAGTCCCACTCGATTTTACTTTTTCAAAAACACCCTGTAATTTTACAAATTGTATCAATTTGAGGACAAATCCCACCGCCAATTGGAATTTTCGCTGGAATTCATCACGTGATAAGCACGTGACCTGAAATTTTGGGGATTTCTCACCCTCTTTGACACGGTGGAAATAAAATGCCAGCGTGGAAAGATAATTGGGGGAAAAAAACTCGTCACCGAGATTTGGAGGGGAAAAAAACTCGTTAACACCCTGTAATTGGGCATGTTTTTTGGTGGGAAATGGTGATGACGAGTGTTTTTTCCCTCCAAATCTCTTTACATGTTAGCATTTTATTTCCACCGTATCAAAGAGGGTGAGAAATCCCCAAAATTTCAGGTCACGTGACGAATTCCGGCGAAAATTCCAATCGGCGATGGGATTTGTCCTCAAATTGATACAATTTATAAATTACAGGGTGTTTTTGAAAAAGTAAAATCAAGTGGGACTAGTTTTGATATAATTTTTAAATTACAGGGTGTTTTTGAAAAAGTAAAATCGAGTGGGACTAGTTTTGACATCCCCCAAAGTTATGGGACCAAAATTGTAATTTTCCCTAATAATAATAATAATAATAATAATAATAATAATAATAATAATAGAATTAATATAATGATTGTAACCATGATATTATCAGTAGAGTGGGTCTATTGTGAGACCGTTTCACGGGTCTAAATGGTGAGACGGAGCCCAAACATCCAAAAACCAAACCCAACCACCAAAAAATAAAGGGAAAAAAAAATAAAAAAGGAAAATTAGATCTCATTCTCGTCTCTGCTCTACCACGGTGGCAACAACCTTTATCTTCATCAACCTGCGTTTCCCTCTTTGTCCCTTATGCCTACCGGAGGTGAACTATCGGCGGAGCAGCGGACTTGAATTTTGCAAAGCTTCTGATCCTCCAAGGCACTCTTTGCCCCCAAACGGTCGAGATTCGAATCTGACACTACCTCCAATCATGTTTTACGTAATCAAAGGTGAGTTCTTGTTGGTTTCTTATTTATATTTGTTTCTTTTGTGTATGTGTGTGTCAGTTCATCGGTTTCTGCTTCAAGAAAATTATTAGACATTTCTCAGTATTAGTTTTTATTAGTTCTGTTGAAATAAAATTAATTAGCACTTTGGATTGTCATTCTTTTTCTTTTATAATTTCTTTATGCATGATAATTATTTGGGTTTTTTTTTAGAGTTGTAATTTTTGCTGATGGATGATTAAAACAAATGAAATTCTTGATGTGTGTGTAGGCATGGTGATGGGAATGAAACCAAAAGTCTGGTTCGAGTTTCCTTTTATCACCCCAGTTTCGTTGAAGGTTGTCCAAGGAGAATGGCGACGATGCAAAGAATAGTATTAGGAATGAAGTACTAATTGATTAGGCACCTAGATACAACAGCTGAGTGCTGACCATGTTTGGGAGATTTACACTACAATTTATATATTATAATATTTGATAAAATGCTACAAAAGTATTAGAGAAATATTGTAATGTAAAAGTGTTACATCATGTGCCTTATGTTAAAGTGCTACAATTTTGTGTTACCTAATTTCATTTATATTGTAGTGTAATATCAGTCTGTTACTTTAAAAAAATATACTTTTCTGAGTAAAAATGATACATTTTTAAAAAAAAGTGATACTCATAAACAAGGCTATATATAATATTTATCAAAAAAAATACTTGTTTTGTATTGTTTAATGTTCATACTCTTCTTATGACAATTCTTGCTCTGGTAATGATGTAGAACTATCCTAGTCCCCCAAGAACCGCATAAGAATCAATATTGTTAAAAAAAAAAATAGTATATAAGAAATACTTTTACAGTATAAAGTAATACTTTTCAACTAAAAAATAATACTTTTCAAATAAACATTACATACTTCGAAACGGATTAGTAAGTAGTATTTTTTTAGTGAAAAGTATTACTTTTCAGGTCAAAAGTAATAGTTTTAAAGGAAAAAGTATATAATTTTAAATGATATAGCAAGTAATACTTTAATAAACATTACATACTTCTAAACGGATTAGTAAGTAGTAATTTTTTAGTGAAAAGTATTACTTTTCAGGTCAAAAGTAATAGTTTTAAAGGAAAAAGTATATAATTTTAAATGATATAGCAAGTAATACTTTAATAAACATTACATACCTCTAAAGGATTAGTAAGTAGTAATTTTTTAGTGAAAAATATTACTTTTCAAGTCAAAAATAATAGTTTTAAATGAAAAAGTATATAATTTTAAATGATATAGCAAGTAATACTTTAATAAACATTACATACTTCTAAGCAGATTAGTAAGTAGTAATTTTTTAGTGAAATGTATTACTTTTCAGGTCAAAAGTAATAGTTTTAAAGGAAAAAATATATAATTTTAAATGATATAGTAAGTAATATTTTTACAATAAAAAGTGATACTTTTCAAGTAAAAAATGAAACTTTACAAGTAAATATTAATACTTTTAAAGAGATCAGTAAGTAATAATTTTTTAGTAAAAAATATTACTTTCGAAATCAAAAGTAATAGTTTTAAAGGAGATAGTATATAATTTTTAGACTATCGAAATGGCCCGGTGGGATGGGGTGGGCCGGCGGGCCTCTAAATCAACAACCCAGCCCATCTTTTTAAGCCGACCTATTTTGTCAGCTCTAATAATTTTAAAACATGTAACAATATACTTTTACAATAAAAATAAATATTTTTCGAGTCAAAGATGATACGTTACAAGTAAATATTAATACTTTTAAAGAGATTTGTAAGTAATAGTTTTTAAGTAAAAGTATTACTCTTCAAGTAAAAAATAGTAGTTTAAAAGGAAATAGTATACAATTCTAAAAGATGCAGTAAATAATACATTTATAATAGAAAGTACGAAAAGTAATACTTTTCGAGTAAAAAGTCATACTGTTCAAGTAAACATTAATGCTTTTTAAAGGGATTAAAACGTGTAACTTTTCAATTAAAAAGTAATAATTTAAAATAAAATAGTACATAATTTTAATAGATATAGTAAGTAATACTTGTCCAGTAATGAATAAAAATTTTTGAATACAAAAGTAATACATTACTTTTTTGAGTAATAAATCATACTTCAAAAAAGATACAAAGTAATATTTTTAAAGTAAAAAATTGCATATAGGTGTTCATGATAAATATCTTAATTATTATACTTAATTTAATACAAAATGACTTTGTTTACAACATTATAAAATGAGCTTATTAGCCTATTGGACAGCTTTCTATTTTATTGTTAAAGAAATTTTAAAAAAAAATACAACAAAAATGTTATTGGTAGATAATAGGCATTGCCCAGATGTAGGCCAAAACTGTTTCTTTTTGTTCTATTATTGTTTTTTTTAAAGGTAAAGCTAAAAAGTAAAATTAAGGAATGGTACTATTTGGATTTATGGGTTAAGTTCCTAACACGTGACTTTAGTCCAATTGTTGTAGAGTCTTCGTGTTTGACGGGACTTCTTACCACAAAGCATACAAATCACAAATCTGGCACCCGCTTTTTTCCAAATTGCCATAGTGGATTTGGGATAAATCTGTCTCACGGATTTAATGAGACCGTCTCACACAAGTCTTTATCTTATCAGTATATATATAACAAAAAAATTATATTACATAAGATATATGTAATGACATGATCTATTTATATATATATGAGTGTATATATATACGTGTGGTATATGTTTCGATTTGTAATCCCTATCTATGCATGTACTTGATACACACACGTATATATATATATATATATATATTATATGTTTCCAACAGCTAGACTAAGTAATCTAAGAATGAAAGCTAGTGTGTTTGTATATATATTAAACATATATTTATAGATAACATTAACATATAGTTTTTTTGTAAACTCGTCAGTTGGTGTGAGTGTCCACGTAGTTAAATCTAGACACCACCACCTTAGCTTATTAAAGTATGATATATAGATGCATATCATTAACAAAAGAATACACACCACCATACAAATGAAAGAGAATAAGAAACAGAGAGTTGGAAACCCGGCACCGGGGAGAAGAAAGTGAAAGGTATAAGTTTCCCAACTTAAACTCACTTTTAAGTTAAAAAAATGGAAAAGGATCAACTATGGTTTGATATTGAAGCTCCAGGAAGTGACTTTACTTAAGGTTTTATATAAAATGACTAATAGTAATCAGCCCCACTTCTAGGATTTCAAATGCCATAGTGCCATGTCAAGTATTGATGTATATTAAGATTATAATCCTCATTTCCAAGTGAGTACGACAACATAGTCAATAAGGAACCCACTTGATGTATGCACTATTGAGTGATAGGAACTAATCCATCCAAAACTAAAGTCAGAATAATGGTAATTTAATTTTACTCCATAGAATTTATAGCATCTCCTGTTAATAACTCTAATATATATATATATATATATATATATAGGAAGAGGATCTGTGAGACCACCCTCCTAGGTTAGTCCATAAGACCGAATCTAGACCATCCAAATAACAAAACAATGGCCAAGATACGTTACAATCTATACATGTTTTCGTAACTAACTATACAATATAAAGGGTAAAATTGGAATCCATAAAATCAGACATGGTAACCTCCTCCTACATTATAGGGACGTGATCTATTATTGATCACATCCCCATAAATCACGTCCCATAATCAAGCAATTCACCTTTCTTTTTCTCCCTTCCAATTCGAACCTGCAAATTATTCAAATATGGCAACAGAATCATGCAACAATTAATGAAAAGTATACAATTACACTAAACTAACTATACATTAAAACATTACTAAGTATACATAAACAATTAACTAAGTATACAATTACACTAAACTATCTGTACATTAAAACATTACTAAGTATGCATAAATATTTAACTAAGTATACAATTACATTGAACTAACTATATGTTAAAATATTACTAAGCATACAGAAACAATTAACTAAGTATACAATTACACTGAACTAAATACACAATTTCACTGAATTACTTATATAACTAAGTATACAATTCCATTGAACTAAGTATACAAATCCATGAGAACTAAGTATACAAATTTACTAAACTACTTATATAACTAAGAATACGATTCCTTTGAACCAAGTATACAAATCCATTTGAACTAAATATACAATAAAACATGACTAAGTATACAAGTCCATTTGAACTAAGTATACAATAAAATGATTGTTCACAAATATGGCGGAAAGAAAAATCAATTTTGAAAAAAATGCTTGAAATTGATTATTTTTCCTCCCTAATAATCGGGTAACTGAAAAGGTAGGATTATATTTCCTTAAAAATAGCTAATAACTGCCCAATTAATAAAACTGATTAAATATAAAAGTACAATCATACCCTTATAACCCAAAAATAACAAAAGAGATCTACACCATCAAAAATTTAAATCAAGAGTTCATAGGTGTTCTTATGGACTAACCTAAAGGGGTTGGTCTCATTTGAACCAATCCATATATATATATATATATATATATATATATATATATATATATTTTTAAGATTTCCAGTAAGATATTACACTTAATATAAGTTTTTAAATATCTTAGGGGATGAGTGTAAGGGTTAGAATTTAAAAGTTATAGTCTTTTAAAACAACCCAACATAATAAATTTATCGAATTGAGAACATAAAATTGATATCTTGTATTTCTACAGGTTCTCTTACCGATAATATTAGGGAAGAAAGACAATTGTCTAGCTTTTAACATAATATTAAAGGTGACAGGTAAGTAAAAATCCATCTGCAATTGTAATGCATGAACATAGTATTGTTTGAATTAATTGTATTATATGTGACTGTGTTATCTTGTTGAATATATGTGGGTGTTATATGTAGCATAATTGGCTTGCATGATGTTGTAATATGGTGCTTGGTGAGCCATTGGACATGACATTCACAATATTTGTATGTGCATGCATATTACTAGAGGATATTTGCATGCACGAAAATATTTTCAGATAGAAAATGGATGTTTTTCTGACCACTGCTAGTGTACCAAGGCATGTTGGGCATGCTTATGTTATATGTTTAGGTACATCAAGTGGGATACTTCCTGGTGAGCACATGGCAAGATGGGAGATGGGCTCTCGGTAGGTCATATTAGGATGGTCCATTTGTGGGTACCTATGCTATGAACCTACGGGGTGGGATACTTCTTGGCGGACACAGGGGGCGCAATTACGGGACCCTTGGTTGAGCCGCGGGAGGATGGTCCACACATAGTTTTATAATGATAGTATTGGCCATTTATATTGTTGTGTGCAGAGCACTTTTCCGGTGCATGCATAGTACTTGGGTTATGGGCCCAAATGAAAGAAAAATGATTTGATTTGAATAAAGTATTTTGATTCATGGATTTGCATATTAGCATTAGATATTGGAAAAGCATCGCTATTCTTTGGACATGCATGATTTTTACTTGCTGAGCTTTAGCTTATGTAGTTCATGCATTGTAGGTGAGCATGAGAATACCTGATTCTGTTGGCTTATTGTGCGGTGCCGGAGCTTCTTCAGGTTTTGAGGATCATAGATATGGATGATGACCTGTCGGGCTTGTTTTCGGGTTCATTTTGGTTTTGCTACTAATGTGCCATCTGTTCCAAACTTATATTTTTTATAACTTTTGAAACTCTACTGTAGATATTTGTCAATAGTGTGCTGGTTTGAGTTATGAGCTTGTATATGTAGTCATTGTGTTCTTGTATAGATATGGTTGACAACCCTTGTTACTTTTAGACATAGTTTGATTTTGGGTTTGTGCATACGAGATCTATTTCAGTGTTCGTCTTTTATTAGAGTATCAAGGGTAGAAAAAAATTGTGCATTCTTATAAATAGAGTCTATATTGTCGAGTTGTACAATTTATATATCTGCCAGTAATAGTAGAGGTGGGTGTGACAGTTTACAGCATTGTGTGTTACGCAGGGTATTTGTGTCATTTTTGTAGGTTTTGTGAAAAATGGGCTTGAAATGGGCAAAGCAGGCACTACAAATGGACGACGGTCGAACGGTCACACTCAGAAGATAGTGGCATTTTATGGTCCCGCATGCACATGTATGTGGTTGTGCTCGTCACCCGCGACATAAATGTGCGCGGTTGCGCAGGGCTAGGTAATTCCAATCCTAATTCTATATGAAAAACTAAAGAGATTACTTGCTTGTTCAACTTAGGGATAGTAAAATTCTTTTCAGGCCTCTTTCGAATCAATCACGTTGGGAAAGTCTCCTCTCTTTCTTCTCTTTTCTCTTCTTCTCTCCTGGCCGATTTCTCTCTTCTCTCTAGGCGTCTCCTATTGTGTTCCCAATGTGTGTTTTACGTATCTTATATCTGTGTTTTAACCTACTCCTAATTAGACTAAGTTTAGGGTACGTGGGCCTATAATCAACTTACTAACAATATGGGCATAATTAACACTCTAATCCAAATAATGGCCCAAAGTGTATTACAAAACCCAATAAAATAAAATAAAGTCCTTATAAAGTCTAGAATATTCTAATAAAATAAGTAAATATTATCATTAGGTAATTAAATAAATTCGGGTCGTTACAATGTATGTCGTAGATTGCTCAATTGCTACTCCAAGCACATGTCTGCTAGCAAAGAGTACAGCCGAATCAAGTTGGTTGTGGCATAATATGCTGAGTCACCTGAACTTCAAGACAATCAACAAGCTTGCAACGAGTCATCTTGTGGAATGATTGTCTGACTCAGTATACAAGAAATAAAGCATTTGTGATGCATGTTAGATGGGAAAACAAATTAAATCATTTTTCAATGACAAGCCAAGTCCTTCTTCAACGAGGATATTTCATCTATTGCATATGGACTTATTTGGTCCTGTTGAACCAGCTAGTATCAGTGGAAAGAAATAGACCTTAGTCGTGGTGGATGATTATTCAAGATGTACATAGACTATTTTCATGTGTAAAAAGAAGAAAACATTGCAGAGATTACCTCAACTGATGAGAAGAGTTCAAAATGAGAAGAGTCAAACCATTATTAAGATAAGGTCTGACAGGGGAACTGAGTTTGTCAATAAGATTATAACTCAGTATTGCGTTGAAAATGGTATTGCTCGTGAGTTGCCTGCTGCAAGAACTCCACAACAAAATGGAGTAGCTGAAAGAAGGAACATGACACTCAAGGAATCTGCAAGGACAATGTTAGCTGAAGCTGGATTACCTAAGAGATTTTGGGTTGAGGCCATCAACACTGTTTGTTACACTCAGAATAGGTGTATGATTAACAAGCAATTGTCGAAAACTCCCTATGAAATTTGGACAGGGAGGAAGCCAAACGTTGGATATTTTAAGATCTTTGGATGTGAGTGCTTCATCCACAACAATGGCAAGGACAACTTAAAAGCTTATGATGCTAAAGCTGATGAAGGTATCTTTTTGGGATACTCAACTGAAAGTAAAGCTTATAGAGTGCTGAATAAAAGGACTATGGTCACAAAAGATTCTATCCATATAGTGTTTGATGAACCCAATGTGAATGGAGAAGACATAGATAAGTTAGCTGAGAAGAAGAATCAGCCAACTATGCGGAAGAGTCCCTATGCTAAAGCAGATGTAAGAGCACTCAACCCTGATGAAGATGAGATAGATGAATCTCAAAGACAGCTGGAAGGTCTGCAGCTAAATGATGATGACAAAGTTGTTTAAGACAACTTAGCTGCGAGACGTCTGAATCCAGCAGACTTACTCCAACCAGATTTGAGATGGCTGAGAGACCATCCACCTAAGTTAATTATTGGAAATATTAGAGATGGAGTAAGAACCAGATCCAGAGCCCAACATGAAGCTATGTTTACTTGTTTCATTTCCCGGATAGAGATCAAAGATGTGTCTCAAGCATTGGATGACACACATTGGATTTAGGCTATGCAGGAAGAGTTGAATCAGTTTGAAAGGAACAAAGTTTGGGAATTGGTTCAAAGGCCTACTCACCAAAATGTTATTGGTACTAAATGGGTATTTGGAAACAAGATGAATGAGGAAGGATTTGTTGTAAGAAACAAAGCAATATTGGTAGCCAAAGGGTATTGCGGAGAGGAAAGTATAGATTTTGATGAAACATTTTCTTATGTTGCTAGATTGGAAGCAATAAGGATGTTTCTTGCTTATGCTGCTCACAAGAACATCGTGTATCAAATGGATGTGAAGAGTGCATTTTTTAATGGACTTTTGGAAGAAGAAGAAGTCTATGTTGAGCAACCTACAGGTTTTGAGCAGAATATTATTGGAGATAAAGTCTACAAGCTCAAGAAAGCCTTGTATGGATTGAAACAAGCACCAAGAGCTGGATATGACACATTGTCTCAATTTCTGTTTGATAATACCAAAGGCAAGGTTGATAGAACAATCTTCAAAATTCAAGATGGGGAGAGTATATTGCTTGTTCAAATCTATGTGGATGACATCATATTTGGATCCACAAATAAAGAGCTGTGTGACAAGTTTTCAAACCTCATGCAAGGGAAATTTGAAATGAGTATGATGGGAGAGCTGACTTTCTTCCTAGGTCTTCAAGTCAAGCAATTGAAGGATTGAACCTTCATAAGTCAAACCAAATATACCAGAGATCTGATGAAGAAACTTGTTATGGAAAAGAAGTCATCGGTGAAGATCCCCATGAATACATCAATCAAGATGGATAGGGATGCAGATGGAAAATCGATTGATCAAACCAGATATAGAGCTCTCAGTGGATCATTGCTCTATTTAGCAGCAAGTAGGCTAGACATCACCTTTGTTGTATGTGTATGTGCTAGATTTCAATCTGCACCAAAAGAGAGTCATATGACTGCAGCCAAGAGAATCCTAAGGTATTTGAAGGGATTCCAAGAAGTTGGCTTATGGTATCCCAAGGATGGAGGATTCAAGCTAGTCGGTTACTCAGACTCATACTATGATGGATGTAGAGTGGATAGAAAAAGTACATCTGGTACCTGTCAAATTATGTGTAAAAGATTAGTTTCTTAGTTCGGCACGAAACAAAATTCAATAGCTACATCCACAGCTGAAGCAGAGTACATAGCTACATGCAGCTGTTGTGCCCAAGTTCTATGGATGAGGCAACAGCTGAGAGATTATGATATAGAAGAAAAGGAGATTCCAATTATGTGTGGTAACATAAGTGCTATTGCAATTACACAAAATCCAGTATTGCATTCAAGAACAAAGCACATTGATGTCAGATATCATTTTATAAGAGATCATGTTGAAAAGAAAGATATCACTTTGGAATACATCTCAACTGATAAGAAGTTAGTTGACATATCACTAAGCCGTTATGTGAATCAAGATTTGAAGAGCTTAGGAAGAGCTAGGTTTGATTGAGCTGAGCTAGGAAATTCAGAAGACTCAATCAACAGAGTCAAAGATGTGAGAAATGAAAATCACCAAAGTTTCATTTTCCAGTCAAATGAAACAGCCAAGACGGGAAATCGGCTATATCGAGTTAGCTGGCAGCTGAGTGATCATCATGTGAAGAGAGAAGCAGAGTTAAGTCATTTTTGGAAGATAAATGAGTTATTTATGAGCTAAGTGATAAAACACAGTCATTTTCTGCAAGCAGGAATGTTTTTGGGCATTACGTCAGCGTAATTATGGTGTCAGAATAAAGCATGTACACATTTAGTCTATGATTGGATATAAATACTGTTGCATTTAATGCGTGGAAATTAATGCGGTTTCAAGCTTTCAATCTCAACCGTTGATCTTGATCAACCTATTCAAATTCTAAAAACCATCCCCTCACGTCCCTTATATACCAAAACTCAAATTTCTCTCTCATCATAATACATTCGTCTCTCTCAAGCACCAAAAGTTTTTCTCTGCAACTAAAGCAAAACCTAATTCTTACAGCGTTTGATATTCAAGTTTTTCACCGTTCACTTTCAAGAAATGGCTTCAAGTTATGATTTTGTGAAGATGGCTGAGAAGATGCACTCCGACTACATAGTGGATTTTGAGGGTTTGGTGAAACAGGGAGTTGACAAAGTTCTAGCCCATACGATAGCTGAGTTAGAGAAATCCGACCTCAAGGGATTTCTCACACACATATCTTGAGGAGGTCGCAATGTTCTACATGAATGTTGAGGTTCACGATGGAGAGATAAGGTCTTCTGTCCACAGCAAAGATATCAAGATTATTGTTGCGAACTTAGCTGCTCATTACCACCTTCCTTCAAGCAGGATGAAGGAGATTTCTGAGAAAGATGTGAACCTGGTTGCGGCGTGGAAGGAGATCGCCAAGCCAGAGTCTGCTGCTAAGGCTGTTTACATAGCCAAGAAGTCGTTAATCAAGGACGACTATCACAAACTGATGGATATCGTGTCCAAATGTGTGGATATGAAGTTTGTTAGCCTCAATCAGTTGTCACAGCTGAAACAGACTATCATGGCTGCAACAATGGAAGAGAAGAAGGTGAACTGGGCTGAGTTCATCTTCAGCCGAATCTGCCAGAATGTCATCAACAAGACCATCAACGTTGTTGGTCTGTTTGTGAGCTCGTTGGGGTATGGCCTTGTAATGGCCATTTGATGGACGTGAAGGGGATTCCCCTCCGACGTGGGAAACTTTTCCACATGAACAAGAGGATGTTCAAAGAAAACCTCTCTAGTGCTCAGAGGCAAGCACATGCAAGAAGAGTTGACACCAGCGAAGGTGAGTCAGCTGATCCTATCCCCGAGGACACTACTGCAACTGTCAAAGCTCCTTCTTCGAAGCCTATTCAAAAGAAAAAGAGAGCTACAACATCCAAGCATGCTCATGCCCATGCAGCCATTACGGACCAAGCACCTGCCCCTGCAGCCGTCTAAGAATCTGCTCGTGCCCCAATAGCCAAGACTGAGAAGGATACCACTGCATCTTCTCCAGTCGTGAAGAAAAAGTGCTCAGTTGTGCCTCGCAAGCCAGCTGCAGCCAAGAAGATAAAGATGGTGGAGCCAGCTGCCATTTAAGAAGCTGAAAAGGAAGAAATTCCTCTTGTCAAAACAAAAAGAAGACGATTGATGAGGAAATTTGCCTTGGAAAAGCCAGCTGAGTCTAGTACTCAAGTTGAACAGGAGACTGCTGAAGTCAAAGAACAGCAGTCTAAGGAAGTAGAAGGTGGTGAGGAAACCACTACTAAAGTTGAGAAGAGTGATGATGAAGGTCAGCAGACTAAAAAAGAGACAGATGTTCGTGAGACAGCTGAAGATCAAGAAGTTAACACAACTGACCAGTCTGGAGAGTTAGTTGTTAAGTCCCCTCAACCGATGCTAGGACCATTGAGGAGGAACGGGCTCCCCTTAAGCCCATTTAGAAGGAGGATGATGATCTTGAAATGTTGTCCCCTGCCTACCCTGACATCCAAGAAAGACTGAGGATCTGGAGACATTGGAAGTTAAGCTATGCCAGATATCAATTCCAAAGTCCTGAATTCATTGAGGAGGATGAAGAGCTTCTAAGCTTTCTGGGGAACATCTCTGTTAGCTCTGCGCTCGACTCAAATTTTTGTTCAACTACCCTTTTCGACAAATAGCAAGAAGAGAAAGCTAAAGATAAGGCTAAGGCAAAGGCTGTTGAGGAATCTCTAAAACCTCACACATGTTTCCTGACAGAATTCCCAGAGCATGCCCGACAAACTGACAGCAGTGATAGTGACATTGAGAAAATTGATCCTGTTGTTGCAGTGGAGAAAGCTAAATTTAGGCAAGCTATAAGGGAATCCAAAGAGCTACACGAGTAGAGTATGACTAAGGGCCCTGGAGAATTCTCATTTGTCATGATTACTCCTAGCCCAGACATAATGGAGGTGGTAAGAACCATTGATGCTACCACATCTCATGTGCACTCTGAGGATGAAAGTTCCAGGAAGATTGCGATGAAGCTAAGAAAGGTGATGTAAAGGGCACCTTAGCCAAGTCACTCCCTGAAGAAGGTGTTGAGACACCTGCCCTAACGGTTGATCGCTCAATTGGACAAACAGTCGTGGGTTTCGAGTGACCCCACTGCTCGAAACTCAGCTGGTGCGTCAGCTGAGGGGGAAACTCAAACCACCATAGTCGGGTCGGAGGAGGCTGTGGGAGACCAAACTCAAAATGAGTTAGGAGGAGAAGGTGAGACTTCAACTAAACAACAGACTGAGGTTGACGAAGCTCGGATGGTTTTGACTGTCTCAGCTGAAACTTCAGCTACCATGCAGGTCGATGAAGCTGCTGATGCAGCCAATGAAAATGATGGTATTGAGTCCACGGGAGTTGAGACTCTTGGCCATGAAAGTGCAATCCAAGGAGTTGAAACTCTAAAGGATGCCACCGAAGACCCTAAAGCAGTTTCGTCTGCTAAAGGGATATCTGTCGAAGACCCTACTGCAGTTGAGACTGCAAAAGAAAATGTTGAAGGCCCATCAGTGGTTGAGACTGCTGAGGGTAATGAAGGCCTAGAGGAGGTTGAGACTTCCCTAGGTAAGAAAGTTGTTGAAGAAGTGTCAGCCCCTCATGAAGAAATCATTGAAGAAGAGAAGATCAGTGCTCTTCACGACTCCAAAGAGAACGTAGATGTTGAGTTCTTGGAAGCGATGATGAAGCTGAGTCCAACCCCATTGATAAATCATCTGAGGACAAAGCTTTTGAGTAGGCAAGCCAGTGAAAAGGCTGCTCCTGTGAATTTTACAATAGTTGATGGCCCACCACCAATGGTGCCATCACCCTCCAATGACGTTGATGAGTCAGCCGAGAATAAGACAACTCAAAAGGAATATACAATTGTAGCGCCCTTTCTAGCTTACTTGAATTTTAATGCGAAAATTAAGCAACTAAAATAGAAATACCTTAAAGAATGCTTAAAAATACGAAAAAATAAAAATCTCATTTTTATCGAAAATTTTGCAACGGAATTAAATGCTAATAACTGAAATAATTACTTGTCCAAAAACATTCATACTGAAAATAAAAGGACATTCGACATTTAATAAACTAAAAAGTCAAACCTTGAAAATAATAATAATTGAAGAACATGAAAATCATGACGTGGGTTTCCAAGTCACTCTACGCCATCTCCTTCCTCTCAAGCATTCTAATCGGAAAATATTCAACATTCGTGAAATGAGCTAAAAGAGCTCAACAAGTAATCTCATGCATGAATGCATACCTAATGCAATATCTTACATTTAACTTGAAAGACTTTTTATATCCTTTACTTAAAAACCTTTCACATTCATACTCAAAACATTGTCTTTCTTTTCGTAAACTGTTCTTGGGACACGAGCTTACTTGATAACACATTGTTCGAATCAGGGTCGCAGTGGGCCTTGTTATTTGGAACCCGTGAACATTTTGCCCGAAGGCCCATTTCCATTTGTTTTGCCCGAAGGCCCTTTTTCTTAAACATTAACATTAGCTGCAAGCGGCACATGGTCGGAACGTCGGTCCCCTGCGCCCATTTCCCACTCACTCCAGCATCGTAGAACAATGTGCACCCATTTCTTTGAAAAAAATATTATTAATACTTGACTTTACTTAGTCTTTGTATGCTCGTGAAATGCTATGGACATACATTAACATGATGCATGAACCTAAGTGATGCAACTTTAATTGAATCTGAACATAAACTTAAAGGGCATAAACATAATAATTAAATCACATTAATTAGCAAATATATTAAAAGTAAACATTACATGAAACATGCAAATGAGGATAAACTTACATTCTCATACTCAATATTAATTAACTATAACCTTATATTCCATTAGTTAGAGAAAACCCTACATTCAACTAATTACAGAAAAACTATACGTTCAATTAATTAAGGGAAAATTATGCATTCAATTAGTTAAGAGAAAACCCTACATTCAATTGGTTAAGGGAAAATCCTACATTCAATTAGTTAAGGGAAAACCCTACATTCAATTAGTCAAGGAAAAACCCTACATCCCTACATTCAATTAGTTAAGGGAAAACCTTACATTCAATTAGTCAAGGGAGAACCCTACATTCAATTAATTAAGAATCATCCCACATTTTAATAATTAGGGAGAAAACCCTATATTCAATTAGTTAGGAAAAACTCTATATTCATTTAGTTAGGGAAGAACCATGCATCCAATTAGTTAGGATAAAATCTCATTACAAATCAAATGGTACACTAGAGTTAAAATAATATGCGCCCATACTAATTATAAACTCGTATTTGGAAAAACAATGAACGTACTATTTTGTTTTGCTAATCTAAATACATATATGTCTAAGTATCGGTTCAAATTTTCAGATACACTCAAGGTTCTGACAAACAATATAAATTGTAATAATAATAGCTAACCAATTTATCATGTTTCATCATCCATTGTGGACGTCCATGCCCCCTCTTAATTAATCAACTTTAGCAACCCACTTTAGTTTTTCAACGGTGGGTCAAAGTACAGTGACTTGATCAGTTAACAATTTTATAAACCATCCATCGCATATGCTTGCTTGCAAATTAAATAAGGGTAAAAGTAATAATACACACAAAGTTTGGATGAGCTTCCGATCTAATATATAGATTCATGACAACATAAAAATAATTGAAAATAAACTTGTGGGTCTCCAAACACATATAAATTCTTACGCATATAAATTTGGCGACCAGCCTTTCAATTAGACATAATAATAACTTAAGCCCTATAATCTATATGAAAACTGAAGAGATTACTTGCCTGTTTGACATATAGTAGTAAAATCCTATTCAGGTCTCCTTTAAATTGATCGCGTTGGGGAAAGTCACCTTTCTTTCTTTCCTTTTCTCCTTTCTTCTTCTCCTTTTCTCTCCCTCTGGCCGATTTTCATCCCCTTACTGTCATGTGTTTTGTGTTCTCAAGAATGGGAGTTAACGTGCATTATATCTGTGTTTTAACCTACTCCTAATTGGACTAGGTTTAGGGTACATGGGCCTATAATCAACTTACTAACAATATGGGCCTGATTAACACTCTAATCCAAATAATGGCCCAAAGTGTATTATAAAATCCAATATAATAAAATAAAGTCATTATAAAGTCTAGATTATTCTAATAAAATAAGTAAATATTATCATTAAGCAATTAGATAAATTCAGGTCGTTACAAAAATTGATGCCGAAGAAGCTGTTAAGATGACTAAAAGATCGATCGACTCTGCAGCTAACACAGATGCACAAGATGACGATGACGCTGAGACAGCTGAGGCACAAAGAGCTGAAGAAATTCTAAAGGAAAAGGGAAAGGCTCCACAGGTCGAGGACGTGGAAATTCCTATCTTTCCTGAGGATCTTTTGGCTGACTACTTTCCCTTTGAAGCGCATGTGCCTTTGGAAGCAGAGTCAGCTGCGGAAAGTGCCAAATACACCATCCAAGTCGCAGCTGGAGAACTTGGAACTCCTGCTGATATAACTACGGTGCCGATTGGATTCGATTTTGATGATGTAAGGCCAGAAGAGGACTCCATTGATGCAGCAGACTTTCGCAAAGCCTTCAAAGCCATCTGTGCAGAGGTACAACATATGGAGCATGGATTTGCAGCATTAGACCAACGGCTAGACAACCACGATGACAACATCACTGGAGATATCCGAAGAGCAGTTCTGAGGATAAGAGAATGGATTGGGGAGACAAAAGCATTAAGGCGTGAGCAGGTCACTTACTTCAAATCCTTATTCGAAAAAATGGTGACCTGGAGCTCAGACAACACCAACTTCCAACAGCGTCAGAGGGACCACATGTTTAGGATGGATCAATCTCACAAGTGTGAAATGGAGTTGCTCAAGGCTCAACATAAATCAGAACTTCAGAAGATGGAGGCTAACTTGGAACAACAAATCAAGGTGCTCCAAACTGAGATGAAGTTGATGGCAGCCGAGACAATGGCTCTAAGATCTGAATTTCGAGAAGCATACTCCACGACTCACGACAAGAAAGATATGACAAACATCAATATTGATCTACTCCTTGGTGGAGTATTCCCTCAATTGGCTCTACCCCTTGGTGATGATGCCAAAAAGAGGGAAGAAGAAAGTAAACAGCAGCAAAGGAATGATAAGGATAGAGGGAAAGGGGAAGCAAGTAAGAGGGAAGGCAGTGAAGTGAAGAAGCCACACTTGAAGATTATGTTTGTTAAAACCCCTCAGCAGAGTGAAGTGACAGCCTCAATTCTCAGCCAACTACCTAAAGAACTGTCCATAGAAGAGAAAGTTATTTGGCATACAAAATGTCAAGACAAGCCACTGAAGCTGAATTCGAGAAGGTAGTTGAGAAGCACTCTGGAAGAATCAAAGACATAAAAGCAAGGTTCGAAGGTTCCCCAGCTGGACTGTTCAAAGATTCTCCATTTTTAAGACCCCCTCGAGAAATCACGATGCCTGATGCAGGATCTGAACCGAGATCACTAGATGAGTTTCGAACTCTAGCTGCAGAAGGTTACTTCAAGCACATGACTCTACCCCAGGCATGGGACTTGTATTGGGAGAAAGGACTCGACTTTTGCAAATCAGCTGATAGGCAGTAGAGTTCAAGTAGTCGGCCGACTGGCAAATCACCAGTACAGTACACTCCTAGAGGAGGAGCTGAGTCATACCGAGGAAGGGGAAAGTTTGGAAATAGTGGAAGAGGCAGAGGTACTCCACCACAGCCAAGACCTACATATGTGAGACACATTGATCCACAGAAAAAGGGAATCAACTACTGGGCTGGGTACGACACACTTCCTAACATTGAAGTGGAAAGAAATAATGAAGAGGCAAGGAGAATACAAGAAGCTGAAAATGAAAGGCTCGTGCGAGAATGGGAAGAAATGCAGAGAAGGGACGACCCTGCTGCTAAACGAGACTATGAGAAGAAGAAGAGAGAAGAAGAAGACAGAAAGATGAGGAGAGCTCAAGATGAAGAGAGAAGAAGGAAGCAGCCAAGGCATTGAAGACGGCTGAAACCCTTCAGTGTATTTTACTTAGCTGTAAATACAAAATTTGTAAGTTTTATGTAAAGCATTGAAACTTTGATACCTATTGTAAATCTTTGAGTTTAGGCTCTAATACATATGTACTAAATTATCTTAGCTCTGATACATTTGTATAGATTGTATAGCTCTGATACAATGTATAGGTTATACTTTGTAAAAGCGTTGTAAGTGCATTTGTAAAGTACTAGAATGATATGTTCAAATAAAATTGTCATAATCTACATATACATTCTTAGTTACTGCATTATTTACTTTATTGTATTTATTTAAGTTTTGCCATCATCAAAAAGGAAAAAATTGTTCGGAAGATTTATGTTTAGATTTTGATGATACCATGTAACATGGCGTCATCGGATACTAGTTCCACTTCTCTTGCTTATTTGTTGAATTGAGAAATTTAGTTTTTAAGGAGCTCGTCGTTGTTTTGTATTATTATTGTAAGTCCAAGCGGCTACGATAATCTAGAGGGAGGGTGAATAGATTATCTCCATCTTTTCGATTTCGCCCTTTTTTCGAACCAAATGCTCAAACACAATAATAAAAGTGCGGAATGTAAACAACACACATCGATTTATAGAGGTTCAACCCACCTAGGGCCTAATCCTCTACCACCCCAGTATATCCGGGATGGATTTCAAAAAGAAAAAAAGATTTTATTAATTTACCACAAATTAATACAACACCAACTTACAACAACACCTTGAAGAGCACCACACTCTTCTTCAACACCACCTTTGAGATTACCACAATCTCTTCTTTAAGATTACCACAATCTCCAACGGCACCTTGTGAAGATTACCACAATCTTCAACCTTGAAGAATACCAAATTCTTCAACACCTCAACAAGACGATTACCACAATCTTCTTACACCTAACACCTAGATCACCCAAGTGTGTTCTTACCACAAGAACACTCACAAGGATATCTTGTGTTGAATGATAACCCAAAAATTCAAGATTACAACTCGATAATGAATTATACAATTGAGTGCAAGTGTAATCAAGAATAGCCTAGACCTCAAGGATGTGAAAGTGATAAGCTAGGCAATTTACAACAAGAATAATGACAATAGAAGACCAAGTGTTTGCTTGAGAATATCTTGTTGTGTTGTGTTGTTCTCTCTTAATGTTGTGCTTCAAATCTTCCTCTATTTATAGGAGATGATTGATACTTGATAGGATCCTCTTGGAATCTGATATCTACAAAAAAATTGCAATTAAAATCAAGATTATAGCTGTTAGAAATCAATCCCACAAATTAGGGAAAAGTTGTCTGCTGCACAACGGTCAGAATTTTGCTGTCAAACTTGAGAGCGACCGGTCGCGCACAAATAGACGTTTGAAAATGAGAATACACATTTACACAGGGCGATCGGTCGACGGGGGGTCCGACCGGTCATCCCTGTCTTCAACCGGTCGCACAACCTCAAAAAAAGGCGGCGGACGTTCTGTTTCAATTTTTTTACTCCCAGTGCAGGGTCGCCCCCTATAGTCGGTCGGCCGTGACGGCCGGTTGCCCTATAGGGCGACCGGTTGCCTGACCATTTTTCTCGCAAACATGAAGTTTCTGTTTTCCTCAACTTTCAGGTCACGGGTTGCCCTATCGGCGATAGGTTGACCTCAAAACAAAAGTGTTGTCCAATTTTATATCGAAAATAAACTTCAAGAAATACTCCGAAAAATAGTGAAAACATTTTAGACCGATCGGGAGTATTAGGACAACATTTAGAAACATTTATTTGGTGTAAAAAAACATTAACAAAAAATCATTAAGAGTGTTGTCCAATTTTGTCGAAAATAAAACTTGAAGAAATACTCCGGAAAATATTAAAACATTTTAAATCATTTAGGAGTATTTGGACAACCTTTAAAACCATTGTTTTGGTATAAAATCAAAATCATCAAAATCATGATAAAACCATTTATCAAACAATCTCCCCCTTTTTGATGATTACAAACCAAAACAATTTTAACGAGGTCGATTTTGAAAACAAAACAATTTTACCGGTTAAAGAGAACTATCCATTGTGAGCGACAACATTCCATGCAATAAAAACACAAGGATGGGAGTAGAGATATTCAAACACATATAGCAAATGCTCCCCCTATCAACAAGCACAACAAGAGTTATATAGAAGCAACTTAAACATAAGCTAAAATATTAGCTTTTCGATATTGAGCTTAAGTATCAATAACTTAAAAGCTCCCCCTGTCAAAGAGACATCATATATAAGTCCATACTACAACCAATGGACCAAGAGTCATACAAACTTATGGCTTTAGGAAGCCATAGCTTAGCTTCTTTTCGTTTGAGCTTATCTTAGCTTCTTTGAGCTAAAGAGCTCATAACCTGTTTCTCCCCCTTTGGAATCATCAAAAAGAATGTTAGCACGATGAATACATCATATATTCATATCAAAGTGCGCAACTAAACCGATGTACCGAGCTATTTGAACATCGAAGCTTATAAACCAAATAGGAGGGAAAAGTCGAATCATACGACTTGAAGAAGCTTATGAAAACTCATTTGATAAGCAAAACATGATCTCTATAAATATATAAGACTTTTGAAATCGAGAAAATCATGTAGGTGATGAATTTTTCATTGAAACATTTTATCGAACACTTGTCGGGCGTCAAAAATTGAAAAATATATATATAGCCCTTGTAAATAAAATCAAGCCAAGTTTTTCATCACCAAATGCAATTTAACAAATATCATTCATCAACAATCAATAAGCTCATCACAAATATATACGAATTGCATCAAGAAAAATACATATAAGCCACAAACTCAAGGGTTCAACCCAATTGAGCTAAAGAGAGTGAAATTCTTACCATTTAATCGGTAAAGATGAGCATCAATGATGATAACCGAGCTAGGTAAGCCCCAAAATATATAATTCATGCATCAAAACTCATTTGGAGTGAGTTGTGTGTGAAATTTGCAAAGGGGACGAAATAGAGTGAAATAAGCCAAAATGGCTGAGTCAGGAGAACAGACGCATTTTAACTGAAAAACCAGCAGGGGCGACCGGTTGAAGGGCTGGGCGACCGGTCGGAGGCTAGGGCGACCGGTCGGCCTCAGCTCCTTCAGCCCATTGTTTCTTTCTGTTTTGCAAATTCCGAAGTTTTATCCAAAAATCCAATTTTTTGCCCCTTAGTTTTAAAGACGTGCAAAATGCAAACGTAGACCTCATTCAATATACATTATGTCATAATCAAGCTCGAAATGAGGTAAAATACTCGGCGGTGAGCGATTAAAAAAAATCCGCGAGTTATCCTTGAGACGGAATTAAACACATCTCAAGTTTTTGTTAAACATGCAATCCCTTGGAAAGAGTATCGAATCTCAATATGTTTAGTTCGATTATGATGAACCATATTTTGAAAAATTATTATCACCGGTCTTGTTATCCCGGAAAAATAAGAACGTTTTAATACTTTGGATAAACAAGTCATAAGAAGAAGTGCCTTTCAAATATTTGAAAATTTCTTTTAACGGCATTTTAATGAGATTCGTTGGATTAGTTTAAAGTCGAGCAAATAGACATAAGGCATATAGAATGTTGAGTCTATTGGAATAATACAAGAAAACATACCTCGAATTCGTTTGCTAATCGATATGTCTTTCTCAACCTTTGTTAATCTCTACATTGGTAGCCATAGAGGTTGAGTTGATTCTTCCTTCTTCAATGCCTAATATCTTCAAAGATATTTTTGTGTATTTTGATTTTGAATTTATAACCACCTTCTTGGCATTGATTAACTTGAAGTCCAATGAAGAAATTTGAGCTCCCCCATCATGATCACCTTGAGTTCACCTTGCATTAACTTTGGAAAAATATCTTGCACAAATACTTATTAGTAGCACCATAAATATTATCAAAAAAATTTGCACAAGTAAACAACCTTGCTCTTTTTCAAAACAAGAAATGTAGTATCAACTTTACCTTTTGTAAAATCATTTTGCAAAAAATAGCTAAGTCTATCAACCCATATATGGGATACTTGTATCAACCATACAAGGCCTTTTATAAAAATCATTTGGCCTAAAATTTTAAACTCCGATAGACTTATATTTGAATAAAACCATTTAGAAAGTTGGATTTAACATCCATTTGGTAAAGCTTGAAATTTTCTTAAAACAAGAATGAGCAAGTAAAATGCAAATAGCTACTAAATATGCTATGAGTGAAAATGTTACATCAAAATTAATTACCTTCTTCTTGAAAATACCTTCGAGATACTAACCTCGCCTTAGTTCGACCAATGTTGCCTTGGTCATCGAGTTTGTTCCGGAATACCCTTTTTGTCTTCTTCATCACTATCATCATAGGGCATCCAATTGATCTAAGGTGTTCATAATAGAATATTTACATCCAAATATTTTGAGCTAACTAATATTTGGAGTACTTCATTTCTCATCTACACAACTTAACAAACTCATTAACGGCATCGCTTATATAAGCAAGAAAAAAATAGCCCATGTGTAAAAACATGCCTCAATCATCAATCACAAAATATCTTGCAAAAGAGTATAGTAGGAATTGACACTATATATATATAGACCATGAAGCAAGAAGCACATACTATGCATTTAGAATATCATCAAGAGTCTAATAAATCATGCAAGTTCAAATAAGCTTAAGAAAGCTATAAAAGGTCTCTTTTTGAAATTTGAAAATCCGATAGCATATAGTTGAGACCTCATTTAAAAGAAGTATTTGAACAAGAGTAGACAAAGCAAATATGTGCAATCAAATATCGAATAGTGCCTTTCAAAAAATCTAAAAATCCTCTTAATGGCACTTGTATGAAATACTATGAAAAACAAGCACATAGGCACATGGCAATACATATATCGAGTCTATAAGAGTAAGAAAAACACAAGTAAACGTACCTCGATAATTAATGCCTTTCTTGACAAATAATGACGTAAATGGCCATATGTGAAAATATGTAGATCCTACACAATTCTTAAAACAAATCTAGCACAATTCATAATGATAAAAGTGTAGGCTAAAAGATATCACAAGTAAGCTCATGCCATAAAAATCCATAAGAGATGACAACACACTTTAGTCTACAAAAGTGCACAAGAGTTTTAAAAACATCATATAAGGTCTTCTTTTTCAAAAATATTTTAAAAGCACAAATATATATTGAAGACCTTAATAAAAAAATAAATACTTGAAAACTCATTTTGCACTTAATACACAAATAAGAGCATGCATAATAACAAAATAAAATGCATATTTAACTAGGGAGATACGGGTTACCAATTACGCCATTTCAATGGGTTGTGTCGTTCCCATTGTTGATGATATCTTCCCTTTGAGAAGTCACTTTGTTGATGATGACTTCTTTGATTACTCCATTTCCAAGGTTTGTTGCCTTCCCATTGTTGAAAATCTCTTCTTCTTTGAAAATCATCTTGTTGATGATGTCTTTGCCATTTCCAAGGATTGTGTTCTTCCCATTTTTGATTATATCCTCTTCTTGGAAATTGGCTTTGTCGAAAATAGTTTCTCCTTCTTTGATCAAATGAAACGGTCATTTGATGTCTTCTTGGCGGTATAAATTTTCTTCGATCATTATTTCGCCGGGTACCTAATATGACATTGTTTTGTGGTACCCTCATGTGTTTGGGTCCTTTGGGATTAGTCTTGAGACTTTTAGGTCTCCAACAATAATTAGAGCTATTTCTAGCCCGACAAGTATTTACCGTATGACCCTTTTTACCGCAATAAAAGCATGTAATAATTCTAGGAGCATAATGACCAACGTGCTTAGAGACTTGATTCTTTTTCATGTGATTCACACCCTTAGGCTTATGATCAAGTTCTAGTTTCGAATTATCACAACAATCAACAATATTGGTCATTCTATCGGCACTCAAGTTGGATTTAGATAAATCATTTTTCAAGCAATTTATATCCTCAACAAGAGTATTATTTTCTTTCTCAAGGTTTCTAACCTTGTCAAGAGTGGTGGTGTGAGCACATGATAGTGATTCATAGGAGGTAAATAAATTATCCTTATCATTCTTTAAAACAATGAATTCCTTTTTCAAATATTTGTATTTAACAAGTAAGTTTTGGAATTCATCTTGTAGTTCATCAAAGTCATTTTGCAAATCACTATAATCATTATCATAGGAAGTAGAGGGTTTAGAACTTACCTCGTTTTCTTCTTCGATGCCTATGAGGCATTGTTCAACTTCTTCATCATGGGAGGTTGTAGAAGGCTCATCCCATGTTGTTGGATTTGATGTTGTATCTATTTGTGAAGTAGATGCTTTTGAGTTGCTCCTTTCATTTGCATACACTTCATAGATGGCTTCTAATTTTTGCCATACTTCATGTGCCGATCGAATACCTACAACATGATCAAATTCCAAAGTAGTAAGTGAACAATACAAAATACTAAGAGCTTTACCATTTAAGGAGATGATTCTCTTCTCTTCATCATTGAGCTCTTTGAAGCCTTTAGAGGTGTGTGGTGTATTCTTCGTCGGAATAGATTCTCCATTGATGGCGGTGTTCCAAATATCGAACCCGCAACTTTGTAAATAGCATTCCATTCTTTCTTTCCAAAATGTAAAATTTTTGGAATCAAATAGTGGTGGCTTGGTGGTGGAGGCGCCGGCAAGGTAGACTTCATTGGTAGCCGATGATCGTTCCTCTTTACTCGCGATGTGGAACGAGCTTGCCAAAGAGTTTGGCTCTGATACCACTTATAAGTCCAAGCAGCTACGATAATCTAGAGGGGGGGTGAATAGATTATCTCCATCTTTTCGATTTCGCCCTCTTTTTCGAACCAAATGCTCAAACACAATAATAAAGGTGCGGAATATAAACAACACACGTCGATTTATAGAGGTTCAACCCACCTAGGGCCTAATCCTCTACCACCCCAGTATATCCGGGATGGATTTCAAAAAGAAAAAAAGATTTTATTAATTTACCACAAATTAATACAACACCAACTTACAACAACACCTTGAAGAGCACCACACTCTTCTTCAACACCACCTTTGAGATTACCACAATCTCTTCTTGAAGATTACCACAATCTCCAACGGCACCTTGTGAAGATTACCACAATCTTCAACCTTGAAGAATACCAAATTCTTCAACACCTCAACAAGAAGATTACCACAATCTTCTTACACCTAACACCTAGATCACCCAAGTGTGTTCTTACCACAAGAACACTCACAAGGATATCTTGTGTTGAATGATAACCCAAAAATTCAAGATTACAACTCGATAATGAATTATACAATTGAGTGCAAGTGTAATCAAGAATAGCCTAGACCTCAAGGATGTGAAAGTGATAAGCTAGGCAATTTACAACAAGAATAATGACAATAGAAGACCAAGTGTTTGCTTGAGAATATCTTGTTGTGTTGTGTTGTTCTCTCTTAATGTTGTGCTTCAAATCTTCCTCTATTTATAGGAGATGATTGATACTTGATAGGCTCCTCTTGGAATCTGATATCTACAAAAAAATTGCAATTAAAATCAAGATTATAGCTGTTCGAAATCAATCCCACAAATTAGGGAAAAGCTGTCTGCTGACAACGTGATCAGAATTTTGCTGTCAAACTTGAGGGCGACCGGTCGCGCACAAATAGACGTTTGAAAATGAGAATACACATTTACACAGGGCGACCGGTCGACGAGGGGTCCGACCGGTCGTCCCTGTCTTCAACCGGTCGCACAACCTCAAAAACGAAGGGCAGACGTTCTGTTTCAATTTTTACTCCCAGGTACCGGTCGCCCTATAGGTCGACCGGTCGGACTGCCGGTTGCCCTATAGGGCGGCCGGTCGACGAACCGGTTGCCCTATAGGGCGGCCGGTTGCCCTGACCATTTTTCGCAAACATGAAGTTTTTGTTTTCCTCAACTTTCGGTCACGGGTTGCCCTATCGGCGATCGGTTGACCTCAAAACAAAAGTGTTGTCCAATTTTATATCGAAAATAAACTTCAAGAAACACTCCGAAAAATAGTGAAAACATTTTAGACCGATCGGGAGTATTAGGACAACATTTAGAAACATTGTTTTGGTGTAAAAAAACATTAACAAAAAATCATTAAGAGTGTTGTCCAATTTTGTCGAAAATAAAACTTGAAGAAATACTCCGGAAAATATTAAAACCATTTTAAATCATTTAGGAGTATTTGGACAACCTTTAAAATCATTGTTTTGGTGTAAAATCAAAATCATCAAAATCATGATAAAATCATTTATCAAACAATTATTACCAATGAACCTTTTTGGGCCGCCCTCACTGAGATGCGAGAAAATGTGTGGTGAATGTTGGCGCAAGTTCGTTCCAAACAATAAATAGTTTGTGGTGGAAGGGTCCAAAACATCGATGCGCTCAGTCATCGAGAGTTAATGGGAAGGCGCGACAAAGGATCGCATACTCGGACCTTATAGCTCCATCCAAGCAATATATTTATGCAAGGGAGTAGAAGGATCTGTCTCCCCATCGTATAAGTTGATTTGAGGTACTTTAAACTTGGCCGGAAGAGGGGTAGCCAAACTATGTGGAGCAAAAGGAGAAGACCTAATATCTGTGGCAGTAGTAGCATTGAAATGGAAATCATTAGGGGTTTCTTCCAGTTCGTTCAACTGGTACCTCAAACGATGGATCTAGGCAGCTTTGTCATTTGGTGGACTTGAGTCTTGCACTAGTTTATTTTGGGATGGATTAGTCATTAGGGAAAACTGGATGCGCAACTGAACTGAGCGGGCTAGGTGCCTAAAAATAGATTGGAATTGGCGTACGCGAGGGACCGTCGGGGAGCTATCTTCCACTTTGCTCGCACCCCCATCATCCTCTATTAACCTCATTTTTCCGCGCGTGATATCACGGCGATGATTTTGAGAAATTGCTATATGCTCCCCCAAATGTTCCTCAAGAAGACTAAGATTCCTAGGAATATACATGAGAATAGAGGGAGCCAAAGTTTGAGTTGGCGCTTCTTCAGGACTTGAGTTACCAGCTGGCCCATTTTCTCCAAAAGAGTATGGTCCATGGAGAGTTGATGAACCGTGGATGGCACAATACCCCCAGCCTCTTGCGGAGGGGGGTAACTCTTTGCCTCTTGGTTGTGTTTGCTTTGCGGCATTACGTTGTGCATCATCTCCTTGGCTCATGGTGAATTTTTACGAGAATCCTGGCTGAAGTGCCTTATTGTAATTAGGTGACTAGACCAACGGCCTCCATCTAATGCTAATTTGTTGATACTCAGTTTGGTTAACTACACATGTATTTAACACAGAATTAAAACATATGATGGAAAATAAAAAAGATGACATAATAAAAGTATTTTATCCCTGAAGACCGAGTTGGAGACATAGACAGTTGCAAGCTGGTTTCATTTATTTTAGAGATTTTAATGGTCTAACAAGAATTACCTTTTCTACAATAAATGAGTGGTATTTATATTGTTACAATAAGTGGGGTAACAATCCTTAGGCCTACAATCTTAGTGGGGCATCTGGCACTCCAGCATCTGCATGGCCTGCATGGTTCACAATAGTTTTATAATATTTGTTATGTTGTCTTTATACGGCCCTGCTAGGTGGCAAGACTGTCTGCCACTAAACTTCATCTCGGTGGTCGTTGACATTCCAACTCATCTGGCCTATTAATCTCTTTAAGGCTCCTGATCATTAATGACGGACTAGGATGCATTCTCCTCGGTCACCCGGCTTAGAATCTCGATCGTCTATTGTACGTGTCTGGAGTGGAAATCGTCCAGCACTGCTCGGCTATCTTCAAGATTCAACAATCAATCGTTGAAATTTGCCTTCTCCTAACCCAAAACATAGCAAGATCATTTACATCCGATATAATTGCTTTGCACTTTTGTAGAAAATTTAATCACACTTTTCTAATAAAAAAATAGCATTATTTTTCAAAGAAATTCTCGAAAATACCAACTTTTCAGGAAAAAATACACCCTTTACCGTTATTTGAATTTTGTATGATTGGTTTGACTTTCGTACGCTCCCACATATTTTTTGGTTATTTTTAGAATTTTTTTATTTTTTCTTTTGTTCATGTATTACTTTATATGTTATTTATATTATTTCGTAGTCATTTTGATGTTTATATTGTTTGTTGGTTGTTTCTATGTTGTTTCAAAATTTCAATTTAAATTTTACCTATTTTTTATGATCTTTTTTGTTCATGTGTTCTTTTATATATTGTTTCTATATTGTTTTTAATGTTGTTCTAATGTTTCTTTGTTGTTTCAATTTAGTTTTCGATATTTTAATGCAGTTTTCACATATTTTTAAGCTCTTCTCGTTCATGTGGTGTTTTCTATATTGTTCTTTTGTTTCTTGGTTGTTTTCAACGTTTTAAATGCACTAGCAAGAAACACGTGCATTGCACGTGATCCCATATGGCTTTATTAAAATAAATATTATTAAATATTTTTATTGATGAATACTAAAATAGCTTAATGTACTTTACCAATAAATATATAATCAAACTATTAAAAGAAAATTTTCAGAGTATTTTTATATATATATATATATATATTGTATTCATTTGCCAAAATTAAGATTTCAAGTTGTAAATAATCCCTTAACTATTTTTTTGTACCTCCTTAGGCCCAAAGAATTCTTATAACTGGATATTAAATGTGGTCACTTCACTCTAGTTTAGTATTGTGTATGGTTTAATATATTTAATTTGATATAAGAATAGTATTATTTATACTATATTATTACCTATATCAATTTATAATTTAAGAAACCAAAGGTCGACACATGTATCAAATTATTTCATATTAAATTAATTTATTTTTATTAAAATTTAATATGACACTTTTTATTCGTGATTCTTGTCACAATGTTTATCTTATTCTTCATTTTGAAAAATTTAAGATATTATATACCTGTATTTTGTAATAAGTATTGTTTCTGTGCTTGTATCTTTATAAACTTTTTTAAGGTGTGATTTTTAAATGAATTATTTTTTTTATAGACATGGCATAGTGTGTGTATATATATATATATATATATATATATATATTTTTATATGGTATATGAATGTTTGACACATATCATCTTTAACTCTTTAGTTTTAATCTTTCAACTTTTTATATGTTTTATTTGGTTAAACATGAAACTATCTATTAATAACATAAAATTAAAAAATTGAACTAAATCTCATCATATGAATAAAATATTTTTAAAGGAATGGAAAATATTGAGTTTATTATAAATTTTGAAAAAAAAAAAAAGAGAAATAGTTTTTACATTGACTATGTCAAAAGAATACTTTTGTCGAATCAAAAGTTTCAAAAAAATCATACGACCTATGCACTTTTTTATTATAGGTATAGATAGATAGTTAGAAAAAAGTATAACTATGGTATAGATATTTAGATATTGATATAGATATAGATGAAAAAAATATTGTTTAAATATATTTTGTTTGGTCCATTAATTTAATTATAAGTATCATATTGATTTTTAATTTTTATTATTTTTTAGAGGTATAATTTTTTAACTCACAATCAAGTCATGTTACTCAGACAATCAAATTCGTATTATCTTAAATGATTTCTAATTAAATATTTTCTTGAGCGTGTATATGTCAGTTTTAACTCTATCACGTGTAATTTTTCTTTTAATTGGTAATTAATATCATTATTCTTGTTGTATTGAATCATACTTTTCCTATTCATGATATAAATTGAAATCATAAATAATAATTTTGAAACTAAAGTTTATGATGTGAGATAAAATATTATTTTTAAAAACTCATATTGTTATCCTTATTTAGAGTCTAAAAGAACATTTGTCTTGCTGCAAATTTTTATCTCGTCTTTCATATTTTTCTTTGTTAATTTTTGTATTTCGTCCTTTCTCTTAGGCCATAAAGAACAAAATGCACAAGAAAATATTTAAAATAAAATAAAGATTACTCTTTCTTATACCTCTACATTAAAAACCAAAATCTTATCTCGTTCGGTTAGAAATATTGATATCATCTAGGTTTAGTTTACTTTTTTTTTTTGAGTGGGATATTTTTATATTGTTTTTAATAAATTTTTTTTATAATTAAAGAATACAATTAAATAAACACAAAGAGCGCTAGTATTTTAACTTTTCTTTGTTATACATCCACTTTAAAAATTATTAGTTTAGAAGTAATGATATCATCAAGGTTTAGTTAATTTGTTTTTCTTTTGTTGGAGCGTGAGATATTTATATTTTTTAAAAATATGTTTCTTTTAAATATATTATGATAATAATTGGATTTCTAATAAAAATATTATTAAATTATTGAATATATAATAGAGTCTAAATTTAGATTTACAATGTTAAAGGGTACATCCATTAAAAACTTAGATAAAGATTTGTTAGTTCGAGATTATTCGATTTCCAATCGTAAGTGGGGTTCGTGGATCATGTATTTTGTCATATTTTTTATTTAATCAATCCCTAGGATTAGAACTTTGTTTCTTTTTGTTTCATGTAATTTTATTTTTTTCTCGAGAATTATTATAAATATATTTAATTTCAATTTTTCTAAAATACATATATATATATATACAACTTTGCATAACAATGAAATTTAAACAGCTAAAATTATCTCATAGAAGTATAAGCTTATAATATATGGTTGGAAAGCTTTCAGAATGTAGTTTAATATAAAAGCTTTCGGGATGTAGTTTAATATAAATCCGATAATGTATAAAAAAATAAAATATTGTAAAAGTTATAATTGAAAGAAAACATAAGAAGAATTTGGGATATAAAAGGTCACTCGCTTGTCTTGTAACTAAACTAAACTAAAATAAATACTAAATTACTTAATTATCCCTAAGCTTAACTATGTTGAAGGGATATTTTTGTCGAATCAAAAGTTTCAAGAAATCATCCCACTTATTCACACTTTTAATATTAATAATAATAAAAATAATAATAATAAAACAAAAATAAATATAGATTGGAGCAAAAATTGAATTGTGTTTTTCTGTTCATGTGTTGTTTTTCTATATTATTTTTTTTATATGTGTTGTTTAATGTGTATATTTCTTGATTGTTTGTGTTTCGAATATAAAATTAATTATTTAATGGGCCAAAAGTTATCTTTTACTAAAATTTTATTAGATTAAAGCATGTTTAAACATGCAGTGTTCTAAAAATTTTCCTAGACAGGCGCTAGGCGGATACCAGCCGCCTAATCGACCAATTTATGCGGTGCTAGGATTAGGCGGTGCCTAGGTGGGCTAGCGGCATCTGGGGGCGTCTAGATGTAATTTTTTTTCTCGAAAGCCTAACAAAATGACTCCAGAGTTCAGTGTAAGACTGTAGAAGTTGAATACATATATTTTTCTTAATAAAAAAAAGAAACAAAACTTTAGGATCCGGAAATCTTCCAATTAATAATTTGATATTATATGAATCAATGCAATATCTGTTAAAGTATTATGTTTTAGATTATTTATAAATTTTGTTGGATTATTGTTGTTGAATTACTTTAAAGTTTAAATATCATATTTGCTCAAAAAAATGTTTAAATATCATTTACAGAATTTATATTTATATATTACGGTAAATATATATGAAATTGCCTATACTTTTAAGGCTCCGCCTAGGGCCCATTTAGTCCCCGTCTAGGCCTTCTAGGCGCTAGGCCTCTGTCCGCCGCTCGACTAGCACCTAGCGCTTTTTAGAACATTGTAAATATGTTTAACAACTTTAAAAAAAACATCAAAAAATCTAAAAAAAATTGGCGAGAACGTAAAAAATGTCCGGACGGGATAGTAAAAAAATCCAGAAAAATACCGAGAGCGTAAAAGGTGTCATTTTGTAATGAATATTGGGAAAATGTGTCATTTTAATGATCTATAATTATGATAAGACCAAAACATTGGATTATATTGACTCCAACTCAATTATTTCAATTAAACTTCGTTGTTATTTAATTTGGTAATGGGTATGAGGTATCCACCCCATATTCCGGAAAAAATGAAACGATTTTATGCTTTCGGGCTTTTTCAAACTTTTTTATGCTCCTCCGCTTTTTTTGGATATTTTTACGCTCCCATCATTTTTTTCTGATTTTTTATGTTGTTGTTTTGAACATGTTTCAAACATGTTTTATCCAATAAAATTTCTGTGAAAAAATAATTTATTCCTCAATTAAGTAATCAATTTTATACTCGAAATCTAATAAAAAAATCAAGAAATATACACATAAAACAACACATATTAAAACCATATAAATTAAAAACAATATAGAAATAACAAATGAATAAAAAAATATAATTCGATTTTTGATATAATGCATTGAAAACGTCAAAGGCATAGTAACAACCAAGAAACAACAGAACACCGCTGAAAACTATATAGAATCAACCCAAAAACAACATAAATAATATAGAAAACACCATATGAACAAAAAGAGCTTAAAAATAGGTAAAAAAATGCATTGAAACATCGAAAATAACATTGAAACAATAAAGAAACATTAGAACAATATTAAAAACAATATATAAACTAACCAGAAACAACGTAAATAATATAGAAAACGCAACATGAACAGAAATAAAAGGTAAAAATTATATTGAGACGTTGAAAACTACATGGGAAAAAAAATATCAGATCGACATTAAAAACATTATAGAAAACCCAGAATCAATAGAAACAATATACAAAACAACATGTGAACAAAAACAAGCGTAAAAAATAGGTGTGAGTTGTATTAAAAATCGAAACAATACAGAAACAACCAAGAAACAAATATAAACAACAATGAAACAATATAAATAACATATAAAGCTATACAAGAACAAAAAAATCGAGAAAAACGTAAAAATATCCAAAAAAGTGCAGGAACATAAAAAAAGTCAAAAAATCAACTGGAAACGTACAGAAGTGAACTGGACTCCAGTAAACAAGGTCCTTTTTCTTAAAAAGTAGGGTAAACTTGGTAATTCTTATAATAATATCTATTAAGCCCGCCACGACCTAAGACCAAAAAGCCATGAAAACTCACCATTTGTCGAAAGACCCTAAGACCAAAAAGGCATGAAAACTCACCATTTGCCGAAAGGTACGAGCAATTATTTCCTTAAATAATATCTATTTAGTGTGTCATTTTGAGAGGTTACAAGCTCATTTCCAAAAATCTTTTTAATATATTAAAATCAGTATGAATATTCAGATCTTATAAGAAATTTCATGTACTATATGTTCATCGAGAAACCCTCCTAGCAACTGGCATATATGCCTACAAACCAGAAAAAAGTGGTGAACTCCATTATCTACAAGCAAGTCGAAGCTATGCATATACTATTATGTGATGACGAGGCAACCACCTAAACAGATAACAATCTCTACAAGAAATGTTATTTATAACACGGGACAATATTTCTACAAGTAGATACACATTCTTACCTTATGAAATTACTTATATACGTAGGGATTGCGATGAGGTGGATTGAATCCCGGTCCCGCATCAAACTCACCCCCCATGTTAAGAAATATTGATTGTGTTCTAGACTACTTTTGCATTTTTGGTTGAACTAGTACATTAGATGGCTACTTGTAATCAAACACCTTTGTTCTAATATGAACAATTAACAGAAGAATGGCTTGTGAGTTATTTTTGCACTTTGGTCCGAAAGCTAGATGTTTGTTGATACAGGTTGGTTATAATGAGAATTTGTAAATAGCAGTGGTTTAGTTAAAAATTTGATATTTCAAACAATATGGATAAAATTTGTATTTTGGCGAGTCCAACCCGCCAAGTTCTGGGTCCAAGACGGGGCGGGTCCGGGTCCTATTTTTCTTGCCGGGACGGGACGGGTCCAGGGTTTAGCTAAACCCACCCGTTGCCATCCCTATATACACGGCAGGTTGTTCAATGAAGAAAGTTGGTCCAAATTAATCGAGAGCTTAAAGAAACTACAAAATAAACATGAACAAAATTTAAGTATCAGGTGCAGAATCAGTAACAACAAGCCTCGAAAAAGTAAAACTCTATATTAAAAAGAGGCCGCAGCTTATCAAGCTATCTCATGTCTAATGTCTACCCATTTAGCTCTCTACAGAGTGTAAAATTGTCCTCACAAAAAGAGACCTACATGGCTGGTGACAACAAAGCAAGTGAATCGACCTAGACGTGCTGGCACGCACTTGAGTTCAATTTTACATTAGTCAACTGAATATTCTGATTACCGCTTCTTCTTGCTTCCCTTTGCCGCACCGGATTTTGATGGAGTTGCAACCAGGTAAACAAACAGAACCACAATAGAGATCATTGAAATAAGAGGTCCATATTTTGCCAATAATTTCTGCAAGAAAAACCTCAAGAGTGATCAGAAAGAAGAGTTGGAGAACTCTTTAAATAGATCAGAGAGACAAGGCTACAACCAAATTGAAAGGAGTTAAAAATGTCCCTCCTTTTCAAGCACTGCACAATATCATTTTATTTCCTTTCCTGATTACTTAATTAAAAAGGGAATTGCGCACAGATAAAATGATTCACTCAACATCAGGATCAAAGTTGACAATCCAGATTGAGTCATACCTTAGCCTGAATGAATTCCGATGTCCCCAAAAGCAATTCCATGGCCCCCACCGGAAAAAGGAAATTGTTATTCAACAAATAACAGGGTGAAAGACAATGATATATCTAATTTATTCAGAACTTACACAATCAAATTTCTTCTCAGGAGGCCTATCTGCCAGAAGATCAAGAGGCAGAATCGGAGTGGAGTATGCCTCCTGAAAAGGGAACAATTATAATGCGGAACAGCATCCATAATACACGTATGCTGGCAAACACTGGGAAATGTCAAACCTGTAAGGCAGCTTTTGTGGGGATACGGAATGTAATGACTGCTGGTGCACTATAGAAAACAGTTCTCGTTTTTGCCTCCAACTCGAAGGAATGTGATAGAAGAGCCCCACTGCAATCAGTTAATTAAATTAGCAGGGTAAAGAGGTTGGTTAGCTTATACTGCAATGAAGACCAGCCACCAGAAGAAACAAGTGTTTGGAGCTTACGCGTCAAGCCTTTCCCATGACACTGAAGTGTTACCAGTCACAATATCGAATATATCTTGAGACCAGCTATCATCATTAAGTGTTACATCATATGCAGTCCTGAAAATGAAGAAGCATAATGCATAAGAACATAATTCTAATGGAATATGAACAAAATATGCAAATTACCAATGACAGTTCCATCTTTTATCTGAGAAACAAACCTCGAGCAGTTAACACAGCACTAATCAATAACATAAGTCAGTGTCCTTTTCACATGGGTATTTCTGATAAACCGATAGCATTTCTAGCAGGGCTTATTGCTTGTTAGACAACCAAAATAGGACAATGTAAATTGAAGAGCTAAAACAGTGTGGTTTTTTTAGCATAGAATCAAAATGCACATCACTTTCGCTGCAAATCTATATTACTCCACTATGGCAAACAGTTTCTAAAATTACTTGTAATATTCATGTTCAGTATCATTTTGGCCAACAAAATGTATATTGGAACTTACGGGTCTCTGTTTTGTCTTCAGAAAGAAATTACTAAGCATGTTTTGAGGGGGCATAATGTTGTAAAGTTCATCAATCTCTTCACCTAAAATGATTAACGAACATCCCGTGTCTGTCCCCCAATGAATTAAAGTGGACTTGTTATTGCGGACTGTGTGTGTTTCTGCATCTATGTGGAGTCATTAAAACACATAAAATCCTGGAGTCATTAAAACTCGTAAAATCCCCACAAATAACTAAGTTGATTCTTTCTCAACCACATTTGTGCACATATTCACAAAATGCACAGTGACTGCTACTATCAGAAGGCTGTGTAATAATTCACTTTTAAAAATGCATGGATTGCCATTACGTAGTCCATCAACTAAAAACAGTGGCTACTTTGAGCGAACTGAGTAAACAATTAAAATCCTAAGCCAAGCCTTGGGTAGCGCAGTAGAATAAAGTTCTGCATGTTCAGATATCATTGTTTGTTATTTGATTCTGACCAACTACTTGTCATTTGCATTACAATGTTACTTTTAGATCGACGTCTGTTTTGGTTTGAACAAGGCACTATATTATCTTGCTTAATCTATCATCTATTTAGAAGTGCATTTACTGTTTTATTTATTCCCACTGCGTTCTCATAGAGTTTCTAAAAGCGTAATTCACTTGCGCTCATAATTTACAATAATTTGCTCCTTTCCTCACTACTGGATGAATTAGGACATCCAGCTCCAAAATATTTCTCTAGGAGGAAAGTCAAACTCTTGTATCGGTTTCTTCTAGTATCTTTGGCCAAAAGTCAACCTTAAAATTTTCTTCAGCAACACTCTAACAAACGGAAAATTAAATCTGGAAGGAGAAATAAATCATGTAGGCGTCACTCAAAGCTTATTACCCGAATTCTGATCTAATTTTCAGCATAACTTTTCAAGAGAAGAATAATAACCATTCCTCAAATCATTTATTAAGGAACTTAATTTCATTCCATGTAACCGAAAAATTAAAGGCAATAAAGGAAAGATCATAACAGTCTTCCAGCTGAATCACACACGTCCATCGAATTTACCATCTATTTTTTTTTTTTAAATAAAATTTAGCATCTATTCAAAAAGCATGAAAGGCAGATCTGATTAATTGGGAAAAATGTATAGCATACGCGGATCCTTGATTGTAGACATCAATGGAGACCGAGACGCGTTCGTTGCCGGACTTGAGCCTGGTGAGTGAGGCCTTCTTATGGGCCACAATGAATGGGTCTTCGAAGCTGGCGATTATCGATGAGACCAATGACAGAGCTGCCAGAGTAAAGATCACACGACCGGCACTCCAATTTGCCATTGCAAAATGAGGGAACGGAGGTCTTCGGGTGCAGCGATTTACAGGGAAACCAGGTTCAGACCTTAATAGGAGTTGAAGAAATTAGGGTTGTACACCAATCTCCGTCCACTATGGTAATTTGTTCCACTGTCAAATGCATGTCCCGCATAATAAATGAATACAAACTTGATCTTTCAGATTTATGTTTGGTCTCCGTACGATGTCGTTTTGTTCGATATAGTTCATCTTATAATTAACTAGTTGGGAACCCGTGTAATACACGGGCTATATATGTGTGAGACTACATTTTCTACTATGACATTTTCTGAAATATGGGTATATATAAATTCTATCTCTTGCGTTGCAATAATTTTAAAAGACAAAAACTTATGTTAGACGGTCTCATGGATCTAAATTCGTGAGAGACGGAAGTCAGATATCAAGTCCATCTCAATAGGCGATGGCATTTTGGATATTATGAGGAAATTAGATTGTAGGTTTGTAATAAGGAAAAAAGTTCCAATTGAAAAAGAAACAACACGGTTTCTGCGTCTTTTCCTATTTCTCTCTCTCAAAGGAACTACGTAATTTCCTCTTCTACAAACACATTAAATTTTGAGTTTTTCTTGTGAGATATTTTCGAGTTTTCGAGTACATGAGAAGATTTGAAAGTTCATTTTGTTGCTACTTGTTCGTGATTTTCTCTTACCGCAAGTGTACGGTGTCAAGTTTTAGTATAGATTATTAGACCGAAAGCGTTTACTGGATTTGACGATTATCCCCACAAACTAACATGAGTCTGTTCTACACGTTTTGTCCTCACTCAAGCGCTCCCAAGTCAAGCACGATTAATTATATAGTTTTTATATGATGAGCGCCAGAAAAGAAGATGCACCTTATTGGTATGGATAGTACATATCTAATCTTTTTAAGCTCTACTTTAATTGTGCAACCCGAGGTTGATTCCTACAAGGAACCCCCTACAGTTCACAACGAAAGCACAGAGTCCCACACTAAGCAGTGGGTGAACATGAAGGGCTTCGCAAGAATTCACATGAGTCATTGGCAAGTTTGCCGCCACAGTCTCGATGTAGCAGTAAGCGCACGACGAATCCTAAGGGTGATTGCTAGACCCCATAATCCCAACAATCTCCCCCAGTGGCACCCGGGCAGATTTGAATTTGCGACCTTGCTCTGATACCAGTTGTTGGACCCAAAGCGCTTACCAGATTTGAAAATTGTCCCCATAAACCGATACGAGTCTTTTCTAGCGCGTTTTGTCATCACTCACGCACTCCCAGAAATTGCTTCCCAGGGGGTGACCCGTCGTATAATTTCTCCAAGTCAAGCACGCTTAACTATAGAATTTTTGTGAGCACAAGAGAAGAAGATGCACCTTGTTGGTTGGGTTGTACATATCTACCCCTTTTAAGCTATACTTTAACTGTGCAACCCAAGGTTGATTCCTGTAGGGCACCCTCTACTATTTACAACAACAACGCAAAGCTCCACACTAAGTGGTGGACAGACTTGAGGGGCTTCGCAAGAATTCACATGGATCCTCAGTAAGTTGACCTCTATATAGCAGTAACCATACATCGAGTTCTAAGGGTGATCGTTGGGACCCGATAATCCCAACATAGATTGTTTAGTACGGTTATCGTCTCCACGTGGATTGATATACAATACACAATGGCTACGTTTGGTAGGGTGTAATGGGCTTGATATCAAGCCATTTTATAATAAATCCACCACATTAAGTTGTTTGGTTGCATAGTTGTTTAGCGCGCGCGCCTCGGGCAAGGCTAGGCAGGCGAAACCCAAAACGCCTCCGGTGCCCAAAGCGGTGTCTTTGTCGGAGGGCGCGCGCCTGAGCTCGCCTGGGCAAGCTTTTTGGAGGCGTTCAGGCGCTCGTAAGGCATGCCTCATGTGCTTCCCGATGTTTTCTTCTGTTTAAACCCTATCCAAAGTTGTTTTTTTTTTTTCTTTTTTTGTTTTTTTGGAAAGGTCCAAAGTTGTTACTTATTCATTTGGCATTTCTATTAGTTGGGCTAAATATTCATTTAGGATTTTGAAAAGAAATTAGAAAACAAAACTAAAAGGACATGACTTAGCCACTTGGCGTCGCCGGAGCTGCGCCATCCCTGCCGGAGCTGCGCCGCCTCCGGTCGAGCATCGCCCAGGGACATTTTCCCTTTTTCTTATGTTATTTATTTAATTTGTTGAATGTTTTTATTATATACTAGGGCTATAAAATTAGGGTTTCTTATTTTAATTCTTCTATTATATACAGATTACTGAATACTATCTTTTATTGTTATTGTTTTTTGGTTTTTATTATTATTTTTTATTATTTCAGCATATTTTCTTGATAAAAACATAAGTTATATATTTTTTAAATATTTTTATTATTTATGCGCTTCATGTACAAAAGGCGCGCGCCTCGCCTCGCGCCTTGCGCCTCAGGCTCCAGGAGGCTTTGCGCCTTGGTGCGCCTTTCGCCTTTAACAACTATGTTTGGTTGGGAAAGGAAAAGCCCATGAAATGAACAAGGCCCGGTGTTTTATCACTTAAATTCGTTATAGCCCATCCCACCTCCATGGTGGGATACAATTTCAAGCTCTATCCAATTGTTTGTGCAATTACATCAATGCCCTCATTTAAGTAAGAAAGATCACACGGACACCAAATGACTTTGACCCACCAGTGCATCTATTACATCATTTATTTTTTTCTTCCTCTCTCCACGCTTGCACTCGTCTGTTGGCGGAGGTGAAACCCTAGCGACGTCAGCTACTCGCCGATGCTCGGTTCAATCAGTGCGAAAGGTGAGATTCATAACCCATCTTGGTGTCTTCTGTCTTTAGCCTTCGAATTTGTTTGTTTTTTATAGAGTGTAGTTATTGTAACTCAGTGTTCTTTATTATTGATGATTTTCTATAAATAAATGCAAGTATATCTGATAAATTCATCTCTACATTTGTGCACCTCCACCAAGAGGCGGTGCTGGAGGAGTCTACGCCACCGCCGATTTCGAACCTGACCGCAGCCTGCGGTACAATGAAAACTGGCGGAGCCCTGCATCCGCCTCTTCTCGCGGCGATGCGGCGCTTATTTTCGTAGGCTTAGGTTTCTCAAGCACACACACGCCGCGCTAATGCAGTTCCTTTCTCAATCACTCGACGCGCAGAGTTTGATGAATCAGTTTGTGGATTGGATGACGTCTCAGCGTTGGGAGGATATGAAGCAATAAATATTTGAGTTCAGGGTTAGGTCTCTGGATGTGAATTGGAAGCTGAATAAACCTGATGTGATTCTTTATAATCATTATTTGTGTGCTAATTTGATGATCATTTGATGATTGGGGCATCTGTTGGGGAATTGCTTGATCTTGTGGTGAAAATGGATGATTATGGGATCTTGCCTAATACTGCATCGTATAATTTGTGCTCAAAGTGATGCGAGAAGGCGGTGAAATGCTTGCGGTAGAAATTGATTGAAAGGTTGGATGTTTTTGTCTTAGGGGAAAAATTTGTTATAATGCTGTTATTATGTCCTTTTGAGATTCTCATAGAATCACCATGTAATGTAACTTCCAGTGAATATTGTCGAATATGTGAATAGATGGATTACTTTTCATGCTTTTAAACAGTATAATTAGCTATACAAAGTTTTCTACTACTTGGTAATGGACTCTGTTGTTGACCTCTTTGTACTTGTCATCACGAGCTTTTTAAGTTTGGTGTTTATTGTGTTGTATCTGTTAGTTAATGTTATGAACAAGCTCGGTTTATCCGCCTATCTCTTAGATATGGGCACGATTAAGAGTATAGATAGCGACTAGATGTGCACGTATATTGACGATGAGCGAACATGGTAAATTGTTCAAGAAGCAATTTTAAGATTTTGTGAGGTTCCAGAAGGACGTGCCATCGCATGAAAGCGATGATATTGTAGGATGTGCTAGAGACTTTGTACATAAATTATAAGACAGTAGGAAAAAGCTAGCATTGCTCGTATGAAAGAAAATGTACTTGTTATAATTAAATAAAAACAATTGCAAAAGGAGCACATGTTGATTTTTTTATTAGATATTTTTGGGCTAGTACATGGAATGTAAAAAATCCTATGGGGAGTTGAATGAATAGAGATAGAGGATAAATGCTCTCTTCATGTTGAGCAATAGCATTGTTGATATCATACTGCCAGCTTTACTAAATTCATTTGATTTGTCAATATGAGACTTCAGTTATCAAATGATAAGTTGGAGGGCATAGCATAGACTTCTAATCAATATATGATATGTCTGGGCATTTTGTATTTCGTACATTGTGTTCTCATTATAGTTTGAGTGGGTGGAAGCATAATAATGCGATTGATCCATCTTTTATTTGAGTGGGGTAAAATTGGTTTATTGTTAAATTATTGAGGGCAAAAAGGTAAAAGAACTGATTAATAATACTGAAATGGGCTAAACCAAACAAAATAAAACTTTATGGGTTGGATATCACTTCGCCCCAAAACGTAACCAAACAACTTAAACTTATGGATAAAGTAGTCTTAATAGAATGGGAAAAGGAAATGAGATTTAATCAAGCTCATTCCTATAGCCCAACCAAACACAGTCAATAAGTATCATAATTAAAATAGCCTAACTTTATCTAGATAAATTGAATAAGTGATGGATGTTTATTAAACTAAAATTAATCCTCAAATTAAGCTAAAACATTCACTCAGACAAATTATCGAACACTTAGTGGATATGAATTCTAGAAGTTTGATTCACCTAGTTTTTCCATATGTTATCAATCAAGTTTATCAATCACAAGTTACCGATTTATAAGTCATATATTCCTAAAGTCATCACTCCCTCTCTCAAGTGTAGAGTGATAATAGGTTTCCAATCATGGATTTTGATATCTATATAAAATACTCAAATTAAAACCCTAGCAAGATCAATGAATTATATTGAATGACTTTCATAAGTTCCTAAACTTCTCAGTTCTATGAATCCCTAAGTTATGGTATTTTATGTTCATGCGTTCAATTACTTCTCTCGAGCAGGATGGGAATGGGTAGGGTACCCACCAATTTAAGGCTATGCATACCCGAACCCTATAATACTTATACTACCCGTGCATGTCCCAAACCCAATCAAGAAACTACATACATATATTACCCGTACCCATCCCAAATCCATTTCACGATACATGCGTACTACACGTACCCGTTTAAACCCCGTTTATTTTATATAAAAACTTATAATTATATGAGTATTTATATAATTATTAAATGGACACCCTACCAAAAACTAATTATTATATAAGAAAATGCTAATATGTTAAATTCTTAATAAATATAACAATTAACCATTTTAATTTTGTAAGTCGCTACTAACTATCATCATACTAAATTAAAAGCATCACATAAATACAAATGTAATCAATACATTCCTTAAAACTATAGAATCAACATTACTACATCATTTAATTTATAAAACTACACCATCAGATATGTAGTTTATCAAGCTTGACAAAGATAAAACAGAGTTATATGATCACAGATTCAAAATAAATAACAATTTTATATCTTCTTTGTACAAAATAAAAATTTATGTTGGGCTTCTATGAAGAAATGTATAATGTCAGTTGAAAAAAATTAATGGAAGTTACTAAGGGCTAAATGGGTTTGGGTAGTGGTGGTATCCGAGGGATAAAACCATACCGTACCCGTATATAAATGGGTAGTAATTTCTCATCCCATACACATCCCAAATTCGAAAAAGACTACCCATACCCATCCCATTAGGGTCTGGTGGGTGGGTACCCGCGTCCACCCGTCCCCTCACCATCCCTACTCTCGAGTGTTAAATTCAATATTCCAAACTATTGACCAGATAATTCAAATGCAATCAATTCAAATAGCACAAATAAATTGAGTAACATAGACTCAATAAACTGAAATATCAAAACATAGGTAACAACATTGGTTACATCAAACCCTAGAAACTAGAATTTAGCTCATGATCGACATACATAAACTCAAGAGAAAGTGTTTATACATCTCATTAATAGACAAAGAAAATAAAGAATGAATTGAAAAGAGAACATAATTAATCATCTATGTGTCCAGATGAGAAATGTCTTCAATCATTGTCATGAACCTTTACTCTATCTTTCTTGCCTTGTGTTATGTTCCAAAGTAATTATCAATCCTCTTTCTCACGACCTACGACTCGTACTTAAGTTATCCCCTGTCGAAAAAACGTACAGGCCCTTTAAATTCCCACCATACGTCGTACGCTTATTGGGTAGAGCGTCGTGGCGTGATGCCAAAAAAGGAAAACCCTTTGCGTCGCTAGTCATGGGTGTCACGACGCCAAAAAAGGAAAACCCACTGCCTACTTTTTGGGTAGAGCGTCGTGGCGCTCAGATTGTGGCACGGTGCGCTTATTTTCTTTGCAAAAAGTTGCACTTTCTTCATCTAAAACCCAATTCTTTCTTTTCCAAATGCGATTCAAACTCGTTCTATCTCGTTCTTCAGCGTACCACAACTTATACAAACTTGATAAAATATTTAACACTATAAAATGGACTAAAAACAACTCATTATATACCAAAAATAACACAACATTTTATTCTATGACACTCAATTTATTGGTATAAAACCAACTTAATACTGCTCTTACTCAGCTGCCTGCAACTTTGAGTCCTCCAATGTTGCTGCTTGTATCACTTGTATTCCGCTGGAAGTCCTTCCAAGGCCCCTGTTTTTCATAATTTCAAGGTACTATATACATTTAAGATGATTCTTGTGAAGGTATTTAGTTGAATATTTTTTATTGAATGAACTTTTGTATTTTGCTTCAAAGGGTTCTTGTGATTTGTGTCAGGGGCCTAGATTAATCCAAACTTTGTACTGTGTAGTTCATGTGTTTTTCCTTCATATTTCATATGATGACATATTTCTAAACTTTAGTTTTGATGGGAAAACTAAGGTTATATCATCTCATGCTTTATGCAAAAACGTCACTACAAGAAAAAAAAAACGCTCATAGACATCAGTTTTTAGCCGATGTCTATGTGCAAACTGACCGATGTGGTAATTGGCGATGTTAAATGTATGCATATAAAAATTGATGATGTTATATAAAAAAGACATCGGTTTTTAACCGATTTTGTTTCTAACAAAAATAATGTTATAGTGTTGGGTTGAACATCGACTTTGTTAGGAACAAAATCGGTTAAAAACCAATGTGTTAAACGTTTTAAAAAATGACCATAAACCGATATCATTCACATTTAAAAACGCTTCTTTATATGTTTTAGATGTGAGTTTAAAACCAATGTCGAATATTCTAAACAAAGTCGGTTTTAAGTTTAAAAATATTGTCTGCCATTTTATTAAAATTGTTTACATCAACAATCATCTCCCTCATAAAGCAAGAAATAATCATCCCACCATCAAAGCAAGAAACAACCATTCCACCATCAAAGCAAGTAACAACCATCCACCATCAAACATCAAAGCGAGAAACAACATTTAATCAATTTTCTAATATTTATACATTTATCATATGCTTAAGGAAACAATTCACTTCAAATGAAACAAGACTACTAATCCATATATCCATACTAAGATCATTTCCAAAAGAGTCATTACAATGTCATCAACTCCAAACAACATGTACAAATAGTAAACGACACAAATCATGTAGCTAGAAACATGATCAAGTAACCGATTGATTAAATTCAAAAAAGAAACAATAGAACAACCAAACATATTTGAAAAATAGCAAGAAATAACTCATAACAATTATGTCCTAAGTCTGTAATCTGCAATTATATCTTTTCAGCAACTAGCAAGCAAAACATCCAACTTTCCATTCCACCAACCAAATAATCCATCAACAACCAGCAACAACACCACCAACCTAGCAATCCAATAGCAGTTAGCAGCAACTCTTAACCAACAACTCCTAAAAAAATAGAACAACAAAAATAAAACCAAGTTAAATCACCAAGACATAGAAGCTAATCAATAAGCACATTTAGTCATCATTTAAAAATAATAATCATTATGACTCGTATAATGATAATTGATAAGCACATGCGAATTTCAAGCTTGTAGTTTATATATTATAATGTGATCAGCATTGCTATATGAAATATGCAAAGGTTAAAGGAATGAAAATAAGCTTGTTCCCATGCAAATGGAGATAAAGACAGGAAAAAAAATCTATGAACATATTATAAAGGCAAATTAATAGTGTCACTACAAAACAACTTGAGACGTTAAAAACAGAAAATAAGCAGCTCATTTTGACAACTAATTAAAGTAGATATATATTGATCTCGGGATACAAGATATCCATCGCCATAAAATTTACTCATAGGTTGTCAAAAAGATAATAAAGATGTGCTCTTCTCAGATTGATAGTCCAATGCTCGTATTGATAGTCCAATGCTTCAACAGATTAGTCTTCCAACAGATTTAGCAGGAAAGTTCAATATTCAGAGTCACGTGTATGAAGAGCTTCTAATTATATCTACTCGAGACACAATATTTATAAGAAGTTCACCAAGACACTGTAATTTCTAGTCAGATGCCTTCATTTAATCAACTAGGTTGAGCTAATAAACAACCATTTAAATGAGGAGATGTGATATTGTATTTATGCTATTACACTTAAAGACAAAAATACCTTTTAAGTTAACACTATATATTCCTTTTCAAAATTGTAAGGTAATGTAGTACCTATAAATGGTCTAGTTTGTCAAATTAAAGTGCCACATGCCCAACTGATATTTTAAACTCTGGCCCTTCATACAACGACAATCTTAATTGAAACTGCATCATTACAAGGATTCTTATTAGTAATCAATGACTGCCATAAGTTTATCATCATCTAATTAATGTTAAAATATTGAGGGGGTGAATCCTGAAAATTGAAACCTTTAGACAAAAACGCCGAAGTACAGTACTTATTCCATTAATCAAACAAGATCACATTATATAAGAGAAAAAAAGGGTTACCTCACATGATTATAATTCAATATAGATTGTAAACCATGTCATCATGGCAACAACATTTTTGAAGCAGAATGACAGTGATCACTACTTCCCTGATTCCTTAGCTAGAGTTGTCCTCTTTCTGAGCAAAGAAAAATGATATCGAGCAAATCATCTCAAATGTTTACTCTAAAACCAAACATTTTAGATTTAAATCAACAAGATTTTCATATATAGCCCCCCATCCCAACAAAGAAGCCAGTCACTGATTGCACAATATCTAGAGTCACAATCTAGTTTAAGAGTTTCAGAAAAGCTTTAAAAGAATCCCACTCTATCTTTTATATGCCACGGTTTAGATTCTCGCAATTATAACACAAGAAATGACCTGGAAGAAGAATATCAATAACCACCAGGTTTAATATAAATAACAAATCAGAACATCTTGAATCATAATGTTAAATCATGGCAAATCTAATAAGGATCCGGGTCTAGAAATTACCTCTAACATCAGCATCTCCGACAATTCCGATGGCCATACCAGTAGCAAGGTCAGCGAGACCACAAGCAAGGCCAGTGAACCACAAGCAAGTCCAGAGGAAACTTGAGCATAGCCATCAAACAAGTAGTACGACTTGGCCTTATGGTTAATACTAGTATTAATAATCCAAACAAGCAATGGCAAAACTCCACAGCCAGATTTATTGCTTTACATATAAGGCCAATGTGCCTCAATGCTAATAATTAAGTAATATATTCTCTAAATATCCAATTTTGAAAACGACTCCCCAAGAATTGCCCGAAGCAATTTTGAAGCTTGTTCGAATTCATTTGAAGCAATTAACCATAACCCTGTTCCCTTTCTAGGGGATCATAATCACCAAAATACTAATCATATACTCCTATAACATGTTAATCTACAAGCACAAGTCTCAAAATGCATACTTACACAAGCACAAGTCTAAAAAGAAAGAAAAAAAAGGTAAAACTTTTTTTCGTTCAAGCATTTTATCGAGCAGTTTCTGGGCATTCAAGTTTTCTGCCACATCTCAGGAACAATCAAAGAAGGAATCATCATCTCCTAGTGTTTGTGATACACTAAAAGATACCACCCACTCCTTTCAACTCATCCACCACAACTACATCTACAGGGGAATAAGAAATATTGAATAACACAATGTAAATGTGGTAAGCAAAGTACCTGAAAGTAGAGACTGGTCAAGAGGTTTGTAGAATGTGTTTTTCCATCTACCTATACGAAGAAAAGTTTCGAGAGCAAGAAAACTTAAAACCCTAGGATGTCCAAGACATTGCCCAGCAAAAAGGAACCGCACGCTCAGCTTCGACAGAGAAACCAGCAGATGTGAAGAAATTTAACCCCAAACCAAAAGTAAATTAGTTTGAAACCTTTTGGAGAGAATCCAATAAGGTTTAGTAACAAGGTATCAACCGGTTTCACACAAAAATCAAAATCCCAGTCGATAAACATCAAGAAATCGCGCAGAGCCCAAGAGCTAGGGCTCGCACGGGGTTGAGTATTTTGTCCAAAAATTAAAACCCAATCGAGGCAAAAGGATTTGATAAATCTCAGAATGAAGAAAGGGGTTAGAGGCAAGCTATTCGAGCATTATAGAAGTTTAGGGTTTTTTGGCTGAGAAGTTGTAAGTATTGAAAGTGAGATATGTCTGTGAAGGGGTTAATTTGGGGGAAGTCCTCTCAAAAACAAATATTAATTTGGGAAAATTAATTTATTTTATATAAAGTGATAAATATTGAGTAATAACATCTAATTTAAAAAAATGATATTGATAGTGATGTTATAAACCAATAAAGGGTGGACAAAGACATATCTTGGAATAACCGATTTTAAAATTGATGTTATAAAGCAAGAAAGAGGTGGCCAAAGACATCATCTCTTAAAAACGATGTGTAATAGCGAAAAATCCGCTCATACACATCACTTCACTTAAAACTTGATGTTGTATAGTATAAGACATCATCAAATTCGTAAAAGCGATGTCTTTTAGGTGATGTCTTTGAGTGTTTTTAAACCAGTTGTTTTGGTACGCACTATGAATTGCACCTTTCATGATTTTTTTACTTTTTCTTTATGGCCTGAGAAGATGTCACCTACACAAACTCTCAACTAGCACTCAATCATCGGGCACACACATATGTTTCGATGGAGCATTCTCTTTGGAGAAGGTATTCGTATTGCGGTGTTCAATGATAAAGGCAATTTTAAGGATCAACCAATGAGTCGAGTTTTCTATTATTACTTTGTAGTAGCTCAACATTCTGAGAACTCATTGTAAGTCTAACCTTATGTTTATGTTTCTACATTACAAAAGAAACACTAATACGAAAACCGAAAAAAATCACTATACCTGCAGTCATGACCCATAAAGATGTCTACTTATAGTTATTTTCCCATCAAGAATAATTTATTTTACATCTTGTAAACACCCACGCATGGTAACACCATGCTCAAAAATTGTTGCACCATTTAATAAAACATGGGTTACATTAATGTTACATTAACATGGGTTTATTAACCCATGTTATATTAATGTTATATTTGTAACCCATGTTACATTAATGTTACACTCTCCCACTTTGTGCAGACTTAATTAAGAAACAAAATACATGAATAGGAATAATTTTGATATCTTCCTAATATTCCAACAACAAATGCAATGACAAGTCTGGTACAGACCTAGGAATATATAACGCTTCCAATATCTGAAGCATATGAATTGAAGCTCATTTTCGGATATTGATCCAAACTGAATTCATCACCCTTAATAATGGGTGTTATATTTGGTGAACAATCCTTCATTTTCGGGCCTTCTAACTGATATTTTTCCATTTAAGCTCCATTTCCCGTAAAAAGTTACAAGAATAATGCAGTACCATGCCTTTCAAAGGAAACCAAGTAAAACACACTAAATATGCGTGCAAATGCATCAGTTATATATCATTTTAAGCCCTTAAATGCACATATATTTTACACGTATCAAAATTCCCCAAACTTAAACTATTGCTCGTCCGAGCAAACTCAAAAAAAATAATCTCAAGGGGCACAAAGAACACACAAGAACACTACAAACAATCAATCTCATTCAACTCCATATCTATGTAAACTATGAAATTCATTATCAAGAAATCATCAATCACAAGTTCAGCATTATTAATACTCTTTTAGGTACTTGACATCACGACTCACAAGTAATAGTGTATCACTCGACTCTCAAAATAATTGGGACGTGTATACGCTCAACTCTATTCAATGAATATAGAACTACCATAGGCTTGCAAATCGTGTAACATCTCTACCATTTTAATGTGCCCAACTTAAGAATCAAAAAGGGCTTTGTCATTTGGTTGTAATGTAGGCTCTTTGGTAAGGGTAGGAAAAATTTGAATTAAGTGACTTGACTTGAGCAAATAGAATTTAAGTACATAAACTTCAACTCACCAACCCAATTTCATCTAAAATCATTCGTTCAATATATTTTCTTTTTCAACTCAACTCTACCCTTTTTTCATATTTTTCATTCTTTGGCCTTTTTGCCTTCTTTTCTTTTGCCTTAAGCTCTCAATCTATTCAAAATTTCTAGAATTTTTTTCTTCTTTTCTTTTCTCTTCTTTTTCTTTCTTGCTCAATTTTTTTCTTTGCTTTTTCAGAAATTTTCTTTCTTTTTCGAGCTTCATTATTCTTTCATTTACCTAACACTGTTCATCCCTCTTTCTTTTGCCAATTTTCTTTCTAAATATTTCACCACATCTCCCACAGACTATTCATCTTCTATAAGCTCAAGTTTTAGGGATAAAAATCATCTTTCAATTTTTAAGATCAAAATGTGGCTAACAATAAAAAGTTTAGGCTCAAAGTGGCTAACTAGGGAATCATGAGTTCATAGGCAGACTGTTTAAGCTAAGTAGGCAAAAAAAATGGCCTTAAGTCATTTTCAAAAACTGTACGTACACATGACTTCGATGAAGATACCAAAGCAAGTTCTAGAGTTCTAACATTCATGAATAACTCACTTAAGAAAAATAAAACTGCATAATATAAAAGCAGTTAGGGAAAATGAGAAATTTCATCCTTTAAGTTGGTTTATTTTGATATTCAGTCCTTCATCTTGGCAGGTTTGGGTTCAGTCCTAGAAATTCTTATGAAATTGGATATTTAGTCCTCTATGTTTGTATCTTTAGCTTTCTGGTCCTATAAGTTACATCTTTAGTTTACTTTTAGTCCTATATGTTAAGACATTGTGTGTTGTGGTCCTTTAAGTTCGAAAGAGACTTTTTTTATCTTAACTTTCCAAATTTATTTATCATGGTGCTTAAAAATGGTATCAGATACTAGGTTTATTAAGAACTTTTAATATCATTTATTTTATTTCTGTAATTAACCTTTGGTGAGGAGATTTATATCCAAGAAATTGATCTGGACATGTGCCCAAGATGTATTCATTATGGGAGGTATCGTCATATCTTGATGATGTAATGAACATCAGGATAATTGATATAACGGACAAGCCATCGCAAGACTAAGAAGGAGAAACCTTGCAACACTATTAAACACAAAAGGCTTATAATCTAATCTACATTTAGGTAAATCAAATGTTACAAATGGATCTGGTAAGTCACCAGGAAACAACACATCAAACCATTGACGAATCATGGTAACATCATAACTTCGACTGGTGGCATCGTAAACTAACACATCCGGTATAGGTTTGGTCTAAAGATGTATAAAATTCATTAAAGAGATTATTTAATTTCTGTACAGAAGCATGTTGAGCCTGATATGGTCGTAATAGAATATTTTCATTTAAAAGTCCAAGATAAAATTTAGAGATTGTATATATAGGACTAAATTGCTGAAAATTATCAAGTTATAGGACCAAAAGTAAAATTGTTCAGTTAAAGGACTGAATATCTAGAAATTTGAAAGTTAAAGAACTAAAATTCTATTGTGACAAAAGAGGACCAATTTACAAATGGGTCCAATTTAAAGGACTTAAAATCTTATTTTCCCAAATCAGTTATAGGCACAAATGTTCACATGCTTATTTCTCGCAACATGCTCAAATACCCAATTTTACCAATCATTGTCAAACATGCAAAAGACATCTTCTCAACAATTCATTACATTATTCACAAAAATATTTAATCTCATAAAACAAATGCAAATAGTAAAATTATGCGGCAACTTTTTGTACTTTTTTCGAATTCTGATCTTAAAATCACACAAAAACAATAAATGTACTAAAGGGATAAGCGTGCTAACAAAAATTGAAATTTACTTAAAAAAAATAATTTATGCAAATTTTATATGCTCCAAGCAATCCTAAATGCAATGCAAAATGCAATAGTACTTATTTACGCATTCTTGACAACCCCTCAAATTAAAATATGCTTCATCACGAACATATGATGAAATTATCAAAAGAAAGAGGAATGTGTAAAAAGTACTTATAAACTCATTGTGGTGGTGGAGATGGAGGGTAGTGGCCATGTGAGATGTGCCACTGATCCGTACGAGACATCATCTCGTACATATGTTGCTGCTGCTGAGTGATGGCGTCAAATCATTGTAAATACCCAGCATGATACTCATCGACTGTAGCAGATAACTAATAAGTATCATCCATTAATGTACCCATATTGACTTCCATCCTTTCAAGCCTATCACTGAAATTCCATTGCCGACTACCCCATTTTCTAGAGGATTCCGGCCTATACCTCTGCCTAGGCTCATCTTGCTCATCTTGAGCAGCAATCCCTTGATCTCCCCTCGTCAACCAATTACTCCTATTTCTAATTGAAGTAGCATCCGGGTTTGGGAGCTGAATTTTGATTTTATCCGCATGTACCAACCAATGACCACGCCCATCATATTGAATCATCTTCATTGCGGATAAAATTGTCACATCAATTTGTTTCCCCCTATCGGCTCGCGCATACCCCACAAAACTCACATTAAAATACTCGGCTATATGAGTAATTTGCTCACCAATACAAATCCCCCCTTTTTTTTTGCTTCCTCACCCTATTAATTTGTCTAGCTATAAATGCCCTGGCGTTAGGTACCACCTCCGTCCTCGAAGCCATGCACCAAAGTATATACAATTCATCAACCCGAATGGCCCTTTTGCTATCTTCCCACGCGGACACCATTTCCGCTAATGTACATTACACATAGCAAAAAACAGGGTTCCAAATCTAGACACCTTAGAGGTACCCGACGTATAAATTCTATTCCCTATGATTTGTTTCCAAAATTCGAGCATATCAAAATCATTACGCTCTTCGACCCCATAAGCCGGAGTTCTATAAATTGGATTGAAATCAACAACTAGATAACTCCCTCGGCTCATTAGTAATCTAAACCGAACACCCATCAAGTTTCTTTTCCAAACTACCAATTCAAAACTACACATGAATTCAAGCGTATAAACAACATAGGTAGTCCAATTTCCATTCAATAATTCATACCAATCAATATGCCCACACAAGGCGCGAAAATCACCCAACACACCAAACTAGTAAGAGTATGTTCGTCGGAATACCTTGTTGAAATCATGTTTCGAAGATAGAGCACCTCCCACCTAGCCCGGTGTGTCTCATTTGGCATGATGACATTAGCGAACTCCGATTGGTTTATCTCGTATTTGGGTCCGGGCTCCGGAGTTGGCTCCCTTCTTCTCCTTGTATTCCTCCTAGTTCTTCTTTCTCCTCCTCTAGAAGCTATGGATATGGAGTTTTGAAGTTTTTAAAATCTAAAATTTGAAAATTGAAAAACCCCAAACTTGAAGGAGAACTTGGGAAAATTGAGAAATTGGAAGAATTTTGTGATGAGTTTCTTGAAAGGATGAAGAATTTGTGTTTTTGTTTCAAGATTTGAAGATGAATTTGAAGACGGGTTGGGGCATTTGAAGGAGAATTTTCGGATGGTAGGGATTGGAAGGGAGAAAGTGGGATAAGATTTGAGTGTTTCAGTTTAAGAGTGAGAGTAAAAAATTTGGGTGACTGATCGCACGGCCGTGTGAAAATCACACGGTCCGACTGTGCGGCACCTCTTTTTCCGTCGCTCTCTGAACTGGCCAAACACATGGCTGTGTGTTTGGTTTTTTTTATTTTTTATTTTTTTTGAATAAACAAAACTATAAATTAAATTAATAATAAAATCAAAATTGAATTAAAATCGAAATAAACGAAGGCGATAAAAATAAAAATATACAGAAATAAAAATAAAAATAACTTGGGTTGCTTCCCACAAAGCGCTAAGTTTTACATCTTCAGCCAGACGTCAGATTTCTAGCATTACGGTCGTTGAACTGTGTCGTTTGAAGTCTTTGAGCCCTCATGTTCTGTACCATTCATCAGACAAATGGCGTTGCATTGTTCTCTCAGATTAAGTCAGTATCGCTTGGGAATTTTTCCTTTTGATGTTGGTCTCCCACTGCAGTAGCGATTTGGGCTACTTGTGTTTCTAAAGACTTTAGTCTCGCATTCACGTTCGTGTTCAGATGAGTAACTTGTTCCTCAATCCAGTCTATCTTCGATTCATATTTATTCAGTCTAGCCCTTGTTGCTTCGATAAACGATGATAGCATCTCTTTCACAGATGATTTCTTATCACTAGACTCCGCTCTACCTCGATTATCCACATTAAAACCCGGAGGTGGCTGCAAAATGTTTTTGTTATTAGCATATGAAACGTTCTCGTGTTTTGCAACCTGGATGATAGTAATTGGGTGTCAGATTGTTTCTATAGTTGTTTTTGAAGTTCCTTTAATGTTCCACATAATTAGCATCTTCTTCAATAACTGCATTATCTCTAGGAGTTGCTTGTTGCATCACATCCAATTTCTATTAAGCACGGATACCTGTTCTGGGAGCATGACAACCTTCTCATCCTGGACCTCTGCCACTCATCGGACATTGGATCTCTCGGATGGCCACTGATAACTATTGTTCGTTATCTCCTCTAACAATTCTAGTGCCTCATCCGGATATTTCCCTAGCAGTGCACCCCCAGATGCACCTCCTATAATAGTTCTCGTGTTGCCACTTAAACCATTATAATAATATTGTACCTAGGGGAAAATAATTGGCTAGAAAGCGCTAACTTAGTTCAACCCAATCTGTGGCGGATGGTGATAAAGAGCATAACCATCCCTTAGCATTATCGCATAAAAAGAATGCGAAAAGGCGGCATCGAATGATATCCCGAGAAACACCATTCATCTTAACAATAGTGCAAATTTCTAAGAATTGCGCTAGATGCGCGTTTGGATCCTCAACGACTATACCCCCAAACTGGATTTCTGAAACCATCGGATAAATGCAGGTTTTAGTTCAAAGTTATTTGCATTGATCGGCAGACGGGCCACACCCCCATATGTTTGACTAACTTTCATCTTGAAGTAGTCCCTAATTGCCCTCCTTGTGGGCCTTTCCACTATTCGGTCATGTTCGTCCGCCCACGATAGGCGCTCCTCATTGTTTTTGTTATTCACAACATTCTGATTAGTCCCATCCGCCATTGCTTTAGATCTTTTCCTCAACTGTTTCGTTGTTTTCTTAATTTCTAAATCAATGTGTATTGGTTGGGTCGATCTGGAACGTGTGGTCATACACTATCTGCACTCAACAAATACAATGTTAGAATCAAAGCATAACATTTATTTATAAAAGAAAAAAAAATGTACAAAAATCGGAAAAAAAAATATTTACAAAATTTTTGCTTCAATGAAGATTAAACTACTTATTACTATATCTAAGTTGAATCTTTCAATCCTCGGCAACGGCGCCAAAAACTTGGTCATGAAAATCTTTTCACTAAACTGCAAGTGTACATTATAGCTAGCAGATAATGGCAAGCAAGGTTGTATTCTTCATGGATTGAATGCGAAACACTTAGGCTATAGTAACATCGTATTCCAATTTTACTGAAGCGACCGAAAACCAAGAAAATATTATCTAATCTAAACAACTAAAAATAAAAGATGTAAATTTATAAAAACTAGAACTCCACAAGTCTATTCAACAAATACAAAAGCTACCCTAGGGACATAATCTCAACATGTTTTTTCAATATTAAATCCAGTTAACGTTTATCAAAACCAATTCATGTGTTTCTATGGGTTCAAATCATAATAGTTATTCCCCCTCTTGGGTGGTGCATAAATTGTTGATTAGTAACAATTGTAGATCTCTCGATACGTTACAACTAGTATTAATTCCCCAAATATCTTTGAATTGAAGTACTCTCCACAAATAGTTGTAGGTCTCCAAACACGTTACACCCGTTTATGTCTGAACCCAATTTTTGTTTGATAGAACTCATCTTCCGGATTATGAACTAACAAATATGACATGCAAATTATTGGCCAAATAATCTACAAGAAATTAAGCATTGGAATTCATATAATAGAACACATAAATTAATTAAGAAAACAAACAATATAGATTTAACATGAATCCAAAGTTTTGATTATGCCCTAGGATCAGAAAGATTAGCCCAACATATTTGATAAAAAATTCATAGACAAAGTTGAAATCAAATAGCTTGATATCATTTAAGTACAAACAAGAGATCTAAACTAATAAAGAAAGAACACTTCTTATTAGGATGGATCCTCCTTCGAAGCCTTCGAACCCTTCGAACCCTTGTGCTTCTGTAGATGAGAAAGGCCTTGTGGTGCTGTTCCTAAATTTGCCCTCCTCTCTTAGAAGACTATTGATTTGTGTAATCCTAGTGTATTTTCAGATGTAATGAGATGATAATTCGTGCAAGGCCTTGGTCCCTTTATACAGGTGCTTCGAGAGATCATTTGTAGAGTTCTGATGAGAAAAGGAAACAAAAATCAACCGAAAGACCATTCCCACGGTTGTGTGCAGATCACATGGTCTGGCTGTATAAACTATTTTGGTCTCTGTTTTTGCTCCGAACAAACCACACGGTCGTGTGCAAGTTACATGATTTGGTCGTGTGATGTGCCTCTGAAATTCTACCCTCGAACAAGTCGCACGAACGTGTAAAAATATACTGAAGCAGTTCACACGGTTGTGTGAGATTCACACGGTCTGGCCATGTGATTGGTTTTTCTTTGTTTTCTTCGTGTATTTGATCTTCTCTTCGCATTCTTCAATCTTGTCCGGGTCTTCTAACTGATATCTTTCCGTTTAAGCTCCGTTTTCTATAAAATGTTACAAGAATACGCAATATAATGCCCTTCTAATGAAACCAAGTAAAACACACTAAATATGCGTGCAAATGCATCAATCATATATCATTTTAAGCCCTTAAATACACGTATTTTTTTACACGTATCAGCGCCCTTGTGGTCAACCGGGGAGAGGGCCAAGGGGGCGCCCTCTACGACCCATGGCATTCTCATCCATCTCCCCACTCGATGCACTTGAACTCTCCATGGATTCTAACCTCAAGTCTCATCTCACCTCTCACCTCTCAGCTCAACTTTCATAAAATTTCCTAACTCTTCTATAAAGCAAAAAATTCAAAGTTGAGAGGTGGGGAGAAAAAATTTACTAAAGACATGGTCAAAGGCTTTCCTCTTAAGCATCCTCATGCAAACGCAGACAAAGATCCTCCGAAGGCAAGACAAGAGGCGCAAGTAGGGCAAGCCAGATACAGTTCCGATATAGCTCCTGCACTGCTCCATCCCTCCGTAGTACCGAAGCTAGGGGGCTTATGTTGGGGGCAAAAATGTATTTAATAAATTAAATATATAATTTATTTTATATATATTTATTTAATATTAATTCTCCAATGAGCTCTTAATAATTAAACCTGCCCAAAGAAGTCCGGGTTTGGCCCAACGACCATTTTCTCCTTAGTGGACTGGCCCATAGGCCAAATTCTCCTACACGGCCCATGGGGCCCTTATCCCAGATATAAAAAGACTCATTTCATTATCTGTAAGCAAATTAATTCATAATCCTCCTACGCATTTATTTTTATAGTATGCGTTTACTGTTATTTCTCTCGTTCACCGTGCTGACTTGAGCGTCGAAGGGGCCTCTATGAGATAACTCCCGAGGTCCTCTAACGTTTGCGCATGTGTGCAGGCAAGTTCCCAATCAAAGGATTTACCAGCTCAAGGAAAAGAAGACGAGAAGACTTTCCCCTCTGGAAGAGGAGTGACATGAAGACTTCCCTCTCGGGAAGAGGATTTTGGTCAACCCAGTTGACTTGAGTGACATGCCTTAAACAATCAGCCTCAATTCCATTACTTGAAATAGGATATCAAATATAATGTCTAGAAAATTGACCACTCCCACTGATCAAGTCATATTCAAGAAATTTTGTATTTCTAAATTCCACAAATCTAGTCTATGAGATAGACAATAGAATCAGCATCCCTTAGACCTTTCGGCATATCTAATGAAATACACACTTATGGTCCTTGGGCGCAACTTCTTTTCTTAGGGATTGTAAACTCTTACTTCAGAGGAACATCCTCAGATGCGTACATGTTGCAAACTTGGTTTCCAACCCTTGAATAATTCAAATGATGTCTTTGAGACTGCCTTTGTTGGAACTTGGTTTAATATGTACACTGTTTTTTCAGAGCTTCAGTCCATAAGGATTTTGGAAGTTTGGAGCTAGCAAGCATACTTGTACCATGTTTGTTAATGTTGGGTTTCTTCTTTAAGTTATACCATTTTGGCCCGGAGAACCAAGCATAGTGTATTGCGCAACAATCCCATTCTCTTGAAGAAATCTCGCAAATTGACCGAATGATTGTCCACTCTCAGTGGAACCATAGTAATCACCACCTATATGATCTCACGATCTTAATTTGCTTTCCGTATTGTTTCTCTACCTCAGCTTCAAAGATCTTAAAAGCATCTGGTGCTTCATTCTTATTATTGAGTAAGTAGACATACATATAACGTGAGTAATCGTATATAAATGTAATAAAGTACTTATGCATCCATATCTGGACTACAAGTATCTGTATGAATTCATAAGTCGAGTTCCTCCAGGTGCCGTTGTTTCTTGTTACTTACTATTTATGATTCGCTCAATTCTAGCGCAAAATCAAAATTTCCAATATTTCAGAACTTCTTTTAGCACCCTTCTTTGACTTGTTAGTTTTTTTTACACTTAATGCAGTTTACACAAGACTTAAAATCAAAAAAATCTAGAGTACCAAGTACCCCATCATTTACGAATCTTTTAATTCCATAACACTACAAGAAATGTGATATAACATGACGATAAAATTCTTCATATAAATATTCTTTCACGTCACTTAATCTATTTGGCGACGAAATATGAGCGTCGCAACAATCGTCACGGTAATCGCGTGGTAAAAGGTATATATGATGAATTTTCAATTTGTTACTATAAATATAACTTTTGATGACGCTAATTACCATTGTCATCACATTCTATCATTTTTGGTGACACCTAATTCGTCATTTCTATGATCAAACTTTTTTATCACCTAAAATTTTATTTTGTCACTAACGTAAATATTTTAAATGACGAAAACATACTTTGTCGTCCAAACAATAAATTTTTGTGACGAATATCATTATAATACCAAATTTATGAAATTATTATGATGTCTTCATAGTCGCAATTAAATTAACAATTTCATTATCGTCACCAAATGACTATATATAATTACAAAATAATGTGTCAGAAAAAAGTAGGATTACATACAACAAATTTATTGTCACAAAATGAATATGAAACATGATGACATGTTTCATCATGAAAAAAATAGCATTACCTGACGAAGATGATATGCGTCACTAAAGAGATATGAATAATGATGAATCAAATCGTCATAGAAAAGGAATATGTGGTGACAAAACCTATCGTTACTAGATATATTTATATGATGACACACGATTCATCATAAATGATTCATTTTGACTAAGAGATTTTGAATCTACATGTGACGTTACAAGTTGCCGTAAATGATTATTGTCCATGACAAACTGTATATATCACTAAATGGATATGTATGGTGACGTCTTAATTTATTGTGAAAAAAGAATTTTTCAGTTACAAAATATTTTATTGTCACCCATTGATTTCTTATGTGAAGACATAAATAGCCATGATGTGATTGTAATATTATATACTTATTTATACATTTTCATTCATATATTTTTGTCATATTCTATCATTTACAGAAAATAAAATTGCATAATAAGAAAAATCATTATTGACTTCCACATATATATATATATATATGATATTTAACACTTTTATTTAGAGACACATAAATTTGCTTGGATCTCATAATATTACAAATGAAATTTAAAAGTTAATTACGTATGAAAAATAAAATGAGCCACACATGTTAAAGTATAATACAATTATTTATCAATAACAGGAAAATATTAAAATATACAAATTTCAAATGGAAACTGCAAGCTAACTGAACAATAATGAAAACCAACATATTTGACATCTAAACCTAAAGAGTGCATAGAGAAATATAAATGATATATCCCCAAACATCTTATCTCCAATTTTTTTCGGTACTCTAGTTTGGTAAATGGAGAATTTTCTTGTTGCCGAATTCATAACCATGCATCCTGACTCTCATGTACATTTAAGAATTAAATTAGTACTAGTAATGCACAGGCTATTCTAATAAAAAGAGAACTGTGAAATGGATCGACAGGCGCTGGTCCGTTGGGCCATGGAGAAAATTTGGGCGGCCACTGACGAAATTCCGTTGAACAACTATTTTTGAGACTCAACCCATAAAAAATACGCATGAAATGACTGAGTCAGCCAGATTTTCGGCCACATAGGTGCAATCTTTGTGGGCCTCCAAAATTGGAGAAAATTTCGAACCGAGCCCATTTTAACACTTCTAATAATTAGATACTTGTATTCATATCAACTTGAATTAATGATGGTGAGGTTCCACAAAAACTTGCATCATCAATAATGAACAAGTTTTTGAAAGTGGGTGTAAGATTATTTCGTATATATAGATTTGAATATAACATAAATATTTGACACGTTAAGATATACTAACTCATTATAGATATAAAGATATTATAGTACAATCAAAATATATAAGATATAATAACTTATTAATATACTTTATATATCAACACACTTCGTACATATTTTTTTTTGAAATAATATTATATATTTTTTTTCATCATTTATTGTGGATAAAATCTTATCAAATTTATAGTTTGAAAATAAAAGATATAAAATTGTATAGTATGATTCATTTTCATATTTTTGTTTAGATCTCTTAGAATATATTTAATACAATATTTAATACTGATAAATCATATAAAAATTAGATTGTTAACGCATACCATAATTAAAATGAATAAAATCAATGATAAATTATAACAATATAGGTCTAAAAATAAATTCTTTCCAAATTCATATGTATAGCATTTAATACTAATTAGACATAACTAAATTAAAATGTCTATTTTTTTTTGTTGATATAATTACAAAAATACTGGACATATATGTCTATTTTCTTTTTTGTTTTCCATTAAAATATCCAATTTCGTTTTTAGCAAGTGCAAAAAGGTGGATAAATATATTTGGAAATAGGTTTATTATTATATATATAGATACACACGTTAGTATAAAAAAGGTAATTGTACAAAAAATTCTTACACATTAAATTTTCACAAAATTCACTTAAACATGTTAAATATGAGTCGACGAATATATTTGTGTGTTGGATTCATTGACTAATCCCACTATCCTTACTAAAGAGAGTTCCTTGATAGATATGCATCATGTATATCAGTTTGAATATTGAATATATGTAGACACTTGACTAACTGGGTTCAAATTATAGAAGTGGTAGCATAAGCAAATGAAAAGAATAGCAAATATGTGGTACACATAAATAAACACACACACACATACACACACACAAGAGGCGAACCAATTTTCAACATGGTTTGGTTCATAGAATCATTTAGCAGTTAACTCCCAATCAATTCACATAAATTTCCATCACCTGACATTTAACACAAAACACTTATTCGGGGTACAATTCTAGACAATATTTATTCGAATTGAACGGACCACTATCGGGCTATAAATAAAAAAAATAAAAATTATATATTTAAATTAAAATTTTAGACTTGAACGTATAAAACATTTTAAGTTAAAATATTCATTATAAAAAAAAGTCATGCATAGTTTCTAATTACATTTCATTAACAAAATTATAAACTAAGATTTAGCATACCATTTAAAAATATAATTTATATCCTAAATAATTTAATCAAGTTTCATGACTTTATTTAGAATAAAAGATAGAAAACTAAGTTAAGTAATTAAATATAACAAATAAAAAAAATTTATCAAGAAACATAGCTTGTTAGAATGTTACATAAAGTTAAAGACTTAAAGATGAGGGATATAAATTTGAAAAATATATTTACTAGTAATGGGTAATAAAAGTATACATATAATATTAGAATTATATTTATTTTTCTAAAAACAAAAATGACGGGCTAGTGGGGTAGCCTGATTAACCTTTGGCTAGCAGGCTTCGGGCTAAACGTTTCGGGCTAAAAAAAGGCAGAATTTAAACAGATCAAACCAATTTGACGCTAACCGTCTTTTTTCTCGGTTTAATCAGTCCGAGCCGAGTGCAAACCATGATTTGTAATTTAGGGGGGCAATTACAAATGATAAGGGATGAGTAGACGTGGGTAACCACACATGTTCGAACCTTGATGGGACGATATGTGTAATTTTCTGGGTTTTTGACGATAACAAGTAATAGGTAAAATATTTTAATTTGATTTGGAATGAGTACAAATCTATATATATATATATATATATATATATATAATAGCAGAAGTCCAAAACAAAAAATTTCCCGCTCATTTTACTTCTTATATTCGGAAATATTTTATTGTACAATCATAACTGTTGATCTTGATCTGTTAAAAGATTTTGTATATAAATTAGGAAAATATTATAAATGGTATTCCTATTTTATATGTATGTAAAATAGGAAAATATTATAATTGATATTCCTACTTTATATGTATATAAATTAGGAAAATATTATAGATGGAATTCCTACTTTATATGTATATAAATTAGGAAAATATTATATATGGTATTCCTACTTTATACCAAAAGGGATTATGTAAGATCAATTCTATCTATATATATTATTCATATTTTAAAACAAATATAGTCTATGATTATAGCTAATTAATATTATAAATGGCATTATTATTAATATTATAAATGGCATTATTATTATTATTATTATTATTATTATTACTACTACTACTAGTACTATTACTACTACTACTATGATTCTTGACGATCATTTCTGTTCATATATATTATTTATATTTTAAAAAAATATATAGTCTTTGTTTGAATAATTACAAGTTCAATATGAATATACATGTTTCATATATATATATATATATATATATGATTTGGATCTGGTGAGTCTATATAATTTAAATAAGTACGTGAGATCAAATCTGGAGCGTTGACCTCTTCTTTTTAATAATGCAGATTTAATTGATTTTTATTTTAGTTTATATTTAATTAATGGTTGTTAAGGATAAGTAGGTAATTTTGTTTGAATATCAGTAAAAAACGGGAGTTATTTTAGGTAATGCTCGTTCACATTCTGGATTTTTGAGATTTGTTTGAAACTGTATCTCTGACCTTATCCGTTGTGAGAAATATGTTGCTTATTGAAGACAAATATATTGATTTTTTTGGATTTGTTTGAAACCGTATCTGTGAAATGTTCTCTTTCCTTTCACAGTCAAACTTGCAATTAATATTGAGCATTCAGCTGCGCGAAATATGTTGCTTATTGAGGACAAATATGTTGGTTATTCAGGCAGATAATGTTGCAACCACAAACTATTCCATTCGATTTGTCTTTTTATATATATGTAATTTTGTTGCTTATTTATGTCAACTATATTGCTTATCAAGGACAAACATGTTGCTTATTTAGGCAAACAATTTTGCTAAGTAAGTATTCAATTTCTTTTTTATGTGGACTGTGTTGCTTATTGAAGACAATTATTTTGCTTATTTAAGTATACAATGTTGCTAAGATCAGTGCAAATTTGTTGATTTAAATAGGTCATAGGTCTTGTATATATGTATTTTTGTTGCTTTTTATGTCAACCGTGTTTCTTATTGATGACAAATATGTTGCTTAGACATCGTATATTTGTTGCTTACAAAAATTACGTAATTTTGTTATGGTTTTAGATGGTAAGATAACATCTATACTGTTGTGTGTAACTTCCCTAATTTCATGGGATATGGTTTGGACTAATATACCCCCTTTATCTATTTAATTAGGTATTTTTGTATATTTTAAGCATATTTATTATTAGTCATTGAAATTTGTTGATCTGTAGTCCAGATTTGGTCTCACGTACTTACCTAAGGCATTGGTCTCATATAACCCTTCCCATATATATATATATATATATATATATATATATATAGGATTGAGACCACCTCCTGTGTTAGTCTATATAACCTCCTATATAAGATCTAGACCATCCAAATAGTAAACCAATGGCCAAGATACGTTACAATCTATACGGGTTTTTCGTAACTAACTATACAATATAAAGGGTAAAATTGGAATCCATAAAATCGAATGGTAACCTCTCCTCCTACATTATAGGGACATGATTTGTTATTGATCACGACCCCCATAAATCATCTCATAATCAAGCAATTCACCTTTCATTTTTCTCCCTTCCCATTCGAACCCGCAAATTATTCAAATATGGCATGAGAATCATGCAACAATTAATGAAAAGTATACAATTACACTAAACTAACTATACATTAAAACATTACCAAGTATACATAAATAATTAACTAAGTATACAATTACACTAAACTATCTACATTCATTAAAACATTACTAAGTATGCATAAACATTTAACTAAGTATACAATTACATTGAACTAACTATACATTATTACTAAATATACAAAACAATATACATTTAATTACTAAGTATACAATTACATTGAACTAAATACAAAATTTCATTGAATTATTTATATAACTAAGTATACAATTCCATTGAACTAAATATACAAATCCGAACTAAGTATACAAATTCACTAAACTACTTATATAACTAAGAATACGATTCCATGAACCAAATATACAAGTCCCTTGAACCAAGTATACAAATCCACTATGAACTAAATATACAATAAAACATGACTAAGTATACAAGTCCAGTAAACTAAGTATACAATAAAATGATTGTTCACAAATATGGCGGAAAGAAGTGTCAATTTTGAAAACAAAATGCTTGAAATTGATTATTTTTCCTCCCTAAAAATCGGGTAACTGAAAAGGTAAGATTATGTTTCCTGAAAAATAGCTAATAAATGTCCAATTAATAAAACTGATTAAATATAAAAGTACAATCATACCCTTATAACCGAAAAATAACAAAAGAGATCTACACCATCAAAAATTTAAATCAAGGGTTCATAGGTGTTCTTACGGACTAACCTAAAGGGGTTGGTCTCATTTGAACCAATCCCTATATATATATATATAGGAATTGGTTCAAATGAGACCACATTTTTCCCGTGAGACAGGATGTACTAATGGTTGTGATTTTTCTGGTTTTTTGGATATTTTCCCATTTATTTTAATTCATTAAGGGTAGAATTGTACTTTTTATAATCCAACGGTTTTTTGGTATCCTTGGACTTTTTGAAACCATTTTTTATGGGATGGGATTGTAACTGCCATATTTAATGGCAATTTTTTAGGAGTCGATTTTTTTTCCGGAGTCCAGTATAGTTAGAGTTCATTTGCGGCTTAGATAGTTAATGGTAATGCTTATTTAGTTGTATTTTGTTTGCACTGTTTAATATGACATGTCTAGGTAAAATGTAATGTATATTTAGTTTTTAGACACTGCATAAATAGATTCTAGATAATGCATAGTTAGTTGATTTTTGTTGCATAGTTTATGACACCTTGCATAGATGTGTATAATGTACTGTTTAGTTTTTTTTACACTGCATAGATAGTTTTAGATAATGCATAGTTAGTTGGTTTTTATTGCATTGTTTCAACTATGTAGCATCTTATAGATATATGCATTGTTTCATAAGAACTCATTACATATATAAATCGTCTTATTCGTGAAAATTACAGATTTTTAAGAGTTTGTTGATAATGGTCAGTTTCAAGTTCTCCATCGATGCCTACAACATTAATGTTTATGGATGGAGTTTTTTGTGCCACTGATGTTTTTCATCATGATTCGAACTCATTACATTGATTTTTGGTTGTTTCTCTGTAATAGTGAATTGGTTTTTTCTTGTTTTTAACTGCAAATATGATGAATTCATTAATGGTGGTATTGAGGGAGAAAACGGATCTGAATTTGCGATGAAGATGAAGTTGTTATGGAAAGTGGATTTTGATTGATATTGATTTCTCACTCTATAACCGTAAGCCACAATTAGATTATGATATCGACTGTGTTTTGACAATCTTACCCTTTAAGGGATTTGATTAATTATTTAATGTAATTTTAATCCTCTTAATCATAGCCTTTGGTTATTGTATGAGGGTGGTTGATATTAGTCCATCATGACTCACCGCATGATATGGTCTCACTGGATCCTCCCCCTATATATATAATTATTTAGAGAGAGAGAGAGAGAGAGAGAGAGAGAGAGAGAGAGAGAGAGAGAGAGAGAGAGAGAGAGAGAGAGAGAGAGATTGAATAGTAATATAGAGATAATCGTAGATTGAGAAATATAAACGAGATAAATTTGATAATTAAATTTAGAATTGAAATTATAACTTTGAATCTTAATAGATAAATTTTTGTTTTTAATTACCTTAGATAAATATTATTATAAAAACAAAGTAATAAATACTCATTCATATTAATGGATATCTGCATGATAAAATAATAATATTAAAATAAAAATACACGTGCAATGCATGTGGGAAATTACTAGTAGTATTAATATCATAGGGTATACCGTAACACATTAACATTAACAGTTAAAGAATGAATTACCAAACATATACATATACATATATATATATATAAATATGTTATATTTGCATAAAAAAATTACATCAACATTTATAGTTGAATATTTCAAAATAAATCTCTAAATCCTAATCAAGATGGTGCTCCCCAATTTTGAATATTATGATATATATTAAGATTTACACAATAATTTATTCAAACTTAAAGATAACAATAATGAATTGTGTGGTTTACAACAAATTTTATTAATCAACAATTTGGGTTTTGGCAAAACCCCTAAAATATCACATATACACCTATATATAAGTAGCCAAAATAAAAAATTTGGCGGGCCTTAGATCACAAGGTGGTTCCGCTACGGTCCGAGCCAACGTGCGGCGACCCGTTCCACTTCTATAGCCCCAGCCCCCTGGCCCTTTGCAACTTGCTCTTGGTATTGCTTATCAAATTTCCCTCATCTCTCTCTCTCTCTCTCTCTCTCTCTCTCTCTCTCTCTCTCTCTCTCCAGCCACCACCTCTCTTTCTAGAGCCACCGTCGGACCACTGTGGTCCATCCTTAATTCAACCACCAGGCGTAAATAGACATTCAACTCTTCTACAGCTTTAATCACCAAAGTTTGCTTTCCCTTTCTATACTCTCCGCAGATGAAAAAACTTACTCCTCCTCAACACTACAGGAAATACGGTCAAAGACATCGGTTTTTAGCCGATGTCTATGTAAAAATCAACCGATGTCGTAATCGATGATGTTAAAAGTATACCTTTTCAACATCGATTTTAAGGATACAAAAAGCGATGTTGTTATGCAACAAAGACATCATTTTTTAACCGATGTTAACTTGCGATTTGCTAGCTTTTTATGAAGTGTCATCAGGTTTTGACCGATGTTGATTTCTTTGAGATCGGTGGAAAACCGATGTTATAAATGATTTAACATCGGTCTGTAACTGATTTTGTTCTTACAAAAATGATGTTATTGTATTGGGTTCAACATCAATCTTGGTAGAACGACATCGCTTTTTGTATATAACAACCATCAAACATGAAAGCAAGAAACAACATATCATTAATGCTAATTCATCCAATCACATCAAAATAATTTCCAAAAGGATAACACTAGTATCAACAAGTCCAAACAACGCATACTAAACTACATAACTTCAAAAGTGTCAATATACCAATTGACATCAAGTATAAGCACATGATCAATACATACACTACACACATAAATATAATAATTTCAAAATGGTATAATAATATCCAGTTTCCCAATATTTTAAAGAAGGCATCAAAACACTCCAAATTCGCTAACTTCTCCGCCTTCATGCAAAAACTAGATGAATTTGAATCATCCAGGAGTACAAAATGTACAACTAACAACTATTACTTCTGATCACCTGCACAATACAATTAAAAGATTATAACTCAAAAGCAGAAAGTAATTCAAATTTTAAAGACATGCATAATAAAATACTCGAAATAAATCTATCTAACAATTTTAAGTATTCAATAATATTAGAGGAAATACTGACCAAGACATGTATAATAATATTGTTTATTTCAAATACACCTTGCATAGGTGTAATACATCCATTTAAACACCACTAATTAGCTAGTAGAGGGAGAAAATAAAATAAGATGTAGGGAAGCTAATGGTAATGCAATTTGATGCACAAGCATATTAATTAACAAAAAAAGCCAATGCTAGCAAAAGGTTCAAGACTTAACTAACTAACAATGTGAATCGGAAGATAAAGAGCATCATGATATAGTAAAAGAATATGAGCAGAGCAGCACTTACTTGTAGATGCAACAATTTCAAACGTGGTAAGTTTGCCTCTAGAAATTGGATAAGGGTTTATCTCTAGCCCATCGACCTTGACAACATAGTCCTTATCTCGCAATTTATTCAAATGACAAAAGTGACAAATATGCAACAAAAAGAAGCAAAGACAATTGAAGAATTTACTTTCACAAAAATATTCTTTATCTAGAACAGGACAATGTTATATCAAAGTAGGACAGAAACAGGGATGATACATATTTACATAAATGGGGTAAAGCAACAACAACACAGACAGAACATCATTTACAATCTGGATGTAAGCCGCCAACTCCCCAAATCCAACAATAAAACAAAATTTTTTAAAAAAAAGGGATAATAATTACAAAAACTACTCCTAAAGTTTAGCCTAATTACAAAAAAACTACAATTATTTTCTTTCAAAATAACAGAAACCTCCTTTAGGTGTTACAAACACCCATTGAGGTTTGTATTTACCCAACAAACACCCCCTTCATGATGAAATTTGTAAAGTAGAAACAAATGCCAAGTGGATATTCATAATTTTGAAAGGTAACTGTGTTTTTTTTCTAATTAGGCTAAACCTCAAAGGTAATTTTTGTAATTAGCCCAAAATAAAAATAAACTGGGAGCTAACTAGCTAAGTTTTAATAACAAACTTACAGCTCTCAGCAAACTTCTTCTGTCCCTTTTCCGGGCATTTTTGATTGCCTAAAGAAGTATTTAACAAGTATTTAAGAAAACGTCTAACAAGTCTTCTCAAAGCTATACTAATTCTTTCATTGAGGGCAGCTGCAAAACACTCCAATATCATGTCTGCAAATAAGAAGTATATACATCAATTTACATCATTGAAGTTCATGCCTGCAAATAAAATCAAGAATTGGACAGTGTGCTAGGAAGTTGACACATAGATAACTCAATTCCTCCAAATAGGTTATAACAAATGAACATAGAAAAATTCAAGAAACAGGGGACTCTGTAAATATTCAAAACCCATTACATATATCACAACATTACAGGACATAAAAAAGAAAATTGTAAAAGATACATACATTATGTATACTTTGGTCGCCATTGGAATAAATGCTCCCCTTTAAAGCATCCTAGAAACCACAAAGGCTAGTTTTCACTTAATTTCGATGTTTATTAACTTGGCAATACATTGACATAAAACAATTTGAAGACGGGAAAACATATCATTCTGATATCCTAGTAGAGCTATGATGCAGTATAAAAATATCAAAACAATTACTTTGATTTCACTCCCAGATTTGAGCTTGCCAGTGTATATATCATCCCTCAAGCTCTCCACGATCTTTATAGTAATCCTAGGTCCAAAATCAGCCACTAATAATGCCTAGCGGAACAAGAAAGGAAATAGATCATTGATCTATATATAAGCATAAAACAACTGAACAAGAAATCATTCCAAATGAATGTTTTTTTTTTTTTTCAAGTAAAATAAGAAAAAAATGAACTTTTCTTCTCGGGTTAAACTACAAAAATAACCTCTCGTGATTAGTCTAATTACAAAAACTTTAGGCCCATCAAGGTATTACAAACACCCCATTGAGGTTTGTATTTGCTTACAAAATATCCCACTTTGATGATACAACATACTTGCTTTAGACAAATGTCATATTCTAAGTCACAAAATGATATCTGCATACAATAAAATTCACAAATTACATGTACAATCATAATCAAAGGTTCCATTTGTACATGACTGTCTTGAGCTCTTATATTAAAAATTAAAACTCAAAGGAAGACAACTGAAAAACTTTAAGCTACATGCAACAATTTCCTTATTTTAAGAACAAATATTTCAATTCAGAATTTTAAATAAAAATAAAAAGCAAATATTTCACAGTAAACACCAAACCAAATTTTCTAGACCAAAACAAACCTTCCCCATCACCATCATCTTCACAAAGTGCAACACTACTACTTTTCTTCACAAGCCAAATGGACAAGATCTCTGAGTCTAAGAAACTAAATCTAAGTATAAAGTCTAAGGGGAATTATTGCAATGACAAGTACCAAAGACACACATAATCAACTTCATAATCGGGGCCACAATAAGCTCATGGAAGCAGATGCTCAGTTACAAAGACAAATTAGCAAATGAATCTCAATAAAAAATTAAACAAAAATTCAATAACAAAAGTTACATCTTGGCAACGTTAAATTACAAATGAAGCTACAAAAACCAAAAACAAAAAAGTATAACACAGAGAATTAAGATAAATGGGAGCTAGGGTTTTCAAAATTTGGGGATTTTTAAATTCCTTAACTAAATCAACACCACAACGACAATGGGCAACGAGTTTTGACTATCGGCCACTTATAATAGTGGTGGTGCTCGATAGCTCGAGCTCGACGGGTGGTGGTGGTGCACTAGTGCTTCGAGTATTCTACGATGGATTATCAGTCAGATGAAGGGTTTATGTTTTCGAAATTCGAACCTGCTTCAGACGGGTTCACTGTGAGAGCAACGGCGAAAGGTGGAAGGCGGCGGTGAACGGCTTCTCTTGTTACCGTCGAGGGTTAGGCACTTCAAGACTCCTCTTTTAAGTTTCAATTTTGTTTTTCTCTTCTAAGTTTCCTTGTTTTTTTTTGACGTATTCTCCTCAAGTTTTTTGACCCACAGTGACATAGCACAAAAAGGAAAAGTTGTCATTCCTTGTGACACTTTTAGTTTAATGAAAAATGAAAAATGAAATATGAAAAATAAATGTATTGGCACCAATGGACCAGGAATGAATAATCTTTTGTAGGGATGGCAATAGGGCGGGTCGGCCAGAACCCAAGACCCGTCCCGTGCCTAGAACGGGTCGGGTCAACCTGCCACGGGTCGCGGGATGGGTCGACCCGTTCTGTCCCATTTTAAATTAAATTAAATTAAAAAAATAAATTGAAAAAAATATACATTTATAAAATTTATTATTATCAAATTATAAATATTAAATATAATATAATACATAAAAATTATATTATAATATATATTATATATGCAAAATATATATTAAAATATATTTTTAAACTAAAAACTCTAGGCGGAGCGGGGCGGGTCAAAATTGTCATCCCTATTATGTTGTATTAATCGTTGTAGGAAAAAATACAAAAATGGTCACGTAACTTTATCACTGTTGTTAAAATTGTTGTCTTTAAGAAAAATAAATGATGTTAATAGTGATGTTATAAACAAATATAAGGTGGTCAAAGACATCTGTTGGAATAACCAATCTTAAACATGATGTTATAAACCAAAAAAGGGGTGGTCAAAGACATCAGCTCCTAAAGACGATGTGTAATAGCGAAAATATCTGCTCATACACATCGCTTCACTTAAAACATGATGTTGTATAGTGTAAGACATCATGAAATTCATGAAAACGATGTCTTTTAAGCGATGTCTTTGACCGGATTTCTTGTAGTGCAATCCTCTCCATCGACAGCCACCGCCCACCTGTTGCTTGCGTGTCTTTCTTCAATTCAGCTACTTGTCATCTCAATCATGGCCATATATGCCAATGAATTTGCGGACCATTTTCCAGAAGGTAAAACACATTTTTATTTTGTCAATAACTGATTTGTGTTGTTGTTGTTGTTAATGCCCAACTAGTTCAATTTTAATATCTTAGAAGTTTAATTTTAATGTCCCATTATTCAGTTTATTTTTGTTATAGTATTTATAAGGTGCAACCTGATTCCACAAACTGTAATTCGTTTCCAAACCAAGTGTTTGTGATAATGTTTAAGCCAATTAATATTTAGCACCATAGAACATTTAACAGCTACCTATATAATATTTGCATTAAGCACAACTTCTTGCTTTGAATCATAGTCGACATGTAAATGCTTGAATGTTATTGTATGGATTCATAAACTTTCGTTGTATTTATGGTTTTAAATTAGTTGTACTTTAGATAATAGCTTTTGTCGAGCCTAAGCTAATGAATACATGAAAATATAATTTATTGGGTGTTATTTTGTTTTACAGTATAACAAAAATTGGGGCGTGACACTTAGACGACACCGTGTCGTAACACCTATTTGTTTTTTTCTTCTTTCTATTTGAGGTTTTTAGGCATGTTACATAATATCTTCAAGGTTTTCAAATCGGGTGTGCCATTTGTGAAATATTTTCTGTTGGATTCACATTTCTTTTTGTGGCCAAAAATCAGATTGAATATACTTCAAGTATTTGCATAATTTTCTTGTATTCTCTTTGTACATACATTTTAGCTCCTCTATTTAATCTTAGTTACAAATTAGTTGAGGGGTCTTTCATCTCTAGTATGATCATGCTCCATGCGAAAAATATAATTTTGATAGAATATGAGCTTGGCTTTGCTGATTATTGTCGTTAAAGTAATTGAGGAATCATTCACAATATTGTGATCATGTTCCATGTGCAACAATGACATGTTAATTAAGAGCTTTTATGTATTTGCTTATTATGTAAAAAAAGGAGGGAAAAGAAAAAAAAAACACAAAAAAAAAATTCGAGCTTGTATGATTTTGTGCAAGGAAAAATCCTAAATCAATCTGAGTATGGCCATGAAATGTGATTTGATGAAAACTGAGAAGTGTTTAGCCAGATGTGGCCAACACCTTCTATGAACACATTGTGGTATTTTTTCTTTTTGTGTGCTTGTGTGCATTTTTTTCTCTTCGTTTTTTATTTTTCGTTTTTTAGGCATATTTAAGATGTATTTTTAGGGAAAATGTTCCTACACTGATTTTCAGAGGGAATTTGTGATTGTTATCGTCTCCACATGGATTGTTATCGAATTTTATACTAAGTACTATAATTAAAATAGCTTAATTCTATCTAGAAATCGGAAAGAGATGAGGATTTATTAAACTAAAAAGAAATCTAAAAATAAGCAAATAAATGGTTCAGACAATTAATCAAGCACATAGAAGATGAATTCTAGAGGGTTGATTTCACCTAGTTATCCCCTATGTTTTCAATCCAGTTTATTAATCACAAGTTATCAATCTATAAGCCAATATTCCTACCGTTTATCACTTCCTCTCTCGAGTGCCAAGTGATTCTAGGTTCCAATTTCTGATTTCAATATCTCTATAAAAATCATAAATTAAACCCTAATACGCTCAATGAATATTTTATCACAGACTGTGCTATTCTATGGCCAGGCATTCAACTACATCTCTCGAGCGTCAAATCAAACACACCAAACAATCTAAATTATTGATCAGATAATCGAGACACAATCAAATCAAATAGCACAAATAGATTAATAAACATGCGAATTTCATAAACTGGAAATCAAAACATAGGTTCAAACATAAGTTACATCAATCCCCTAGAAAGATGGGTTGAGCTCATAATGGACGTATAAAAACTCATGAAGAAATAATTATACATCTCAAGAAATCGACAAAGAAAAACAAAGAAAGAATTGAGAAGAAAAGAGAAGGAATTCTCTCTGTGTCCAGACGAGAAGTGCCTCCAATTGCCGTCCCGAACCCTCGCTCTGTGTCTCTTGCCTTGCGTTGTGCTCAAAATAATGTCCGACCCCTGTCCCGTACATGCGTTCTTGTATTTATAATCTCGAAACCCTCGAAAATCCGTCCAAAAAGCCCAAACAATAACTCGCGCATGCTCAGGCCCATACGCGCTGGCTGCATTGGCACACTGGCACGTCTTGCTGCAGCTGCGCTACCGCTTTTTGCTTCTCCACTGCACGGTCGCTGCTGGTCGTCATCCCGCTGCCTTTGTGCCGTGTCAGCTGCAAGCGCTCTCGATAAGGATAAATAGTACGCTTTAAGTCTCTGGCTTCGCTGCTATTTTTGTGCATTTGGGCGCGCAGCTTTTTTTTGGGCGGCGCTGCAACGCTCATCTTCCCCTGCTCCGCTGTACTAATTTTGACCCCCGCGCTGCGGCGCGGGGGTTTTGGCGCTGTGGCGCTCGATCATGAACGTTCTTTTTCCGCTTTTCAACTTCTAAAATGCGATTTTCACCTTTCAAACATGTTTTTCATCATTTTTAACCAATTTCGGCTTCCATGATTAGTCCCGACTCTCAAATGACAACAAATGACATGAACTCGACTCAAACGACACTAAAATACTCGAAAACACCGCAAAATCCTAGTCTAGAATACTCAATACATTGGTATAAAAACCAACTTAACAAATACCCCCAAACTTAGACGTTTGCTTGTACTCAAGCAATTACAGACTCTAAAAACTCAACACAAATGAAGGAAACACAAATTAAAGACAACTGACTCAAACAGACTAACTGCAAAACTTCACAACCGAACTCATTCGTCAAATTTCGTTTCACTATCAATCAAGCACGTATTTTCACAATGTGATCATGAAGGTGGGATGTTCATGCCAACTCCGTTTTCATTATCCAGATAGATTCACGCAATTAAGTGTTTTCAAGATGATCCACTTTTTTTAATAAAGAGATGAGATGCTTACCGGACTTCATAGGCTTGTCTTTCACACTAATCTCCACTAATGTAGGCTAATGTAACACAAAGATCAATAGGACTTTCAAAACTTGTAATGTGGGCTTAGGGTAAGGTAGGAAAATATAGGATTAAGTGGCTCAAATCACTCAAACACACAATTATAACTTCAAATCACCAATTAGCAACTACCCTTCACTTTTTGACCTCCCCAATGTTTATGAACCTTCAATCCCGCTGATTTTTCTCATTTTTTTCTTTTTTTCACATTTTTTTTTCGAACCCCCAAACTTATTCTTTTGCATACATGGGATTTTATATTTTCTTTTCTCGGGAAACTTCATTTAATTAAATACATACCCTTCTCGTCATACCCTCCTCAACCTTCAATATTTTTCTATACTTTGTGTGTATGAGTGATGGGTGTAGGTCCCAAGGGGTGTAAGTGTAAGGTTTAGAAGGGGGTTGAATAAACCTTACCAAATTTTTGATTTAGTCCTTTTAAAAATTCGAGTTGATACTACACAATTTTGTGTCCTTGGTGGGATGACCAATTTAGTTAATCAAGAGAGTTAGTCTCTCAACGGACTCAACGAAGTCATTCTTTGGAATAACTCATTTATTGTTAAGTCTAAATTAACTCAATTGTGGTTTGTTTTTTGGAAGACTTAACACCCTTAAGTTTAGTTAAGTAGAGATTTAGAGCTTGATTTAGTACTTAGAGATTATCTAATGGATAGCAAATATGTCGTGAGAAATAAACAAATATGATGCAATAATTAAAGTCTTTGAATTGTAAAAGACACAATAAGATTTTTATAGAGGTTCGAAGATGGGGTAATTCTTCTACTCCTCTCTTCTCCAACTCATGGAGGAATCCACTAGGTATTGATCAAGATATACAAAGTGGTAGCAGTCCGGATACAAGTCTTGATCACACACGGTGACTTGATCCTTTGGGACTCGATCTGAGACGCCTTGATCACTCGGTGGCTTCTCAAACGACTCGAACTTCTTCACGGGGGCATTTTGCTTGCTACTACTGACTCACTTGCTCAAGCTCTTTGGATTTGATCACGTAGCCCTCCAAAAGCTCAAGACTTGGTTCGACCTTGAACCTTCCTACAATCCTTCGAGGAATGTAGACCCATTGATTTTTCAGTATTTTCCTCTTTAAGCGATTGAAGTTATCTTTCCTTCACGGTGAGTGTTGGATTGATGTTCTTCGTAGTTCGAGCTTGAGGATTGAGAATATTTCGGGTTTGCGGTTCTAATAATTGCTTGAACGTTTGTGGTTCTGGTCTCATTTTTCTCAAAGTCATTTCTCAGCCTTTTATAGTGATTTTTCAAAAATTTGCCCGTTGAAGAGATATGCTTATTTTTGAAAGTCACTTGCGATCGTTGGCTTGTCTTGTTGCGATCCTTGGAATTGCCATTTCCTCGTATGAATTGTTCTTCACCTTTTCGAGTTCGACACGGTGTAGTGCTTCCCATTGGTTTATTCCTTTTGCACGCTTCGGGACCGAGCACTTCGAGAAAGGTAGTATGGAGATATTACTTGTTTAGGTAATTCTCTTGATTTACGGCAACGGATCTTTTTGATTATCTCGACATTGCATTTCCTTGCTTTCCCCAGGTGACTTAGAGTCGACTTCCAATCATTGGATGACTCTTGTCACTTCAACTTGAGACTTGGCTTTTCTTGAGTTGACTTGATCGATACTCCACTCACCGCATCTCATTTGCTCATTCAATAGAGTTCGTCTACTCTTCTTTGCCATACTCACTGTCTCATGTGAGTCTTCCTTCTAGTCTCCGTTGTCTTCTTGCATGTTTGGGCATAGGCGACTTAACTCGCTTGACCAGCCCTATTTATTACAATGCGTTTACAACAAAAATGGGGTGCCAACTTCCTATTCTAAGTTTTACATGGCATTCATCAAAATCTAAACAATAAATTTCCTAATAATTTCCCCCTTTTTGATGATGCCAAAACTTAAACCATTAAAAAATAGAAATAGCAAAGATACATACAGATAGTGTATTCACATAGAATGTATGCGTAGAATCAATCCTTTTATTGATCATAACATTCTTGTTCTTTTACACAATGTTTACAAGGTGTATCGAGCAAACATTTGTCTACACAAAAAAAATGAAGAATTTATAGCTTTATTGAAGAAGACTTACATAGTATGTATTTACATAATAAAATACATGAAGGGGTGGACAGCAACACTTCATCTCCTTCATTGTCTCCTTCTTTCATCTTGTTCAAGATCTTCGCTTCTTCTTCTCTTTTTCTCATCATCATTTTTTCTTCTTCTTTTCATATGCCTTCCCGGCGACTTCACCTCTTCTTAATCTTTCTTGTCTTTCCACCCATAGCTGAGTTTGTCTCTTGTTTTCTTCTTCTATTCTTTTTGCATACTCAAAGATTACTTTTAGCCACTTGCAAATTTGCTATTTGGTCAAGACCAGCCCATTAGATCCCTCCTTTCTTGCCTTGATCTACGTATTCAATGTTTTTGGGCGGAGGCCAGGTCCGAAAGCTCTTCCTCCACCACGCGCTTCTTCCTCTACCTGCGGGCGTGTATTGTCTTTGGGGTCTTCTTCTTTCCGGTGAGTGACCGAGTGAGTGACAGTGATCGCTCAGGTAGTCTTTCGCCTATCGCCTTCTTCACATAACGTGAGACCCTTTTCCCAAGATACAAGTCCCAAGCTTGAGCCATAGACATATTTGCAAAGTATCCTTCGGATGCGGCGTTTTAAATTCATCAATCGATCGTGGCTCTGTCCCGACATCCGAGATGGCATAAGTGTCTCTGTCTCTTTGGAATGCCTCCATGTTGTTTCAAGATGTTCATAAATCGGGCATCCATTCTTCCTTCCACTTCCTCCATCCCCGCTTCAATTGTCTTTCTCTTTTCGACCATAGATATAGCAGAGTGTTGGAGTGGCAGAGATCGGGGAGTTTCTTTGCGATAATGTCATTTGTGACAAGACCTTGTTGGGGTTTGTGCGATCATCAAGGTCACATCTTTCGATCCTTCCCCCTCAACGGACTTTCTTTTCTTTTGTTTCAATACTTCCTCATTTGTCTTTCCTTCAGAATCGCATCCTCTTTTTAAACTTCGGATCTCTTACGTGCTTTAAGGTATTCCTCTTCCCCTTTTTGGCATCATCAAAGGAGAGAGGAACGCCCGAAACATCTTGGCAAGCAGGAAGTCAAGCCTGGCGATAGTCGAGTTCTGTCTCGAGTCTGCTGCGGAGTATGCGGCACAAAATTCGAGCGAGTAGCGTTGGACTCTTGAAATTAGCTTCATTTCAGCCATGCCATGAGAAGGCTGAATTTTTGTCCATGTTTGCTTCAGACGCATTTGGAGATCACTCTTATTTTGCTCACGCAGCAGACTTTATCTCGGCGGTGTGAGCTTCATGCATGTGCTCAATGTGTTCTCTCAATTTCGTTTTTGCATCAAGCATTCTCGGCTCTCCATACAAGACTTGTTGAACAATGTCCTGAAGTATCTAACTTGTTCCACACGCATTGTTTCTTCTTTGTTGCCACCATTCCACGATCCCGACTTTTATGCCTCTCAAGTCGGCAGCAGTAAGATTGGCATCTCTGTTGTCGATCGCATGTCCATAGAGGCCGATGCCTCTCCATCCGTTCAATCTCGCAAATAATGCTTTGAACACCTCCCGAACTTAATTTGTTTCTTCCGATGCGGTGATGGCCACGCAGCGTCAAAGTCATAGTCACCGAACGATGGTACCTGATGAGATGATAGGAGCTAGTCCGCGGAAGCGTGCGAGCTCGTTCTCGACTCTTCGGGAGGTCGGGTACCTCCAGAGAGAAAGGAAAAGATTCTATAAAGGAATCATCACGCAACCGTGGTATTTGTTCAATGATGAGAGGTGCGCGTGAAGTTCCTTTTGAGTCGAACTCTGCTGCGACTGGGGGAGCTGCTTGTGATGGACTGTTTTGGTGGGGTCTGTTGTGAAGTGGACCCGACTTTGAGCCTCAATTTGTCTCAACACCGTTGGTCTCAATTTGGTTTCTCCAATTGAGTGGACTGGTCCTCGGCCTTATCGAAGCGTCATCGGACGATGATGAGATTTCCATTGGTGGCTCATCATCAAAATGGAAAGTTTGACGAGTAGTCTTGAGATCGAGACTTGCTCGTGTTGGGAACATCCGCAGGTGAGTCTTTTGGATCTGTTATGGGGATGACTCGGCTTCTTCGTCACCTTCCGATCCCGAAAGGTTACATCAGGATTATCCTGGGAATCATGAAGCGCGCTTATCTCCTTTTCGGATGGGTCAATGATAGCAGGAGGGATGTTCTCTACTTGACTTTTTTACCCCGGGAAGTCTCAACCTCCCGTGGGCCTTCATTACCTCCTGCGAAGTCTCGATTGCAGCGAGGCTGGACCTCCCTTTCGCAGTGTCATTTGTCTTAGGGTCTTCGTGGTGGCATCCATTGGAGTCTCAACCCCATGGATTGCACTTTCATCGCCCCAGTGTTAACTCCCATGGTGGCTGTTCCTTCCTCGTGCCTCGACCGCAAAGCATCGTCATTAGCCTTCGAGCGTTGGCACCTCGGTGAGGCAGTCTCAATTGTCCGAGCTTCGTTGATGACAACTTCTTTGTGTACTTTGTGGTTGTTCCTTCTCCACTTCGCATCCTAGATTCGTCGTGGAGTCATCTGCAAACATTCTCCGACCTTGCTGCGGTGGAGGGAGTTTTCCCCTCGGTGGCGCACCACTAAGTGACTTGGAATGGGGTCACTCGTCTCCAAACTCCTGGCTGTTTTCTACCGAGTGTCCAGTCGTTGGGGCGGTGGTGAGACACCTTCATTAGGGGTTGGCTCAACTGGGGTCCCCACTAACCTGGTTTCATCGCCAGTTCCTTAATTCCTTCTTCCGAGTGAGTGGGGAAGTGGTGGCAAGAACAACTGGAGATTTCTTGAACCACTCCCATTGGATCAATTTCAGTGCGTTTTGGAGGACTCTCCTGGTCCCTCCATCAATCTTTTCTCGTGAAGGATTCTAGATTCGTGCAATGCTTCTTTGCATTTGCAACTTTTTCGTGGCGGCGCAGAGTCCGGATCCTCATCAGCATCGATAAGACATCAAGGAGATGATGTGTGTGTTACGTGGGTGCGGTGATAGGCGATCTTTGGCCTTCTCATGTGCCTCGGCTTCCTTTGCCTGTCTTTCCTTCTCCTTGTCCTTGAAGAGTGCAAGATATCTTTGCAGTTTTCTTCATCCAGTGCTTGGACCACAGTGGTCACTCCAAGGAAGTTCAACAGTTCCTCTTCCTCTTCTATAAATTCAGGCCGTTGGAACTGTTCCCTTGATCGACTCAATTTCCACTTCCTCCACTCTCGCAGACGATTTTGGATGTCTGGGTAAAGTGGGGATAGGATCATCACATCACTATCAGCTCTATCAGCTTCTTCTTGTGTCTCAGCTGCGCGGACTACATCTGTGTTTTCAGTTTGCCTCTGCTGATCGCCTTCAGCAGACTTAGCTGTTTCATCAATTACATCTGGGGACTCTACTGCTTCAGCAGTTTAAGTATTTGTTCGGTGAGTGGCGACTCGGCCGGTTTCTCAAGCTCGGAGCGCTTAATGATTCTTCTTCGTCTTCTAGTTTGTACCGAGAGGGCTTTTACGGTTCAAAGACGAGTTTCTTCGAGTCTTGGGCGGCGGGGCGTCTTTGGTGTCTTCTTTCTCGAGTGAGCCGTCTTGGCTTATCATATCTCTCTTTTTGACGATCCGAGAAGGTAGTTGAGAGTCCTTATCGACCGCTGCCGGGGTGAGGCGGGGACACACTGCGAGGGGCAGTGACTGCTGCAGGGGGAGCAGTTTGACTTTCTTTGTTGCGGGAGCAGTGATCTTCTTCTTAGTAGTGCAGTGCGGCTTTCTTCTTTGGTGGAGAGGAAACAATCAGTATCTTGTGGTGGTGATTCCCCCTTACTCGTGTCGGCTCTCTTGGCGTAGGCTCTCTTCTCGTGCGCCGGAGAGGTTTGATCTGAGCATCTCTTGTTTACATGGAACGCCTTTCCATGTATAAGAGGGACTCCTTTCACCTCCATCACCGACCAATCACAGGCCATATCCTAGGGATCCTCCAAATGTGCCATCTTCCTTGAAGGATTTGTTCCCTACATTTTGGCATAGTCTGTAGACAAACAAACTCGGCTTTATTTATTTTCCTTTCTTCAATGATCGCCGCCATCACGATCAACTTTGCTTTTGATTGGTCAAAGTCGCCAAATTTGATGTCAATACATTTGGCAACTATGTCCAACATGACTTGTGATAATCCTCCTTGACCTCTTGTTTTTGTTGTGTAAACTATTTTATCAAGATATAGTCGGGCTTGGCTATTTCCTTCCAAGCGGCTGACCAGGTTTACATAAGCCGTTAATTTCGATGCTCCTTCCGTGGAAGTGAGCGAGTGTTCACCAAATCCTTGGCGAGAGATGGTGAGCTTTTCCGTGAACAAATGACTTTATCCCTTCATCATGAATCTCGGCATTCACGTAGAAGCGTGCGACCTCCTCCACATAGGTCATCGGATATTCCGTCGTAAACGATTTCAGCCAGGCGTTTCCAATTTCTCAGCAATTTTCATCACTAGGGTGTCGTCGGACCCCTGTTTCACCATGCCGTCGAAATCCACAGTAGACCCGGTGTGGATTTGCTTTCCCAACTTGACAAAATCATAGGTTGATGCCATCCTTCAGGATTTTACCGAAGAAAACTTAGAGATTGATTTGTAGATAGATAGGGTTTTGAGAAATTTTTTTTTTGCCTTTGCTTCTGAGAGAGAGAAATGAACAGTTTTGGTAATGTGTGAGAGAAACGGACGAAAATGGTTTAAGTATGGTTTATGAAAGGACGTGCGGGTGGTTTTTGAAATGTGATCGAAATCAACGGCTTAGATTTTGCACGCCGATTTAGCATTTAATGTCTCGTATTTAATGCGACAACATTTATATCCAATCATAAGCTTGGTGTGCTGACTTTTGCTGTACACGTCATAATTATCTTTGATGTCATTCTTAAAAACATTCCCGCTTAGTAAAAATTGTGTTTTTGTCACTTTGCTCATAAATGATTGACTTTTGCCCTCATTTGGTTTAGCTCTTCTTTTCACATTCCTCTTTGTGACTCAATTTGTCGGTGACTTGGTATAGTTGTCTTTTCCGATACGGTGATTTACTTATTTGATTTGTTAGTTCGACTCTTTTTCCTTTGCGTTCCATTTCTTTTCTTTTGATTCTTTTGAGTGTCACTCACTCAATTAACCCTAACTCATGCTTGAGTTCTTCAAATCTTGACTCACATAATGGTTTTGTGAAGATGTCACCAATTGTTTATCAATTGAGATATACTCCAAAATGATGTCCTTCTTTTCAACATGATCTCTTATGAAGTGATATCGACATCGATATGCTTTGTTCTTGAGTGCAACACAGATTTTGAGTAATTGCAATTGCACTTGTGTTATCACACATGATTGGAATTTCTTTTGCCTCAACTTCATAGTCTCTCTCGATTCTTTGTCTCATCCATAGGACTTGGGCACACAACTTGTTTGCCCATGTGACTATGTATTACCTTTTGTAGAGGTGGCTATTGAATTTTGCTTCTTGCTAAACCAGGAAATCAGCCTATTTCCTAGCATTTGACATGTGCTCGAGGTGCTTTTTCATCAACTCTGCATCCAAAGATAGTCAGTCGAATAGCCAATTAGCTTGAATCCACCTTCCTTTGGATACCATAAGCCAACTTCTTGGCTTCCTTTCAAGTATCTCAATATTCTCTTAGTCATTCTTTGTCATATGGCTCTCTTTTGGAGCAGATTGAAATCTCGCACATACACACAAAGACAAAGGTGATGTACGGCCCGCTTCTTTGTGAGATAGAGCAATGATCCAATAAGTGCTCAGTATCTTGTTTGATCTACAGGCTTGCCATCCGCATCCATGTCCATTTTGTGATGTATTCATTGGTATTTTTACGAAGACTTCTCCTCCATACCAAATTTCTTCATTAAATCTCTGGTGTATTTTGTTTGACTTATGAAGGTTCCATCCTTCGGTTGTTTCACTTGGAGTCCAAGGAAGAATGTTAGCTCTCCCATCATGCTCATTTCAAATTTACTTTGCATGAGGTTTGAAAATTTTTCACATGACTCTTTGTTTGTGGATCCAAAAATGATGTCATCCACATATATTTGAACAAGCAATATACTCTTTTTGTCTTGAATTAAAGAAAAGTGTTCTATCTACTTTTCCTTTTGTGAATCCATTTTCGATTAGGAATTGTGACAAGGTATCATACCATGCTCGGGTGCTGTTTCAATCCATACAAAGCTCTCTTGAGTTTGTATACCTTATCTCCAAGAGTCTTCGCTCAAATCCGGAGGTTGTTCAACATACACTTCTTCTTCCAATAGACCATTTAGGAATGCACTTTTTACATCCATCGATATACAATGAAATTCTTGTGAGCAAAGATAGGCAAGAAACATCCTTATAGCTTCCAATCTTGCTACAGGAGCAAATGTTTTATCAAAATCTATTCCTTCTTCTTGGCAATATCCTTTGGCTACTAGTCTTGCTTTGTTTCTTACCACAGAACCTTCCTCGTTCATCTTGTTTCTGAACACCCATTTAGTACCAATAACATTTTGATGTGTGGGTCTTTGAACTAATTCCCATACTTTATTTCTTTCAAACTGATTCAGCTCTTCTTGCATAGCTTGAATCCAATGTGTGTCGTCCAAAGCTTGTAACACATCTTTGGGCTCTATTTGTGAGATAAAGCATGTGAACATAGCTTCTTGTTGAGTTCTGGATCTTGTTTTGACACCTTCTCTTATATCTCCAATGACAAATTCTGGTGGATGGTCTCTTAGCCATCTCACATCAGGTTGAAGTAAGTTGGCTGGATTCAATCGTCTAGCAGCTGTGTTGCTTTGATCAGCTCTCTCGTAGTCACTTAGCTGCAAATTTTCATTGCTGTTTTTTGAGATTGACTATCTCATCTTCTTTCGAGTTTATAATTCCGGCTTGGCTTCAAAGATAGGGACTCTTCTCGTATGGTTGGATGATTGACTTATCGGTGACTCTTCAATGTCTTCTCCATTTACATTTGGCTCATCGAATACCACATGAATGGATTCTTACGCAACCATAGTCCTTTTGTTGAGTACTCTGTGAGGCTTTGCTTTCAAATTTGAGTATCCCAAGAAGATACCTTCATCGACTTTAGCATCGAAGGCCTTTAGATTGTCTTTGCCATTGTTGTGGATGAAGCATTTGCATCCAAATATTCTAAAATATGCAACATTTGGTTTTCTTCAGTCCAAATCTCATAGGAGTCTTTGTCGGTGTCTGCATTTTTATCATACATCTGTTTTGAGTGTAGCAATTTGTGTTGATTGCTTGACCCAAAATCTTTTTGGTAACCCCTTGACTAACATGGTCCTTTGCTTCTTTGAGAGTTCTTTCCTTCTTTCGCAACTCCATTCTGCTTTGTGGAGTCCTTCTGCGAGATAGTTCATGACCAATACCATTTTCAATACAATCTTGAGTTATTATTCCATTGACAAACTCGGTTCCTCATCGATCTTATTTTGATAATGGTTTGGCTCTTCTCGTTTTGAATCCTCTTCATCACCGTGTGGTAGTTTTGTAGAGTTTCTTTCTTCTTACACATGAATATTGTCCATGTATATCTTGAGTAGTCATCTACTACCACCAAGGTGTATTTCTTTCCACTTTATCTTCTTTATTTGGTTCCCTTTGGGCCAAATAGATCCATATGTAGCGAGATGCAATATTCTTGTTGAAAATGGACATGTCTTTTCTTTGAATGAAGATTTGATTTGTTTTCCCTTCCGACATGCATCACATATACTCTCCTTCTTGTATCTTGAGTTTGGAAGTCCTTCCACAAGATTACTTCTTGCAAGCTTGTTAATCGTTTTGAAATTCGGGTGACTCGGCTTTTTTGTGTGCCACGGCCAACTTGATTAATTTGTGCTCTTTTTGCTAGTAGACAGTCTTTGGGTGTAGCGGTTGACCAATCTACTACATACATGTTCTTTTGTGCGCATCCTTGCAACACAACTTCATTCGATTCAGTATCCTTGATTTGGCATATACCCATGTTGAATCCAACATTATAGCCCTTGTCACGAGTTGATGATGCTTAGCAAGTTGAAGTTGAGTCCTTCAACATATGCAACATCGTGATTTCTAATCCATTCCTCTTGATGGATCCAATGCCTCTTATTTCACCTGGAGCTTCATTTCCTCCAAATATGACTTTTGCTCCTTTTACTTCCTTGAATTTTGACAAATTTTTCTTGTTTCTGTGTCATATGTCCGGAACAACCACTATCCATATAACGAGGTTCCTTGGCATTCATTTTCTTGAACCGCAATCAAGGAAATTAAGTTTTAGGTACCCATATTTGTGCAGGTCTGAGGGGTTAGAATTGTAAGATGATCCAACCAACTTATAGCCAAATGATTTGACTCTAAGGGGTTGCCATCTATCGAGTGCCATAATCATAATTAATCTTGGCAAATTGCTTGGGGATTCTAGGTTCATACAAAATTTGTCTCTTTTGTCTGTATGCTGTGTATAAGTTTTAGCAATCGCCTTCTTTGGGTAATTGTGGTGTCTCGAGTGTAGTTCCTAGGTGCATATGTGTCTTTGATGAAAGTTCTTATACTTTTGGAATGGCCTTAGGTGAGTTCTAGGCCTTTGCCATTTGGGCTTATATTCCATAAGTCTATCTTTGATAGTTCACATTATTCCAATCGGCTTGGCTTGGATATTTTCTACCATTCCCATCATATGTATTTCTTTTATAGATTTTGGGGTTTTTGGTAGCTGCTTTTTCTTTCTGAGTATTTTCTGTTTGGAGTTTCTTTGAGGAACTCGGTGAATCTCTTCTGTTTGTCCTTTCAGCCGCACTCAATCGGTCATTTTCCTTTTCCTTTATAACCAAGGCCAGTTTGCTTGTAATTGTGCTTTGGGGTGAATGTGTGTGCAACATTTATAGTTTTTTGATTTTTTTGACTCTTCATTGCTTGAAGGTCCTTTTTCCAAAATTACTCTCGAAGTTTGACATATCACAGAGGAGTTAAATCCTAAGCCTGTCTTGTCTCCACATTCTCTTTTACTCATAATAAGATCATCTAATGATTTAGATGCCTTAGTGAATGAGGCAATAACATTTTTGAGGTCATTCTCCCTCTTTTCTATGGCAACTATTTCTGCTATTAACTTAGCATTTTCAGCCTTTAAACTTTCATTCTCATCAGCTATTTGACTTAGATTACTCAGCTCCTTAGTTAGCTTTGAGTTTTGGCTCTTGAGTAGGCTGTTTTCCTCATTTAATAGTGTGTGTGAGGATTTAATGTGTTCAAAATCTTTCATCATTTTGCCTAATGAATCATAAAGATCAGTGGGTGATGAAGTGTCTGTGTCACGATCACTATCACTAGAGAGCGAGTTTGATGAGTTAGAGTGTACCTCATCTTCTTGGTCGAGGTTGATCTTGTTCCTTGGCCATCAAACAGATCAAGGCTTCTTCTTCGTGAGTCACTTGAGTAGTCGGCTTCTTTGCTCTCAATCATTTGTGTCTTTTGACTCTGCATTTTTGCAGCCAACATTGCATTTTTCTTTTCTTGTCTTCTTTCTCTCGAAGACCTTTCTTTCTTCTTCATTCTGTATTTGTTGACTACAGGATATGGGCAATCAATGGCGTAGTGACCTGGTTGTCTGAGTTCAAAGCATAGATATTCAACCTTTTGATCACTCTTTCCATTCTTGGATTGTCGGCCCTTTGATATTGACTTTTTGATGATCTGTTCTCTTGGTTGGCCTATCTTCCCTTGATTTGGAGGGAGTGAGTGTCTTACGGAAGATTCGCCTTTTCCTCTCTTGTAGTTCTTATTGAAGAACTTGTTGAACCTTTTAACCATCGGGCTATTTCTTCCGGATCAATGACTTCTTTGACCTCGGCTCTCTTCCCATCTTTAACAATTAGAGCAAACTGTTTTGGGTACAACTGTCTCTTCCTGGTCTTTTCTTTCGGCTCAAACTCGTAGGCTTTGAGGTCCGAGAATAATTCATGGTTGGATGTCTTTGATAGGTCCATAGAATGTCTTAGTGCCATGACTTTCATTTCCCATTCAAATTTGGAAGACTTTTTAGGATCTTCATACACATTTCTTCGTGTATATTCCTTTCCAAGTGCGAGATAGCTCGTTGGTGATTTACGTGAACCGAGCATCCAGTTGATCCAGGTTTTCTCCCGAGATCATTTTGAAGTTCTCAAATTTCTGTACTGACCACTAATAATTTGTTTTCTTTGATTTGCTCACGAGCCTTCACAAATCAATGTTAGCTTGTCCCATATTTCTTTAGCCGTTTTGCATGATTTGACTTTATTGAACATGGCTTTGTCAAGGTTTTGTAAAGGATGTCCTTGGCTACATTTTCCAGGTTGTATCTTTTTGTCATCATTTGTCCATTCGAGTTCTTGGTTTTTCAACCATGGTGATGCGGGAGCAACATCCTCTTCTCCTTTTGCTGACTCTTCTTACATTTGTGTTCACCTTTAAGATTTGCAGTGGCCCATCTTCTATCACTATCCACATCTCATCATGTAATCTTTGATAGATGAGCCTGCATACGAATTTTCCAATCATCAAATTCTTCAATTGTGAACATAGGGATGCGTGTCAAATTTGCTTCCATGATAATAAATTTTAGTGATAAAAAGAGTTTTGAAAGTTTAAGTACTAAAGCGGACTTTGAAAAGTTTGGAGATCTAGTTCAGTAACCGGTGCGGAAGGCTCAATGAACCAACCGCTCACGATACCACTTGTAGGTCCCAAGGGGTGTAAGTGTAAGGTTTAGAAGGGGGTTGAATAAACCTTACCAAATTTTTGATTTACTCCTTTTAAAAATTCGAGTTGATACTACACTTTGTGTCCTTGGTGGACATCCAATTTAGTTAATCAGTAGAGTTAGTCTCTCAACGGACTCACTGAGTCATTCTTTGGAATAACTCAATTTATTAAGTCTAAATTAACTCAATTGTGGTTTGTTTTATTGGAAGACTTAACACCCTTAAGTTTAGTTAAGTAGAGATTTAGAGCTTGATTTAGTACTTAGAGATTATCTAATGGATAGCAAATATGTCGTGAGAAATAAACAAATATGATGCAAGAATTAAAGTCTTTGAAATGTAAAAGACACAATAAGATTTTTATAGAGGTTCGAAGATGGGGTAATTCTTCTACTCCTCTCTTCTCCAACTCTGGAGGAATCCACTAGGTATTGATCAAGTATACAAAGTGGTACAGTCCGAGATACAAGTCTTGATCACACACTAACTTGATCCTTTGGGACTCGATCTGGAGATGCCTTGATCACTCGGTGGCTTCTCGACGACTCGGCTTCTTCACAGGCGGTTGCCTTGCTACTACAGCTCACTTGCTCAAGCTCTTTGGATTTGATCACGAAGCCCTCCAAAAGCTCAAGACTTGGTTCGACCTTGAACCTTCCTACAATCCTTCGAGGAATGTAGACCCCTTGATTTTTCAGTATTTTCCTCTTCAACTGATTGAAGTTATCTTTCCTTCACAGGTGAGTGTTGGATTGATGTTCTTCGTAGTGCAGGCTTGAGGATTGAGAATATTTCAGGTTTACAGTTCTAATAATTGCTTGAACGTTTGTGGTTCTGGTCTCCTTTTTCTCAAAGTCATTTCTCAGCCTTTTATAGTGATCTTTCAAAAATTTGCCCGTTGAAGAGATAGGCTTATTTTTGAAAGTCACTTGCAGTCGTTGGCTTATCTTGTTGCAGTCCTTGGAATTGCCATTTCCTCGTATGAATTGTTCTTCATCTTTTCAGAGTTCTGACACGGTGTAGTGCTTCCCATTGGTTTATTCCTTTTGCACGCTTCGAACCGAGCACTTCGAGAAAGGTAGTATGGAGATATTACTTGTTTAGGTAATTCTCTTGATTTACGGCAACGGATCTTTTTGATTATCTCGACTTAAGCTGCATTTCCTTGCTTTCCCAGGTGACTTAGAGTCAACTTCCAATCATTGGATGACTCTTGTCACTTCAACTTGAGACTTGGCTTTTCTTGAGTTGACTTGTGATACTCCACTCATTGCATCTCATTTGCTCATTGATAGAGTTCCCGTCTACTCTTCTTTGCCATACTCAAATTTGTCTCGTAGCGGAGTCTTCCTTCTAGTCTCCGGTTGTCTTCTTGCATGTTTGGGCATAGCTGACTTAACTCAGCTTGACCAGCCCTATTTATTACAATGCAGTTTACAACAAAAATGGGGTGCCAACTTCCTATTCTAAGTTTTACATGGCATTCATCAAAATCTAAACAATAAATTTCCTAACAATGGGTAATTAGGATATTCACATTTAGGCTCTGGGTATTATATTGGTTGCCAAAGAAACGGGTTTATAAGGCTCAAAAGGGGATACTAGGGAAAATATAATACAAAGATAGGCATTTTAGGCTCTGGCTTGTTCAAAGATGGCCTAAATCACTTCCTTAATGTTACTTCACCTAGTATTTCGCCTCGACTAATGATCAGACAAGTTCTAGCATCCGGTGGGATCATAAAGGAACCACTCAATTGCATAAATCGTCCCCAAATAAATCAACATAATTAATCGCATAGATGGAATTAATGGAAAGAAGATTAAATCACAATTCAACACATGCTCTCTTGACTGTTCAACTCATATTCGACAAATTCACTTAGTCATGCAGTTTCACAGTTTTACAAACAACCCGACTCGACTCTAGACTCTTTTTTCGTTTTTTTTTTACTCAAGACTCGACTCGATGAATAAAAACAGACTGCATGAATAAAAACATACTGCCTGCACCCCCAATCTTAAAACGACATTGTCCTCAATAGAGAGGTGAGAAAAAGGACTTTCCTGGTAGCCGAGGAGCGAAGGCTCCTTAAGTCATGTGGTACTACTACGTGTATGAGGTGTCTCGTATAAGCTCATAATGCATCCTGGTGCACAAGCTCGTGGGTGTTGTATGCCTCCGAGGTGTGGTCTTCTTCTTCCCCTTCGCCTTGGGCCCGACCCCTTTTTGGTTTCACATCTTTGCAATCTAGCAAGGTAGATAAGAAAACAAAACTAGTGGAACCAAGGAACTTGGTTATGGGTAAGAAATCGAAAATCAAAGCACCTACATAATGCACCCAAGTGGAAAATATAGTGCCATGTCAACAAGATAAGCATAGATATGCAAGATATCACTAAACAATGTGAACTTGTCATTGGGGCATTTTATCAAATACCTTATATGCATGAATTTGGGCAAAGATAGTGAATGCAATGGATAACTTAATTCAATCCCAAAATTCAACACCAAGCCTAAGTCTAGCATGCTCAACCAATCCACAATCCACAAATCAACACAATTATCCTAGCACTACTACAATCCAACCACACAACAATCACAAGATGGGGAAAACCATGGGGTGGGGTTTGGAAGTTGCAAGCTTACCAAAAAGTGAATGATGAGATGAATGTGATGTGTGTGGTGTTATAACGCTCCTTTGTGAAGATGGAGTGGGATATGTGGGAGTTGCACAAATAAGAGTGGTGGGGTATGATGCAACTTACTACTCCTAAAAATGCAAAAAAAAAAAACAAAGTTCAGAAAAAAAACAAAAACAACTATTAAACTATATTAAAACTAAGAAAGCAATAAAATGGGCTTGGGTTGCCTCCCAAGAAGCGCTAAGTTTACAGTCTTCAGCCAGATTATGTCAGATTATCCTCAAGTTGGGGCTCCAATAGGCATGTTGTCCACATTTCCCTTAGAAACTTCCCAACCTCCAATGTCTTCAGCTATATTCCCAACCATCTGCTTACCATCATTTGATTCAAATTTTAGCCTGTTGGTTGGATGGATGGTGAATACGACTTTCTCCTGATTTACCCGCAATGTTAGCTCCCCCGTTTCTACATCGATCAAAGCCCGTGCTGTAGCTAAAAACGGTCGCCCAAAGATGATAGTATTTTTTTCTCCTCGTTCGCGTCCAACACTACAAAATCCACAGGAAAAACAAATTTATTAATTCTTACCAATACGTCTTCAATGATTCCCCACGGATAGGCGATGGATCGATCGTGAAGCGCAAAGTGATATTGGACGGCTTCACCTCCCCGAGCCCAATCTTCGTCACATCAGAAAGAGATATAAGATTCACACTGGACCGAAGATCACAAAGTGGTTTCTCAAAGAAAACTCCTCCAATACTACAAGGAATAGTGAAACTCCCTGGATCCTTGTTGGGAAATTATTTTGTAGATTTTGATGAATGCCATGCAAAACTTAGAATAGGAAGTTGGCACCCCATCTTTTTGTTGTAAATTGCATTGTAATAGATAGGGCTGGTCAAGATGAGTTAAGTCAGCTATGCCTAAACATGTAAGAACGCAACTGGAGACTAGAAGGAAGACTCATTGCGAGGCGGTGAGTATAGCAAAGAAGATAAGATGGGAACTCGATTGAAGGTACAAGCGAGATGCGGTGAGTGAAGTATCAGTCAAGTTAACTCAAGACAGCCAAGTCTCAAGGTTGAAGTGACAGAAGAGTCATCAAATGATTGGAAGCTCAATCAAAGTCACTGGGGATGTTAAGAAAATGCGGTCAAGTCAAGACAATGAAAGAGATCCGTTGCACGTAAATCAAGAGAATTACTTAAACAAGTAATAGCTCCATACTACCTTTCTTGAAGTGCTCGGTTCTAGAAGCGTGCAAAAGAAATAAACCAATGGGAAGCATCGCACCATGTCGAACTCGAAAAGTCAAGAACAATTCATACGAGGAAGTGGCAATTTCAAGGACTGCGCAACAAGACAAGCCAACGACCACAAGTGACTTTCAAAAATTAAGCCTATCTCTTCAACGGGCGATTTTTGAAAGATCACTATAAAAGGCCGAGGAATAACTACGAGAGAAGGTTACGAACCACGAACATTCGAGCAAACATCTCGAATCAGTAACCTAATATATTCTCAAATCATTTAAGATCAATCCTCAAGCCTACATTACGAAGGAAATCAATCCAACACTCACTGTGAAGGAAAGATAACTTCAATCGGTTGTTGAAGAGGAAATCTTTGAAGAATCAAGGGGTCTACATTCCACGGAGGATTGTAGAAAGGTTCAAGGTCGAACCAGTCTCAAGTTTTGGAGGGCTTCGTGATCAAATCCAAGAAGCTTGAGCAAGTGGGTCAGTAGTACCAAGCAATTTGCCTGTGAAGAAGAAGAAGTCGTCAGTCGCACGAGAAGCCCGGTGAGTGATCAAGGCATCTCGCATCGAGTCCCAAAGGATCAAGTCATTTGTGTGATCAAGACTTGTATCCGGATTTTATTAACCACTCAGTATCTTGATCAATACTTAGTGAATTCCTCCAGGAGTTGGAGAAGAGAGGAGTAGAAGAATTACCCCATCTTCGAACCTCTATAAAATCCTATTGTGTTATTTAAATTTCAGCACTTTAAATTCTGCATCTTATTTTTATATCTACTAATAAATTTGCTATCCAATTGATAATCAACTGTGTGCTAAAACCAAGTATTAAAACAAACTTAACCAAGTTCAAGGGTGTTAAGTCTTCCGCTGAAAACAAATCACGGTCGAGTTAAGTCTTTAGTCAAAACAATTTGAGCTATTCTATCAACGGCTCGGTCGAGTGCATTTGAGTGACTAACTCTCTTGATTAACTAACTTATTTTGTCCATCAAGGACACATTTGTGAAGTATTAACTCGAATACTTAAAAGGACTAATTTGAAAAGTTGGTAAGGTTTATTCAACCCCCCTTCTAAACCTTACACTCACACCCTTTGGTACCTACAAGTGGTATCAGAGCGGTTGGTTCATTGAGCCTTCCGTGACAGTTCTTGAACTAGATCTCCAAATTTTTCAAAGTACGTATTAGTACTTAAGTTTTCAAAACTCTTTTTACCATCAAAAGTTATTATCATGGAAGCAAATTTGACACGCATCCCTATGTTCACAATTGAAGAATTTGATGATTGGAAAATTCGTATGCAAGGCTCATCTATCGGCATTACATGATGAGATGTGGATAGTAATAGAGGATGGGCCACGCAAATTTTAAAAGTGAACACAATTGTAAGGAGAGAGCTGCGAATTTGAAGGTGAAGAGGATGATGCTCCCGGACGTAATGGTTGAAAAACCAAGAGTGAATGGACAAATGATGACGAGAAAAAGATATAACTTGGACAAAGTGTGGCCAATGACATTCTTTACAAAACCCTGGACAAAGCTATGTTCAACAAAGTCAAATCATGCAAAACGGCTAAAGAAATCTGGGACAAGCTGACATTGATTTGTGATAGCTCAGAGCCAATCAAGGAAAATAAACTATCGGTTCTTTGTCTGAGAAATTTGAGAATTTCAAAATGATCGTGAGGAGAGACCTTGGATCAAGCTGGATGCTCGATTCACGAAATTACCAATGAGCTATCTACACTTGGAAAAGAATATACACGAGAAGGAAATGTGTATGAAGATTCTAAGAAGTCTCCCGGTGAATGGGAAATGAAGGTCATGGCACTAAGACATTCCATGGACCTATCCAAGACATCCAACCATGAGCTATTCTCGGATCTCAAAGCCTACGAATTTGAGTGAGAAGAAAAGACCAAGAGGAGACAGTTGTGCCCAAAACAATTTTGCTCTAATTGTTAAGGATGGCAAGAGAGCCGAGGTCAAAAGTTATTGACCAAGAGGAAATAGCCCGATGGTTAAAAGGTTTAACAAGTTCTTCAATAAGAACTACAAGAGAGGTAAGGGCGAATCCTCCGAGAAGACACTCGGCTCCCTCCAAGTCAAGGGAAGATAGGCCAACAAAGAGAACAGAGCATCAAAAAGCTGAATATCAAAGGGTGACAATCTAAGAATTGAAAGAGCGATCAAAAGGTTGAAAATCTATCTTTGGAACCGCTAGGCAACCAGGTCACTATGACATTGATTGCCCATATCCTGTAGTCAACAAATACACGGGGAATGAAGAAGAAAGAAAGGTCTTTAGAGAAAAAGAAGAAAGAAAAGAAAAAGGCAATGTTGCCGAGATTGCCGAGACACCAAGTCAAGAGACACACGGTGATTCGAGAGAGTAGTGGCGACTACTCAAGTGACTCGAAGAAGAAGCCTTGATCTGTTTGATGGCCAAGGAACAAGACCAACTGACCAAGAAGATGAGGTACACTCGACTCATCACACTCATTCTAGTGATAGTGATCGTGACACACACATTTCATCACCCACTGATCTTTATGATTCATTAGGCAAAATAATGAAAGATTTTGAACACATTAAATCCTCACACACACTACTAAATGAGGAAAACAGCCTACTCAAGAGCCAAAACTCACGGCTGACTAAGGAGCTAAGTACTCTAAGTCAAATAGCTGATGAGAATGAAAGTCTAAAGACTGAAAATGCTAAGCTAATAGCAGAGATAGCTGCTATAGAAAAGAGGGAAAATGACCTCAAAAATGTGATTGCCTCATTCACTAAGGCATCTAAATCATTGGATGATCTTATTATGAGTCAAAGAGAATGTGGAGACAAGACATGCTTAGGGTTTAATTCCTCTGTGCTATGTCAAGCTCCAAAAGTGATTTTGGAAAAAGGATCTTCAAGCAATGAAGTATCTCAAAAATCCAAAACTCCAAATGGTGCACACACATTTATTCCAAAGCACAATCACAAGCAAACTGGCCTTGGTTATAAAGGAAAAGGAAAACAGCCCAGTTGAGTGTCTTTGAGAGGACAGCTGAGAAGAAATTCAGCCGAGTTCCTCAGCAAACTCCAAACAGGAAATACTCTGTAAAGAAGAAACAGAGCTACCAAAAACCCCAGAAGTTCTATAAAATAAATACATATGAAGGGAATGGTAGAAAGCACCTAAGCCAAGCTGATTGGAATAATGTGAACTATCAGCAAAGACCTATGGAATATAAGCCCAAATGGCAAAGGCCTAGAACTCAGCAAAGGCCATTCCAAAGGTATAAGAGCTTTCATTAGCACACATATGCACCTAGGCACTACACTTAGAGACATCACAACTACCCAAAGAAGACAATTGCTAAAACACATACACATGCATACAGACAAAAGAGACAGCTGTATGAACCTAGAACCCCCAAGCAATTTGCCAAAATTAATTATGATTATGGGACTAATAGATGGTAACCCCTTAGAGTCAAAACATTTGGCTATAGGTTGATTGTATCATCTTACAATACTAACCCCTCAGGACCCAGACAAGTATGGGTACCTAAAACTTAATTTCCTTGATTGCAGGTTCAAGGAACAACTGAGTGCCAAGGAACCTGGTACATGGATAGTGGCTGTTCCAGAAAGATGACAGGAAACAAGAAAAATCTATCAAAATTCAAGGAAGTCAGAGGTGCAAAATTCATATTTGGAGGAAATGAAGCTCCAGGAGAAATAAGAGGCATTGGATCCATCAAGAAAAATGGATTAGAAATCACAGATGTTGTATATGTTGAAGGACTCAACTTCAACTTGCTAAGCATCGGCCAACTATGTGACAAGGGTTATAATGTTGGATTTAACATGTGTATATGTGAAATCAAGGATACTGAATCAAATGAAGTTGTGTTGCAAGGATGCAGACAAAAGAACATGTATGTCGTGGATTGGTCAACTGCAACACCAAGCACCTGTCTATTAGCAAAGAGCACAGCTGAATCAAGTTGGCTGTGGCACAAGAAGCTGAGTCACCTGATTTCAAAATGATTAACAAGCTTGCCAGAAACAATCTTGTTGAAGGACTTCCAGACTCAGTATACAAGAAGGAGAGTATATGTGACGCATGTTAGAAGGGAAAACAAATCAAATCATCATTCAAAGAAAAGACATGTCCATCTTCAACAAGAATATTGCATCGCTACATATGGATCTATTTGGTCCAGTTGAACCAGCTAGCATAAGTGGAAAGAAATACACCTTGGTGGTAGTAGATGACTACTCAAGATATACATGGACAATATTCATGTGTAAGAAGAAAGAAACTCTACGAAACTACCCACGGTGATGAAGAGGATTCAAAATGAGAAAAGTCAAACCATTATCATAATAAGATCGACAGAGGAACCGAGTTTGTCAATGGTATAATAACTCGATATTGTATAGAAAATGGTATTGGTCATGAATTATCTGCAGACAAGGACTCCTGAGAATGGAGTTGCGAGAAAGAAGGAATAGAACTCTCAAAGAAGCAGCAAGGACCATGTTAGTGAAGCGGGGCTACCTAAAAGATTTTTGGGAAGCAATAAACACAAACATGCTATACTCAAAATAGATGCATGATAAAAGACGGTGACAAAGACTCCCTATGAGATTTGGACGGGGGAGAAAGCCAAGTGTTGCATATTTTAGAATATTTGGATGCAAATGCTTCATCCATAACAATGGCAAATATAATTTAAAGGCTTTTGATGCTAAAAGCGATGAAGGTATTTTCTTGTGATACTTAGGTGAAAGCAAAGCCTATAGAGTACTCAACAAGAGGACTATTGTTCTGAGAGGAATCCATTCATGTGGTGTTTGATGAGCCAAATGTAAATGGAGAAGACATTGAAGAGTCATCGATAATTTGAATCAATCAACCATGCGAGAAGAGTCCTATCTTTGTCAAGTTTGAAGGTTGGAATTATAAACCCGGATGAAGATGAGATAGATGAGTCTCAAAAACAATGGAAAATCTGCGGCTAAGTGATGACGAGAGAGCTGATCAAAGCAACATAGCTGCAAAGAAGATCGAATCGGCTAACTTACTCCAACTTCGATGTAAGATGGTGAGAGACCATCCACGAGAACTAGTCATTGGAGATGTAAGAGAAGGTGTCAAAACAAGATCCGAGAAATCAACAAGAAGCAATGTTCACCGCTTCATCTCACAAATAGAGCCTAAAGACGTGTCACAAGCTAATTTGGATGACACACATTGGATTCAAGCCATGCGGGAAGAGTGAATCGGTTTGAAAAAATAAAGTGTGGGAGGCTGGTTCAAAGACCTACCCATCAACATGTTATTGGCACTAAATGGGTATTGAAACAAGATGAATGAGGAAGGTTACGTGGTAAGAAACAAAGCAAGATTGGTAGCCAAAGGATATTGCCAAGAAGAAGGAATAGATTTTGATGAAACTTTTGCTCTGTGGCAAGATTGGAAGCCATAAGGATGTTTCTTGCCTATGCAGACTCACAAGAACTTTATTGTATATCAAATGGATGTAAAGAGTGCATTCCTTAATGGTTTATTGGAAGAAGAAGTATATGTTGAACAACCTCCAGGATTTGAGCGAGAAGATTCTTGGAGATAAGGTATATAAACTCAAGAAAGCTCTATATGGATTGAAACAGGCACCCGAGCATGGTATGACATATTATCACAATTCTGATCGAGAATGGATTCACAAAAGGAAAAGTGGATAGAACACTCTTGAGAATTCAAGACAAGGGGAAGAGCATCTTGCTTGTTCAAATATATGTGGATGACATCATTTTTGGATCCACAAACAAAGAGTGTGTGATAAATTTTCAAACCTCATGCAAAGCAAATTCGAAATGAGCATGATGGGAGAGTTGACATTCTTCCTTGGACTCCAAGTGACACAACTGAAGGATGGAACCTTCATAAGTCAAACAAAATACACCAGAGATTTAATTAAGAAATTTGTATGGAAGAGAAGTCTTCAGTAAAAATACCAATGAATACATCAGTCAAAATGGACATGGATGCAGATGGCAAGTCGTAGATCAAACAAGATCTGAGCACTTATTGGATCATTGCTCTATCTTACAAAGCGGGCGGACATCACCTTTGCCGTAAGGTGTATGTGTAAGATTTCAATCTGCTCCAAAAGAAAGCCATATGATCTGCAGCCAAGAGGATCTTGAGATATTTGAAAGGAAGCAAGAAGTTGGCTTATGGTATCAAAGGAAGGTGGATTCAAACTAATTGGCTATTCGGACTCGACTATCTTTGGATGTAGAGTTGACGGGAAGAGCACCTCGAGGCACATGTCAAATGCTTGGAAATAGGCTAATTTCTGGTTTAGCAAAAAGCAAAATTCAATAGCCACCTCTACAGATTGAAGCAGAATACATAGCTGCGGGCAACTGTTGTGCCCAAGTCCTATGGATGAGACAGCAGCTGAGAGACTATGAAGTTGAAGAAAAGAAAATTCCAATCATGTGTGATAACACAAGTGCAATTGCAATCACTCAAAATCTGGTGTTGCACTCAAGAACAAAGCATATCGATGTCAGATATCACTTCATAAGAGATCATGTTGAAAAGAAGGACATTACCTTGGAATATATTTCAACTGATAAACAGTTGGCTAACATATTCACAAAACCATTATGTGAGTCAAGATTTGAAGAACTCAAGCATGAGTTAGGATTAATTGAGTTGAGTTGACACTCAGAAGACTCAAAGAAAAGAAATGAAACACGAAAAGGGAAAAAGAGTTGAACTCTCAAATCAGCTAAGTGAATTAGCCATATCGGAAAGACAAGCATGCATCGAGTTAGGCGAGCGAGTTGAGTAATTACATGCGAGGAAAGAAGAGTTAAATCAGCTAAGGGGCAAGCTGAGTCATTTATGAGCAAAGTGACAAAAACGCAGTCGTTTTTACTAGGCGGGAATGTTTTTAAGAATGACGTCAGCATAATTATGACATGTACAGGCAAAAGTTGCACACCAATCTTATGATTGGATATAAATGCTGCCGCATTAAATACGAGACATTAAATGCAAATTGGCGTGCAAGATCTAAGCCGTTGGTTTTGATCACATTTCAAAAACCACCCGCACGTCCTTTCATGAACCATACTTAAACCATTTTCGTCCGTTTCTCTCACACTTTACCAAAAACTGTTCATCTCTCTCTCGAAAGCAAAAGCAAAATTTTCTCTCAAAACCCTTTCAATCCTCAGATCATTTTCTAAAGTTTCGTTCGGTAAAATATTGAGAAATGGCATCCACTCATGATTTTGTCAAGCTAGGAAAGCAAATCCACACGGGTCCTTTGTGGATTTCAATGGTATGGTGAAACAGGGTCCGACGACACCCTAGTGAAGAAGATTCTTTGTGAAATTGGAAACGCGTCGGGCTGAAACTGTTTACGGCGTTGGAGTTTCCGATGACCTATGTGGAAGAGGTTGCACGAGTTCTACGTGAACGTTGAGGTTCACGAAGAGGGCATCAAGTCCTCTGTTCATGGAAAGGAGTTCATCATTGCGCCAAGGATTTGCGTAAGACCGCTTGTTCGGCGGAAGGAATGTTGGAAATCAATGAAGTGATGTTGACGACTCTTTGCTTCCTTGGAAGGAAGTAGCGAAGTCCGACTATCTTTGAAAAAGTAGTCTACCACGACTAATAATAAGAGGCTTCTTTGAAGGAGGACTACCACAAATTCTTTGGACATCGTTGCCAAATGCATAGATATCAAATTTGGCGGCTTTGACCCGATTGTCCAAAGCAAAGTTGATCGTTATGGCTGCGATCATTGAAAAAAGAAAGTGAACTGGCTGAGTTTGTCTACGGCGGACTCGCGAGCGTTGGGAACAAATCCTTCAAGGAGGATGGAACGCGTTTGGAGGTTCCCTAGGATACGGCCTGGTGATTGGCGGTGATGGAGGTAAAGGAGTCCCTCTTCGACATGGAAAGGCGTTCCATGTAAATAAGAGGATGTTGAGATCAAACCTCTCTAGCGCCTGAAGAGAGCCTACGCTAAGAGAAGCGATCACGAGTGAGGGGAATCGGTGACCACTGAAGATACAAGCTTTCCTCTCCTCCAAAAAAAAGGCTGCTCCTGCAGTTTGCTAAGAAAAGATGCTTGCTCTGTGCAAAGAAAAAGAAATCTGCTCCCGCCCGCAGCCGAGTCAGTCGCTGCCCGCATAGCAGTGTCTCCTGCCCTGCGGCCCCTTGCAGCGGAGAAGGAATCTCAAATACCTTCTCCGTTCGTCAAGAAAAAGGAGAAGCGATAAGCCAAGCCGGCTCCTCGTAAGAAAAAACAAAGCAAGCCCCCCCACCTAAGACTCGGAAGAAACCTTATCCGAACCGAGAAATTCCTCGGTACAAACAAAGAAGAAGAAGAAGAATTTTCAAGCATTTCGAGCTTGAGAAACCGGGCGAGTGAGTTAGCCACTCATTTGGAGAAGATACCCGAGCTAGCTTTGGAGAAGTAGAGTCTCAAAGGCGTGATCGATGAAACGGCCAAGTCTGCTGCCGAGGCCGATCGAGAAGAGGCAACTCGAAGACCAGTGTGAAGACAGAACAACCGAGGAACAAGGAATAGTTGAGACAAAGAATCACTGTTGACGGGGTTGTTTTTCTCCACCGTATGAGAGGCTACGAGAGGATGTTGAGCGCAATCGCTACCCTTAATCCTTGGAAACGAGGGCGCAAGAAGAGAATGAAGAAAGCGATGTAATCATGTACTCTCCATTGTATCCGGACATCCAAAATCGTCTGCGAGAGTGGAGAAAATGGAAAGTGAGCCTATCTAGAGTACTGAGTTTGAAAATCCGAGTTCATTCTTTGAGGAAGAAGAACTCTTGAGGTTTCTTGAAGTGGACACGATCTTTGCAAGCCCTTGATGAGGATAATTGCATCAATATATTGCAGATTCGAAAAGAAAACGAATGAGCTAAAGCAACTGAGGACGCAGAGGGACGTGAGAAGGCTAGCATCTGCCCTCTCACTGGCACCACCGATCATACACACCCTCACCTTGATGTCCTATCGAGAAAGTGATGAGGATCACGGACCTGTTCTTTGCCACGGAAGAGTTACAAATGCAAAGAAGCAATGCAATAGTCGAGAATCCTTCATGAGCAAAGAATGATGGAGGGACCAGGAGAGTCCTCCAAATCACGGTGGAGATAGACCCAATGGGAGTGGTGCGCAAACATATTGCCGCTGTCGTTCCGCCACCACTTCGGCTCATTCGGAGGAAGGTATTAAGGGAATGGCGATGAAACTAGGAGTGTGGGGACCCCGGTCGAGCCAACCCCTAATGAAGGTGTCTTACCACCTACCCCAACGATGAATACTCGGTGGGAACAACCGGGAGTCCGGAGACGAGTGACCCCACTCCAAGTCACTCGGGTGGTATGCCGGGGGAAACTCCCTCCACCGCTGCAGCAAGGTCGGAGGCTCTGCGGTGACTCCACAATGAATTTAGGAGGCGAAGTGGAGAAGGATCAATCACGAGAATACACAGACAAGTTGTCATCGACGAGGCTTAGAGCGATTGTATTTGTCTCAAATAATCTCTCTGCAGCTAATGACGCGCCGATGCGGTCGAGGCACATGAAGGAAGCGCCCGGGAGTTAACACAGGCGATGAAAGTGCAATCCATGGAGTTGAGACTCCAATGCATGCCACCTCGAGAAGACCCCAAGACAGCGAGACACTATCGAAAGGGATGTCCAAGGCCTCACTGCGATTGAGAGCTGCGAGGAGGTAATGAAGGCCAACGAGAGGTTGAGACTTCCGGGGTAGAGAAGCGAAGCACGAGAACATCCCTCTTGCTATCATTGATCCATTAGAAAAGGAGATAAGTGCTTTTCACGATTCCCAGGATAATCGATGTAACCTTTCGGGATCGGAAGGAGACGATGAAGCCGAGTCATCCCCCTGGATCGATCCCAAAGACTTAGCCGAGGATGTTCCAACCACGAGTAAGTCGACCTCAAGACTACTCGCCAAACATTCACCTTTGATGTTGAGCCACCCATGGAAATCTCATCATCGTCCGATGACGACGCACGATAAGGCCGAGGGACGGTCAACTCATTTGGAAAAAAACCGGTGAGACCGAAAGCTGTTGAGACCAAGGTTGAGGTTCGACAAAGTGGGTCGACTTCACAAGACCCGGTGAAACAAAGTCCACTGCGCGAGCTCCCCAGCTGCGGCGAGGTTTGACTCCACAAGGAACTTCACGAGTACCGCTTATAATTGAACAAATTCCAGTTGCACGTGATGATTCTTTCATAGAATCATTTCCCTTCTCTCTGGAGGTACCTGACCTCCCTGAAGAATCAGGCAAAGATCACGAGCTCTTCCACAGACCTGATCCTGTCATTCCATCAGACACCATTGTTCCAGCTAACTATGACTTTAACTCTGCTTGGCCGTCAGCTGAAACAGAGGAAGCAGCTGAAGTTCGGGAGGTGTTCAAAGCCCTGTTTGCTGAGATTGAACGGATATAGAGGCACCAGGCCTCGCTGGACATGAGGCTGGATAACAGGGATGCCAACCTCACTGCTGATTTGAGAGGCATCATAGTCAGGATCCGGGAGTGGTGGCAACAGCAACAAACAATGCGTGTGGAACAAGCTCGATATTTCAGAACATTGTTCAACAAGTTGTTGGTCTGGCGAGCTGTGAATGCTGATGCAAAGACAAAATTGCAAGAGCACATTGAACAAATGCATGGATCTCATACTACAGAGATAAAGCTGCTGCGTGAACATAATAAAAACGAGCTCCTGCTTGTGGAAGAGAATATGGATCGAAAACTCAGTCTCCTCATGGCTGAGATGAAGTTGGTAGCGGTGAATCCAACGCCACTCGCGCTACGAGTTTCGTGCGGCTTACTCCGCAGCCAGATTGACGAGAACTCAACTATCGGACTCGACTTCTTGCTTGCTAGCTTGTTTCTAGGGGTTCCTCTCTCCTTTGATGATGCCAAAAAGGGGGAAGAGGAATACCTAAAGGCACTGAAGGGATCTAAAGCTGAGAAGGAGGAAGCAGCCGTGAAGGGAAAGACAGCTGAGGCAGTAATAAGAGAGAAGAAAGGGAAGTCTGTTGAGGGGGAAGGCTCGAAAGATGTGACCTTGATGATTGCTAAAACCCCCCCAACAAGGTCTTGTCGCAGCTGATATTATCAACAAACTCCCAGTGACTCTGCCACTCCAACACCCTGCTGTACCAATGGCTGAAAAGAGAAAGACAGTTGAAGCAGGGATGGAGGAAGTGGAAGGAAGAATGAATTCTCGAGTTATGGATATTCTGAAACAACATGGAGGCATTCCAATAGACAGAGACACCTATGTCATTTCAGATGCCGGAACTGAGCCAAGATCTGTTGATGAATTTAAGACGCTCGCATCTGAAGGTTACTTCGCAAACATGTCCATGACTCAAGCCTGGGATTTATCTTTGGGAAAATGGTCTCACACTATGTGAAGAAGGCGTGAGCTGACAAACCACTTTGGCGATCACTCTGCTGGTCACTCTGCTAGTCACTCAATTTGGGAAAAAGAAGGCCCCAAGACAATACACGCCCAGGCGAGAGGAAGAAGCGATGGTGGAGGAAGATGTTTGGACTAGAACTCGCCCAAAAACATTGAGTACATAGATCCAGGCAAGAAATGAGGGATCTATTGGGCTGGATTTGACGAAGTAGCCAATCTGCAAGTGGCTAAGAACAATGCTGAGTATGTGAAGAGAATTGAAGAAGAAAATAAAAGACAAACTCAGCTATGGGAGGAAAGACAAGAAAGACTAAGAAAAGATGAAGTGCCGGAAGGCGTATGAGAAAAAAAAGAAGGCGGTGAAGATGAGAAGAAAAGGAAAAGGTCGAGAAGATGAGTGAAGAAGATAAAAGAAAGGAGGCGCGAAGGAGATGAAGTGTTGCTATCCACCCCTTCATGTATTTTACTATGTAAATACACTTTATGTAAGTCTTCTGTACATTGAATAAAATTATGCAATTTCTGTATGTGAGTAGATATAGAACAACATGGTTAGTCTAAGCCCCGTTTAAGCTCTGATACATTTTTTTTTGGGCTTAAGCTCTGATACACTCTGTAAACAGCTATGTAAAGAACAAGGATGTTATGATTAATAAATGATCGATTCTAAACATACATTCTGTGGTTCTACATTTGTCTGTATGTATATTTGCTGTTAAATAATTGTATGGATGTTTTAAGTTTTGGCATCATCAAAAAGGGGGAAATTGTTGGGAAATTATTTTGTAGATTTTGATGAATGCCATGCAAAACTTAGAATAGGAAGTTGGCACCCCATCCTTTTGTTATAAATTGCATTATAATAGATAGGGCTGGTCAAGCTGAGTCAAGTCAGCTATGCCTAAACATGTAAGAACACAACTGGAAACTAGAAGGAAGACTCCGCTGCGAGACAGCTGAGTATGGCAAAGAAGATAAGACGGGAACTCGACTGAAGGTGCAACTAAGATGCAACTGAGTGAAGTATCAGTCAACTCAAGACAGCCAAGTCTCAAGGTTGAAGTGACAGAAGAGTCATCAAATGATTGGAAGATGACTCAAAGTCACCTGGGGATGTTAAGAAAATGCAGTCAAGTCAAGACAACTGAAAGAGATCCGTTGCACATAAATCAAGAGAATTACTTAAACAAGTAATAGCTCCATACTACCTTTCTTGAAGTGCTCAGTTCCAGAAGCGTGCAAAAGAAATAAACCAATGGGAAGCACTGCACCATGTCGAACTACGAAAAGTCAAGAACAACTCATACGAGGAAGTGGCAATTTCAAGGACTGCAACAAGACAAGCCAACGACCACAAGTGACTTTCAAAAATTAAGCCTATCTCTTCAACGGGCAGATTTTTGAAAGATCACTATAAAAGGCTGAGGAATAACTCTGAGAGAAGGTTACCTGAACCACGAACATTCGAGCAAACATCTGAACTGTAACCTAATATATTCTCAAATCATTCAAGATCAATCCTCAAGCCTACATTACGAAGGAAATCAATCCAACACTCACCTGTGAAGGAAAGATAACTTCAATCAGTTGAAGAGGAAATTTTTGAAGAATCAAGGGGTCTACATTCCACGGAGGATTGTAGAAAGGTTCAAGGTCGAACCAGTCTCAAGTTTTTGGAGGGCTTCGTGATCAAATCCAAGAAGCTTGAGCAAGTGGGCTGTAGTAGCAAGGCAGTTGCCCTGTGAAGAAGCTGAGTCGTACGAGAAGCCGAGTTGAGTGACCAAGGCATCTCGGTGATCGAGTCCCAAAGGATCAAGTCAGCTGTGTGATCAAGACTTGTATCTGGACTGTTAACCACTCTGTATACTGATCAATACTTAGTGGATTCCTCCAGGAGTTGGAGAAGAGAGGAGTAGAAGAATTACCCCATCTTCGAACCTCTATAAAATCCTATTGTGTTATTTACATTTCAAAGACTTTAAATTCTCGCATCTTATTTATATATCTCTTTGATAAATTTGCTATCCAATTGATAATCAACTGTGTGCTAAAACCAAGTATTAAAACAAACTTAACCAAATTCAAGGGTGTTAAGTCTTCCGCTGAAAACAAATCACAGTCGAGTTAAGTCTTTAGTCAAAACAGCTTGAGTTATTCTATAAACGGCTCGATCAGTCTGTTGAGTGACTAACTCTGCTGATTAACTAACTTAGCTGTCCATCAAGGACACATCTGTGAAGTATTAACTCTGAATACTTAAAAGGACTAATTTGAAAAGTTGGTAAGGTTTATTCAACCCCCCCTTCTAAACCTTACACTCACACCCCTTGGGACCTACAATCCTTCATTTTCTGAGGTAGTTTACTTTGGACTATTGCCCTACACTCCTCTGTCAAATAGACAGTCTCAAAATCATCCAACTTCATTTTCTTGGATTCCATTGGTTTCGCATAAATAGGTGATTCTTCGGGGCCAGGCTGAATTTTTGCTTCCTTTTTCACGTAAACTGCATTGCAGTGCTCTCTCGGATTAATCTCTGTGTCACTTGGGAACTTTCCTTCTCACGCAATGAATTCGGGTTGTAGCCAACTGACCCATTTGTGTCTTGATCGACCTAATATGCGTCTCCATTGTGCTCATCTTAGTATTCAGACCATCAATATGCGCCTCACTCCTATTCATTTGATTCCTGGTCTCTCCGATGAATGAGCCGAGCATCTCCTCTAGCGACTGCTTCTTTTCACCTCTGAGTGCATTGGAACTGGATGGGTTTGGATAACCCGGAGGTGGATTCAATACGTTCCTGTTGTTGCTATAAGAGAGATTCTCATGATTGCGAAGTCCCGGGTGATAATGAGTTGGTAATGAATTACCTCTATTATTAAAATCCCGGTTATTCACATAATTGACTTGCTCGGCCTCTGAGTGGCGGTTGCGTGAACGGCTGCGGGTGAAAGTGCGGCTTGTTATGGTGTGCCACCAGTATTCATGATTGCTAATTGCTTTGTCAGACTCGAGATTTGAGCTGCCAAAGCTGACATTGTATCAAGCTCAAGAACACCAGCAACGGGCTTCGGTGCTGACCTATCGGAGGACCATTGATAGCTGTTTGTCCATTTCTTCAAGTAAAAGTAAGGCCACACTCGGTGTTTTAGCCATCAATGTACCTCCTGATGCCGCATCTAGTATCGTCCTCGTATGCCCATTCAGCCCGTTGTAAAAATACTGAACCCTCTGCCAGTCTGCATAGCCATGCAGTGGGCTTCTCCGCAATAGATATTTAAATCGCTCCCAAGCTTCGTATAACGGCTCAAAATCAATCTGTTGGAATTGGGCTATCTCGCTCTTCAGTTGGAGTGTCTTCTTTGGGAGGGAAGAATTTTGCTAAAAACTTTTAAGTCAGATCATCCCAGCTCGTAATACTCCCAGGGGCGAACGTCTGTAACCACTGCCTGGCCTTATCCCCAAGTGAAAATGGGAAAAGCCTCAATCTAATGGCCTCGTCAGTCACACCATTCATCTTGATGGTGTCGCAAATTTCCAAGAATGTGGCCAGATGTGTATTCGGATCATCCACTGGACTCCCCCCAAAATGATTCTGCTGAACCATGCTTATGAGGCTCGGTTTGATTCGAAATTATTCGCATTAATGGGTTGGCGCACAGTGCGAGTAGTTCTGGTTCACGGTCGGCAGAAAGTAATCCCGGATTGCCATTTCTGGTGCCTCAGGCTGTGGTGGCACATTCACGACCCGATTTCTGTTATTCTCATTGTCTCCGCCTTCTGCCATTGCTCGATTTTGTGCTCGTTTTGCTTCTCTGATTGCTCGAAGTGTCCTTTCAATCTTTGGATCAAAAGGAAGCAAATTAGTATCTTCAGAATCTCGCATAAACAAATAATTCAATGAGAAACACGAAATTATAATTCCTAAACTAGTCTAGATTAGTATTAAGACTACTTGGTAATAGTATTAGTTTAAAATAAGATAAAACAATCCCCGGCAACGGCGCCAAAAACTTGATCGCGAAAATCTTATCGCAAGCGTTTTAGTATAGGTTTTGAAAGTAGGGTTACCGTCTCCACAGGGATTGTTATCGAATTTTATACTAAGTACTATAATTAAAATAACTTAATTCTATCTGGAAATCGGAAAGAGATGAGGATTTATTAAACTAAAAAGAAATCTAAAAATAAGCAAATAAATGGTTCAGACAATTAATCAAGCACGTAGAAGATGAATTCTAAAGGGTTGATTTCACCTAGTTATCCCCTATGTTTTCAATCCAGTTTATTAATCACAAGTTATCAATCTATAAGCCAATATTCCTACCGTTTATCACTTCCTCTCTCGAGTGCCAAATGATTCTAGGTTCCAATTTCTGGTTTCAATATCTCTATAAAAATCATAAACTAAACCCTAATACGCTCAATGAATATTCCATCACAGGCTTCAAAAGATTCATAAATCTCTGGATTCTATGAAATCCTAAGTTGTGCTATTCTATGGCCAGGCATTCAATTACCTCTCTCGAGCGTCAAATCAAACACACCAAACAATCAAAATTATTGATCAGATAATTCAGACGCAATCAAATCAAATAGCACAAATAGATTAATAAACATGCAAATTTCATAAACTGGAAATCAAAACATAGGTTCAAACGCAAGTTACATCAATCCCCTAGAAAGATGGGTTTAGCTCATAATGGACGTATAAAAACTCGTGAAGAAATAATTATACATCTCAAGAAATCGACAAAGAAAAACAAAGAAAGAATTGAGAAGAAAAGAGAAGGAATTCTCTCTGTGTCCAGACGAGAAGTGCCTCCAATTGCCGTCCCGAACCCTCGCTCTGTGTGTCTTGCGTTGTGTTGTGCTCAAAATAATGTCCGACCCCTATCCCGTACGTGCGTTCTTGTATTTATAATCTCGAAACCCTCGAAAATCCGTCCAAAAATCCCAAGAAATAATTATACGCGTGCTGCAGCGCTTGGAACGCGACTGCTCATCGTCCCCTCGCTCTTGTCTGTTGTGACGCCTGCAGCATTGGGCTGGCGCGTCTTGCTTGCGCTGATGCGCTCTTTGCTTCTCCGCTGCACGGTCGCTGCTGGTCGTCATCCCTGTTGCCCGGTCGTGCTCTGCAGCAGGCCGATGGCGCTGCAGCTGCTATGATGCTTTAAATCGCTTCTTCTTCTTTTTTTTCTTTGTGCATTTGGGAGCCGACCCTTGCTTTTGGGCACTGCAGCGCCCATCTTCCCCTGCTCCGCTTTACTAATTTTGACCCCCGCGCTGCGGCGCGGGGTTTTTGCCGCTGCGGCGCTCGATCATGAACGTTCTTTTTCCGCTTTTCAACTTCTAAAATGCAATTTTCACCTTCCAAACACGTTTTTCATCATTTTTAACCAATTTCGGCTTCCATGATTAGTCCCGACTCTCAAACGACCACAAATGACACGAACTCAACTCAAACAACACTAAAATACTCGAAAACACCGCAAAATCCTAGTCTAGAATACTCAATACATTGGTATAAAAACCAACTTAATAGTGGCGGTTTATTTTTCTTCTATATTCCTATTCTTTTAGGTGTTTAATAATTAGTGGGTTGAATTAAGGGGGAATTAAAATTCTGGAAACATGGGATATTAACTACACTTAGTGGGTGGTGTTTCTCGTCTTTATATGCTTATAAATACTATGATTTATTTCAGGTTTTTGTAACATCAAATTTTGTTTATATTTTAGTCCTTATTGTTTTTGTATATTTTCCTCGTGTTGTTAATTCTCTTTGATACCTAGACATCTAATTTTTGTGGATATTACTTGTGGTTATTTGGTTTGGTATTTAGGGGGAGTTCAAATGTGTAAATAGTCATGTTTTCTTTTTGTGTTTTGTTTTGTACATAGTTTTATTTTCTTTTTCTGTACATAATTTGCATATAATCTGTATATTATCTTATGTTTTTGTGCAGATTTTGTCCAGAAATCGGCAAAAGGGGGAGATTGTTGGAGTTGACTTTTATAGTCAAACTCTAACTATTTTTCTTTTGCCAAATTTCTGGACAATTCAAACTCAATATTTTGATTCAATTGTTAATATCAGTTATCTGATTTTCAGTGGCAACATGATCAATGCGAGTTAAACATTTTTCCACCAACTCCCAAATAAAATGGTGCACAATGTCAATGTGTTTAGTTCGGGAGTGTTGCACTGGATTTCTATATATATCTATATCACTTAGGTAGTCACAATACATGGTCAGAATATCACTAGAAATACCATAATCATCAAGCATTTGACGCATCCATAAAATTTGAGAATACAATGAACCGACATCAACATATTCAATATCACCATATTTGTACAGTTTATGCATGTTACTGATCCAACATTTATCCTTAAGAACTTCATTCCTATTTTTTGGTTCAACATTGGACACAAAACATGTAACTCTTACCATTAAACACATAGAAGAAAAGTAAGATGGCCTAACCATATCTCGATAGTTTGGCCTTTCTTTTCTTCTTGTTCTGATGGGATCTGAAATTTCTCCAATGATTTGAGAAGTGGAATGATCTTTCTGAATTTTCCTTGGAGGATCTCTGTGCACTGGTACAAGATTACCATCCACTTCCACTTCATTTTTTGAATCAGCCTGCTATTCTGTTGTATTTTGTTCATCTTCAGAGTCTGAAAAATCGTCAGGTGTTGCACCAGGTGATACGTCACTTCTGGTATCACCTCTGAATTTTCCAGAATTTTGATGCATCTTCCCACTCACAGTAAATAAGCCTTTATTGTGTTTTTCTTCCTCCACTTTATCACTATATGTGTCTATTATTCTTCGAGGAGTCCATCCAACCAAGATAGTGATGTATGCCCTCATTTTAACTTTCCAATAAGAATAGTTTGATCCATCAAGAACTGGGGGACGAACCATCGAACTTATTTGAATATCAATCAGCTAACACTGCAAAATTACAGGATCTCACTTAGTAGTGTCAAATGTAGGCTCTTGATACCAATTGTTCGAACTCAAGGGGCGAACTCTCTAAGTTTGTAGTGAGTGTTGTGCAGAGTGCTGCCAACACTTGATGTGTCACAGCGAAAGAGCTAACAATTTTTTACACAACATACTTAATTTTTCAAAGTTAAACATGTAAAGCATAAGAACTGAAATATACACATGATATTCAAAATTTGTGCAAGTGTAAAAATACTTGCACGGTACCCATAAGGCAAAAACTATGAAGTAGAATGTTGATTACAAAAAGAAAGAACAAAGCCAATACTTCCTATTGTCATTGATCATCACTCAACCTTCTACTGTAAAACAAGAGAACAATTGAACCTAAACTAGATTACAATTTGTCTCTCAAAATATCAACAAGAAGCTAACTCTCAGAAAGGTGTTGCAAAAGGTGATATGTATCACCATATAACACACGAGGCACCTTCCTATATATCTTCTTGTATAAAACTGGACTCTATTTTGAACTCTGGTTTTCTTGCTCTGGAATCCCTCAAAGTAAGAGAACAACTGAACCTAATCTAGGAACAATATATCTCTCAAGAATATCAACAAGAAGAAAACATTGAATGAAGGTGTTGCAAAAGGTGAGACGTATCACCACAAAAACACTAGGCACCTTTCCTTAAATCACTCTTATATAAAATGGTGGACTCTCTTTAATTTTTTGTCTTTTTTTCTCTCATGAATCCACACTGAATTCCAGCAGCTCCATGCATTTAAATAGCTTAGCAAATAACCTACAAAATATAGATCATGCAAGACAACTTCCAAGTAGTGGGTGAGTGGAAGGTTTTAAAAGATAATGTTCCTACAAAGTACGATCCTTGCCCAACTTTAGCCCACTTTCTCAACAAAAGAACTGTTGTAAATTCAGTTTAATAACCATGTTCCAGCGGGAACAATTGAATCAAAATATTGAGTTTGAATTGTCTAGAAATTTGGCAAAAGAAAAGTCAACTCCAACTGAAGCATCAACTTTTACTTTTCAGAATGTGTTTTGCTTATTGTAACTAATCAAATTTGATGTTCAGACAGTGAATCTTCAGTCAGGGGAATTTATGATATGCAAAAAAGTATAATCTTCATGGCCACAAATTTTTGTATTGCTTTTGATAGGGTAGAATTGAGTATTTTAATGTTTGCTTTGTTTTATTTTTTCAGCACATGCTGAAGTTGATTAAATCTTGACAATCTGAAGTGTAAATGAATAAATCTATCTTTTGTCTACATCATAAATTAAAATATGAATTGTTGCTCTTTTTAACTTTGAGTACACATGTATTGCCTGATATTTGGATTTGAGTACCTTCTGTGGTACAACTTGGTCATACAAATGAGAAAGTTTATGTGTAAAGACAAAACACTAGTTGCAAATTTATTTGCAACCTTTTAATTTGCATCAACTTACTTTGAAACAAGTTTGGACAAGTTTTGTTGTTTATAAGATTTATAGTGTCAATATCATCTGTGACATTATTAATTTATAATCACATTCCAACAATTGGTAAACTAAAATTACAACCTCATTATTCTGTTTTTAAGAAACTTTTATCGTGTCACAGGGTTAAATAATGTTGACTTTTACTTGAATCTATGCAACTGATGTTCATGTAGAGAACATTGTTCCTAGATGGATACCATCGTCTGTAACAGGACTAAGTATTCTAATCATGACCAAAGCTGATGGGGATGAAGAGGTTCTTCCTCTTTTCCATTCTTTATATATGTTAATTGTAAATAAATTGGATTTTGATTATTGAGATACATTTTTACAACCAAAACTTCACAGTCAAATAAAGCTTAATTTTTTTTTTTTTTAATCGTCAGCCAGGTAACATCTGTTGCTGCCAATATTGTTGGAGTTATATTTTTGCAGGGTTTGTCTCCTCGGTGGTAGAGCTCGCCAAGCAAGTCTTCTACCATTCTTTTTATGTTTCCCAATTATATAAGCGACATGTGTGTTGATTATTAAATGCAAATAATGGGCTTTAAACTACAAGAAAATGTTATATTTGTTACTTTTGAAGATAATTAGTTACCATTTGTGTTGTTTGGATCTAATGGCAATATATGGACCTTTTGGAAATAATCTTAACCACTATTGTGTTGCTATATTTAACTGGGACCAAATGATATTTGTGATATTAAGTTGGTTATTGCTCAATTACAGAATATATGTATAAATATTAGCAAAATGATGAAACATTGTTGACTTGACATCAATTCTAATTTGATGCACAATGGTTTTAAACATGAAGGACATAATTTTAAAATCTATGTTATAAGTAGTAAAAACTGATATCTAATGCGTAAAAAGACATCGGTCAAAAACTAATGTCTTTTAAAAGATGATTGATGTTTGGCCATCATCCGATTGGGAAAAGATATTGGTCAAAGAGTGGATGTCAAATATGTTGATTTCTGACTACTACAAATGTCTATTTTGGAATTAACATTGGCTAAAAGCCAATGTCTATCAGCGTTTTTCTTGTAGTCAAAATTTGCCTCTTGATTTTGCAAATTAAATTTTGTCTCCATTTTTTCTTTTTCTTTTTTTCTGAACAAATTAGACATGCATTGTCAACCTATTCAAGACGAATAGTTTTCTCACTAATCAAATAAGTATTTTTTAATTAAAAAAAGATTGCATTACATTGCTAGCACAATATATTTATACTTCGTATAATTAAGGTAAAAAATTTACACCGGTTGTATCAAATTTGGTATGATTTTCAATCTATATTAGGAATTAAAATTTGTTAATTAAGTGCATTGCATTGCTGGACAGTACATTTATAATTATTATAATTAACTCGAACTGAATCTAATTTGGTATGATTTTGAAACTATTTTAGGAATTAGAATTTGATTAGACTCGGTGTAATCATACACATTTAATTTATCTCTCTCTCTCTCTCTCTCTATATATATATATATATACACACAATAAAGTACATCAATGCCTTAAAAATCTTCTTCCCATTTCTAATCGCTATAAGAGGCAATATAATTCTGTTTAAAAGAAAGTTTATTATTTTTCCTATAAATAAAACACGTTTGATGTTTTTCATTTAGTTCAACAAAAAGTTTTATAGCTTTCGCTTAACTTTCTTAAAATAAAAAAAAACGTTTAATTTTTTGTAATTGATTTCAACAATAATTGTTCTTGGTAAGCAAGAAAGAGTAAATCCCTTAATATTCAAAAATCTAATTTATATTACTTTCCAAAATTATTGCTTTGATCCAGAATTCACAATTCATTAATGATATGGAAGCCAATTGTATTTCTTTTATTCAATTGACAATTAATTTAAGAAAGCATAAATCATAATCATAATAAAATCTAAATCACGAATCACCAATTTCAGAACTCGGAATCATATACTGATTTATGACTCACAAAATCATCAGAAATATAGAAATAATATAAACTAAATATTATAAAATAAATCTTGCAATAAATATATCGACTTTTTCCATAATTGTTCTGTTTTGGTACGCTATAAATATGATTTTTTCACATACAAATTTCATTCAGACCAAATCTTCTTTTTCATCAGTATTTTCCTAGAAAGGTCAAATTCTTTTAAAAACCCTTCAAAAAGGCCCGATTAAGGATTTAAACATGAGCAAGACCCAGAGACCGATTGATAAAAGCCAATTACGCAATTTGGAATGTGTGTTCCATAATGTCGTAGTATGAAATACATTGTTACATGTCTAATATTACAATATCAAATATTCACTTACTAATCAACTTATCTGTGTATGGATTTTGTTATGATATTTGTGGTTCATATTATGTCTTATTTTCACAATACGTACATGATGAAAAAATTCATTAGCCCTCAATTAGATGTACAGAAAAAGAAATAATATTACACAGATAGATAAACATGTATAAGGGGCAGGGAAAACCATCATACCAGAAAGACACAAGTACCGACATTAATCCACTACACTAATAGCGTAGAGTCAAGTGGGTTTCTAGGTTAGAGTGTTCTTAAGTGTAAGTTAAAACCAGTAGGATTAATATGATACTATATTAATGAAATTTAATTTTTAAAAGACAAATGGTCGACTTTTCTACAAACAATTTTTTTGCCCAGAATCTGACTTCGGGATTTGCAGTGATTATTCCTAAGTAGTTTATTGTTATCACTTTGCCTGCAATATTAAAAATAATCATTAGGTTTGCATTAGATTTATGAAGTAAGTAAGATATCAGAGAGAGAGATAATATGACATTCAATAACAAAACAATTATCTCAATTAAACATTTACCCACACCAAAATATTATATCATTTTGAAGGCAATATTAGTAAAATAGAATTATCGTATTGTTTAACTAATATTAGTTTCTGATAATAATTTACCATTTGAACAAGTGTTATTCACCAAAATATATATCAGGAATACAAAATTTTTAGTACTTACACGTTATAAATTAAACATCTAATTGAGAATAATATCTTATATAAGATAGAATACTATATCATTTTAACAGAACATTAGTTAAATGGAAATACTTATTTTCATTATATAGATTGATAGAAATAAGTACAATTCACAATTCAAATTAAATATAATTCTACAAATATAACTTTTCATATATCAAGCAACACAGAAATTGGAAAACCCAACAATTTATAATGACCAACATATTACATCTTCAAGAAATAAAATCTTTTCTGAACAACAATATGCACCAATTAACAAAATATGAATATTTTAAATCAATTAAGTGAAATCTGTTACAAAAGCCACCAAAAAAATATCACATATGGAAGTTAAAAAATATTACCACAACTATATTTGACATTTCTTGTGTCTGCGCAACAATGGATAAATATATAATAACATCCACAAATCTAAAAATCTTTTGTAAACAATAGGCCAAACAATAAAAATCTGAGATCAATATTTGAAAATATTTTAAAAACTCAAATGAAAAATATAAAATATACATATCTTATATATATATATATCGGTACATGTAAATAATATAAACAAAATCTGTAAAAGTCTTCGGGATTAAAAAAATTGAGTTGCGATGATTCATGTTTAAATAAAAAATTAATCATAGATACCAAAGAAAAAAAACATCAAAATAAGAAAAAAAATAACAAAACTTTAACAATAATATAAAGAGGACTTATCTTTAACTCGATTTTGTGCCATTTTTTTATTTTATCCTCGGAGGATCACTCAGAAGTGTTATCATAATGGGGCAATCTTCAAACAAATTGAGACGTTCCGATCCAGAGCGACATGGGAGCAGGAGAGTTGAGGGTTTTACTTTTTTTGTCTGTATGTTTCAAGTTTGAGGTAGATATTTTAGAAATGGTGGTTCGAGTGGATAATCATCGTGAATATTCATTCTACTGATTTTGGGAGAATATATCGGTTAGATAGATACAAGCATTTTCAAACCTTAAAAGATGTAATTTGCAATGCAGTTGCTAACCAAAATGGTTTTTCATGTTTTTCTACTTTTTTTTTTAACAAATTCAGGATATCCGTTGATAGTAACACGTGTCTCTATCTTACACAACATCGTATTTCATTATAAAATACAACATGTGCCCAGTGCCCCTACATGATTCTAATGGATTGGGCCGAGAGAAAATTGGACTTCAAGATATAATATTGACTTTTCTTTTCTTTTATTTCAAAAAAATTGGCCTTTCTCATTAGACTTTAATTGACACAATTTCAATTAATTTATTTTTGGAAGACAAATTATACAAATGGGTCTTTTTTTTTTCTTTTTTTTTCATATTAAATCTTCATGATTGTCCATTCTATATATTAAATTTTATTTATTAAATGTGTATTTGAATATTAAAAGTTTAAAAAAAAGAAAATTTGAAGAAATTAAATTCATATTATAACAATATATATATTACAAAAATGAATACAAAAATATTTCAAGTACACCAATTAGGCATTATAAAGTATATATTTATGTATTTAAATTGTATTGTAATATAGATTATTAAAGGATAATATTCTAATCATATTATAATATTTTTAATAATTTTTTAAAATACCCTTATAAATACTGAAATTATCAGTTATACATAAAAGTAGAAAATGTTAAATTTATTTAACTATTAAATTATATCTAAAACATTATTTTTGTTTATACAAAGCATTACTCAAATGTTTCATACAAGTTTTTTATATTTGACAAATATTTAATCATGGATTTTACTTTGTCAAGTGCAGACATTTGTTTTTCGAATTCTTCATTCGTGTTGGCTTTTGTTGCTGCTATTAATGACTCTCTTATTTCGATGTTTTTCTTTTTAAAGTTTGCCTTAAATTGTTTAGAAGATGATACGTGCACAGTCCGTGAGATACTCTCGGATATACCTAATCATTTAAATAATATATTTTGAGAAATTTGTAATGGAGAATGTTTTTGAAACTTATATGTGAAACATGAAAGAAACATATTTGAAACAATGGTGTTACATTATGTATCTCATTTATTGTTGTTTCGATATTGATGTGTCTGTCTTAGACTTTGCACATCCTTTCCCTGAGACCAAAAGTTTGTCTGATCTTTCTGAAAAACCATACCCAAGATCCATCATTTTCAGAATCCACTATTGCAAAAGCCAATGGGAAAATGCTCCCATTCATCGTAATGCAAAGACAACAAAGTCCCACCATAACTTGCTTTCAGGAATGTACCATCAACAACAACTACAAGCCTAAAGTGTTTCCATCCTTTCGTTGATGCATTTATAGCCATGAACAAGAAGAGAAATGTGTTATCTTCTTTTCTTACTATTTCAGTGGTCGATCCGTGATTCGTTTTCTCCAACATGTACAAGTAAGCTGGTAGTTTCTGATAAGATTCATCCGGCTTTCACTTTTTATTTCTAGTGCTTTCTCTTTTGATCTCCACGTATTTTTTTAATCGAGACTTATTCCATGCTCATCCTTCATGTCTCTAATTATATATGTTGGCGTGTAAACTGTTTTGATGTTGTTGAGGCACTTTGATTTGCTAAGGTCTCCAACAATTTTTGCAGTATCTTGTCTATTGTCATTCATTCTCTTATCAAGCGGGCAAGTGTGATTTGTGTCATATTTTCTTACTATAAACTTTGTTGTCACTGTTGTTGACTAGGCTTTCAAATGCCAATTGCAATTTTCATCCAAACACTTATGTAGTATTATCTTTTGCACGACTTCTTGACCTTATACTGGAAGTGATTTTTCAACGCATAACAACTGATATGTTTTAACAATTCATCCTTGTTGTTTTAGACATCTCCATTTTTGATTTGTTCTTCACCATTTCTAAGTTCTTGAATTTTCATTGTTTCTTTTACTATATTTTTGTTGATGAGGTTTGCATAGCAATGTAGTCAATCAGATTTTGGCCCATATTTTCAATTAGTGAGCTCTCTATTGATATGCTGCATGTCCCCTCTATTGCATTTTGTTGTGTTTTTACTTGTAAGCTTATCTCTTTTGATTTGAAGAGGTATCGACTTTCTGAGTTGAAAACAAGATCTATGCACAAAGAAAACTTCATCCAATCTATTTCTTTACTTTTCACTAACAAGTAGAACTTCAGATTGTAATCATTTTCGATCTTCAATGGTTGCAGAGCTTCCGTCAGTTTGTATTTAATCTACATTGTTTCTTCATCTTTTCTAAATTGTATTTGTTGTTCTAAGATTTTCTTTAGGGTGCTAAAAGTATGGTCGATTGGAATCAATATTCATGCAATCTCAAAGTTAATATAATCTCTGGAAAAACATCAAGGTACTCCCGGGCGATTGGGATATCAATGACTGTCCTCTCTTCAGTCAGGGTAGCCATTACATTCACCAAGAATGCTTGGCATTCTACTTTCCTTAGCATCTTCACGGCTTTCATTGCTGATATAACTCGTGACGAAACACCCGATTTAGTCCCATGGAAAGTGAAATTTTCTCTTCCAGGCACATGGAAATCTATTTCCCTCTCGTGACACTGGATGTTTGCTTGGTTCTGGCTTAACCAATCCATTCCTAGGATTACATCAAAGTCCTTTATCCTTATGACGTATGGGTTGGCTTCTAGAGTTCTTCCCTATATGTTCAGTTGTACTCCGCTTACTCTATGATCAACCACTATAGTTTTACCTGATGGTATGCTAACCCCCAAAGGTTCCACACATATCACATTATTCAGTCCCTCAATAAATCTTGCAGATATGAAAAAATGTGTAGCACCAGTATCAAAAAGTAACGGAGTAAGTATATTAAAAACTCGTAACTTACATGTCATTGTCTCAGACTCCTCTTGTGCATCCTGCTCGGTCATGGCGTACATTCTGGGTTTCTCTCCTGTGGGTCTCTTATCCCCTCTGGGCTGACTAGGATATTTCTGACAGTTCCAACCCTGATGCCCTAGCTGATGGCATCAGTAACAAACATACTTCCCATCAAACACTCGCCATTATGATATTTCCCGCATTTCTGGCATTGTGTCCTCGTCCGCTGACCTTGCTAATTAGGGGCACCACCGACTCTCTGATGTTTATTGTTATTGCCAAACTCTCCAGTGCTTGAACCCTCCCATTTCGTTTTGGGAGCCTCATATGCCTTTTAATTACTTCCCTCCCATCTCATATTGAAGCAACCGTTCGAGCTCCTTCCACAACCATAGAATACGATGCGTTCCCCAGTATACTCACTACCCCACCCAACTCAGGGCGTAAACCTGACACAAACCTTTTAGCCTTCTTCTGGTTTGTGTCCGTCAAATAAATAGCATATCTCGCTAGTTGATTAAATTTTCGCTCATACTCGAGCACCGTCATTGTCCCTTGTTGCAGATTGAGAAACTCTATTTCCTTCTTATCCCTATATGACCGTGGAAAAAATTATTGCATGACTAATTCCTTAAAGCCATTCCATTGCATATCAATCCACTGTTGGTCCGTGATGGTGCATCGGTGTGAATCCCACCAATACCTCGCGTCTTGTTTTAGCTAATATATCGCACATGAAAATCTTTGTTCCTCAGTGCACTCGATCAATTCAAATATTCCCTCCAACTCTGTAATCCACTCTTTCACAATATTCAGCTCGCCTATCCTGTGAGGGTTGGAGGTCTGTAGCAGCGAAACTGTTGCACTACTTGTGAAGTGTTATTTGCTGGAGCCGGCTGGTTCTAAGGATTCATACCACCCCCTTGAGTTAAACCCTCAACCACTATGGCCAGGCGTGCCACTACGTCTCATAAATTTTCTAGAGTTGAATTTGATGCAGTCCCGATTCTACGGCTTCTAGGCATCATCCTATAACCATGAATGTAAAACTCAATCAATTTCCAGTTGGAAAATTTTCAAGCTCAATATCAAAATTAAACCATAAAATAATAATAAGTACCCAAAGCACTAAAAGAAAATGATTATCCATTAATCTCAAGTTTTATACATCGAATCCGATGAATAAAGAAACAACTGCTAGTTTGGAAATTAAAAACATAAACTAAAATACTAACGAAAGGAAAAATATAAAATCTAAACATCGACTACTAAAATAAATAAAAAATAAAAAAACTATTGGCTAATCAATGATCTTCTTCTGGGTCATCCTCTGGATCATTCCCGGGTCTTCCTCTGGGTCTTCTTCATCACTAGATTCAGGTGGAGGGGCATCGTCATGTATGTCTTGTCCCTCGGGTCAGAAGTGAGGAACGTTCATCGGGAGTTGCATATGGTCTACCAATCATTGTCGGAAAGTCAAAGTGAAATCCTCATAGCTGACTCGCGATCGGACACCCTGGACATCTGCTATTATTTGGTTGTATATCTCTCTTACTCTTCGCAGGGGTATCTCCGATAGGGTATTAATAAATCTTAGTATGCCTTCTCGATTAGATACCGAGTGACCGACGTATCTAGCCTCTCTCCATAATTCAAACATTGTATTTAGATGAGCCCCAATGTTATAACTAGGGTCCCACTGGTATAGTTCGTATCTCTCTATCGTTGCTCTCCTATTTACGTTACTAACATCAAATTTCCGTGTTGTATAACTCCTACGTGCCATCTATAAAGCATGAAAAACAATTAAGTCCTCTAAGTTTTTCTATTGTCCATAGAGTTCACAAATATCTATCACAATAGTTCAATGGCATTCTAGTGTATGTGCTATGCATCCAAGAAATCTTAGCATATTCTTTTACTTTTTCTCTTTGCAATAGAAATTGTAAAAATTCATTACAGTAGTATTAATGAAAACTCTTTAGCAATAGCAGTAATAGTAACAATAGCGATGACATGAACAAGCATACACCTAATTTTAACGATGAAAAAGAACGCGAATAATTTAAAAATAAAATAAACTGAGTCAATTGTAGCAGAAGCAATATATTTCATGAATAAAAATTTAACCATAGTCTAATTATGTCAATTAGTATGAACTGGAAATAAAAACTAATAACTTGAAAGGAAGCACATAGTTCAACAATTTTGTTTTTTAATAATAAACACCATAAAAAAGAATCTATAGGCTTTGTCATATCCACTGCTCTTAGCCAACGCCATCTCCTTCACCTGAAAGTTGGTTATACATGGGGTGACCGACATAGATCAGTGGAGTAAAAATTATCCAAGATATTATACACAGATATCTCACACAGGCATGCAAATACAATCTAATAGAACATAACATAGATCTTTTGAAAAACCATGGACATAGACATAGATTGCACTGCAAGGGTTCCACCTGAGGGATACATCGATCCCGGACCTCTTGAGTCCCTGGCACATGGGTGTCTACAACTTTTTGGTACTTGACTGAATCTTCTCTTCGACACCCACCTACAACTCCATAGATTATTTATTGCATTCTTTAGTCAACTTTGAGACCTTCAACTTGGCTGCTTCGATACTTAGCTTATAGATCCTATCTATTACATAGTTGAATTTACAACAAAAATGGGGTGCCAACTCGTTTTACATGCATCATCAAAATCTATATAATTAAATTTTCCCAACACTTCTACTTCTTCCTCATATTCCCTTATTTTTCTATCTTTTTCCTCTCACTTCACCTCCTATCTTCTTCACCCTTCTTACTATCTTCGTCTTCAATCTTTCTTAGCCTCAGCACTTCCAGCTCATATTTTCGAGCCAATTCATTGGCTCTGCGTTTAGCCTCTCTGTTCTGAGCTTCATTAAGACCTATCCAATATGATGCATCTCTTTTCAATGGATTGATGGCCATAATTCCACTAACTCTTTTAGGTGGAGAGCTTCTACCTCTCCCACCAGGGTCAGAATCTCGGCCTCTTCCTCTACCAGCACTTCTTTCACTTGCATGGCTGCCTCCCGTGGATACTTGGTTGCTGAGCTGACTCTTAGAAGTCTGCTGACTCTTGGTTTTCTTTCCTGGAGTCGGCTTCTTATTAGTTTCCTTAATATCTCTTAAGACCTTAGCCTAATACAAATCCTACGCATCAACTATGTCCATCCCTTCATAGTACCCTTCTGATAAAAGAGTTTCAAACTCTTCATTATACCTTTTTTCCAAGGGACCTGAGGGTGGAGTAACTTCTTCACTCGGGAGCAACCCTACTGGTGGACCGCCATATTGGATATTTCACTTCTAAATCCTCTCCTCCGAACTCCTGTCTAGTTTAGCTATTTCTTCTTTGGACTTCTAGAAAGCTAATGCAGCTTTTTCTTCAGCTGACAAGTCTTGAGGGAGTTGAATTAGGATGGAGATGGTGCCTTTTATTTTTATCGATTTTGTAGGGGGTACTTTCTCTTCCCTCTTTTTGGCATCATCCCTTGAGAAGACGGTTGGACTGATCAGATAATGGAATCAAGTTTCTTGTGAGTCATGGAGTCTACTGCTGCTTGATTTGAGCTGAGTACATGCAACTGCTTCTTCATAGATAGAATATCTTCTTTCAGCGAAGCTTCCATGTACCCAATCTTCTTTTCCATTTTTCATTTGTAGCAGCTCCATATCAAATAACTGACTGCTTTCCATTCGATCAATGTTATCCCTCTGTCTTTGCTAGAAGGCAAGTTGATCAACTCCCCAGACCAACGACTTGGATTACAGCTGTCTGAAGTAGCCAACTTACTCCCTGCGAAGAGCCTTTATCTGTTGTGCCCATTCTTTGATTCTTATCACAGCTCCTTGGATAACCTCTGTGATAGTGGCATCATGATTTTTGATTCTTGTGTTTAAGTCAGTAAAATGTTTCTCCATAACCTCCATTTCTTCACCCATGTCTCTGAAGGCTCGTCGAAAGTCTATTTCTTATTCACTGGTATCCTTTGGTGCAGAAGCAAAATCAAAATCATGTCCATATGGAACAATGTGCATATCCGAAGGGATGTTCAAATCTTCTGTGTTGACTTGAATTCTGAATTTGCAGTTTCTTCCTAAGACTCTGCTGCAAATGGGATTTTTTCTTAAATGGGAAATACAATATATCCAAAGTGTCAATAGGATCAGAGTAAGGTCCTATTCCTCCTTCAAGAACCTTCTCTCATCTCCCTGACCAACAGCTCTATTTGCCTCGGTTGTGGAAGCTTTATCGGTAGACGTTACTGTGGTAACCTGTTGAACTTACTGTGCCTCAGCTGTCTTAATAGCTTCATTGGCAATAGTTTATACTTCATGTTGAGTAGACTTGACATAAGTTGTTTTAACAGCGTCATGTGCAAGATATGTAGCTATTTGAGTAGGGGATCAACAATCAGAAATCTCATTCTGGTGTATTTTTGATGAACATTTGTATCACTGGCCTCTTTCTTAGATTCAGCAGATTCACTGGCATCAAGATCTTCAGTTATGTTTTAGTACTATGCTTATGAGTCAATTTCAGTTAAAATTTCAATAACCATGGGCTCAGTTGATTCAGATTCAGGAACCATTGGAGCATCACCAGAAACTTCAACATTTTCCCTAGCAGTCTCAACTGCTAGTGGGTCCTCAACCATCCATTCGACAGTCTTAACTATTGAAAGGTATTCTAGAATCCTTGTAGCAATCTTAATCGTTGTTGGGTCTTTAACCAAATTGGCATCCTTAGAGGTCTCAATGATAGGGATTGCACTTTCAATTCGACCAACAGTCTCAACTGTTATGGTCTCAGCCTCTGTAACTTCGTGGACCTACAACTCGTCTTGTGCCTTAGCTGTAGCAGTCTCAGCGACTACAACTTCACTGGCAGGACAATTTACCTTTTCAACACTCTCCCCATCGCCTCCAAACTGTAAATTTTCTTGTTCCCCTACAACCTCCTCTGGCCTGGCTGTAGTGTGCCTAGTTTTCCCCTCAGTTGGCTCACCAGCCGACTGATTTTCAATGGGCTTAGGGTCAACTGTCACCGGAGACTTGGCTATTTCGCATGAATACTCATCCAATTTGGTTTTCTCAATAGCATCTGTAGGGTGTGGCTCAACTGGGATCACCACTTGAATTTCCTCATCGAGATTCACAACTTCAATCCCAGTCTCATCGTCAAATCCCTTCGTAGATTCATCATGAGAGAGGGCAGGTTATGAGAAAGTTGTCGTGGCTCGCACCACTTCTTCGATGATTTGGGTAGGGGATGAAGTTTCTCTAACCCAAATACTTTTGCTTGCTCTGCCATCTCACAAGATTCACAGAAAGCATGCTTCAGCGGTGCAGCTTGGAGGCGCATAAGCGCCTTCTCCATTCACTTCATCATCACCCCTGTCTAAGTCAGGAATGACAACATCCTTGAATAGACACTTGTGAGGTTCTGCACCTTTACCCTTCTCAATGGCCTTCACCTTTTCTTCTTCTTTCTTCTAAAAAAGAATGGAGATGGCATATATTTCACCTAGGGCTTGAACAACTGAGGCATTCTTCAAGAATTTTAAAAGCCACTCTTCTTCGTCAATCATCTCGGGCCTCTGAAGCTGCATACATCTTTCACTCAGCTTCTACTTCCTCCATATGTGCAACCTAGACTCGATGTCAGGATTTATGACATATCTTGGTTCCTCAGAAGCAACTGTATCTCTTGCAACAACCTTTTCTTCGAGATGAGGCATAACATCCTCAACAGTTTCAAGGTTAGTCTCAACAGCTGCTTTATCAAGCACCATCACAGGTGTGTCATCGACCCTGACTTCCTGTTGCTTAGTTGTTGTTTGCTCAATAGCAGCTATGTCCACTGCAACTCTTTCAATAATGGAGGCTGCTGCAGTAGACTGCAAGTCATGATTCCTTCTGGAGCGCCTCTCCAAAGGAACTTCTACTGATTCAATTTCCTCAGAGTCCTCACCTTCAATCTGGATAGCTGATTCATTTGGTTCATCTTTCAACCCTCGCAAAGGTTGAGTCTTCTGCTTCTTTATAACTACCCTGCGAGGTGCAGTAGTTCTTCTATTCCTAGTAACAACAGAGACAGCTGGGACTGGAGTAGGAGCAGATGTCTCTTCCTTAGAGACACTCTCAGATGTTTCCCCTTCAGACGCACCATTTTTCTTGGCATGTGCCTTCTTCTGGGAAGCTGACAAGTTACCCTTAAACAATCTTTTGTTCATGTGGAATGCCTTTCCATTTCTTAATGGCAGTCATTTCTTCTCCAACAAATACCCAATGAATATGCCATAGCCAAAGGTGTTCTTAAATTTGCCATCAGCTAGCTCCACATTTGAACATTTTGACACAACTTGTCAAAAATGTATTTGCTCCAATTGACACCCAGCTCTTCAATAATGGCTGCCATCACAATCGCTTAGTCTGAGATAGTTGATTGTAAGAGCCAAATTTGATGTCGATGCACTTGGTTACCACATCCATAAGCTTGTGGTATTCTTCTTTGATTACGGTCTTAGTAGCTGAAGGATTGGGCTTACCTGCCACTTCTTCCATCGTAATCTCCTTCCATATCTTCATAAAGTCGAATTCGTAATCTTTTAGCTTAGTGAGTCCACTTCTGGGAAGGTTAAGCAACTTAGTCAAGCCTTTAGCAGCTAACTTGACATTCTTTCCATTCACAGACGAATGAACCCCATCATCGTGAATAGAGGCGTTCACGTAGAACATCGCTATTTCCTTAAGAAACGTCTGTGGCATGGGCAGAGTGAGAAATCTCAGCAAACCTGGTTTCTCCAAGGGCCCAATGATTTTCTTGGCCCTTTCCTTGTCAGATGACTATTTTACCTGCCCTTCAGCATCAATCAGTGGACCAGAGTACACTTTCTTGAATAGTTTTGCGAAATCAAGAGTGGAACTGTGAAGCCCCGATTTTTTCCGAGCTTATAATTGATTCTTATTGTCGTCTATATATTTGATCGACTATTTTACCGCGTCACTTTGACGGGTAATTATTAATAATATATATATTTTGTAGTTTATTTCATTTTATTTAATTACTTGTGATCATGATCTTTATTAATTCTATTTTGCATTTATGATCACTTGATTGATCATTATTACTATTTTTGTATTTATTAGTCACCTTAGAATTTTAAGAGACTATTTATTTTAGAGACTTTTACTTTATAGAATTAAGATTTTGATTTAGATTAAGTGATCATGAGACTTATAAGTGATCAAGGAAATCACTAATTATTTTGGAGATTGATATATTTCATCTATTATCATCAAATTTGGGACAAAAAAAAAATATATAGAATTACCATAATGCCCTTAGTATGGACGGCCATGGTGATGATTTGGAGTAGAAATATCATCCAACTCTTGTACACTTACACCTTATATTAGTCATCTTGTGTATAATTATTCCATTAATTCAAATATTATACACATCATCTCATACATCAATTCTTTATTATTAATTTTGCCAACATGTTGGAAGTCTTCCAACATTCCTTCTCATTCCATACCTTGCACATACCTTTGACCACCCTTTTGTCTCCATGCAAGAGACAAATTACAAGACACAAATTAATCAAAATTTTTCTCCCCCTCCCTCCATAGTGGACGACAATTATGCCCAAAAATGAACCAATTTTGTTCATTTTCATCCAACATTTTAATCTCTCAAGCTAATTCCCCTTCTTCTCTCTAATCTCTCTCTAAAATTCATTCACATCTTCAAACATTCAAACAAAATTCATTCATATCTTCAAACATTCAAACACCAACTCTTCACATCTTCAAATCTTCAACATAAGTTCTTCATATCTTCAAGTACCCCTTCTTCATATCTTCAAATATTCAAACACAAGTCCTTCACATCTTCAAACCCATCTTCATAACTCCAAGAACATCTTCTTCCTAACATCAAACATACTTCCTTTCTTCAAACATCCAAACCAAAACAAACAATCTTACCACTCAAAACTCAAAAAAATTTGAACACCCCCCTTCACAAGGTAAGAAATGTTGTTCTCTAATTCATCTTGATATCATCTACCTAACTCTTTTCACTTCTTGACTTAAGTTAATTTTGGTTTTGTAGGTACATTTAGAAGACCATTTGAAGATTAGAGCTTGACCTCATCTTGAAGAAGGACTTCAAGACTTGAAGAAGAACTAGTAGAGAATTTGGACTACAAGGTAAGAATTGGACACTAGAACCCTTCTTTCCTCTTCTTTCTATTTTTTTCAAATTTTAACACCCCTTTTTCATTTTTGAGAAATAGGGGCTGACCTTAGGTAATTTTGGAGTTGAACCAAAAATTCCAAATTTAAAGTGTCAACTAGTCTCCAATCACCTACTACACAAGGTAAAGTGTAGTCTTTCTCATATTCTTATCTCCTTCTTTTTTCTCCTTATTTTTTCTCTCATTTTTCTAACTCCAAATTTTTGATATTTCTTGACTTAGGGGCTGACCTAAGAGGCCTCATCCAAAAATTGTGAAATTTATCCTTTTATTTCACAATTTCCAATTTTAAGGTGGGTTTCCAACTATTAGGTGTTTTTATTAAATTGCATGTAGAAATTTTGATTATGAGCCTTGAGATATATAATCTATGTATTGTATGTCAATTTTATGTATCAAATCATGGAAATTCTCAAGAGTTGCTCAAAATTGCTATTTATTGAATTTTAGGTGCATGCATGTGCAATTTAATGTTTTATTTAGTGAATTCTTGTATGTATTGGACATTCATGTGTATGATCTTTTAAATCCATGTTTTGGATGACTTATAACCTGGAAAAGTCGAGCATAATTGATTAAATTTCAATTTTGGACTTAAAAATGTAAAAATGGAAAGTTGGTGGACTAAATTGCAAGAAAATGAAAGTTAAAGGACCCCTCTGCAAATTTCGATTTTTGGGACTGTACTCAGGTTCAAAAATGACTTTTGGACATTTTAATAAAGTTTTAAGAGTTTTAAGATAAATAAAATCAACTTTTAAAAGCCCAAGGACTAGATTGTAAAATTTTGAAAGTTTAAGGGCTACTTTGCAAATTTGAAAACTGTATTAGACCTTAACTTTAAATTTTGAAATTTTTATTCTTAAGGTACTGGAAATGACATATTTTAAATGTATTCCAAAAATCCAAGTGTTTAGGACCCAACTTTAAATTTTAAATTGAGGGACTAATGTGTAAAATACTAAACTTGAGGACCCAAATGAAATTTCCAGGACTTATGCAGCCCATGCACCTGGAAATACTAACTTAACTATAACTTAATTATATTTTGGACCCAGGGTTCAAATTTCATAATAATTGGACCCCTAAAAGCCTTAAAGGCAATTATTTCAAAATGGGACAAAAATGATATTTTTAAAAGTTAAAGGACCTACACTTATTTCTTTTAAAAGCTGCTTTTGTTCCAATATCCTATCAACCATAGTGACATTTTTCAACTGGAATCACATTAAAATACCTTCCGGTTTGTGAGTTCCGATTATTTTAAACTTAAGGTCCAAAATGACAATTTTTACAAATTTGGGGCTAATGTGAGAATTTTATAAAAACTCGACCTCAAAACTTTGAAAACCTGAATTTCTGTACAATTTGGAGAATTTAGGAGCTGACCTCATAATTGTTCAAGGTCGGGATATTTATTTGTTCAATTTTTAACTCCAAAAGTGTTGATTTTTACAAAACGGGGCTAAGTTGTAATTTTTCTTTTATAAAGCACCTAACCCAAATTATTTTCCCTTTTACTAAAATAGCCCTAGACCCTCTGATTTGTAGATTTAATTAAAATATTTTATTTTCCCAAAAACCCTTGACTTATCGGACCGATTTGACCGATTAATACCCGATCGCGGAGCGACTTCCTCGCCTTGTGATGTTGGATCTATAACGGGACTTATGTTCCACCTAATCTTTCAAGATATCGAAGGTTGCTTATCCTTCCGATAATCATCTTCATCCAAAAACTCCACCAACGCCATAATTGCCACTCGCGTTTCAAAATTTTCCTGAACTGCTTCCCTGAATCAATAATACTTGACTACCTGGTTAACTACCTGAACTTATATTTACTTTCCTGCTTGAGTCAACTTGGTGTGTCGAGCTCACAATCGGAATGGATACGTCGGGGATGCAACCGGGCAGCTCGGCTGCTATTCCACTCTTCCGGCCCCATCGTCCTAATCCTGCAACTGAGGGACGGAGTTTGTCCAAGGGAAGTGGGTCGTAGTACTTGAGGTATAATCATGATTATGACAATCCGGGCCTAGCTAGCTCTACTGTGGATTTGTCTTTGCCTATGGAGCGGTGACAGGTCTTGGACCATCTTGCTCGTGGAGTTACAAGGAAGAACAAAGGAATCGTTGTCTGATCCACACGATTCCGGAGTTATTGGACCCGTTTGGTTGGCGCTACAAATCCGTCGCAACCGCTTACTTGTTTTGCATTGGTTGGCGCTACAAACCGACGCAACCATTATCGCCTTGCATGGGATTGGCGTTACATTTCCGTACGCAATCCTACTGTCTTGATGAATCACATTGTGCTGTGTGACCATGAACTATTTTCTTGAATCAGTATAAGTATATTACTTAAATATTTTTATCACGACGCTTGTGGATCGTGTGTGAAATCATGCATCATACTCACGCGTTTTCATATAACTGTTTTCTCGCATTAACTGTATATCGCCACACTTGCACACGATCACCCCATCCACTGAGATTTCTATCTCATCCCCACATGTTTTCTAACCTTTAGATGAGGACTTCGTTGAAGATGCTGAACCGGCCTTGGATTGAGTCCTTGTACTCCGCTTGTTGGATTTACTACTTGTTGTTGTTATTGATGGACTCATTTCTTTTGATTGTTGTTGGACGATTTTATTTTCTTTTCATTCCGGTTTGTAACTGAAGGGCGTAGGATCCTTTGACTTTTAAGTTGTTATCGTTGGTTGATTTTTGAGGATGTAATTTGGATTATGGATTGTGGACTGTAAGTTGTGCTTGTTATTTTATTTCCGCTGCTATTTTGACTCTGTCTCATTGGGTTCTCGATGATATTCGTCTAGACTATTTGGTTATTTGTATTTAAGTTGTGGATCGTCGTCGCGTCCCGTTTGGGGCGTGACAGGAACCAGAACCTTTCTTGGGTGCCATGGAAATTTTTTGAGAACTTGAAGGTTTTGGAGTTTAGTTTTTCTATAGAGAGTTTTCGAATTCTGAAAGCTTGAATGTAATGTGAGAAGAGAGAGAAATAGATTTTTGATATATATGGGACGTGAAAGACATCTTCAGGATCGTGAAATTTTAAATCTTGATCAACGATTGAGATTAAATCTGAAAAGGTGCTTTAATTACCCGCATTAAATGCCCGCATCATTTATGGATAATCATAGGGTTTCTATATCAGCCTTTACCAAGAAGCATTAATGATGCTAACATCATCTCAAAACATTCCCGCTTTAATGAAAACTACCATGTTTTGTCCCTTAGCCAATAAATGTGTCTACTGACTCATTTTGGCTTGACTATGCTTATCTCTTCAGTATGCTGATAGGATTCAGTTATTCAGTTGACTTAACTCTGATGAACATTCAAATTAGTTGATTTACTCCGCTAAAAGAGTAAAACTCTCCTGAAACACATTTCATTCATTTCTAACTCTGTTGAATAAGTCTTCTGAGCTTATTAACACAACTTAATCAATCCAAGCTCATTCTTCAATTCTTCAAACCTTTATTCACATAAGGGTTTTGTGAATATATAAGCAAATTGCTTCTCAGTTAAGACATATTCCAAACTAATGTTTTGCTTTCCAACATGATCTCTTATGTATTTATATCTGACATAATGTGCGTTGTCCTTGAGTGAAATACTGGATTTTGAGTAATTGCAACAGTACTTGTGTTATCACACATAATTAGTATTTCATTTTCTTCAATGTCATAGACTCTCAGCAATTGTCTCATACATAAGACTTCGGCACAACAGCTTCCTGTAGTAATATACTCAGCCTCAATTGTTGATGTAGCTTTTGAACTTTTGTTTCTTAATGAACCAAGAAGCCAATCTGTTTCCAAGCAATTGACAAATACCCGATGTACTTTTCATGTCCACTCTACATCTAGCATAATTTGAATCTGAGTCAATTTGAAGCCTCCTTCATTAGGATACCATAATACAACTTCTTGGATTCTTTTCAAATATCTCAATATTTTCTTTGTTGTTGTCATATGACTTTCCTTTGGTGCACATTGAAACCTTGCACATATAGCAACTGCAAAGGTGATGTCAGGTCTGCTTGCAGTCAAGTAGAGCAATGATCTTATAAGTGCTCTATACCTTGTCTGATCTACTGGTTTACCTTCTTAATCTATATCAATCTTGATTGAAGTATTCATAGGAATCTTTATAGATGACTTCTCTTCCATGCCAAACTTCATCATCAAATCTCTGGTATACTTGGTTTGGCTTATGAAGGTTCCATTCTTCATTTGCTTAACTTGATGTTTGAGGAAGAAATTTAATTCTACCATCATGCTCATCTCAAACTTTCCTTGCATTAGTTTTGAGAATTTATCACAAAGCTCTTTGTTTGTGGATCCAAAAATGATGTCATCCACATATTTGAACAAGCAAGATGCTCTCTCCATCTTGAATTCTGAAAAGTGTCCGATCAACTTTCCTTTGGTAAATCAATTGTCTATTAAGAATTGAAACAATGTATCATATCATGCTCTTCTGCTCAAAACCGGAGGTAGTTCCACATAGGCTTTTTCTTCCAAAAGTCCATTTAAAATTGCACTCTTCACATCCATATGATAAATTGTTAAGTTCTTATGTGCAGCATAAGCAATAAACATCCTCATTGCTTCAAATCTAGCAACAGGTGCAAATGTTTCATCAGAATCTATGCGCTTTTCTTGGCAATACCCTTTGGCTACCAATATTGCCTTGTTTCTCACAACAGATCCTTCCTCATTCATCTTGTTTCTGAATACCCACTTTTTATCAATGATATTTTGGCGAGTAGGCCTTTGAACCAATTCCCAACTTTGTTTCTTTCAAACTAATTCAGCTCTTCTTGCATAGCTAGGATCTAATGTGTGTCATATCAATTGAACATTGCATCATGTTGAGTTTTTGGTCTTGTTCTCACTCATTGTTTTACATTTCCAATCACTAACTCCGGTGGATGGTCTCTCAGCCATCTCACATCTGGTTGGACTAAGTCAGCTCAGTTGATTCTTCTTGCAGCTAAGTTGTATTGTACAACTTCTTCTTGTCCATCTTCCTTCAATTGCAATCTTTCCAACTCTCATTGAATTTGTGCCAACTCATCCTCATCAGGATCAAGTCTTCTGGGAGTTGTCTCAGTATAAGGACTCTTCTGAATAGTTGGTTGATTCATCTTCTGAGCTAACTCAACAATGTCTTCTCCATTCACATTTGATTCATCAAAAACAAAATGGATAGACTCTTCTGTTACCATTGTCATTTTATTGAGTAGTCTAAATGTTTTGCTCTCAGTTGAATATCCAAGAAGGATAACTACATCAGCCGTAATATCAAAAGCTGTCAGATTTTCTATGCCATTATCATGAATAAAACATTTGCTTCCAAAAACGTGAAAATATCCCACGTTTGGCATTCTTAGTATCCAAATTTCATTAGGTGTTTTGGGCAGTTGTCTATTGATCATACACCTATTGTGGGTGTAACAGGTTGTGTTGATTGCTTCAACCCAAAATCTCTTTAGCAATGTTGCTTCAGCTAACATGGTCCTTGCAGCTTCCTTGAGGGTTCTATTTCTTCTTTCAGCCACTCCATCTGTCGTGGAGTTCTTGCAGCTGACAACTCATGAACATTACCATTTTCCATACAATACTAAGTTAAATCCTATTGACAAAGACAATTCCTCTATCAGGCCTTATCTTGAAAATGGATTCACTCGTCTCATTCTGAACTCTCTTCATTAGTTGAGGAAGCTTTTTCAAAGTTTCATTCTTTTTACACAAAACAAAAGTCCATGTGTACCTTTAAAAATCATCAACTACCATAAGGACGTATTTCTTTCCACTTATTCTAGCTAGCTCTACTAGTCCAAAAAGATTCATATACAATAAATGCAATATCCTTGTTGAAGAAGGACTTGTCTTATCCTTGAAATATGATTTGATATGTTTTCCTTTCTAACATGCATCACATATGTTTTCCTTCTTGTAGACTGAGTCTAGCAAGCCTTCAACCAAATGACTTCTTGCAAGATTGTTGAGAGTCTTGAAATTCGGAAGACTGTTTCTTGTGCCACAACCAACTTGATTCAAAGCTGTGCTCCTTGCCAATAAACACGTTCTTGGTGTAGCAGTGGACCTATCCACTACATACATATTCTTCTTTCTCATTCCTGACAATACAATTTCATCTATTTCAGATCCTTGATTTTGAAAACTGACATATTGAATCCAACATTGTATCCTTTATCATAGAGTTGGCTGATAGTTAGCAAATCGAAATTCAGCCCTTCAACATAAGCAACATCTGTGATTTCTAGTCTATTTTTTTATGGATCCAATAGCTTTAATCTCCCATGGAGTTTCATTGCCTCCGAATATGACTTTGGCTACTCTTTCTTCCTTGATGTTTGATAAATTCTTTTTATTCCCTGTCATGTGTCTAGAAAAGTCACTATCCATATACCAGGTTTCTTAGCAGTCGGCTGTCCCTTGAACCTGGAATCAAAGAAATCAAACTTTGGGTACCCATATCTATTTGGGTCCTAAGGGGTTAGAACTATAAGATGTTCAACTTAGCCTATAGCCAAAATATCTGACTCTAAGAGTTTTCCACCTATAAGTTCCATAATCATAGTGAATTTTAGCATATTGTTTTGGTGCTTTTGGAATGTACAACCGTCTCTTTTGTTTGTATGTCTGTGTATGTGTTTGTGTGTTTGCTTTTTTGGGAAAATATTGAAACTATTTTGCATGATATGCATTGGATTTGGGTGCATATGTGTGCTAATTTCTTTTCCTTGAGAATGACCTATGATAAGTTTGAGGTCTCTGCCACTTGGGCTTGTATCCCTTAGGACTCTGCTGATATTTCATTGGTGGATTCCAATCAGCTTGAGTTGGATAATTTGTACCATTCCCTTCATATGATTTCTTTTGTTGAAACCTCTGGGGTTTTTGGTAGTTCTGTTTCGACTTCACATAATATCTTCCATTAGTAGTCTGTTGTTGAACCTTTCTGAATTTTGTTTTAGCTGTTCTTTCAGCATACAGTTGGCTTCTTTCCTTTTCCCTTATAACCAAGGCCAGCATCTGAGTGTTTGTGATTGTATGTGGGTACAACATATGGTGTTTTGGATATTTTGGATTCCCCCATTCGATGATCCTTTTTCCAAAACCACTCTTGGAGTTGGAGCATTGACGAAGGAATTGAATCCTAAGCCTGTTTTGTCTCCAATCTCCTTTTGTATCATCATCAACTTATCCAATGTTTTAGATGAGTTGCTGAGTGATGCAATCACATTTTTGAGTTCTTGTTCCCTCTTTTCTTTTTCAACATAATTTGCAATCTCAGTTTTCATTCATAATGAATCATTTTGCCTAATGAATCATAAAGATCAATGGGTGACGAAGTGTGTGTCATGATCATTGGCATAAAATTTTGAAATGGATGAGTTAGAATTTACCTCATCTTTTTGTTCTTTGGCCATGAGACATCAATGCCTCTTCTTGTGTGTCTGAGGAGTAGTCAGCTTCACTGCAGTATGACTCTACATTGTCTCCTTACACTTGGCTGTCTTAGACTCTACAACCATCATAGCCTTCTTTTTTCCTGTCTTCTTTATTTGAAGACTTTCTTATCCTCTTCATTTCTGTATTTTTTGAATGGTGGATAAGGACAGTCAGCTGCAAAGTGACCTGGTTGTCTGCAATTTCAGCATAGATCTTCAACTTTCTTCTCAGCTCTTTTGGGGGTTCTCTCATCTTTTCCTATAGAGGGGGCTGAGTGCCTCTGGAGGATTCTCATTTGTTCATCTTATAGTTCCTATTGAAAATTTTTTTGAACCTCTTGACCATCAGGGCAATATCTACTTTGTCAATGATATCTTTCCAGTCAGTTGACTTGGATTCTCCAGCCAGTAGAGCAACTGTCATCAGTACAACTATTTCATCTTGCTCTTTGCTCTTGATCCATAAGCCTTCAAATCTGAGAATAGCTCATGGTTGGATATCTTGATCAAATCCATGGAATGTCTAAGAACCGTCACTTTCATTTCCCGCTTAGTTGGTCTAAGAATCTCCCTATACTTTTCCTTATGTGTGTACTCCTTGCCTAAGGCAGATAATTCATTGCAATCTCTGTGAATCTAGCATCCAGTTGGTCCAGTGATTCTCCAGTCATCATTTTGAAATTTTCAAACTTTTGCATTACGGCTGTAAGCTTGTTCTCCTTTATATGTTCTGAGCCTTAACAGATAAGAGTCATCTTCTCCTAAATTTCTTCGGCCGTCCTGCAAGATTTAACTTTATTAAACATGTCTATATCTATAGTTTTATACAAGATATATTTGGCCACATTATCCAAATCATATCTTCTTCTATTCTCGTTTGTCCATTCGCATCCGGGTTTGTCGACTTCTGCAGGTCATTTGGCATCACCTCATGTTGTTCTAACAGCTATGTTCACTTTCGTGATTCTAATGGGTCCATCTTCGATGACAAACCATGGGATAAATTTGCTTCCATGAAAATAAATTTGAAAATGTAGTGCACACAGATTTGCCTGCATGCAAATTTTCTAGTCATCAAATTCCTCAATAGTGAACATAGGAATACGGTATAAATTTGCTCCCATGATATTAACTTTGAAAAACTTTTGAGAACTCAAGTGTTGATGTTTTGAAAAGAAATGAGATCTCGTTCAGTAACCAGTGCGGAAGGTTCTTTGAACCAACCACTTTGATACCACTTGTAGGTCCCAAAGGGTGTGAGTAAAGTGTAGAAGAGGGAGGGGGTTGAATAGATTTTACCAAATTTTCAATTTTAACACAATTAATTTTTTTACAAGAAAACAAATAAGTCTCTTGAGGTACAGCTGGGTCAAACTTCAGCAGGAGAGTTAATCACTCAACAGACCCTGAGAGAGCTATTGATAAAGTAACTTAGCTGAATGAAGTTAGCTTTTAAAAATTTAGTTTTCTTAATTTTACAGCGGATGACTTTACACCCTTTTAAAAGTTTGTTTATCAACCCTTATATTGTAGGTTCGTTGTTATCACTTAGATAGCAAATATAATGCAGGTAAGTAAATGTGCAGAATTTAAATGCAGATATTGAATGACATAATAATTTATAGAATTTCGTATATGGGGTAGTTCATTCACTTCACTCTTCTCCTACTCCAGGAGGAATCCACTAGTGTGACAGTGACTTTATTACAATATTACAATAGTCCGAGTTAGTCTTGATCACACAGCTGGCTATGCTCTTGGGACTCAGCTCTTCGTAAAGGGCAAATTTGTCTCACTACTTTAGCTCTTCAAATCTTCAAGACTTGATGACCCAGCCCTCCTTTGGATTTGAAACAGGTTCGAACTAGAACCTCACTATATCTCTTTCGTTTCTTGGGAAATATAGACCCCTTTTTTGTTAAACAAATGTTTCTTCTTCAACTTTAAGAATAACTTATATCTTCCACAAGGATGTGTTGGATAAAGTATCTTCTAATGTAGGCATGAGGATGTAAGAATTTATTTTCTTGAGAGAGTATTTGCAGATTGCTTGAATGCTTGAATATTTGCTCTCTTGTGTATCACGTGTACTTCTCTCTGAAAATTCATCAGCTTTTTATAGTGAGAGTTTGAAATTTGTTCTTTGAAGAGATAGACAAATTCAAACTCACACTTTTGTTCGTTGGGTTATCTTGTTCTTGCAGTGTCTGATGTTGACCCAACCTTTTATTTTAGTACTTAAAGGCTCATAAAACTTCAGAGTTCTACAGACTTCCCATAGGCTCCAGCTTCTTGCACTCTTTCAGCAAGACATCTTTAAGGTTGCGGGTTAGTCTTATTACCAAAATGGGCAATTCTTTCACTTTATTCACAATGATCTTCTTCAGCTTTCTTTAAGTCCTTCAGCTGCTTTACCCTATAAGTTGAGTCTTCTCTTCATTTCTCGGATGACTTTATTGTAAGTTTTCTGAAATACACAGGTGCGACTCTACGGATTCTTCTCTGCATTCTTCCGCAAGTCTTCTCTATCTTCAACTTAGCTGTTTATTGACTCAGCTAATTTTCTAACTATTAGAAAGTTGAAATCACATACAGTATTGGGGTGCAAACTTTCTAATACTAAGTTTCAAGCATCATCAAAATCTATAAAATAAATTTCCTAAAACTGAGGGGTTTTGCACTATAAGGTGTTCCAACTAGCCTGTAGCAAAATGATCTGACTCTAAGGGGTTTCCACCTATCAGTTTCATAGTCATAATGAATTTCAGCAATTTGTTTTGGTGCTTTTGGTACATACAACTATCTCTTTTTGTCTGTGTATGCCTATGTATGCATCTGTGTGTTTGCTTTTATGTGAAAATGTGGAAATTGTTGTGCATGTGCTTTGTGTTTGGGTGCAAATGTGTCTCATTTGTTTCCTCAGGAATGACCTATAATGAGTTTGAGGTCTTTGCCACTTAGGCATGTTTCCCATTGGACACTGCTGATATTTCAATGATGGATTCCAATCAGCTTGAGTGGGATAATTTATTCTATTCCCTTCATATGATTACTTATATTGAAACTTCTAGGGTTTTTGGTAGTTCTGTTTGGAAATATCACATGTTTAGAATCTACTGATGAACCTTTCTGAATTTTATTTTAGTTATTCTCTTAGCATACTCAGCTGGTTTCTTTCCTTTGCACCAAGGCCAACATGCAAGTGTTTGTGATTTTATGAGGGTGCAACATATGGTGTCTTAGATTTTTGTATTCCCCCATTTCTTGAGGATCCTTTTTCTAAAACCATGCTTGGAGTTTAAGCATTTAAAAAGTAATTGAATACTAATTTTGCTTTGTCTCCAATCTCTGTTTGTATCATCATCAATTCATCCAATGTTTTAGATGATTTGCTGAGTGATGCAATCACATTTTTAAGTTCTTGTTCCCTCTTTTCTTTCTCGCCAAGGTTTGTTTTAACCTTTGCTATCTTAGCTTTCACCTCTTTGTTCTCATTAGCTATGTGACTTAGAGCACTCAACTCTTTTGTCAGCTTTTGAGTTTGCAGTTTTTCTCATTTAAGAGTGTGTGTGAGGATTTAATGTGCTCAAATCTTTAATCATTTTTCCTAATGAAAGATCAATGGGTGATGATGTGTGTGTCATGATCACTGTCATAAAAATTTGAATCAGATGAGTTATAATTTACCTCATCTTCTTGTTCTTTGTCCATGAGACATATCAATGCATCTTCTTTGGTATCAGATGAGTAGTCAGCTTCATTGTTGTCGGACTCTGCTATCTCTTTCCATTTGGATGTCTCAGATACTGCAGCCAACATAGTTTTCTTTCTTGTCTTCTTTCCTTGAAGACTCTCGTTTCCTCATCATTTCTTAACTTGTTGACTGGTGAATACATTAAGTCAACAACAAAGTGATCTGGATGTCTGTGATTCCAGCATAGATATTCAGCTTTCTTTTTAACTCTTTTGGGATTTCTCTCCTCTTTTCCTTTATAGGAAGCTGAGTGTCTTTTAGAGGATTCTCCTTTGTTCCTCGTGTAGTTCTTGTTGAAAAACTTGTTAAGACTTTTGACTATCAAGGCAATTTCTTCTTTATCTATGATGTCCTTAGAGTAGGTTAACTTGGATTCTACAACCAACAAAGCATCTATCTTAGGTATAGCTATCTAATCTTTATATATCCTCTTGAGCTCAAATTTATAGGCTTTTAAATCTGAGAATAGCTCATGGTTGAATGGAAAAAAGAAAGTCTTCAGAAAGAGAAGAAAAGAAACAAAGAAGGCTATGGTGGATGTTGAGACTGAGACAACCAAGTGCAAGGATGCAGAAGAGTCAGAAAACATGAAGTTGATTACTCTTCTAACACTAAAGAAGAGGCATTATATTGTATCATGGCCAAATAATAGTAAGATGAGGTAATTCTTAACTCATCTGATTCATATTCTGATAATATTGACCATGACACACACACAACATCACCCCTGATCTTTTTGATTTGTTAGTCAAAATGATGAAAGATTTTAAGCACATAAAATCCTAACACTCTTAAATGAGGAAAACAACCAACTCAAATGCCAAAATTCACAGCTGACTAAAGAGATGAGTGCTCTAAGTCACTTAGTTGATGAGAACAATGAGTTGAGATCTCAAATGGAAAAGGTTATAGAGTGTGCTGCTAAAGAAAAGAGATAGAAAGAGCTTAAAAATGTGTTGCATCACTCAGCAAATCATCTAAAACATTGGATGAATTGATGATGATACCCAAAAAATGGAGACAAAGTTGGACTAGGTTTTAACACCTTTATGAGCACTCAAACTACAAGAGTGATTGTAACGGCCCACCATATTTTATCACCATATCAACGACTATCCCCACAAACCAACACAAGTTTTTTGAACGTGCTTTGTCCTCACTCATGCGCACCCTAGGAATAACTTTCCAAGGGATCACGCATCTCATAATTTCTCTGGGCCAAGCACGCTTAACTTTAGAATTTCTATGAGATGAACACTAGAAAAGAAGATGAATCTTGTTGGTATGAGTAGTATCTATCAAATTTATTAAGCTCTCCTCAACTACATAGTCCCATACATACATAGTCTTGGAATCTCCTCTTATTCGGGTGTGGGATTGGTTCATTCATGTTTTTGACCTACTAGAAGCATGTCAAGAGCCGTTTCTTTTCCATGTCTTCTTGTACCGACAATCACGACCCACCCTCATCTGCCCCAACCATCACTTACCCACCATATTCTGCTTGGTTTATCCTTGAACCACACCATACTAGGAGAGGTCCCTCTCTGATACCATCTATAATGGCCCACCTTCTAGATCAACGACTGTACCAACAAACCAACACCAGTCTTTCCAGTGCACCTTAGGAGCAGCTTTCCAAGGGGTCACCCATCTCATAATTGCTCTGGGCCAAGCACGCTTAACTTCAGAGTTTCTATTAGATGAGCACCAGAAAACAAGATGCATTTTCTTTTTCTGGTGCTCATCATATAAAAACGCCAAAGTTAAATGTGCTTGGCCTAGAGCAATTACATGATGGGGGTGACCCCTGGGAAGCTGCTTCGGGGGTGCGCGTGAGTGAGGACAAAATGCACTATAAAGACTTGTGTTGGTTTGTGAGGTCAGTTGTTGATCTAGAAGTCAGGCCGTTACTGTGATCTTAGGAAAGGGATCCTCCAGCAATGAGGGAATCCAAAAATCAAAGACTCAATATATTGCACCCACACACCACCAAAAGCACTCACATGCTAGCTATGGATATAAAGGCAAAGGAAAGAATCCAGCTGAGTGCTCTGAGAGGATGATGAAACCAAATTCAGAAGATTTCATCAGTAGACTCCTCACATGAAATATTCTATTACATCAAAACAGAACCACCAAAAGCCTATAAATTTCAAAGAAATAAAGCATATGATGGGAATGGTAGAACTTACCCAACTCAAGCTGATTGGAGTCAACCCATAAAACATCAGCAAATTCCAAAAGGGAAATAAGACACAATGGCTAAAGCCTAAGAACCAGTATAGTTCATTCCCTAGGTATGCAAATCAACACTCTTATGCACCTAGACATTATGCACACAGAGCACAACACTTTCCATATTATCACAAGAATGCAAATGTTCACATGCACACACAAGCATACAGATAAAAGAGACAGCTGTATGTAGCAAAAACACGCAAACAATTTACCAAAATTCTTTATGATTATGGAACTTAAAGGTGACAACTCCTTAGAGTCAGACCATTTGGCTATAAGTTGGTTGCAACACCTTATAGTGTTAAATCTTCAGGACCCACACTTGTATGGGTGCCTAAAGTTTGATTATTTTGATTGCAGGTTCAGGGAATAACTAAGCGCCAAGAAACATTTTAGATGGATAATGGTTGTTTCAGACACATGACTGGGAATAAAAGCAATCTAACAAACTTCCGGGAAGAAAGAGGAGCTAAAGTCACATTTGGAAGAAATGAAGCTCCAAGGAAAATCAAAGGCTCTGTATTAATGAAGAAAAATAGCTTGGAAATCACAGATGTAGCATATTTTGAATGCTTAAACTTTAGTCTACTAAGCATAAGTCAACTCAGTAACAAATGATATAATGTTGGATTCAACATGGGAATATAACATATCAAGGATGCCGAAACAAATGAAATTGAGTCTCTGGGATAAGGACAAAGAATATGTATGTGGTATACTGGTCAACTGCCACACCAAACACATGTCTGTTAACCAAAAGCACAACTGAAGCAAGTTGGTTGTGGCACAAAGAGATGAGTCATCTAAAGTTCAAGAATATCAACAAGCTTGCAAGAAGTCATCTGGTTGATGGATTACCTTATTCTGTGTACAAAAGGGAAAGAATTTGTGATGCTTGTCAGAAAGGGAAGCAAATGAAATCATCATTCAAAGAAAAGACAAATCCTTCATCAACAAGGATTCTGCACCTGCAGCATACGGACTTATTTGGGCCAGTGGAACCAGCAAGCATAAGTTGAAAGAAATATACCCTATTGGTAGTGGATGATTTCTCAAGATACACATGGACCATATTTATATGTGAAAAGAAAAAGACATTGCAAAAGCTTCCTCAGCTGATGAAAAGAGTTGAAAATGATAAGAGTTAATACATTATCAAGATAAGATTTGAAAGGAGAACTAAGTTTGTCAATGAGATTATAGCTCATTATTGTGTAGAAAATGATATTGTTCATGAATTGTTAGTTGCAAGAACTCCTTAGCATAATGGAGTAGCTGAAAGGTGGAATTGAACACTAAAAGAAGCTGCAAGAACCATGTTAGTCGAAGTTGGGTTGCCTAAGAGATTTTAGGTTGAAGCCGTCAACACAACTTAGTATACTCAAAATAGATGTATGATAAACTGATATATGTCCAAAATTCCTTATGAAATTTGGATTGGAAGAAAACCAATGTGGGATATTTTCATATCTTTGGAACCAAGTGTTTCATTCACAATAATGGGAAAGATAACTTGAAGGCAATTGATGTTAAAGAAGATGATGGAATATTTCTTGGATACTCAACCTGAAGCAAGGGATTTAGAGTTCTGAATGAAAGGACTATGGTCACAGAATAGTCAATTCATGTGGTATCTGATGAACCCAATGTCAGTGTAGAAGACACTAATGAGTTAACTGAGAAGATGAATCAACCAACTATTCATAAGAGTCCTTATACTGAGACAATACCCGAAAGACTCGACCTAAATGAGGATGAGGTAGCTGAATCTCAAAGAGATATGGAAAGGTTGTAGCTGAATATTGATGATCAAGGAGAATATGTTCAAGACAACTTAATTACAAATCAAAACTATCTAGCAGACTTACTCAACTGATGTAAGATGGCTAAGAGGCCATCCACCTGAGTTAATCATTGGAAATGTTAGAGAGTGAGTAAGAACAAGATCAAGAACTCATCATGAAGCTATATTTACTTGTTTCATTTCTCAAATAGAACCAAAAGATGTGTCAGAAGCCTTAGATGACACTCCCTGGATCCTAGCCATGCAAGAAGAGTTAAATCAGTTTGAAAGAAATAAAGTTTGGGAATTGGTTCAAATAACTACTCATCAAAATGTTAGTGGAACAAAGTGGATATTTAAAAACAAGATGAATGAAGAAGGAACTGTAGTCAGAAAAAAGGCAAGATTGGTAGCCAATGAGTATTGCCAAGAAAAAGGTATAGATTTTGATGAAATCTTTGCTCCAATTGCAAGACATGAAGGAATCAGAATGTTTCTTGCCTATGTTGCTAACAAGAACTTCACAATTTATCAGATGTATATGAAGAGTGAATTACTTAATGGATTATTGGAGGAAGAAGATAATGTTGAACAACTTCCAGGATTTGAGCAGAAGACTATTGGAGATAAATTGTATAAGCTAAAGAAAGCACTTTATGGATTGAAACAAGATCCCAAAGCTTGGTATGTTACATTGCCTCTTTTCATAGACAATAGATTTGCAAATTGAAAGGTTGACAGGACCTTATTCAGAATCCAAGATGGGGAAAGCATTTTGCTTGTGTAAGAATATGTGGATGATATCATATTTGGATCAACAAACAAAGACTTATGTGACATATTCTCAAAGCTTATGAAAGGAATATTTGAGAGAAGTATGATGGGAGAATGAACTTTCTTTCTAGGACATGAAGTGCAGCAAATGAAGGATGGGACCTTCATAAGCCAAACCAAATACACAAGAGATTTGATGAAGAAGTTTGGCATGGAATAAAGGTCATATGTCAAGATACCAATGAAGCTGAAGGAAAACCAATGGATCAAACATGATAGAGAACACACATTGGATCATTGCTCTTTTTTATTACCAGTAGACCTGACATCACCTTTGCAGTAGGTGTATGTGCAAGATTTCAATCTGAGCCAAAAGAAGGTCATATGAGTGCAGCTAAGAAAATTTTGAGATATCTGAAAGAAAACCAAGAAGTTGTATTGTGGTATCCTAAGGAAGAAGGTTTCCAGCTAATTGGATATTCAAATTCAGATTATGTTTGATGTAGAGTTGAAAGAAAATGTATATTTGCTACATGTCAACTGCTTGGAAATAGATTGGTTTCTTGGTTCAGCAAGAAACACAACTGAATAGCCACATCAACAGCTGAGGCTCGGTACATTGTTGCATGCAGTTGTTGTGCACAATTGAGATGGATAAGACAATAGCTGAGAGAATATGACATTGAAGAGAATGAGATTCCAATTATATGTGACAATACAAGTGAAATTGCAAACACTCAAAATCCAGTGTTGCACTCAAGAACCAAGCACACTGATATCTGCTATCACTTTATTAGGGATCATGTTAAAAAGAAATACATCATATTGGAATATGTGTCAACTGATATATTCACAAAACCCTTATGTGAATCGACATTTAAAGAATGAACTTGGATTGATTGAGCTATGTTAACTCTTTCAGAAGAGTCCATAGTGAATAGAATTGCAATTCAGAAGGTTTTACTCTTTCAACAGAGTAAAATCATCAGAATTGGACGATCAACAGAGTCGAGTCCAACAAAGAGTTGAATGGAATTAGTTGACTAGAGCATCATAAAAGCCAATGACAACCAAAAGTTAGTCAATAGAAACATTTATTAAGTAAAGGACAAAACGAGGTTGTATTCATTAAGCGGAAATGTTTTTCTGAGAGGATGTCAACATAATTTAATGTGGAAGAGTTATCCAAAAATAAAGTTGCACAAAGAGACTTATGATTGGCCATGAATGCTCCGGGCATTTAATGCTGAAATAAAAATGGTTTCAAGATCAAATTTCAAAACTTCAAGATCTTTATCATGTCGAATATGATGTGTGTAAAATATACGTACATTTGGGGGCTTAAAATGATATATATTTGATGCATTTGCACGCATATTTAATGTGTTTTTACTTGGTTTTCTTAAAAGGAATGATACTGCGTATTCTTGTAACCTTTTACACGAAATGGAGCTTAAAACGAAGAAATATCAATTAGAATGCCCGGATAGGACTGACAAATGCGAAGAAAAGATCAAAACGATGAAGAAAAAGGACAAAAACACTTCACACGGCCGGACCGTGTGGTGTCACACGGCCGTGTGAAAATAACCGTCTGAAGTGGCACAACCGTGTGGAAAAAAGGAAGAAAATAGGGGACGAAACCAAGCCGTACGGCCAGACCGTGTAGGCCCAAACAGGCGTGTGGTATTGGGCAAAAATCCACACGACCGTGTGGTGTCACATGGCCAGGCCATGTGGGACTCTGCAGATGCATTTTTCCGGAGTTCTTTTCCCATTCCAACTCTACGAGTGATCTCTCCCATCATCTATAAAGGGACCCAAGGCTTGCACAAAAAATAATAACTTCATACACAACACAACACATCAAATTACGCAGGAACACAAGATTCAAAGTCTTCTGAGAGAGGAGGGCTAGGTCGTGAAGAACACCACAAGGCCTTTCGCATGGGAGCACAAGAGCTTCGAAGGCTTAGGAGGGGAATCCATCCTGACAAGAAGGGGTTTTCTTTCTATGTCTAGATCTCTTGTCTGTGCTTAAACGATGTCATAATGTTGATTTCAAATTTGTCTATAAATTTGTTATCAATGTTTGGCTAATCTTAGGGGCATAATCAAAATTGTGGATTCACGTTAAATCTTGATTAATTGTTTTCTTAATTGATTCATGCTTTCTATTTTATGAATTTGAGTGCTTATTCTTAATTGCTTTTTATTTGGCCAATAATTTGCATGTCATATTTGTTAGTGTGAAATTCGTAAGAGGAGTGCTAACAAAGACGAAAATCAAATTCCGACATATACGGGTGTATCGAGTTGGAAGACCTACAACTGTTTGTGGGGAGTTATTCAATTCATAAATCTTTTGGGAGTTAATAATAGTTGTATCGAGTCGAGAGACCTACAATTGTTATTAATCTACTGTTTACGTGCCGCCCGTGAGGGGGAATAAACTATCTTAGGAATTGAACCCATAGAATTCCATGAATTGGTTTTGAAACTTTAATTGGATTTAATATTGAAGAAACATGTTGAGATTATGTGCCTATGGTTGCTCCTGTAGTTGTTGAAAATACTTGTGGGGTTCGCAATTTTTTTTATTTCTTTATTTTCGATTTTTACTATAAATTGGATATTCGGTCGCTTCAATAAAATTGGAAAGTGATGATATTATAGCCTAAGTGTTTCACATATCAATCACTGAGGAATATAACCTTGCTTGCAATTATTCTATAAACTACACTGTACACTTGCAGGTGTATGATCCAAATATTTTCGGTGAACAAGTTTTTGGCACCCTTGCCGGGGATTGAAAGATTTTACTTATCTATAGTAATAAGTAGTCAATTTTAATTGAAGCATTATATCTTATTTTTCCTAATTTTTCGAAAATTTTGAAATTATTTTTTTTATTTTTATTTTTTCGGTTCTAACATTATTTTTGTTAAGAGCAGATAGTGCATGATCACGTGTTCCAGATCTACCCAGCCAATACCTATTAATTTGGAAATCGAGAAGACAACGAAACAACTAAGGAAAAGAGCTAAAGCAATGGCGGATGGGACTAATCCAAATGCAGTGAACAACAAAAACAATGAGGAGCACCCACTTGGGGCAGACGTCCAGGACCGAATTGTGGAAAGGCCAGCAAGAAGGGCAGTTAAGGACTACTTCCAGCCGGAGAAAGTCAAACTTATGGGGGTGTGGCCCATCTGCTGATCAATGCAAACAACTTTGAACTAAAATATGCATTGATCCAGATGGTGTCACAGAATCAGTTTGGAGGCAGAGCCGTTGAGGATCCAAACGCGCATCTGGCACACTTTTTAGAAATTTGTGATACTGTTAAAATGAATGGTGTTTCTGAGGATATCATTCGATGCCGCCTTTTCGCATTCTCTCTATGCGATAAGGCTAAGGGGTGATTATGCTCTCTAACACCACCAGCAGCAAATTGGGCAGAGCTAAGTAAGCGATTTATAGCCAAATACTTTCCCCCAGTAAGATGCTGCAACTGAAATTTGAGATCGCACAGTTTAGGCAGTTAGATGCTGAGCTATTATATGAAGCATGGGATACATTCCGGAATGCTACTACATTGGCTTTTTCAGGGTAGTATTGGATATCAAAGTGGTAATCTTTGATTAATTCTATCCACCTTCTTTGTCTTAGGTTGAGATCCTTCTGGGAGAATAAATATTTCAGGCTCTTATGATCCGTGAAAACTGTGAAAGTTGCGCCGTACAAATAGTGTCTCCATTTCTTCAAGGCGAACGCTATAGCCGCCAGCGCGAGGTCATGCGAGGGTAATTTGCCTCATATGGTTTGAGTTTTCGCGAGGCATACGCAATTACTTTTCCTTCTTGCATGAGTACGGCTCCTAGCCCTTCTTTCCACGCATCGCTATAGACGACAAAACCCTCGGTTCCATTCGGAAGAGCCAGGACAGGAGCAGTGGTGAGTCGTTTCTTCAGTTCTTGAAAACTGGACTCACGTTTGTTGCTCCACTCAAATTTGACTTGCTTTTGATTCAATCATGTGAGTGGTCCGGCGATCTTAGAGAAATCCTTTATGAATCTTCGGTAATATCCGGCTAATCCCAAAAATCTTTGGATCTCGGTCACTGTTTCCGGTTGTTTCCATTCAACAATTGTTTGTACCTTTGATGGGTCTACCGCAATTCCATTTCCAGATATTAACTAAAAATGTGACTTCTTTGAGCCAAAACTCGCACATACTGAATTTGGCATACAATTTATGCTCTTGTAGCGTCTCCATCACGAGCTTCAAGTGATGTTTGTGGTCTCCTCTTGATTTAGAATACACGAGTATGTCGTCAATGAATATTACTACTAATTGATCCAAATAAGGTCGGAAAATTCGGTGCATTAGATCCATTAATGCTGCAGGGGTATTTGTTAGGCCGAAGGCATTACTACGAACTCGTAGTGACCATATCTAGTTTGAAATGATGTTTTAAATATGTCTTCTTCCGGATTTTCACTGATAGTATCCTTATTGTAAATCGAGCTTTAAATACACCGTGGCTCCCTGAAGTTGGTCAAATAGTTCATCTATACTCGGGAGGGGATACTTGTTTTTGATGGTCACATTGTTAAGCCCATGATAATCTATACACAGTCTCAATGTTCCTTTCTTTTTCTTGACAAAAGGGCACTGGAGCTCCCAACGGGGATGTGCTTGGTCGAGTGAATCCTACCTCCATCAATTTCTGCAATTGAATTTTCAACTCCTACAATTCCATGGGAGCCATCTTATATGGGGTTCTTGCTATTGGTGTCATCCCTGGTAAAACCTCAATGGTGAATTTAATTTCCCTATCGGGAGGAAGGGCGGTGAGTTCTTGTAGGAATACATCCAGGTATTCGAGTTGAATAGCGAGGGCATTTCCTTTGTTGTGCATATAAGCTAGCCTGTCCTCTTGCGATCGCGTGTGTTGTTGTTCTAGCCTGAACTGGGCGTCGGTATGCACGAACTGTGCGTGGCAGTATGAGGCTGCCCCTTGTGATAGTCTCTCTCAGCGGTTAATTCGTACACCATTGACCATGTTGGGAATTCGTACGCCATTCCTAAACAAAACATAACTATGGTTTGTCAAAATCGAGAATATGGGGATCCATGAGGGTTGTGTCTCATGGATATAGATCCATAAGACGATCTTACAAGAGAGACCTCCCCAATGAAAAATGGGGTGCTAGACTTTGGTGCTATTTTTGTTAATAGAGCAAACAAATCAACTGATTTCTTTGAAATGTTTTTTCAAACCTTATGTTAATCTCCTCTATAAATAGAGAAGATGGGTGCAGGAAGAAATTATGGCAACCAGGTGAATTGCTTGGTCATCTAAATGAGTATGAGAGGAAAAATGATGGTATACATCTGGGGAATCAATTTGGGTGATTCAAATTGTGATAGGTGCGTAATATTGGGGGTATTTTTCTCTCGGATAATACAAGAGGGGATAGGAGGAATGTTCTTTGCTAACTAGTAAAGTAGTTGTGCCAGAGTCTTGTTTTCTTGGGTTTGGTCCATAAAACTCAAGGGGTGTATCTTGTACTTGGAAATTCTTCGTTAGTAAAGAATGAAAACTCTCGTGGATGTAGGCGAGTTTTTCCATATTCCGTACCTTCCGTATTAGTGTGTTCCATTCCCGATGTAGGCGAGTACCTTCCGTATTAGTGTGGGAGAAAAAGCATCAAAGCTCGCTTCTTCAGCACAAATGAACCCTTTTTATCACCCTTCTAATGGTATGTTATACCTACCGGGTAGTACACGATCTTATATTCTTTGGTGCACTATGCTTAAGACATATAATTCGAACTCGGAAAGCCACTATATAAAATTTATGTGCCATTTTATATTTATGTCTATGTTCTTTATTATGTCATCAACTTGTTGGTGTGATTTGTCGAATATTTTGGATAAATAAAATCACAAATCACGACACACCTCCACTGTGCCCAAGAAAAAGTGGTCATCTTCTTCAACTGGAAATGGAAGACGATATTCATTTTCAAACAATGATGAAAACGAACTTTCTCATTCTTCATAATGTTGTTGCATTGTTGCTATGAAAGTAGTGTTTATGTTGCACTATCTTTTTTATATTAAAAAGTATTAAAATAATTAAGAAAAATGCAAGAAGAAACTAATAGAGAAACCACAAAGTGATAGCAGAGTTATCTAAGCATTTGTACCTACCAACGCATGATTTTTAAGATCATTCCATACTTTGCAAACATGTACACACACATATAGGTCTAGTACTTGTGTCCACCATAAAGATCTCTGCTGGAATGCGGTTAGAGCCGCCACGAGATCTGCCTCATCAAAGTCGGGAAACAGTTTATCGACAAACAACAGCTCGGTGTAGTCCAACTGCCATAACATGAAATTGCTCAATATCAATACTCCACTTGTTCTTATCAGCAAATCAGGGTTCGAAAACTGGATGCCATTTGTATCCAGATGTTGCTCGAACAGGTTGTCCTTGATGTCATCCAATGGCAAAATTCCATCTTTTACTTTTTTCGCAGTTTTTTTGGTAGCTTCAGTTATGTCGTATCGACCACCGAAGTTCAAAGCTAGGACCAATTGCAGCCCTTTGTTGGCCTTCGAACGCTCCAGGGCAACATATAACAGGTTTCGCAGAGACTGTGGGAATCGTCTTATATTACCCACAACAGATACACGTACGTCGTTTATGTAATTGGAATATCAAAAGTTATTTGTTTATTTATATTTTTTTAAATTTTGAATGTGTAGGGGGCAAGGACAGTAGTAGATGCTTACCGCATTAGCTCTTTGATATCTTATTGTACAATCTCTTCAAACAACTTCATCAAAAAATTTACTCCATCCTGATCATTAATTACAGGTTTCGATGCAGGTTTTTTGCATCAGAAATTAATAAATTCATACCAGGAAATAATGGTCCATGACCAGAAAATTGATGACATTAATTTACGATAGTTGATAATATGAATTTGATTGAGAAACGTTTTTGTCACAGTCTCTCCTATCGTACAATATCAAATGCCCGTGTGATTTACTTGTACTCCATAAAAAGGACAAACAAGTTGCATATACTAGATATTAAGTGTCTCATCTCCTATTCTCTACTGCACGGATAATTGCCACATGTTTCTTAACGTTTATCACATGCGCCTTATAAAAACCCATAATTTATGCTTGAAAAATAATATGATAATTTTTATTCAAGTGCCTGTCCAACATGCGTGCGGTGGAATATGACATGAAACACCATTTTGGAATAGAAAATCTCATCCGGAACAAAAGGTTCAAGTTATATATGTACCTTGGGGCGAGTTCAATTTTCAGTGGAAAAGGCAAATACTGTGAGAACTTCCATTCCGTATTTCCTACAGTTTGCAGCAAGTTGTTTCATGGCTTGTCCTCTAGCTCTGTGAGACTGTGACCAAGTTGTACTGGCAACCTTCTGTTTTTAGCCCACCTTCTATTTCCATCCATTATTACAACGACATGTTTGGGCATTAGTTTGGGTCCTAGACCTTTAGGCAACTCGATTTGATTTTTCTCCTTGTCATTTTCGTTAGCACTACATTTTACCAAACAGAAATTCAAAATAGAAGAATTATTCGTTGCATATTTAGATAAGCAGAAGGGTTTCTCTCTGTGATGGGAAGAAAAATTGATGCTGGTTGTACTAGGAATTGGGAACTGTACTAAAGACATCATTTTCCACGCACTAATTTTGAAGATATGTTTGATTTAAGAGGTGTCTGATTTCAATGAATCACTCAAATGATATATATGGTTTAATAGGAGATGACGTTTTTGGAATAGAAATCCCATCGGGGTTTCAGGTTAAGCAATTTAACCGCGTCAGTCACATGATATGTTCTGACTTCTGAGGTTAAGTGATTTAATGGCATTACTCACATGATATGGCTGAAGGAGGTTAAATTAGTGCTTGTTTTTCCACGAGCTGTAAAATGCGAACATTCAATTAAGTAGCACGATCTTTTGGTGAACTTAATTACTAATAGTTAAATGCGAAAAATCAATTTTAAAGATCTTTTCCGTGTTTATATTTTTTGTTAGTAGTTGAATGGCTAAAGAGGTAATTGCGTTTTTGTTCACATAAGAAAAGAGGTCTGTTAAATTCGGGAGGACTTGGTACGGTCCCCACACATGAAGCGTACCCAATATGGGGAAGAGCGCTCAAGCTCACCAATTGAAGTTCCATCCTAAAACCAATTGGTGATAGGAGGAGTAGCTCACTTGGCTTATAAAATAGACTCTCTTCCCTTAATCAATCCATGTGGGACAACTCACAAGTGACATATCTCAACACGCCCTCCTCACTTGTGACTCCTTCGTCAATCCATTAATCATTTAATTATCATCACAGGATCCACCATGCTCAATCAAATCATGTGATACGACCCACCTCGGGCCGAGCACGGGGCCTGCTCTGATACCATGTTAAATTCGGGAGGACTTGGTACGGTCCCCACACATGAAGCGTACCCAATATGGGGAAGAGAGCCCAAGCCCACCAAGTGAAGTTCCATCCTAAAACCAATTGGTGATAGGAGGAGTAGCTCACTTGGCTTATAAAGTAGACTATCTTCCCTTAATCAATTCATGTGGGACAACTCACAAGTGACATATCTCAACAAGGTCAAGCACTTTTACTCCCACAATTTGCATTTTTGATCCCAATTAATATTTTTTAGCACATTTATTCTCATACGATTCAAAGTTGCAGTTTTAGTTCCAAAATTAGCGCAAACTTAACTGATTTTTAACTCTATCTTGCGGAACAAAAAGTGCATTTATTCGAAAATTAAAAAAAAAGAAAAAAATTGAAAAAGCTAAAACTTATCTGACAATTTTGAAAATTGTTTCAATATCATATAAAATTATTTACAATTTCTTAAAAAAAAGGTATTAAAATTCTATTTCTAAAAATTACGATATAAAAAGTATGGTAATTTGTTTAAAAAACCAAAAAAAAATCGAAGTTATTTTAAAATCCAAAAATATCAAAAACAAATTATATAGGATTATTAAAAAAACTATAAACTGTTTTAAACATTTGAAAATTTATTTAAAATATGTTAGAATTCTAAAATAAAAAAACTCAAAATTATTTTCAAAAAGTTATTTTTAAAACTAAACGATGTTTTAAAAATCTGAAATTTCGTTTAAAAAAACTAAAGTTGTGTTAAAGATCTGACAATTACTTCAAATATTAAAAATAAATTAAATATAAAATTAAAAATCTAGAAAATTATTTAAAATATGAAAATTTGTCTAAAACTCTGAAAAATGTTTTAAAAAATGATAACTATTGAGGACTTTTGAAAAGATTGACCAAAAAAACTGGATTTTTTTAAATCCAAAAAGGGTAAAAACATAGATTTTTTTACAAAACTTAAATTATTTTTTAAAAAATTATAACAATTAAGAAAATATTGAAATTTGTTTTCAAAAAAATCCAAAATTTATTTAAAAGTCTTGAAATTATTCCAAAATCGGGATATTCAAATGGGAATAATTTTAGAAAATTTCCAGAATTTTTTAAAATAATTTTCAAAATTTTAAAAAGAGTTTTGAGTTTTTTTATTTTGGAATTTGAATTATTTTAAATAAATGTCATTTTTATAAAAATAATATTTAGTTTTTTCAATATTATCCAAATTTTATTTTTATGAGTTTTGGATTTTAAAATAATTTTATTTTTTTATAAACAAATTGTCATATTTTTTATGTTTAATTTTTATATTTTCAAAATTTTATAACGTTTCAAAATTGTTGATAATTTTTCCGTTAGTTTTTGGACTAAAACTGCAACTTTTGAATCATATGGGACTAAATATACTTAAAAAGATTAATTTGAACCAAAATGCAAATTGTGGGAGTGAAAGCGCTTTACACTTTTCTTATGGGGCCAAACGTGCAATTTTCGTTGATGGAATATGGTTTCTGGTTGATAATTCTATTCAAGTTCTAAAATAAATCTGAATATTGAAATGTAGAAGAAAAATGGTGTAAGGAAAGTGAGCTGTAATTTTTCATTATTCTTAACATGCTAAACGAAAGGTATTGTGCAACTGTTTATATACAGCTGACACAAGTTACAAATCGTCAAAATGTGTTCTACAAAATAGCACTTTTGAAACTAACAACTAATAGCAAAAAGCAACTACTTAACAGACTAGGATGAGAAATGTATATTCTCAACATTCCCCCCTCAAGGTGCACCATGGGGAAGATCAGCCATGTGCAGTTTGGACAAGAAGGAAGCAAAGACGGGAAAGGCAAGAAGTTTAGTGAACACATCGGCTAACTGAGCAGAGAAAGCAACCTTTTGGGGAAGAACCAGACCAGCTTTAAAGTGATTGCGAACCAGGTGGCAATCTATCTCAAGGTGCTTAGTACGCTCATGAAAAACGGGGTTAGCAACTATGTAAAGAGTAGCCTGATTGTCACAATAAAGTGGGATAGGAAAAGGCAAGGAAAGAAGCATATCTAAAGCCAAAAAGGTGATCCACTGCACTTCACACACAGTAGTACTAAGTGCTCGATATTCAGCTTCAGCTGAGGACCGGGAGACCAGAGTTTGCTTCTTAGTTTTCCAAGAAATGAGACACTCACCTAAAAATACACAATACCCAGTAATGGACCTCCGACTGTCCTTACAAGTAGCCTAATCGGCATCACAATATGCTGTCAAGCTGAAAGAACCATAGGAAGAGTAGAAGAGCCCCTTAGAAACACACCTTTTAAGATATCTCAAAAGATGTAAGGCAGCATCCCAGTGAGTACTGAAAGGATTATTAACAAATTGACTTAACTGTTGAACACAGAAAGTGATATCAGGCCTAGTGAGATTAAGATACAATAACCTCCGAACCAATCTTATATATTGATCCGGATCCTTGAGAGGCACACCCCATTCACCAACCAATCTCAATCCCTATGAGAAAGGTGTGGCAGTTGATTTGCAATCCAACAACCCCATAGCTGAGAATATGTCCAGGACATACTTTCTCTGGTTCAAGTAGGTACCTAAGGAGGTACGAGCAAGCTCAAGCCCTAAGAAAGTTTGTAACCCCCAAATTCTTAATGGTGAAGAGATCATCCAGATATTTCTTCAAGTGATTGATTGCACCAATGTCTGAGCCAGTCACAAGAATATCATCAACATAAATCAAGACAAAAGAAGAGTGTTTGTTGTGTTCTTAATGAAGAGGCAAGTATCATGAGGTGACTGAAAGAACCCATAGGTTGTTAGTTTTGTGCAAAATTCAATGCTCCAATGCCTGAATGCTTGTTTCAAGCCATAGAAGCTCCTTTTGAGGAGACATACTTCCCCAGCCCTAGCCTTTTTATACCCAAGAGGTGGCTGCATATAAATGTCTTTCATCCAAAAAACCATGAAGAAAGGCATTGTTGATGTCCAACTGGTGTAAGGGCCAACCATTAAGAGTAGCAACAACAATGAGCATTCTAATAGTCACTAGCTTTACAATAGGAGAAAAAATGTCCATATAGTCCACACCATAGACTTGATGATATCCCTTGGCTAAAAACATAGCCTTTAACCTCTCCACAGTGCCATTATGGTGTCTCTTGGCCTTGTAAACCCATTTGCAACCAATGGCACTTTTACCTTGGGGCAGGTGGTTAACACCCAAGTATTATTCAGCTCAAGAGCCTCCAACTCCTTGTCCATAGCCTCCACCCAACATGGATCCTTCTAGCATGAGCATAAGAAGAAGGTTCCTGCATAGTAGATACAGTGGCCATAGAAGACATAAATGTAGATGAGGAAGAGGTTAAGGGTGGAAGAGATGAACCTGAAAGAATATCAAGCATTATTGTAGTAGGCTATGGAGTAGTACTGCTGTAAGTGACAAAGTCATAGGGTCTAGAAGGATTGCTTAGAAACTCGAGAAGTCTGGTCTGAAGGACTTTCTCGCCATGGAGTTCTCTCACACTTACTTAGAAGAGGTCGCAATGTTCTATGTCAATGCGGAAGTGCATGATGATGAGATTCGCTCATCTATTCATAGCAAGGCTATCAAGATCACTGATGCGGACCTTGCTGAACATTGCAAGTTGCCCACTGATGGGCTGAAGAAGATCATCGAGAAGGATGTCAACATTATTGCGGCTTAGAAAGAGATAGCCAAGCCTGAGTCAGCTGTGAAGCTGTCTATACAACCAAGAAGGAGTTGATCAAGGAAGATTACCACAAACTGATGGACATCATGTCCAAGTGCGTGGATATGAAGTTTGGAAGATTTAACCAGTTGTCTCGGACTAAGCTGGTGGTGATGGCTGCGATCATGGAAGAGAAGAAGATTATCTGGGCTAAGTTTATCTTCTGCCATATCTGCCAAAACATGATCAATAAGTCCATTAAGGAAGATGGGACTTTCGGATGCTCTTTGGGTATGGCCTGGTGATTGGCCATTTGATGGACGTGAAAGGAATTGCCCTGTGCCATCGAAAGCCATTCCATGTGAACAAGAAGATGTTCAAGGCAAACCTTTCTGGAGCTCAGAGGAAGGCGCATGCCAGGAAAGCTGACACGAGTGAGGTGGTGAGTCAGCTGACCCTACTGAAGACACAGCTGCAACCGCTCCAGGTCTCTCTCCTAAGCCTATTCAAAAGAAGAGAGCAGCGGCATCTAAGCAAGCACCTGCTCCTACAGCCAAGTCCAAGAACGCTCGTGCCCCTGCAGCCGAGCCACAATCACCTGCCTCAGCAGCCGACCCAGAAGCCCCTGCTCCCACAACCAAGACTGAGAAGGATTCATCTATGCCTTCTCTGGTTGCAAAGAGAAGCGCACAGCTGTGCCTCGCAAACCAGCTGTTGTGAAAAAGATAAAGATGGTGGAGCAAGAAGCCACCACCGAAACAGCTGAAGAGGATGTTGTTCCTCTTGTCAAGACCAGGAGAAGAAAACTTGTTAGGAAGTCTGATCTTGAGAAAGTTGAGTCTGCCACTCAGCCAGAGAAGCCCAAAGAGACTGATGATGTTCAAGAAGAGCAGTCTAAAGTGAAGGATGGTGGAGATGCAGCCACCATAGATACAGAGAAGATTGCTGATGCCAATCAGCAGAGTGTAGAAGACCCAACTGCTCGTAAGACAGTTGTGGAGAAGCAAAGAGCTATGACAACTGAGACTCTTGAGGAAAGAGTTATCTCGTCTCCTCAGACTGATGCCAATATACCTGAAGAGGAGCAAGCTCCACTTGCTACGATTCTGGAAGATGGAGATGATGGTGATGACGTGATAATGTACTATCCAGTCTACCCAGATATTCAGCAGAGATTGAGGGATTGTAGAAGATGGAAGCTGGACTACTCTCGATAGCAATTTGAGCAACATGAGTTCATCGAAGAAGAAGAGGAGCTCCTAAGATTCCTAGGAAACGTCTCTGTCTCCTATGCCCTAAATGAAAAATTCTGCATGGATGCCCATCGCGCCATAAAAGAAGATGAAAAGGAGAAAGCTTTGGAGAAAGCCAAAGCTCTTGAAAAATCAAATATGTGCATGTTCACTGGAGGTCATGATCATCACATGGAATCGACTGATAGCAGCGACCTAGAAGAGATTGATCATGCTGAAGCAGTTGAGAAGGCCAAGTTTCAACAGGCCATCAAAGAATCAAAAGCCATGCACAAACAACATTTGCAAGAGGTCCAGGAGAATCCTCTAACCTCTCTCCCAGCTCTAAACCTTTGGATGTGGCATAGAAGATTGTTGTTGTTATTGTTGCCACCAAATTCCCCATGCATTCTGAGAATGGCTCTTAGGGGAACGACGATGAAGCTAGGGAAGGAGACAAAATGGGCACCCTAGCCAAGCCAACACCCGAAGAAGGTGTTGAGACACCTGCCCCTACGACTGATAACTCAGAAGGAAAAATAGACGAAGCTCAGGAGCAGAGCAACCCCACAACATCTAACTTAGTTGGTGCGCCAGCTGAGGGGGAAGCTCTCTCCACCACAGCCGGGTCGGAAGACACTGTGGGAGACCAAACTATGAAATTAGGAGGCGAAGGTGATAAATCAAAGGATCAGCAGAATGAAGTTGACGAAGCTCGGACGGTTGAGAATGTCCGAGTGAAACTTTTCATGATGAAGGCCAATGACTTGTCGACAAAAGGCAAAGGATGGAGTGGAGACCATGGGAGTTGAGACTCCTGGTCTTGAAAATGTAATCCTAGGAGTTAAGACTCCGACGGATGCCAAGGAAGACCCTAAGGCAGATGAGTCTGCTGCGGGGAAATCTGTCCAAGACCCTACTGCAATTGAGACTGCACATAGGGATGTTGAAGGCCCTAAACCGGTTGAGACTGCTGGGGGTAATGAAGGCCTAAAGGAGGTTGAGACTTCCTTAGGTAAAGAAGTTGAGAAAGAGCAAATTCCACATGCAGAGACGGCTGATGAAGAATCCAGAATCAGCGCTCTCAATGATTCCTAGGAATACATTGACATAGAATTTCTGGAATCCGATTGGTGAATCTGCCAAGGACAAGGCTGAGGATGCTCAAGACTCTCGGAGTACCGTCAGTGATAAAACAACTCCGATGAGATTCGTATTCGAAGATGAGCCAACCCCAATGACTACATCACACTCCGATGATGCTGATAAAATAGCTGAGGACCACTCGACCCAAAAAGAAATGCAAACTGATACCAACAAAGCTGTTAACACAACAGCTGAGGGTCAGTCAGCTAAGCAGGCTAACACATCTACTCAATATGGAAACCAGTTAGTTGAGCAGGCTAAGACAGTTGCTCCCACTACTGCCGAAGCTGGTACAGCTGAGGCAAGTCAAGCTGACTCTACTCGAAGGGAAAAGGGAAAGGCTCCACAAGTTGCACCTACGGGAATCCCTCTCCTCCTAGACAACATGTTTGAAGAATTATTCCACTTTGAAGCCGAGTTGCCACCTCTGGATGTAGAGTCTACAAGAGAACAAGCCAAATACACTGTGGAAGTAGAACCCGAAGTTCCAGCTGATTCCATAATAGTGCCTATAGGTTTTGACTTCGATGTTGTTTGGCCTAAGGAAGTGTCCGCTTCTACAGTCGACTTCTGGAAGGCATTTAAAGCCATTTGCGAAGAAATTGAGAAAATGGAACACGGTTTAGCATCGTTAGACCTAAGGCTGGACAATTGTGATGCAAGTATTAGCGGGGATATTCGAGGTGTTGTTCTACGAATCAGAGAATGGGCTGCACAAAGAACTGTTATGAGATTAGAGCAAGTTCATTACTTCAAGTCACTCTTTGCGAGTTGCTAGTGTGGAGTTACTTAAGCTGCAACACGAGCGAAATTGCAAGACTGGAGGCCAACATGAACCAGCAGTTCAGTGTTCTCCAGACAGAAATGAAATTAATGGCAGCTAAGTCCAAGGCTACGCGATCAGAATTCAGAATAGCCTACTCCAAGGAAGATGACAAGAGAAACTCTACAAATAGCCGACTTGACTTCATTCACAGTGGATTGTTTCCTGGCCTGGCCCTATCGCTTGGTGATGATGCAAAAAAAGGGGAAGAGGAGGCCTTGAAGGAACTGAAGGAAAGGAAAGGGAGTCATAAGGTGGAGAAGAAGGAAGTACAAGCTAAAGGGGAAGGGAGCTCGAAAACCCCCGAATCTCATGTATGCCAAGACTCCTCAGCAAGGAGAGATTACAGCTTCACTTCTCAGCAAGCTACCGAAAGAGCTATCAGTGGAATAGAAAGCTGAGATGGCAGTAAAAGAGTCAAGGAAAGCTATCGCGGCTGAGTTCGAAAAGGTGGCTGAAAAGCATTCTGCGCGGATTTAGAACCCAGATCCCTAGAGGAGTTTCAAACTCTAGAGGCAGAAGGCTAATTCAGAGATATGACTCTACTGCAAGCCTATGATATGTACTGGGAGAAGGGTCTTGATGTGTGTAACCTAGCTGATGTGCAACAGAGTTCCAGCAGTCACTCAGCTGGAAAAGGAAAAACACCAGTACAACACACTCCCAGAGGAGCTGAGTCGGGAAAGAAAGGGGAAGATCAGGTGGAAGTGGAAGAGGTAGGGGCTCTCGACCGCAGCCAAATCATCAGGACATCAAGTATATTGATCCGTAGAAGAAAGGGATCACATACTGGGCTGGATGTGATCATCTTGCAAATTTGGAAGTCCAGCTCAAGAATGAAGAAGTTGTGAGGAGGCAAGAAGCCGAGAACAAAAGGGTAGATCGTGAATGGGAGAAAAGGCATTCCTATGAGAAAAATAAGAGAGATGACGAAGAATGGAAGAGAAGGAGAGCTGATGAGGACAGAAGGAGAGCTGAAGATGAAGAGAGAAAAAGGAAGCAGCCAAGGCGTTGAAAACGGCTGCAACCCCTTTATGTATCTTACTTTATTGTAAATACACAGCTGTAAGTATCCTGTATGTTAGTTGTTAGCTCTGATACCTTCTTTGTAATTTTGCTCTGATACCAATTGTAACATAGCTCTGATACATGTTGTAATGCAATACTTGTATAAGCTTTGATACACTTTTTAAACAGCTTTGTAAAGGACAAGAATGATATGATCAATAAAATTGATTTTACACTGCTTGTGTTTGCTGATCAAAAAGGGGGAAATTGTTAGGAAATTTATTTGTAAGATTTTGATGATACCATGTAATACCTAGACTAGGAAGTTGGCACCCGATTTTCCTTGTACTTTTATGTTGTAATAGATAGGACTGAAATAGCTGAGTGAAGTCAACTATGTCGAAGAATGCAGGAAGTCAACTGCAGACTAGAGTGAAGATTCGATGTGTGTCAGCTGAGTATGACAAAGATTGAAGGCAAGGACCCGACTGAAGGAGAGCCAACTAAGGAACAATTGTGTGAAGTATGAGGAAGTGTCAGTCAAGTCAGTAAAAGGAGCCAAGTCTATCAGTTCTCATGATTGGAACAGACTCAAGTCAAAGGGGTAAAGGCAACAGTCAAGTCAAGACAACTGACATTGATCCATTGTAAAGAAAGTCAAGTATATTATTCGATATAGTAATAAGTCCAAGTTACCCGGTCTTAAAGTGCTTGGCCCAGAAATATGCAGAAAGAATAAACCAATGGGAAACACTGGAGCATGTGTCAGACCCTATAAAGCTGCAGAGTCATTTAATACGAGAAAGGGTCAACATCACATCTCTGCAGACCAAGAAAATACAAGCCAACGAACAACAAGGGTCATTTTAAAATATCCTATCTCTTCAAGGGAAAATTTTCAAATGAGCACTATAAAAGGCTGAGGAAACATTTGAGAAAAGGTAACCTGACCAACTAATCCGGGAGTGGGCTGCATAGACTACGGCTATGAGAAGAGAACAAGTCCATTACTTCAAGTCATTATTTGCAGAATTATTATTCTAGAGTGCGAACAACATTCAGTTTCAGCAGAGGCAGAAGGAGTATATGGTGAGAATTGAAGAATCTCACAAGTTGGATATGGAGTTGCTCAAGCTGCAACATAAGAACGAGATTGCAAGATTGGAGAATACTATGAGTCACAGCTCAGTGTTCTCCAAACTGAAATGAAATTGATGGCAGCTGAGTCAAAGGCTATGCAGTCCGAGTTCCGAACAGCCTACTCCAAGTTGGATGTTAAACATGATTCAACAAACAGCCGACTCGACTTCATTCTAAGTGGCATGTTCCCTGGCCTGACCCTATCTTTTGGTGATGATGCCAAAAAGTGGGAAGATGAGGCTATGAGGGAACTGAAGGAAGGCAAAGGGAGTCATAAGGAGGAGAAGAAGGAAGTACAAGCTAATAGGGAAGAAAGCTCGAAAAACCCCCCTTTGAAGCTTATGTTTGCCCAGACTCCTCAACAAGGAGAAATAACAGCTTCACTTCTCAGCAAGCTACCGATAGAGCTATCAGTGGAACATAAAGCTGAGTTGGCCTTTAAAGAATCAAGAAAAGCCATCAAAGCTGAGTTTGAGAAGGTAGCTGAGAAGCATTCCACGCGTATCCAGAATATAAGGACGCAATATGATGGTCCTCCTGCAGGAACAAATTTCCCTGCGATCAAACCCCCAAGAGACATTGCTATGCTTGATGCTGGGTCTCAGCCCAGATCATTAGAGGAGTTTCAAACTCTAGAGGCAGAAGGCTACTTCAACGATATGACTCTACCGCAAGCCTAGGACATGTACTGGGAGAAGGGTCTAGATGTATGTAATTTAGCTGATGTGCAGAAGAGTTACATCAGTTACTCAGCTGGAAAAAGAAAAGCACCAGCACATTACTCTCCCAGAAGAGTGGAGTCGAGAAGAGGAAGGGGAAGATCTGGTGGCAGTGGAAGAGGTAGAAGCTCTCAACCATAACCAAGACCACAGGACATCAAGTATATTGATCCACAGAAGAAAGGGATCACATATTGGGCTGGATATGATCATCTTGCAAATTTGGAAGTCCAGCGCAAGAATGAAGAAATGTGAGGAGGCAAGAAGACGAAAATGAAAGGGCCACGCGAGAATGGGAGGAAAGGCAGCGTAGGGATGGCCCTGCTGCAAGGTGTGCCTATGAAAAGAAGAAAAGGGATGAAGAAGAAAGGAAGAGGAGAAGAGCAGATGAGGACAGAAGGAGAGCTGATGATGATGAGAGAAAAAGGAAGCAGCCAAGGCGTTGAAGACGGTTGTAACCCCTTTATGTATTTTACTTTATTGCAAATACATAGCTTTAAGTATTTTGAATGCTAGTTGTTAGCTCTGATACCTTCTTTGTAATTCAATGCATGTATAGAGTATATCATTGTACACTGCTTTGTAAAGGACAAGAATGCTATGATCAATAAAAAATTTATATTCAAAGCATACATTCTTTGTTACTGCACTGCTTGTGTTTATTATTTATTTTATTTAAGTTTTGGCACCATCAAAAAGGGAAAAATTGTTAGGAAATTTATTTGTTAGATTTTGATTATACCATGTAAAACTTAGAATAGGAAGTTGGCACCCCATTTTCCTTGTATTTCTATGTTGTAATAGATAGGACTTAAAGAACTGGGTGAAGTCAGCTATGTCGAAGAATACAAGAAGTCAAATACGGACTAGAGTGAAGATCCAGTTATGTCTCATCTGAGTGTGGTCAAATATGGAAGGTAAGGACTCGACTAAATGAGAGCCAGCTGAGGAACAATTGTGTAAAAGATGTTGAAGTGTCACTCAAGTCAGTAAAGAAGCCAAGTCTAACACTTGAAGTGACAGTTGAGTCATTCCCATGATTGGATCAGACTCAAGTTAAAAGGGGATAGGCAGCAGTCAAGTCAAGACAACTGACATTGATCCATTGGAAGGAAGTCAAGGATATTACTCGAAATAGTAATAAGTCCAAGCTGCCCGGTCTTAAAATGTTTGGCCTAGAAATATGCAAAAGGACTAAACCAATGGGAAACACTGGAGCATGTGTCAGACCCTGTAAAGCTGCAGAGTCATTGAATACGAGGAATGGTCAACATCACACCACAGCAGGCCAAGAAAAGACAAGCCAACGAACAAGAAGTGTCATTTGAAAATAACATATCTCTTCAACGGGCAAATTTTCAAATAAGCACTGTAAAAGGCTGAGGAAGCATTTTAGAAAAGGTAACCTCACCAACTAATCTTACAAGCAATATTCAAGCAAGCATAACTTGCAATATTCTCAAAGCTTATCAAGAAATTCCTCAAGCCTAAAACTCGAAGAAACTCGATCCAACACACGCTGTGAAGGGAAGACTACTTCAACCAGTTGAAGAGGAAAAGTTTAAAAAACAAAAAGGGGTCTACTCCCCAAGTTGAAGGAGTTGTAGTGAGGTTCAAGGTCGAACCAGAAGTTTCAAGTTTGTTGGAAGGCTGTATGATCAGTTCCAAAGGCTTGAAGGGAGCTAAAGTAGCAAGGCAACTATCTTGTGAAGAAGTTGAGTCGTAGGAGAAGCCAGTTGTGTGATCAATGTTGTCTCTAGACTGAGAACTGCTTTGTAACTTGATCTGTTACTTAGTGGATTCCTCCAGGAGTTGGAGAAGAGTGGATTAGAGGAACTATCCCATCCACGAAGCACTATAAAATTTGCTTGTGTCATTTACTTTCAGCATTTTGCTTTCCTGCTTATATTGTTATATCTGCTGATAAGTTATATTGCTATCCAATTGATAATAACAAGTGCTAAAAACAAGTGTTCAAAACGAGCTTAAAATTAACAAAGGGTGTAAAGTCTTCCGCTGTATAAAACCAAATCAACTAAAAAGTTAAGTGTTAGCTGCGTAGCTAAGTTATACTATCAACAGCTCAGTCGAGTCTGTTTAGTGGGTCACTTTGTTGAAGAAAGTCAAACTAGCTGTCCCCCAAGGACTTAGTTGATTTGAGTAAACTCTGTTAAATATTTTATAAGGACTAAAAAGTGAAAATTTGGTAAGATTTATTCAATTCCCCCCTAAACCTTACTTCACACCCCTTGGGACCTACAGTCTGCTAGGGGGAGAAATGTCCAAGACCCTGTTGTGGTTAAGACTGCACATAGGGATGTTGAAGGCCCTCAGCGGTTGAGACTGCTATGGGTGTTGAAGGCCTAAAGGAGGTTCAGACTTTCTTAGGTAAAGGAGCTAAAGATAAGCAAATTCCTCAAATAGAGACGGCTGACGAAGAAGACAAAATCAGCGCTCTCAGTGATTTCCAGGACAACATTGATACAGAATTCCTGGAATCCGAAAATGAAGCTGAGTCCACTTCCATCGATGAATCTACTGAGGATTCTCAAGACTCTCGGAGTGACAAAACTGCTCCGATGAGGTTTATGTTTGTTGATGAGCCAACCCCCATGGCTACAACACACTCCGATGATGTTGATATATCAGCAGAGGACAAGTCAACTCAAAAAGAAGGACCCATTGATACCTAGGAAGTTGTTAAGACAGTTGAGGGTCAGTCAAATGGGCAGTCTAACACAGCTGCTCAAGCTTGAAATCAGTCAGTTGAGCAGGCTATGACAGCTGGTTCCAATGCCGCCGAAGCTGGTACAGCTGAGGCAAGTCAAGCTGACTCAACTCGAAAGGAGAAGGGAAAGGCTCCACAAGTTGGACCTGCGGGAATCCTTCTCGTCCTAGATGACATGTTCAAAGACATGTTCCCTTTTGAAGCTGAATTGCCACCCCTTGATGCCGAAATTGCTAGAGAACAAGCCAAATATACCGTGCAAATAGATCTTGGAGTTCCAGCTGAATCAACGATGGTGCCTTTAGGTTTCGACTTTGATGCCAATTGGCCCGAGGATGAGTCTACTTTGTCAGCCGACTTCCAAAAGGCGTTTAAAGCCATATATGCTGAGATCGAGAATATGGAGCACGGCTTAGTAGCATTAGACCTAAGGCTAGACAACCGAGATGCAAACATCAGCGGGGACATTCGTGGAGTTGTTCTACGAATCCGATAGTGGGCTGCATAGACTACGCCTATGAGAAGAGAAAAAGTCAGTTACTTCAAGTCATTATTATAGAATTATTAGTCTGGAGTGCGGACAACATTCAGTTTCAGCAGAGACAGAAGGAGTATATGGTGAGAATTGAAAAATCTTACAAGTCGGATATGGAGTTGCTCAAGCTGCAACACAAGAACGAGATTGCACGATTGGAGACTACTATGAGTCAGCAGCTCAGTGTTCTCCAAACTGAAATGAAATTGATGGGAGCTGAGTCAAAGTCTACTCCAAGTCGGATGCTAAACATGATTCAACCAACAGCCGACTCAACTTCATTCTAAGAGGCATGTTCCCTGGCCTGACCCTATCTTTTGGTGATGATGCCAAAAAGGGGGAAGATGAGGCTATGAGGGAACTGAATGAAGGAAAATGAGTCATAAGGAGGAGAAGAAGGAAGTAACAGCTAAAGGGGAAGAAAGCTCGAAAAAACACCCTTTGAAGCTTATGTTTTTTCCAGACTCCTCAACAAGGAGAAGTACCAGCTTTACTTCTCAGCAAGCTACCGAAAGAGCTATCATTGGAACATAAAGCTGAGTTGGCATTTAAAGAATCAAGAAAAGACATCGAAGCTGAGTTCGAGAAAGTAGCTGAGAAGCATTCTGCGCGTATCCATAATATAAGAACACAATATGATGGTCCTACAGCAGGAAAACATTTCCCTACGATCAAACCCCCAAGAGACATTGTTATACCTGATGTTGGGTCTGAGCCCAGATCACTAGAGGAGTTTCAAACTCTAGAGGCAGAAGGCTACTTCAAGGATATGACTCTACCGCAAGCCTGGGACATGTATTGGGGGAATGGTCTCGATGTATACAGTTTAGCTGATGTGCAGCAGAGTTACAACAGTCACTCAGCTGGAAAAAGAAAAGCACCAGCACAACACACTACCAGAGGAGCTGAGACGGGAAGAGGAAGGGGAAGATCTGGTGGCAGTGGAAAAGGTAGAAGCTCTCAACCACAACCAAGACCACAGGACATCAAGTACATTGATCCACAGAAGAAAGGGATCACATACTGGGTAGGATATGATCATCTTGCAAATTTGGAAGTCCAGCGCAAGAATGACGAAATGTGAGGAGGCAAGAAGCCAAAAATCAAAAGGGCCACGCGAGAATTGGAGGAAAGGCAACATAGAGATGACCCTGCTGCAAGGCGTGCCTATGAAAATAAGAAAATGGATGAAGAAGAAAGGAAGAGGAGAAGAGCAGATGAGAACAGAAGGAGAGCTGATAATGAAGAGAGAAAAAAAAAAGCAGCCAAGGAGTTGAAGACGGCTGCAACCCTTTAATGTATTTTACGTTACTGTAAATACACAGCTGTAAGTATTTTGTATGCTAGATGTTAGCTCTGATACATTCTTTGTAATTTTGCTCTGATACATATTGTAATTCAATGCATGTATAGAGTATACTGTTGTAAATAACTTTGTAAAGGACAAGAATGCTATGATCAATAAAATTGACATATTTAAAGCATACATTCTTTGTTATTGCACTGCTTGTGTTTGTTGTTTATTTTATTTAAGTTTTGGCATCATCAAAAAGGGGGAAATTGTTAGAAAATTTATTTGTTAGATTTTGATAACACCATGTAAAACTTAGAATAGGAAGTTGGCACCCCATTTTCCTTATAATTCTATGTTGTAATAGATAGGACTGAACGAGCTGAGTGAAGTCAGCTATGTCGAAGAATGCAAGAAGTCAACTGTATAGACTAGAGTGAAGACCTAGTTGTGTGTCAGCTGAGTATGGTCAAAGATGGAAGGCTAGGACTCGACTAAAGGAGAGCCAGCTGAGGAACTGCTATGTGTAAAGGATGTTGAAGTGTCAATCAAGTCAGTAAAGAAGCCATGTCTAACAGTTGAAGTGACAGTTGAGTCATTCCCATGATTGGAGCAGACTCAAGTAGAAGGGGTATAGGCAGCAGTCAAGTCAAGACAACTGACATTGATCCATTGGAAGGAAGTTAAGGATATTATTCGAAATAGTAATGAGTCCAAGTTGTCCGGTGTTAAAGTGTTTGGCCCAGAAATATGCAAAAGGAATAAACCAATGGGAAACACTTGAGCATGTGTCAGACCTTGTAAAACTGCAAAGTCATTTAATACGAGGAAGGGTCAACATCACATCGCTGTAGGCCAAGAAAAGACAAGCCAACAAACAAGAAGTGTCATTTGAAAATAGCTTATCTCTTCAACGGACAAATTTTGAAATGAGCACTATAAAAGGCTGAGGAAGCATTTGAGAAAAGGTAACCTGACCAACTAATCTTACATGCAATATTCAAGCAAGCATAACTTGCAATACTCTCAAAGCTTATCAAAAAATTCCTCAAGCCTAAAACTCGAAGAAACTCGATTCAACACAAGCTGTGAAGGAAAGACTACTTCAACCAGTTGAAGAGGAAAAGTTTAAAGAACAAAAAGGGGTCTACTCTCCAAGTTGAAGGAGTTGTAGTGAGGTTCAAGGTCGAACCAGAAGTTTCAAGTTTGTTGGAAGGTTGTGTGATCAGTTCCAAAGGCTTCAAGGAAGCTGAAGTAGCAAGGCAACTATCTTGTGAAGAAGCTGAGTCGCAGGAGAAACCAGCTGCTATAAAATTTGATCTGTTACTTGATGGATTTCTCCAGGTGTTGGAGAAGAGTGGATTAGAGGAATTACCCCATCCTCGAACCACTATAAAATTTGCTTGTGTCATTTACTTTCAGCATTTTACTTTCCTTCTTATACTTTTATATCTGCTGATAAGTTATATTGCTATCCAACTGATAATAACAAGTGCTAAAAAATAAGTGTTAAAACGAGCTCAAAATTAACAAAGGGTGTTAAGTCTTCCGCTGTATAAAACCAAATCAACTGAAAAGTTAAGTGTTAGCAGATGCAGCTAAGTTATATTATCAACAGCTCAGTCGAGTCTATTGAGTGGGTAATTTTGCTGAAGAAAGCCAGCCTAGCTATCTTCCAAGGACCTAGCTGATTTGAGTCAACTTTGTTGAATATTTTAAAAGGACTAAAAAGTGAAAATTTGGTAAGGTTTATTCAAACCCCCCCTCCCCTAAACCTTACACCACACCCCTTGGGACCTACACAAGAGTTTGAAGGATCTGAAGTAGCAAGACAGCTGCTTTGTGAAGAAGCTGAGTCTCAGGAGCAGCAGGCTGTGTGATCAAAGCTGACTTGGACTATTGACTGCTTTGTAACCAAGATCAAGTTACTTAGTGGATTCCTCAAGGAGTTGGAGAAAAGTGGATTAGAGGAATTACCCCATCCTCGAACCACTATAAATCGCTTGTGTCTTATTTACTTTACAACACATTTATTTCTTACATTTCTCTTATATTTGCTGCTAAGTTAAACCTGCTAAACTCAGCTGATAATAACTATTGCTAAAACAAGTGTTGAAAAACTTGTTTAAAATCAAATGGGTGAAAAGTATTCCGCTAACAAAACCAAATCAACTGTAATTCTAAGTGTTAGATGAAAATAGCTAAGTTATACTATCAATAGATCAGTCGAGTCTGTTGAGTGGATAACTTTGCTGTGTAAGCTAACCTAGTTGTCCCTCAAGGACTTAGCTGATTTGAGTTAACTCTGAAAATATTTTAAAAGGACTAAATTAAAAATGTTGGTAAAGTTTATTCAAACCCTCCCCCCTTTAAACCATACACATCACCACTTGGGACCTACAAGTGGTATCAGAGTGGTTGGTTCATTTAGCCTTCCGCACTGGTTACTAAACTAGATCTCATTCTTTTTCAAATGAATCAACACTTGAGTTTTGAAAGCTTTTATTTCAAAAGCGAAGTTATTGTCATGGAAGCAAATCTAACTCGCATTCCAATGTTTAATGTGGAAGAGTTTGATGATCTTGCACGATGAAATGTCGCTAGTGATTGAGGATGGGCCACTACAAATTCTAAAAGTGAACACTGTTGTGAGAAGGGCAGCTCCTGCCAAATGAGAGGATGTTGCACCACCAGGGCCCAGACCTGCTATGGTGAAAAAACCTCGTTGTGAATGGACCAACGATGATCGAAAGAGATACAACCTTAACAATGTTGCCAAGGATATTCTTTATAAAACTCTTGATAAGGCTATGTTTAATAAAGTCAAATCATGCAAAACAGCCAAAGAAATTTGGGAAAAACTTACTTTGATTTGTGAAGGTCTGATCAAATCAAAGGAAATAAACTAACTGTTGCAGTCCAAATATTAAATGATTGCAGGTGAAAGTTAGGATCAGTTGGATGCCAGATTCACAAAGATTACCAATGAGCTTTCAGCTCAAGGGAAGGAATACACACACAAGGAGATGTGTATGAAGATCCTAAGGTCTCTCCCAGCTGAGTGAGAAATGAAGGTCATGGCCCTGAGATATTCCATGGATCTCACCAAGACATCAAACCATGAGTTGTTCTCTGACCTTAAAGCATATGAGTTTGAGCTGAGAAGAAAAGAACAAGATGAGACAGATGTACCCAAGACAGCTGCACTCATGGTCGGTGAAGCTAAGAGAGCTGAGTCCAAGCAGACAATAGACCAAGAGGAGATTGCCCTGATGATAAAAAGGTTCAATAAGTTATTCAATAAGAACTATAAAAGGAACAAGGATGAGTCTTCAAGAAGAGACTCAACACCCTCCAAAGAAAGGGAGGACAGACCACCCAAGAGAGCTAAACATCAAAGAACAGAGTATCAAAGAGCTGATAATCAGAGGACTGGTAGAGCTAACTTGTAGAGAGCTGAAAACCTGTGTTAGATTTGCAGCCAACAAGGACATATTGCTGTTGATTGTCCTTATCCATCAGTCAACAAATACAAAAAGGAAAAGGATAGAAAAGTCTTCCCGGAAAGAAGACAAAAAAAGAAGAAAGCCGTGTTGGTGGCTAAGACTGCTGAAATAGCCAAGTGCAAGGAACAAGCAGACTCGGATAGTAGTGAAGCAGACTACTCAAGTGACACAGAGGAAGAGGCTTTGATATACCTCATGGGTAAAGAACAAGACTCAAAAGATCAAGAAGATGAGGTACACTCTAACTTATCTCATTCTGATTCTAGTGATAGTGATAGTAACACAAACACTTCATCACCCACAGATATTTATGATACAATTGGCAAAATGATGAAAGTTTTGAGCACATCAAAACCTCTCACACACTATTAAGTGAGGAGAGTAGCCAGCTTAAATACCAAAACTCACAGCTGACTAAGGAGCTTAGTACTCTGAGTTAAATAGCTGATGATAACACTAAGCTGAAGGCTAAAATTGCCAAGATCCAAGCAAACTTAGCTTCTACAGAAAAGAGGGAAAAGGATCTCAAAAATGTGATTGCATCACTAAGGCATCCAAATCATTGGAAGAGCTTATAATGATTCAAAAAGAGAGTGGTGACAAGATAGGCATTGCATTAAATTCCTTTGTGCATGCCCAAGTCCCAAGAGTGGTTATGGAAAAGGATCCTCAAGCAATGAGGGAATCCAAAAATCTAAATCACCATATGTTGCACCAACACCCACTCAAAAACACAACCACAACCACACTGGCCTTAGATATAAGGGGAAAAGCAAGAAGCCAGTTGAGTTTGCTGACAGACAAGCTGAATCTAAATTCAGAGAAGTCCATCAGCAGACTCCAAATAGAAAATACTCTGTAAAATCTAAACAGAGCTACCAAAAGTACCAGAGATTTCAGCAAAGAAAATCACATGATAGGAATGGTAGAAATTACCTAAGCCAAGCTGATTGGAATAACCAAATGAGATATCAGCAAAGACCTATGGGATACAAGCCAAAGTGGCAAAGACCTCAAACTCATCATAGGTCCTTCCCAAGGCAAAAGAGCTATAATCAGCACACACATGCACCCAGGCACAAAATCCAATATGCACAAAAATTCCATTATTACACAAAGAAAGCAAATGCTCAAACACACACACACACAAACATACAGACAAAGGAGACAGTTGTATGATCCTAAAGCCCCCAAGCAATTTGCTAATGTGCATTATGATTATGGGAACTGATAGGTGGCAGCCTCTTAGAGTCAGATCATCTGCTATAGGTTGGTTGGAACACCTTATAGCACTAACCCCTCAGGACCCCAGCAAGTATGGGTACCTAAAAACTAATTTCCTTGATTGCAGGTTTAGGGAACAGTTGAGTGCCAAAGAACCTAAATAGAGCCTAAATATGTGTCACAAGCATTAGATGACACACACTTGATTCAAGCTGTGTAGGAAGAGCTGAATCAGTTTGAAAGAAACAAAGTTTGGGAATTGGTTCAAAGGCCTATCCACCAAAATGTTATTGGCACTGAGAGGGTATTTAGAAACAAGATGAATGAGGAGGGATCTGTTGTAAGAAACAAAGAAAGATTGGTAGCCAAAGGGTATTGCCAAGAGGAAGGTATAGATTTTGATGAAACATTTGCTCATGTTGTTAGATTGGAAGCAATTATAATGTTTCTTTCTTATGATGCACACAAGAACTTCACAATGTATCAAATGGATGTGAAGAGTGAATTTTGAATGGACTTTTGGAAGAAGAAGTCTATGTGGATCAACCTCCAGGTTTTGAGCAGAAAACTATTGGAGATAAAGTGTACAAGCTCAAGAAAGCTTTGTATGGACTAAAACAAGCACCAAAAGCCTGGTACGACACATTGTCTCAGTTTCTCATTGACAATGGGTTCACCAAAGGCAAGGTTAATAGAACACTCTTCAGAATTCAAGATGCAGAGAGTATATTGACTGTTCAAATTTATGTAGATGACATCATATTTGGATCCACAAACAAATGAAGTATGATGGGAGAGCTGACATTCTTTCTAGGTCTTCAAGTCAAACAAATGAAGGATGGAACCTTCATAAGTCAAACCAAATATACCAGAGATTTAATGAACAAATTTGGTATGGAATAGAAGTCATTAGTGAAGATTCCCATGAATACATCACTCAAGATGGACATGGATGCAGATGGCAAAGCTGTAGATCAAACCAGGTATAGAGCCCTTATCGGATCATTGCTCTATTTGACAGCAAGTAGGCCAGACATCACCTTTGTTGTAGGTGTATGTGAAAGAGAGTCACATGACTGCAACCAAGGGAATCCTAAGGTATTTGAAGGGATGCCAGGAAGTTGGCCTATGGTATCCAAAGGATGGAGAATTCAAGTTAGTTCACTACTCAGACTCAGACTATGCTGGATGTAGAATAGACAAAAAAAAGTACATAGGGTGCCTATCAAATGCTTGGAAATATATTAGTTTCTTGGTTCAGCAAGAAACAAAATTCAATAGCTACATCCACAATTGAAGCAGAGTACATAGTTGCAGGCAGTTGTTGTGCCCAAGTGCTATGGATGAGGCAACAGCTGAGAGATTATGATTTAGAAGAAAAGGAGATTCCAATTATATGTGACAACATAAGTGCTATTGCAATTACTCAAAATCATGTATTGCATTCAAGAACTAAGCACATTGATGTCAGATATCATTTAATAAGAGATCATGTTGAAAAGAAAGACATCACTTTGGAATACATCTCAACTGATAAGCAGTTAGCTGACATATTCACTAAGACATTATGTGAATCAAGATTTGAAGAGCTTAAAAATGAGCTAAGATTGATTGAGCTGAGTTAGGTGGCTCAGAAGACTCATTCAGCAGAGTCAAAGAAGAGAGAATTGAAAATTAGCAAAGTTTTACTTTTCAGCCAAGTAAAACAATCAAGACGGATAGTCAGCTGTATTGAGTTAGCTGACAGCTGAGTGATCATCATGTGAAGAGAGAAGCGGAGTTGAGTCACTTTTGGAAGATAGTTGAGTTATTTATGAGCTAAGTGACAAAACGCAGTCGTTTTGTACAAGCGGGAATGTTTTTGGGCATTACCTCGGTGTAATTATGGTGTTAGAATAAATCATGTACACATTTAGCCTATGATTGGATATAAATGATGTTGCATTTAATGTGGAGAAATTAATGCGGTTTCAAGCCTTTAATCTCAACCGTTGATCGTGGTCAACCTTTTCAAATTCTAAAAACCGTCCCCTCACATCCCTTATATACCAAAAATCAAATTTCTCTCTTCTCACAATACACTTATCTCTCACAAAGCGCATGCAAAGTTTTCTCTGCAAACAAGCAAAAAAACACTAGTTCGTACAGCGTTCGAAGTTCAAGTTTTTCGCCGTTTATTTCCTAAAATGGCTTCAAGTTTCAACTTTCCAAAGATGGCTGAGAAGATCCACTCAGGTTCGACCATGGGTTTTGATGGTTTGGTGAAGCAGGGGGCTGACAAAGCCCTTGCTAAGAAGATACCTGATAAGTCAGATGTATCGAGTTAGCTGACAGATGAGTGATCATTATGAGAAGAGAGAAGCATAGTTAAGTCACTTTTGGAAGATAGCTGAGTTATTTAGAGCTAAGTGACAAAACGCAATATTTTTCTGCAAACGGGAATGTTTTTGGCATGGCTTTCGCGTAATTATGGTGTCAGTGTAAAGCCTGTACCCATTTAGCCTATGATTGGATATAAATGCTGTTGCATTTAATGCAGGGAATTTAATGCAGTTTCAAGCTTTTAATCTCAACCGTTGATCTTAATCAACCTTTTTGAATTTTGAGAACCGCCCCCTCACATACCTTATATACCCAAAATCAAATTTCTCTCTCCTCACTTTACACTCATCTCTCTCAAAGCAAAGACAAAAGTTCTCTCTTCAACCAAGCAAAAACCCTAGTTCGTACGTCTTTCAAGTTTGAGTTTTTCAAGCTCCATTTTCTGAAATGGCTCCAAGTTACGACTTTGTGAAGATGGCCGAGAAGATCCACTCCGTTTCTATGGTGTATTTTGATGGTCTGGTGAAGCAACGGGTTGACAAAGCCCTTGCTAAGAATATAGCTGATAAACTGGAGAAATCAGGCCTCAAGGGATTTCTCAATATGGAGTTTTCGCACACGTACCTTGAAGAGATAGCCATGTTCTACGTGAACGCCAAGGTTCACGATGGAGAAATCAGGTCTTCTCTCCACAACAAAGAGATAAAGATTACTGCTATGGATTTGGATACTCATTGCCACCTTCCTTTGAGTGGGCTGAAGGAGATTGTTGAAAAAGATATCAACTTGGCTGCGGCGTGGAAGGAGATCAACAAGCCAGAGTCAGCTACTAAGGCTATTTACACAGCCAAGAAGTCGCTCATTAAGGACGACTATCATAAGTTGATGGATATTGTGTCCAAGTGATGGACATGAAGTTTGGCAGCTTTAATCAGTTTAGGACGAAGCTGATGGTCATGGCTGCTATTATGGAGGAAAAGAAAGTGAACTGGGCGGAGTTCATTTTTAGCCGAATTTGCCAGAACGTAATGAACAAGGCCATTTCTGATGATGAGTTGTTCATTAGTTCGCTTGGATATGGCCTTGTGATTGGTCATTTGATGGAGGTGAAGGGCATTCCTCTCAGGAATAGGAAACCCTTCCATGTCAATAAGAAGATGTTCAAGGCGAACCTCTCTGCTACACAGAGGCAAGCTCATGCCAGAAAGGCTGACATCAGCGAAGGTGAGTCAGCTGACCTTGTCCCCGAGGACACTACTGCAACTGCAAAGGCTACCTCTCGAAAGTGTATGCAGAAGAAGAAGAAGAAGAAAGTTGCTGCAGCAAAGCCTGCCCCTACCCCTGCAGCCGTCAAAGACCAAGCACCTGCCCCAGCAACTGAGACTGAGAAGGATACCCCTGCACCTTCTCTAGTCATGAAGAAAAAGCGTTCAGTTGTGCCTTGCACGCCAGCTGCAGCCGAGAAAATAAAGATAGTGGAGCCAGCTGTCATCGAAGAAGCTGAAGAGGAAGAAATTCCTCTTGTCAAAACCAAAAGAAAGTGATTGATGAAGACGCCCGCCTTGGAAAAGCCAATTGAGTCTGGCACTCACGTTGAAAAAGAGACTGTTGATGTAGAGGAGCAACACAAGACAAAACTTGCGGTGTAAATGTATCGATATTTCCTCGCTTTGTATTCATATTGTGGTGAAATTTTGGAGAACGTTTGGCATGTGTTTGTGGCGTGCCCTTTCACTGTTAGTTGTTGGGAGAAAGCTGAGTTGCACAAACATATTCAGTCATCTTCAGAGGCAAGTGAAACTTTTACTGATTGGTTTTTTGGTATAATTACTAAATTCCAAGATGAAGATGCAAGCCAAGTTTTCTTTTATTCTTTGGAGTATTTGGAAACAAAGAAACGAGGAACTCTGGAATCAGTCACACCTCTCTTCGAAATCCACTATTTTTGGTTCTCGAACTTTGCTCTATGAGTGGATCCAAGCACGAATGGGAGATAACAACCATGAAGTACACAGGTCATTATATCATAATTGCAAACACCTGGCATGAATCATCTAATCTCAATTTCGAATGCAATGTTGATGCGGTAATATTCCATAATGAACAAAAGGTTGGCTTCGGAATTATCATCCGAAATGATGCAACTGAATTCATTGTTTGCCGTACAGTTTGCATACACGGAGTCCTTAATGTGAACGAGGCGGAGGCAATGGGGTTAAAAGAGGCTCTATCTTGGGTTAAGGCATTGCAAATCTCGCCGGTTTACTTCCAGATTGATGCTAAAATTGTGGCGCATTCAATTAACAGTGAGGTTGATGATTTTTCAGAATATGGTTCATTGATCAAGGACTGTAAACAGATTATTCATGGTCATGAACCCAGCTTTTATGTTGGTTTTGTTTGTCGAGAAGCAAACTGTGTAGCTCATACGCTTGCCGTATATCGTTACTTTACTCTAGTCCCTCTTCTTGGTACATTCCACCTGATTGCATTGTGGATTTGCTCATTGTTTGTCTTGTTCATCAATAAATTTTCTCTTTATTTTCAAAAAATGGGGGGTGATTTATTGGCATGAGATTCATGTTTGGTTCCGGAAGGGATTATAAAAATTTGAAAATGAAATGAAGGATATTATACTGATTTATTAGATAACAGAGATCGGACAATCTCCAAGATGATTTTCTAGAGAGAGAGAGAGAGAGAGAGAATCCATAGATTTTCTATTTTTCTACCACATATCTTATTTAGACACCAGGTTTCCAATTTCTAATCCATTCTTTTGTCAACTACATATTTCATTAATCCATGAAGTGAAACAATTGTGTCGAAATGTGGTTCTATGTTAATTTATGGCTTGTTATAAATTCCAAAATAAAAGACATTCCTTGCATCAACATATTATAGTTAGAAAGAGTCATAAAAGAATTATTATTTTGCTTTTTTTAGCACGATATATACAGTGTCTACTGATAGCCAAATCACTATGTAAAGTGTTTTCATCGGAGTAAAGCATCATATATATGATATATTTGCTTAACAGAGTAACTTAATGAGTTCATTTAAAAGTTCGGCAAAAAGAGTTTGCACTTACCTTCAGCTTGATCAGAGATGATGTTATGATGTTATCGCAAGAAAGAAGGTTGAAGCTTAAGTATCTTTTCATCTTCACGTTTGGAAAGTCTTGGGTTCCTACAAGGGTCTAAGATGGAGTTGAGCAGAGATGATATTATATTATGCAAAAGCGGTTGGACTTGCATGCTTTATCATGCTTGATGACTTATCATCAGGGCCGGTTCTAATGTTAGTCGAACGAGTCGGTCGACTCGAACCCAAAAAATATACAAAATTTAGGGGTCCACATTTTTGATATACCTTTTATAAACTAGTAAGGTGAACGGGCGTTGCACGTGGTCCAAATTATTTTAATAATTTAATTAAAAATACAAATTAATCAATTGTAATTATTATTGATCAAATTATTTTGAATTTATAATAAATATATACCGTTCATGTATTTTTATCTTAAAATAAAACCCGCAATATTAAAATTAATCTTTATATATTGTATGAATATATCTTAAACGATATTATATCAAACTAAATACAATGGGCATTAAATACTTAAAACATTATAACAAAAAAAAAAGTCATTCTATGAACTCACTTTGAATATAAAAATTTGGCAATTATAAGTTTCTGAACTGTGTATGATTTAAAAATTTAAAGTTTTCCTTACACATAAAGATTCATATATATTTTTTGTCACGCCACAAACGGGACGCAACGACGATCAACCACTTAAATAGAAATAAACCCAACAATCTAGACAAATGATACAATATAACTCCAAGTGAAACAGAGTCTAAAGCAGCGGAAAATAAAATACAAGTACAAATTACAACTTAAGGTCTAACAAGTATCTAAATACAACCCATCAGAAATATCCGAATTAACTTACAGTCCAAACTAAAATAAAGTACACAACGTCCCAAGCTTAAGTGTCAAATGGTCCTACGCACTTAAGTACAGTCCAAAATGAAAACGGAAAAAAAAGAGTCCAACAACAACAAAAGTAAAAGAAACAAGTCCAACAACATCAACAATAATAGAAAGCAAGTCCAACAGGCGAAGCACGGGAATTCAGTCCGTGGTAGGTCCGGCATCTTCAATGTACTCTTCATCTAGCCGTTAGAAAACATGAGGGGATGAGACAGAAATCTCAGTAGATGGAGAGATCGTGTGCAAGTGTGGCTATATATATAGTTAATGCAAGAAAAACAGTTGTATGAAAAATGCGTGAGATATGATGCGTGATTTCACACAGTCCACAAGCGTCGTGATAAATATATTTAAGTAATATACTTATACAGTCTTGAAAATAGTTTATGATCATACAGGCACTATGTGATACAAGCAGGACAAGTAGGATTGTGTACGGAACGTAATGCCAATCCATGCAAGACAAGTAGTGGTTGTGTACGGATTTGTAGCGCCAACCAATGCAATACAAGTAGGGGTTGCGTACGGATTTGTAGCGCCAACCAATGCAATACAAGTGGCGGTTGTGTATGGATTTGTAGCGCCAACCAAATGGGTCCGATTAACTCCAGAATCATGTGGATCAGACAGCGATTCCTTCGTTCTTTCTTGTAACTCCCCAAGCAAGATGGTCCAAGACCTGTCACCTTATCGCTCCATAGGCAAAGACAAATCCACAGTAGAGCTAGCTAGGCCTGGATTGTCATAATCATGATTATACCTCAAGTACTACGATTCGCTTCCCTTGGACAAACTCCGTCCCTCAGTTGCGGGATTAGGACGATGGGGCCGGAGAGTGGAATAGCAGCCGAGCTGCCCGGTTCCATCCCCGACGTAACCATTCCGACTGTGAGCTTGACACACCAAGTTGACTCAGGCAGGAAAGTAAATACAAGTTCAGGTAGTCAACCAGACAGTCGAGTATTATTGATTCAGGGAAGTAGTTCAGGAAAAGTTTTCGAAATTGCGAGTGGTAATTATGGCGTTGGTGGAGTTATTTGGATGAAGATGATTATCGAGAGGATATGAAATCTTCGATATCTTGAAGATTAGGTGGAACATAAGTCCCGTTATAGATTCGAAATCGCAAGACGAGGAAGTCGCCCCGCGATCGTGTATTAATCGGTCAAGACGATCCGATAAGTCAAGGGATTTTTGAGAAAATGAAATATTTTAATTAATTATTAAAGTTAGAGGGTCCAGGGTTGTTTTAAAAGAACAAAATAATTCGAGTTAGGTCCTTGTAAAAAAGAAAATTTACAATTAGCCCCGTTTTGTAAAAACCAATTCTTTTTGGGTTTTAAAAATTAATAAATAAATGTCCCGACCTTGAAAAATTATGAGGTCAGTTCCTGAATTCTCTAAATTGTTCAGAGATTCAGGTGTTTAATGTTTTGAGGTCGAGTTTTTATAAAATTCTCACATTAGCCCCAAATTTGTTAAAATTGCCATTTCGGGCTCTAAGTTTAAAATAATTGGAACTCACAAACCGGAAGGGCTTTTAATGTGATTACAGTTGAAAAATATCACTAAAGTCAGTGGGATATTGGTACAAAAATAGTTTTAAAAATAAATAAGTATAGGTCCCTTAACTTTTGAAAATCTCATTTTTGTCCCATTTTAAAATAATTGCCTTTAAGGCTTTTAGGAGTCCAATTGTTATAAAATTTGAACCTTGGGTCCAAAATATCATTAAGTTATAGTTAAATTAGTATTTACATGTACATGGACTGTATAAGTCCTGGAAATTGCATTTGGGTCCTCAAGTTTAATCTTTTACAATTTGGTCCCTCAATTTTTATAAAATTACTTTCCAAGCTCTAAACACTTGTATTTTTGGAATACACTTAAAATATGTTATTTCCAGTACCTTAAGAGTTAAAATTTCAAATTTTAAAAATAGGGTCTGGTACAGTTTCGAAAATTGCAATATAGCCCTTAAACTTCTAAAATTTTAAAATCTAGTTCTTGGGCTTTTAAGGGTTGATTTTATTTATCTTAAAACTCTTAAAACTTTATGAAAATGTCCAAACATCATTTTTGGACCTGAGTACAGTCCCAAAATTCGAAAATTGCAGAGGAGTCCCTTAAGTTTTATTTTCTTGCAATTAAGTCCACCAACTTTCCATTTTTGCATTTTAAGTCCAAAAATTGAAGTTTAATCAATTATGCTCGACTTGTCCAGGTTATAAGTCATACAAAACGTGGATTTCAAGGATCATACACATGCATGTCCATTTCATACAAGAATTCATCAAATACAACAATAAATTGTACATGCATGCACCTAAATTTCAATAAATAGCATTTTTGAGCAACACTTGAGAATTTTCACATCTTGATACAAGAAATTAACATGCAATACATAATATATATATATATATATCTCAAGTCCTCAATAACAAAATAATACATGTATTTAAGAAAAACACCTAGAAGTTGGAAACATTTTTCCACCCACCTTAAAATTGGATAGTTGTGAAATAAAAGTATAAATTTCACAACTTGATTGAAACTCACTTAGGACAGCCCCTAAGTCAAGAAATATCAAAAATTAAGAGTCCAAAAAATGAGTTAAAAATTACGGAGAAAAAGAAGAAGGTGAAGAAAATTGGAAATACTACACTTACCTTGTGTAATGGGACTAGTAGAAGCTTCAAAGTTGAAATTTTTGTTCACCCTCAAAAATCAATTAAGGTCAGCCCCTATTTCTCAAAAATGAAAAAGGGGAGTTAAAAATTTGAAGAAAATAGGAAGAAGGAGGTAAAAGGGCACTAGTGTCCAAATCTTACCTTATAGTCCAATTATCCAACAATTTCTCTTCAAGGTCCTTCTAAGATGACCACAATGCTTGCATGTCCTTATGTAGTCTTCTATGTGTACCTCCAAAAATCAAAATTGAACTTAAGTTAAGAAGAGAAAGTGATGAGCTATAGGATATCAAGTTGGATTGAGAAACAAAATTTCTCACCTTTGTGAGAGAGGGGTGTTCGAATTTTTTGATGAAGAAGTAGGAAGAATTCTTGTGTTTTTGTTAAGTGTTTGAAGAAAGAGGAAGTGTTTGAAGATATGAAGAAGGTGTTCTTGAAGATATGAAGAATATTTGAAGATGTGAAGAATGTGTTCTTGAAGATATGAAGAATGTTTGAAGATATGAAGAATGTGTTCTTGAAGATATGAAGAATGTTTGAAGATATGAAGAATGTGTTCTTCAAGATATGAAGAATGTTTGAAGATGTGAAGGAAATTGTAGAGAGATGGAGGAGAATGTTTAGAGAGAAGGAAGAGAAGTTGGCAAATTAGAGTTGGGTGTTGATGAAATGAACAAAAATTTTGTTCACCAAGGCCAAAATGGTTGTCCACCTTGAGAAGGAGAGGAGGGAGGATTATTTTTTTTTTTCTCAAGCTTGCAAATTGTCTCTTGAATGGAGACAATTGGGGTAGTCAAAGCATGGGCAAGAATGGGGTGTTGGGGAAAAAGAGGGGAATGTTTGTAAGAATAGAATAAGTTGGGGAAAAATATAATTAAAAATTGAGGTATAAGATAATGTGTATAATGTTTTAATTAATGGTGTAATTATACACAAGATGAATAACATTACCAGAGTTGGAAGATATTTCTACACCAAAATTTTCACTATTGCAGTCCACTATAGGGGTATTTAGGGTATTTCCATTTTTTTGTCCCAAAATTGATGATAATAGATGAATAATATCAATCTCCAAATCAAATAGTGATTTCCTTGATCACTTATAAGTCTCATGATCACTTATTCTAAATCAAATTCTTAATTCTATAAGGTATAAGTCTCTAAAATAAATAGTCTCTTAAAATTCTAAAGTGACTAATAAATACACAAATAGTAATAATGATCAATCAAGTGATCATTAATGTGAAATAGAATTAATAAATGATTATGATCACAAGTAATAAATAAAAATAAAATTAAATGAAGAATATATTTATTATTAATATTTACCCGTCAAAGTGACGCGGTAAAATAGTCGATAAAATACATAGACGATAAAAGGATCAATTACACGTTCGGAAAAATCCCGGCTTCACAATTTTTATATCATTGAATAGAAAATAATTTTTAAAGCTTGATCTTATTTTTTTTGTTTTAATTTAAATATGTACTGTAAGGTTTGTCAAGAAATTATTTACTGTAAAACATAACTGACAATTAGTTTTTTCTTAAAAGTTAAGTACTTATTCAAAAATAAAGTAAAACGATACATTTATCTTAAAATATTATCAAATTAAAATTATCAAAATCAATGACAATATTTTTAGTAGCGAAAATATTTTATTGGGTAATTGTTTTTTCGATCATAATTGTAATTATTTTAGGGTTGAAAATATTGAAAATTCTAAAATCAATCTTATAATTGTACTATATCATCAATAAATTGATAGTAATTATTATTGCTTTTAAGCAATCCTGTAGATATATCAATTATTGGTTGAAACAACATGAAAACCAAACTTAACAATTGATAATATCTAATTGTATTTTTTCATAGATGCTATCTACTAATGTTCTTAATCAAATTTTGATGGCATATAGGGTTATTGATTTTTTAGTACTTGACCTATAAGCACTTTGCTGGTTTGGTACCTGACATTTCCGAGTTACCAATTCATACTCATACTTCACATTTTTTAATAAATTGGTATCTATTCACTTTTAAAGATGAAAATCCCCCCAAGGAACATAAGTGCACTCAAAAAAAAATTAGTATACTTATTTAAATTTAACATTAGCTAAAATTTTAATTAATTTAGAATAAAAATAAAAATAAATTTCTAAAAATATCAATGAATTTTTAGAAAAATAAAATTTGTTACATTAAATTAGTAAATTAAATAAAATTTAATTAATCGAAAAAAAAATTAGTTTAGTTAACTAAATTTAAAAATTAGAATAAAAATAAAATTAAGAGAGTAAATAAGAAAATTGTATAATTTTTTTATTAGTATATTAAGATTTAATTAGTTTTTTTAATCGAGTTTTAAAAAAATAATTAATTTATTTTATTTTTTACAATTGAGAATTTAATAATTAAATTTAAATGATAATAAGTTATTTCTTAATTAAATTTATTTTTTAAATTTAATAATTCTAATTAAAACTTAACTTTTTAACAAAAAATAAAAAAATCTTGGCGGCATTTTCATCCTTAAAAGTGAATAGGTACCAATTTATAAAATAATGTGAAGTATGGGTACTAAATTTGTAACTCAGAAATGTACCAAACCAGCAAAGTGTCTATATGTCAGGTACTAAAAATTCAATAACAGTGGCATATATATGATTGATTACATAATTCAAAATAAATATATTTGATGATGTCTATCTATATGCAACATTTTTTTATTGATTGAAATAATATGACAGTAATATACAATTGATTTTTATACCAATCAATTTATTCAACAATTTGAAACATCTTTTAATGAAACATATCATCAAATATCTGTTAATCGATTTGTATCACTATAAATTGTTAACTCAATATTTGCTAATATATTATCGATCAATCATCCCGTCACAAATTGTTATACAATAAATTCTATATAATTATTTAACTGTTAGTATCTAATTATATTGTTAAAACTAATCAAATGGATGGAATAAAATATATTTTTAATCAATACTATAGATACTGACAAATAAATTGCCCAACTTATTTACATGATTGAACTATCCTTGCACCAACACTTAATATGGTTGATTCTATAAACAATATATGACTTCATTGTAAGACAGAAAATGTAAGATATATTTGAGCTCGGAAAGTACGCTCAAATGAGATTCAAATGTTGACCCATTGTAGGATGTGCATACGATGAATTAATGGAACACAATAAGGTATTCTAGAGTGTTGAATCATGAGTTAAAGTTAAAAGTTGGAACTCCATTGATGTTGTTGAGGAACGTAGGTCATTCATGTTTGATATATGTTTTTATCTTAATTTTGATGATTTTATTTTTACACCAAAACAATGTTTTTAATTGTTGTTCAAATACTCCTAAATGATTTAAAATGATTTTAATATTTTTCGGAGTATTTCTTCAAGTTTTACTTTAGATAAAATTGGACAACACTTCTAATGATTTTATGTTTATAAATTTTCACTCAAAACAAAGTTTCTAAATGTTGTCTAAATACTCCCGATTGGTTTAAAATATTTTTTAACATATTTTCGGAGTATTTCTTGAGTTTCATTTTCGATTAAAATTGGACAACATTTTTGTCTCGAGGTCGACCGGTCGCCCTATAGGGCAACCCGTACCTGAAGATGATTTTGGAACAAAAAAATGAGACAGAAGTGAAAAACGGTCGGTCGCCGTCGGCCGCCAGTGGGTCGACCGGCACACGAACGTTCTTTCAAATGAGAACAATTCTTTCTCATCAAAACACTTAGGGGGACCGGTTGAGACAGGGGTCGACCGGTCGAAGCCTATGTCGACTGGTCGCCCTGTTGTAATTTTCAATGTGTTCTTCAAATCTTCTATTTCTGTGCGACCGGTCGCTCTGTGGTTTGACAACAAAAATATGACCGTTTGACAGCACATATATTTCCTTAAAATGTGGGATTGATTTCTAACAGCTATATTCTTGATTTTAATTGTATTTTTCTATAGATTTTCAATCCCCAAGAGGAGCCTATGTTTGATCAATCATCTTCTATAAATAGAGGAAGTTTTGGAGCAACCAATACACCAATTGAGATACAACACAACAAGATACACTTCAAGCAAATATTTGTTCTTCATTATTATTATTCTTGTTGGAATTTTGCCTAGCTTTTCACTTTCACATCCTTGAGGTCTAGGCTATTCTTGATTACACTTTGCACTCAAATTGTAATATTCATTATTGAGTTGTAATCTTGATTTTTGGTTATCATTCACACACACGATATCCTTGTGAGTGTTCTTGTGGTAAGAGCACACTCGGATGATCTAGGTGATAGGTGCAAGAAGATTGTGGTGATCTTCTTATTGAGGTGTTGAAGAATTTGGTATTCTTCAAGGTTGAAGATTGTGGTAATCTTCACAAGGTGCCGTTGAAGGAAGATTGTGGTGATCTTCAAAGGGAGATTGTGGTAATCTCCAAAGGTGTTGTTGAAGAAGAGTGTGGTGCTCTTCAAGGTGTTGTAAGTCGAATTTGTATTAATTTTGGTAATTAATAAAATTCTTTTTCTTTTTGAAATCCATCCCGGATATACTGGGGTGGTAGAGGATTAGGCCCTAGGTGGGTTGAACCTCTATAAATCGACGTGTGTTGTTTACATTCCGCACCTTTATTATTGTGTTTGAGCATTTGGTTCGAAAAAGAGGGCGAAATCCAAAAGATGGAGATAATCTATTCACCCACCCTCTAGACTATCGTAGCCGCTTGGACTTACAAGTGGTATCAGAGCCAAACTCTTTGGCAAGCTCGTTTCACATCGCGAGTGAAGAGAAACGATCGTCGGCTACGAACGAAGCTCAACTCTCCGGCACCTCCACCAACAAGCCACCGCGGTTTGATTCCAAAAATTTAATATTTTGGAAAGAAAGAATGGAATGCTATTTACAAGGTTGCGGGTTTGATATTTGGAACACCGTCATAAATGGAGAATCCATTCCAATGAAAGATACACCACACACCTCTAAAGGCCTCAAAGAGCTAAATGATGAATAGAAGAAAATCATCTCTTTAAACGGTAAGGCTCTAAATATCTTGTATTGTTCACTTACTAATTTGGTATATGAACATATTGTAGGAATTCGATCGACACATGAAGTATGGCAAAAATTAGAAGCCATCTATGGAGTATTTGCAAATGAAAGGAGTCAAACAAAAGCATCTACTTCTCAAAGGGATACAAGCTCAAATCTAAGGAACAAGCCTTTTACAACTTCCAACTATGAAGAAGTTGAACATTGTCTTATGGGCATCGAAGAAGAAAATGAGGTATGTCTTAAACCCTCTACTTCCTATGATATTGTTATGCAAAATGATTATAGTGATTTGCAAAATGATTATGATGAACTTCAAAATGAATTCCAAAGCTTACTTGTTAAATACAAAAATTTGAAAAAGAATTCAATGTTTTAAAAAAAGATAAGAATAGTGTATTTACTTCCTATGAATCAATATCATGTGCTCACACCACCACACTTGACAAGGTTAGAAACCTTGAAAAAGAAAATAGTACTCTTGTTGAGAATATTGATTGCATGAAAAAGGATTTATTAAAATCCAACTTGAGTACCGATGAAATTGTTGATTGTTGTGATAATTCGAAACTAGAACTTGATCATAAGTCTAAAGTTGTCAATCATATGAAAAAGAATCAAGTCTCTAAGCATGTTGGTCATTATGCTCCTAGAATTATTACTTACTTTTATTGTGGTAAAAAAGGTCATACGGTAAATACTTGTCAAGCTAGAAATGGTTGTAATTATTGTTGGAGACCTAAAAGTCTCAAAGCTAATCCTAAAGGACCCAAACACATGAGGGTACCACAAAATAATGTTTTATTAGGTACCCGGCAAAATCGGAGAAAATTCATGCCACCAAGGAAACATCAAATGAACATCTCATTTGATCAAAGAAGGAGAAATCACTTTCAACAAAATCAAATTCCAAGAAGAGGATATAATCAAAAATGGGAAGAACACAATCCTTGGAAATGGCAAAGAAATCATCAAGATGATTTTCAAAGAAGGAGAGACCATCAACAATGGGAAGGTAACAAACCTTGGAAATGGAGCAATCAAAGAAGTCATCATCAACAAAGTGACTTCTCAAAAGGAAGATATCATCAACAATGGGAAAAACACAACCCATGGAAACGGCGTAATTGGTAAACCGTATCTCCCAATTTATATATGCATTTTATTTTAATTCTATGCATGTTTTTATTTGTGTCTTAATTGCTAAATGAGTTTTCAAGTATTTATTTTTAATTTAGGTCTTCAATATATTTGTGAGTTTCAAAATGTTAGAAGAAGACCTTGCATGAAAATTCTAAAACTTTTGTGCATTAAATTAGACCCATGTGGTTTATTATCTCCTATGTACTTTTTATAGCATAAGTATTTTTTTTGATATCTCATATTACTTGCCTAAACTTGTGCTTTTGTGCAAATTTTGTTTAAGAATTGTGTAGGATATATATATATCTCATTTTCATTGGCTATTTCGTCATCAAGTTTCTTAAACTATCGAGGTATGTTCACTCGTATTTTTTTTGAACTCGATATTATGCTTATGCACATATCTTTCAAGATATTTCATTTTAACCCCTTAAGTGCCCCTAAATGATTTTGCAAATATTCTCTCAAATGGGCACTACTTGCTTAGTCTCGATTTTCTCAAATATATGTTTTTCCGAAACCCGTATTTGTTGGATTTGTTCCAAAATTATCTTTTTTGCAAAGTTTTAAAACTTTTGGGGTGAAAAATCGAATTTTAGAAAATTCTGGGGAAAGAAATTGCACTGGGACAGTCAAAGCAGGGGCGAACGGTCGCCCTGCACGTCGACCGGTCGCACCATACGTCGACCGTTCGCCCAGGCCAATTTTACAACTTAAAATCTTTCTGCCTTTCAGTTCAAGACAGACGCAGAAATCTCAAACCCTTCCCACAGCAGCGATAATCACCCCTCTTTTCATAAGTTCATCTATTCTTCATCAATTTTCACTATTCTTGTTGCTAATCCACTTCTTTTTGCAAGAACTTCACATATATGGCACCTCCAAGAAATTCCACCGAACGAAATTCTCAAAAGAGGAGAAGGAGGCAAAGGGGAGAATCTTCCTCCAACCCCCAACTAGATGATATTCCACAAGGAGATTATCAAAATCAGCTTACGGAAGAAGAGATTGTCGAATTAAGAGTCGGGGTTTCAAAATCGAGCATTAATTGGGACTCTAGTAAGTTATCACTCCTTTACGAGCCTCCCTCTAGAGCTAATAGATTTCGATTTCTAAATAAACTTGCGGAGGAGCATTATGAGAATATTGGATTGAATGATAAGAAAATTGTGTGCACTCGTATGGTTCGATTTCAAGCATTTCATGATGAATTTTCGGATATTAGGGCTTATTTTGAAATTCAAGGATGGGTTTCACTTTGGGATAATCCGTGTTTGCATTATGATGACGAGCTTATAAAACTCTTTTATGCCAATATGTGGATTGTTGATGCTACGGTAGATAATCCGTTGGAACTTCACACATTTGTTAATGGTAGGCATTTTTCATGGACATTGGCTGATATTTGTAATCACTTTAACGTGCCGAATGATGGAGTGGTCAATGTGGATTGCGCTCATTGGGATGATAACATTTTCGGTGTTTCACTAGATGATGTGAAAACCTTTTTAGGAGTATATCTCGAAGTGACATACTCGGCAATGCCGCCTAACTATCGGATTATATCTATCATTTGCTCCTATTGTGTTTGTGGAAAGGAAATAAAACTTTCGAGTAATCTCGAACTCTTTCTCACCTATAAGATTGTTCGAGGAGAAAGAGTAAACTATGGGGCAATTTTTGTATATTGTTTGTCGGAATCTAGAAAGCTTACCAAGAAAAAATATACTTTGGGTAATTTGATTTGCCGACTTTTATACTTATCGGGATACCCGAAAAATAAAATGAATACCGAAATTCGTCACAATGATTTTGATAATGCCAACATTCTACAAATGGTAAGAATGAGACGACATTTATCACGGGTTCCTACCAAAGCCGCTAGGGGACGTGCCCGACATCAACAACAACCTCGGGATGATTTCTTCAATGACAATGAGGTTGAAAATATTGGAAGAGGTGAGTTTGACGAACAAAGAGATGATGAAGAAGAAAATGTGGGGAATGAAGAGGAAAATGAAGAAGAGAATGTGGGAAATGAACAAGAAATTAGGGAGGAAGAAAATGAGGAAGGATATGAAGACGAGTCGGATGTTGAAGATTTAAATCTCAAAGAGAGAATGGCAAAAGTTGAAAGAGATACATTTAGAGATGTAGCCTCTCTTAGAAAAGAGCTCCGGGTTGTGAAAAAAGAAAACTCTAGTTTGAAAAAGTCAATCGGTAAATTGAAGAAATTTATCAAAGATCTTATTCCTGGAACTTGCTTCTCCTCGGACGAAGATTGATGTCCCCACCCCTTTAATCGGGAGTATTTTTATGAACCTTTGTAAAACTCTTTTGCACTAATGATATTTGCTTGTTTTCTTGAAAGGGTTAAAATTGCAAGTTAATAATAACTTGTGGGTGATCATGGTATTGATGAAGTATTTGATGGTAAAAATACTCTAATTTATGCATTGTTTGATGCTTGACATGTATCTCTTAAATGGCTCTTTATTCTTGCTTGATGGCATTGGTAATGCCTTGATATCTCTTTGGCTAAATTATCTCAATTGGGTTGAACCCTTGAGAATTTACTTTGTTTATGCCTATTATTTGCTGGATACATGTTGAAAATTGCTTTTGGTGATGGTATGAACAACTTGGCTTGATTTCATTTACAAGGGCTATATATATCTTTTTCAATTTTTTGACGCCCGCCAAGTGTTTGTTATAATGCTTCAATGAAAATCTCATCACATACATGAATCTCTTATGTTCAATGTCTTAAAATCTTTTTGAGATCATGTTTTTGGCTATCTAATGAGCTTTTGGATTTCTTGTTACATTTCTCCAATTTTTCCTTGGATTTTTTAAAAAAAAACTTAAGTTGCTCAACGGTTGATAAACCGTCCCTTTGGTGCACCTTGATATTATTATATAATGTTTCTATCATCCTAACATTCTTTTTGATGATTCCAAAGGGGGAGAAACAGGAAATTGGCTCTTTAGCTCAAAGAAGCTCATAAAAGCTTATTATAAAAGCTATAAGCTATGGCTCATAAAAGTCATAAGTTGTGATTTATTTTTAGTCCAATTATTGTTTGATGGACTTCTATAAATGTCTAATGATGCTTTATGACAGGGGGAGTTTATAAGCTCTTGAACAAATTATGACAGGGGGAGCTTATAAGCTTTTGAACAAAATGTAAAAACTAAGCTTTTAGCTTATGGATAATTGCTTTTACATTATTCTTGATGTGCTTGCTGATAGGGGGAGCTTGTGATTATTATTGAATATATTTACTCCCTATTGGTTGCTTATGTACTTTGGAAATTTTGGTTGCTTCCAAACGGTTAAATGTTTTTACCGGAAAATCATTTCTAAAATTGTTCTCCTATTTTGTGTAAAAATTGTTTTGGTTTGTAATCATCAAAAAAGGGGAGATTGTTTGATATATGTTTTTATCTTAATTTTGATGATTTTATTTTTACACCAAAACAATGTTTTTAATTGTTGTCCAAATACTCCTAAATGATTTAAAATGGTTTTAATATTTTTCGGAGTATTTCTTCAAGTTTTACTTTAGATAAAATTGGACAACACTTCTAATGATTTTATGTTTATAAATTTTCACTTCAAAACAAGGTTCCTAAATGTTGTCTAAATACTCCCGATTGGTTTAAAATGTTTTTTAACATATTTTCGTAGTATTTCTTGAGTTTCATTTTCGATTAAAATTAGACAACATTTCTGTCTCGAGGTCGACCGGTCGCCCTATAGGGCAACCCGTACCTGAAGATGATTTTGGAACAAAAAAATGAGACAGAAGTGAAAAACGGTCAGGTCGACCGGTCGCTTCGGCGTCGGCCGACCGGCCGCTTCGGCGTCGCCGGTCGGTCGCCGACCGTCGCCAGGGTCGACCGGCACTGAACGTTCTTCTCGAAACAGAACAATTCTTTCTCATCAAAACACTTAGGGGGACCAGTTGAGTTGAGGGTCGACCACTGTCAAAGCCTATGTCGACCGGTCGCCCTGTTGTAATTTTCAATGTGTTCTTCAAATCTTCTATTTCTGTGCGACCGGTCGCTCTGTGGTTTGACAGCAAAAATATGACCGTTTGACAGCAGACATATTTCCTTAAAATGTGGGATTGATTTCTAACAGCTATATTCTTGATTTTAATTGTATTTTTCTATAGATTTTCAATCCCCAAGAGGAGCCTATGCTTGATCAATCATCTCCTATAAATAGAGGAAGTTTTGGAGCAACCAATACACCAATTGAGATACAACACAACAAGATACACTTCAAGCAAATATTTGTTCTTCATTGTGATTATTCTTGTTGTAATTTTGCCTAGCTTTTCACTTTCACATCCTTGAGGTCTAGGCTATTCTTGATTACACTTTGCACTCAAATTGTAATATTCATTATTGAGTTGTAATCTTGATTTTTGGTTATCATTCAAACACAGGATATCCTTGTGAGTGTTCTTGTGGTAAGTGCACACTTGGATGATCTAGGTGATAGGTACAAGAAGATTGTGGTGATCTTCTTATTGAGGTGTTGAAGAATTTGGTATTCTTCAAGGTTGAAGATTGTGGTAATCTTCACAAGGTGCCGTTGAAGGAAGATTGTGGTGATCTTCAAAGGGAGATTGTGGTAATCTCCAAAGGTGTTGTTGAAGAAGAGTGTGGTGCTCTTCAAGGTGTTGTAAGTCGAATTTGTATTAATTTTGGTAATTAATAAAATTCTTTTTCTTTTTGAAATCCATCCCGGATATACTGGGGTGGTAGAGGATTAGGCCCTAGGTGGGTTGAAACTCTATAAATCGACGTGTGTTATTTACATTCCGCACCTTTATTATTGTGTTTGAGCATTTGGTTCGAAAAAGAGGGCGAAATCCAAAAGATGGGGATAATCTATTCACCCCCCCCTCTAGATTATCGTAGCCGCTTGGACTTACAATTCACTTGGTTTGTGCAATGACACTTACTAGACGGGTTGGTACAAAGCTTGATGATTATGTCTTGGAGGCAACGATTCTTTCAAGAAACAATAATGGTGAACATGAATTAATTTTTCGAATGATAGTGACTCCATCCGATCCGAGGTTGTATTTCCAGTTCTAACAACGACAATTCATTTGATTGTTTCATATGCGATGACGATCAGCAAAACTCTAGGACAATCTATCTCATGTTGGACTTCTTTTGAAAAAGTCAGTATTCAACAATGGTCAATTGTACGTTATTATATCTAGAGTGACTAATCATAAGAGTTTAGAAATCCTGAATTGCGATGATGGAAATAAATGTAGCAACATAACTATGAATGTTGTATACAAGAAATTTTTTCGTAATTTGTAAATTACATTCCTTTATTCATATTTTTATGGAAACTTGATAGATTTTTTAATACATTTTCATTAAGAAAATATTTGACTAACAATGTGAAGTATTTATTTTTTTCAACAATACAAGTTCAATATGGAAATACATGTTTCACAAGTTTATATATAAAATTATTTATAGAGAGATAGAATGTGTGTGAGATAGAAAAGGATAGATTCAATAGTAATATAGAGACAACCATAGGTTGAGAAATAAATATAAACGAGCTGACATTTAAGTTTATATTTAAAAATATAATTTTGATCAATAAATTTTTACTTTTACCGTATATGCACAATCTTAAAATAAAGTAATAAATACCACCTGATCATGTTAACAGATATTTTAATCATAAAATTAATAATAAGATTAAAATAAAAAATATATATACTCTAAAAAAATAAACATGCAACACACGGGTGGATTACTAGTTTATTTTAACTACACCAACCATATATACTAAAAGAAAAAACAGGTTGCCACATGTCATCACCTCTGCAATTTGGTACACATGTCAACACCTTATTCTTCCAAATCTATGTGTCGGCTTCACATTTAGCCACATGGCAAACCATGTCAACACCTTATTCTTCCAATTGTAAATTAGAATTTTTTTGGATAATTTGATTTTCCGTGTATAACTACTAATTAAATACCAATTTGAAGATTGACATCTAGCTTAGAAAGATTGACAAATTGGAAAGGCATATATATACACAAATACATATAGTAATACATCATATATTAATGTATTTCCATATATAAAAGAATAATTAATCAACTTTTAATTATAAATAGATTTTCTTCCATAACTCAAGATAAATTGATTTTCTGTATATAACTATCAACTATCAATTAGGAAATCTACAACATAAACAATAATCCCAAAAATCAAGGATACTCATGTTCGAAGTGCAGTGTTACGGGACACTCGACGGCTTCTTGCCGTATTAATCCGACGTGTAACCCAGCCACGGAAAGGCGCACATATCCTACCAGGGACGTCCCAGAGCCTCAGCAACACGTCAAAATTTAGTGCAGCGGGGTCGTTCTAGGGTCCGTAAGGTTTACCATCCTGTGCAGCAGGACAAGGCCAAGGCCGTTGATGACTCAATGGAAAATATGGGTTCGGCTATGCGAGCAGGATCCCCTACCTACGCAATAGTCACTTGCCCTATGGATATACAACTTGGTAATACTTTTGAGGCTCTGGATTCAGATGATGCCCCCGATCAACCATCCACAGATTCTCATGCAGATTATCCAGCTAGGGAAACGGTCCCCATGGCCCCTACTTCCAACACCGGCTCCGTCTCCACTATCCTGCCTATTACGGTTCAACATCCATTGGAAAAACCAATCCGGAATCTTAGTCGTGCATTCTGGGACAACTCCTGGGATGCTGCTAAGTCCAGATTAATCCAGAGTGTTACTAAGGGTCCATCACCAATAGTTCATGATGTTACTATTGAGTCAGATCGACGAGGGCCTAATGAGTTAGATTTTGATGCTTCAAAGCGGTGGGCATATTATGCAGATGAAGTGACCAATTCGCAGTCGTCAGATTCTGCAGCACACCACACTCCTGCGGTTATCACGGGCACCACCCCCTCCACTGTCTCAATGAATTGTATCTTCTGGAACATCCGGGGGATTGAGAACATTGCCTCTCGTAATGTTCTTAAGGCATTATGTCAAAAACACAAACCTTCCATTTTGGCTATTTATGAGCCTAAAGTGGACATTTCATCGATCTCGGATTCTTATTAGAATAGTTTGGGATTGAGATTCGTGGCTCAGAGCTTACGGGCAAGCGAACGTCCAGACATTTGGGTCTTCTGTGATGCTGGTATCTCTGTCCTTAATCAGGTTTGGTCTTCTACTCAATGTATTGTTCTGCAAGTTCAATTTGGTTCTTTGGTTTTTCATGTTGGTTTTACTCATGGTTTGTGTGATCACATTGCTCGGCGCGCTCTGGTTGGATTTGAGGAATTTGGGTCTTACTGATCTGCTGCTTATTTGGGATTTTAATGCGGTCCTGGGACACCATGAGCGCTCTGGCAATGGTACTTTATCCTAAGCATCTTGTCAGGATTTCAGGGATTACTTGGAGGATGCTGGTTTATTTGCAGTACCGACTACGGGGAATTCATTTACTTGGTGCTCCCCCCGAAGGCCTCTATCCCTCCTTCAGGCGAAGTTGGATCAAGCCCTAGCAACTTGTCAATTTTTCTCTCTTTGGCAAGTTGTCAAGGGCTTAGTTCTTCCACGCATTGGATCCGATCATCATCCCATTTTGGTTGCTTGCTTGTCTTCCATTAGCAGGGGTCCGGTTCTGTTTTGGTTTCATCGTATGTGGATTTATCATGACACGTTCCGTGATTCGGTTACCACTTCTTGGGCTCCTCCTTGCACCACGCCCAACCCTATGTTGTGTGTCATGTGGAACCTCAAAAGGTTGCGGCAGGTTATTAAGGTCTGGAACAGAGATGTTTTTGGGGACGTTAATCGCAGGGTGGAATATCAGATGGAGCAAGTTCGTCAGATTCAGGCAGATATTGAGAATTTGGGTTGTACAGCTACTCATCGGGACACGGAGATGGACGCCCAAATGTTTTTGTCTCAGACGTTGCTATTACAATCTGAATTTCTTAAGCAAAAGGCACATTCGGCCTGGCTTAAGGATGGGGATCGTAATACGGCATTTTTTCATTGTCGTAGCCAGATTCGCAGTGGACGCAGGGGTATACAGGGTCTTCTGGTGAACGGCAGTTACACTAATGATACAGCGGTTCTTGGGAATCACATTATTTCTTTTTATAAGGAGCTCTTCGCGGACATCAGGGGTACCACTGCGGATTATACTTTAGTTGATCAGGTAATTTCCCCCAGGGTAGGGGCGCATGATAATGCAAGCTTGACAGTCATTCCTTTGGATTCAGAGATTAAGGAAGCGGTTTTTGATATGGATTCGGATAGCTCTCCAGGACCAGATGGTTTTAATGGGATTTTTTATCGCCACTTCTGGGATGTTATTTCCATCGAGGTGATCGCCGCTGTCAGGTTTTTCTTCATTGGTTTCTCCTTGCCTTTGGGCTTGAACGCTAGCTTCATGGCGCTCATCCCAAAGACTAAAGATGCTAATGCTATTGAGAATTTTCGCCCGATTGTTATGAGTGATTTTCTGTTCAAGATTATTACTAAGATATTAGTTATGCGTTTGGGTTTGATTATTGCTGCCTATTTATCTCCTACGCAGTTCAGGTTTATTCCGGGAAGGCAGATTCACAATTGTATTGCCATGGTCTCTGAAGGGTTCAATGTCTTGCAGGGTCGCTCTGATGCGAATATGATCTTGAAGATTGATATCCGTAAGGCATTTGATACATTGAAGTGGGATTTCTTACTACACGTTTTGCGCCGCTTTGGTTTCTCAGAGATTTTTATTCATTGGGTGGATGTTGTTCTTCGGTCGTCCAGAATATCAGTGTTATTGAATGGGACGCGGGTAGGGTACTTTCCCTATTTTAGAGGGGTCAGACAAGGTGATTCTTTATCCCCATTACTGTTTTGCATCGCGAAAGAAGTACTTAGTAAGCTTATTTAAGTGGCAGTGGATCAGAATCGGTTAGATCCGTTTACGACGCCCAGATGAATTATTTTCCCATCGTCCATCTTATATGCGGATGATATTGTTATTATGTGTGGGGCTTCTTCAACCAATGCCCGTGTCCTTCAGATTCTCACCCTTTATGCGGATATTTCGGGCCAAGTGTTCAATCCTCGAAAATCTAAAGTTTACTTTGGCTCCCGAATCTCATCGTATGTCCGTGGGAGGGTGCAAACTATCATGGGGATCCAGCCCGGGAAGTTTCCCACCGTATATCTAGGTTCACAAATCTTCAAGGGTGCCCCTAAGGTTGCGGATTTACAACCCGTCTTTGATAAGGTAATCCTCAAATTCAGAATATGGAAAGGTTCATCGCTTTCCCTTGCTGGTAGAGTTTGTCTTGTTAATTCGGTGATTGCTAGTTCTTTTGTGCACACCATGATGGTTTACAAATGGCCCAACACCTTGCTCAAGAAAATGGAAAGGGTCATGCGTAATTTCATTTGGACTGGGGATGTGAATACTAAGGGGTCGGTGGTGGTTAATTGGAATAAGGGGGTTTGGGTGTTCGATCGATTGTGATGGCTAACATGGCTTTCTTGATGAAATTGAGCTGGAAGGTCATGAACTCGGATTCGGTGATCTTCAACACCCTTAGGCGTCGGTATTTGACAGCGGATGGGGCGGTCCGGAGGTCGTTCATTCCTTTGTCAATCTGGGCTGGGATTAAACCTTGCATTTTGGCTTGCTTGGATGACTCTCGTTGGATCCCAGGGGATAATTCTGAGGTATTATTTTGGATTGATAATTGGCTGGGTTATTCTATAGCAGACAGAATTGGCATCCCAGAGGAATATAGATACTTATTTAATCAACGCATTTAGGACTACTTTTATGACGGGCTCTGGCACTTCATCTTCTCGTTCGTGGAGGCTTATTTGGATCTGGTCCGTGCTATTGTATGCGTCCCTATTGCCCCGGATTCAAGGTATACACGTGTATGGTTGAATTCGGATGATGGTTTGGTTACCTCGAAGATAGCTTATGATCACGTTCATCCCCATTACCCGATAGTCAAGTGAGGTTATTGGATTTGGTCGCAACATATCCCGGAATGACGATCGATGGTGGCATGGCGGGCTATCCACAATCGACTGGTTGTCTTGGATTTATTATGGGCTAGGGGGTTTTATTGGCCCCTCGGTTTGCACTCTTTGTCATGAATTTTTTGAATATGTTGACCATTTATTTGTCTCTTGTGTCTTTGCAGGAGCTCTCTGGCGATGGATCTTTGATTCGTTCAACGTTTACCCCTTTGAGGCTAATAGCTTTAATGAATTTCTGGTGCGGCTAATGAACTTTCAATTCAGTGAGCAGGTTACTTTCCTCTGGCGTGTGGCTATCCTTTCCTGCATATGGCTCATTTGGCATATCCGAAATGAGCTGGTTTTTCACAACAAAATCTGGATAGTGGATGCGGCGACTATCCATCTTCGGGTACTCATTGTAGAATCATCATCATTGGATCGGGGATGCATGCACAACGACCAACAAGACCTTCTTATCCTGCGTAACCTGCGAGTTCCTGGGCGGGCTAGACAAGCACTGAAGATTGTGGAAGTTAACTGGCAAAAACCCCTCCCGGGTTTGATCAAGGCTAATACGGATGGCAGTTCTTCTGAGGCGTCGGGCAATCTCACTACTTCCGGGGTTTTACGGAAATGTAGAGGTTTCTATCGGGGTTTTCGTTAATTATTGTGATTCGGGCTATGCGTTTGAAGCTGAATTGGTCGTAGCAATGTGGGGGATTCAGTATGCTTTTGTCAAAGCTTGGACACAACTTTGGCTGGAGTCGGATTCGATGTATGTAGTGAACTTGCTGGAGAAGAGATCGGCGGAGGTCCCGTGGCGCCACCTTAGCAATTGGCGCTATACCTTGCAACTTCTCGCTCATATGGATTTTGTGGTCTCACATATTTTTTGGGAAGGCAATCGCGTGGCAGACATGTTGAGCAAGAAGATGGAGTACGGCACATGGTGGGGCATCCCGCCTGCGGAGCTAGTACATTATCTCACTGATGACTATGTTGGCCAATCCAACTATAGGTTTGTTACTTAGTGCGTCCCCGTTTCAGGTTTCTTTTCCCATTTTTGGACTTTTTTTCATTCTTGGGGGTACTCTTTTTCCTACCAAGGGTTTTTCCCACAAGGGTGGGTTTTACCTTGGGAGGTTTTAACGAGGCCCCAACCATTTATCCATTTGGTCGGCTTGTGACCATTTCGTTCTACTTTATGACATTGTTTCCAGGCTTATTTTTGGTTACCTGATTAGCCTGTGATCAGGACAACTCTCTTTTTCATTTTTATATATTATTTCGAATTTATTCAAAAAATGTTGCAAATTAATTCCTTAACTCAAGATAAATTGGAATTTTTTTAGGTTTCTTATTATAAATTGGATTTCTTTGATGATTACTTATTTCAAATTTTTTCGGCTTCAAATTATATATTAATTTGCTTCCGTAACTCAAGTTGATTAATTAAATACTAATTTCAAGATTGACAACTAGCTTAGAAAGATTGACAAATTGGAAAGTCATATACGTACACTAATACAACATATTTTATTGTATTTCCATATATCAAGCCAATATACTAAAAGAAAAAACAAAGTTGAAACATGTCATCACCTCTGCAATCTGGTACACATGTCAACACCTTATTCTTTCAAATCCCTTTAGCGGCTTCGCACGTAATCCAGGTCAGCACCTCATTCTTCTAATTATAAATTGAATTCTTTTTACTTCTAATTATAAATTAGATTTTTGTCTACAACTATCAACCGAGAACTCTACAAGATAAATAATAATCCCAAAACATAAGGATATACAAATTAGAAAATTACTTTTGATGTTTCATATTAATTCCATAACGCAAGATAAATTGGATTTTTTTTTACTTCTAATTATAAATTGGGTTTATTTGGTAAACAATAAATTGAATTTTTCTTAAATGACAAAAAAATTAGATTTAGCCATTTCAATATACAATTAATTTGTAAAAATAATATTGCAAAAATGGTTGTAAAAATTCAAATATAATTCCAAAAATCAAGGATACACAAATTAGGAAGTTACTTTTATTGTTGCAAAACAATTCCGAAGCTCGAGATAAATTAGATTTATATGATAAACAATAAATTAGATTTTTTAAATACCAAAAAAATTAAATATTACCGATTTCAATATACAATTAGTTTGTGCATAAACTAATATAGAAATAGTTGTAACAATGTAATTATGAATTAAAAATTCACGTCAGTGAAAGCTGAGGAGATATTTATTGAAAATTATTTATTAATAAAATTAGCAGAATTAACTAAGTGGTTTTTTAAATGCCAAAAAAATCTATATGTCAACCATTGCATTATATAATTAATTAATGAAAGATTATTGTAAAAATAGTTGTAATAATATAATTAAAGAATTAAATATTTGTGTCATTTTGACAAGCAAATACACAAATTAAAAAAATAATTAAAAGTTCTAATTTATTTCTTTCTTATTAAATATCATATGAATTTAAATTGGCTTGATTTTACCAAGCTACATTGTATGCAAATGGTATATGTTCACCTATTTAAATCTTATAGAAATTAAAAACAATAAAATATTTTTTTATTGAAGACTTTTGATTAATAAAATTATGACAATTAATTAAGTGGTTCTTTAAATGTCAAACATAATGCAGGTACACTTGGAAATAGAACAAATAATATAGTTTATGAAGAAGTTTTTCAGAATTTGAAGTGACCGGTTTATATGACACTCTTCTAAATTTTGATTTTTTTTAGTGTTTCTAATTAGTATTTTGAATCCTTCTATAGCTATCAAAAATAAATTACACACCAAAATTTTATTTTCTAATAAATTCGTGTAACACACTGGTGTTATTCTAGTTACAGAATAAATTATAAAACTACCTAAATTTTAGTATAATTACAAAAACTATAAAAAAAAATCATCTTCAAAATTAATCGAGAACATGTCATGAAGTGCGCAGCCATTGAGTGTGGCTTTGAGGTATAATAGTCGTCATACTGCAAAATGTGTATATTAATAAGTTCACTGATTATAATGTTGTAATCAGTGTTTTAAAAACTGGATCGGATCTGCCGATCAGACCTGTTAGACCGGGAACACGACCACTGATTTGGTCCGAAAGAAAGACCATACAAAACTAGCTTTCTGGTAGGGGTATCATTTTGGGTTGGGTTCGCGTGTCAGGGTTCGTGGGTTCACGAGTCAGAATCAACCAATCCGGACCCAACCTGTTAATTATTTGTGTCAAAATCTTGAACCTGGGCCCAATCTATTTATTTCACAGATAACCCGGACCCGACCATTTAACCCGCCTAATAAAATTATTTTTATATATATTTAATAGTTCCAACTGAATAAATTTAATTTTTAAAAAATAATCACTATGACAGACTATTTAATCAATAAAAAATATTACAATTCACAACATGCAGAAAAAATAATATAAATTGCATAAATAGCATAACATATTGTAGGTCCCAACGGGTGTGGTGTAAGGTTTAGAAGGGAGGTTGAATAAACCTTACCAAATTTTCACTTTTTAGTCCTTTTAAAATATTCAACAGAGTTGACTCAAATCATCTAAGTCCTTGGGGGACAGCTAGGTTGGCTTTCTACAGCAAAGTTACCCACTCAACAGACTCGACTGAGTTGTTGATAGTATAACTTAGCTGCGTCAGCTAACACTTAACTTTTAGATGAGTTGGTTTTAAACAGCGGAAGACTTAACACCATTTGTTAATTTTAAGCACGTTTTTAACACTTGTTTTTAGCACTTGTTATTATCAGTAGGATTGCAATTTAACTTATCAGCAGATATAAAAATATACAAGAAAGTAGAGTGCTGAAAGTAAATGACACAAATAAATTTTATAGTAGTTCGAGGATGGGGTAATTCCTCTAATCCACTCTTCTCCAACTCCTGGAGGAATCCACTAAGTAACAATCAGGTTACAAAGCAGTTCTTCAGTCTAGAGACAGCCTTGATCACACAGTTGGCTTCTCCTGCGACTCAGCTTCTTCACAAGACAGCTGCCGTACTACTTCAGCTCCCTTCAAACCCTTGGAATTGATCACACAGCCTTCCAACGAGATCGAAACTTCTGGTTCGATCTTGAACCTTACTACAGCTCCTTCAAAGTTGGAGAGTAGACCCATTTTGTTCTTTAAACTTTTCCTCTTCAACTGGTTGAAGTATTCTTTCCTTCACAGGGTGTGTTGGATCGAGTTCTTTCGAGTTTTAGACTTCAGGAATTTCTTGATAAGCTTTGGGAATATTTGCAGGGTTTGATTGCTTATAAGATTGATTCCTTCATGTGTTTCGTAACCTTTTCTCAAATGCTTCCTCAGCCTTTTATAGTGCTCATTTGAATATTTGCCCGTTGAAGAGATATGTTATTTTCAAATAATACTTTCTTGTTCGTTGGCTTGTCTTTTCTTGACCTGCAGCATTGTGATGTTGACCGTTCCTCGTATTAATGACTCTGCAGCTTTTCATGGCTTGACACAAGCTTCAGTGTTCCTATTGGTTTATTCCTTTTGCATATTTTTGGGGCAAACACTTTAAGACAGAGCAGCTTGGACTTATTACTATATTGAGTAATATCCTTGACTTTCTTCCAACAGATCAATGTCAGTCGTCTTGACTTGACTGCTGCCTATATCCCTTTGACTTAAGTCTACCCAATCATTTAGGAATGACTCAACTGTCAATTCAACTGTTAGACTTGTCTCTTTACTGACTTAACTGACACTTCCACAGCTGTTCCTCAGCTGGATCTCCTTCAGTCGAGTCTTTGCCTTCCATCTTGACCACACTCAGCTGACACACTGTTGGGTCTTCACTCTAGTATTCAGTTGACTTCTTTCATTCTTCGACATAGATGACTTCACTCAACTCATGCAATCTTATCTATTACAAAGTAGAAATACAAGGAAAATGAGGTGCCAACTTCCTATTCTAAGTTTTACATGGTATCATCAAAATCTTAACAATAAATTTCCTAACAATTTCCCCCTTTTTGATGATGCCAAAACTTAAATACAAAATACAACAAACACAACCAGTGCAGTAACAAAGAATGTATGCTTTGAATATGTAAATTTTATTGATCATAACATTCTTGTCCTTTATAAAGCTGTTTACAAAGTATACTTTATACATTGTATCAGAGTTTATACACACATTGAATTACAACATGTATCAGAGCAAAAATTACAAAGGTATCAGAGCATTATTACAGAAAACTTACAGTTGTGTATTTATAATAAAGTAAAATACATGAAGGGGTTACAGCCGTCTTCAATGCCTTGGTTGCTTCCTTCTTTCATCTTCAGCTCTCCTCCTGTCTTCCTCTGCCTTCTACTTTTCCTCTCTTCTTCCTTCTTCTTCTTCTTCTTCTTCTTCTTCTTCTTCTTCTTCTTCTTCTCATAGGCACGCCTTGCAGCAGGGTCATTCCTACGCTGCCTTTCCTCCCATTCTTGCATCACCCTCTCATTCTCAGCTTCTTGCCTTCTCATAGCTTCTGCATTCTTGCGCATTACCTATAAATTTGCAAGATGATCGTATCCAGCCCAGTAAGTGATCCCTTTCTTCTGTGGATAAATGTACGTTATGTCTTTTGGTCTTGGTTGTGGTTGAGAGCTTATACCTCTTCCACTGCCACCAAATCTTTCCCTTACTCTTCCCGACTTAGCTCCTCCTCTAGGAGTGTACTGTACCGGTGCTTTTTCAGCTGAGTGACTGTTGGAACTCTGCTGCATATCAGCTAATTTGCATACATCAAAGCCCTTCTCCTAGTACATGTCCCAGGCTTTCGGTAGAGTCATATTCTTGAAGTAGCCTTCTGCCTCTAGAGTTTGAAACTCCTCTAGTGATCTAGGCTCAGATCCAGCATTGGGCATTATAATTTCTCTTGGGGGTTTGATCACCGGGGAATCCTTTAATAATCCATTTGGGGGACCATCATACTGTGTCCTTATATTCTAGATACGCACAGATTGCTTCTCAGCCACCTTCTCGAATTCAGCTTCGATGGCTTTTCTTGATTTTTTTAAATGCCAACTCAGGTTTATGTTCCACGACAGCTCTTTCGGTAGCTTGCTGAGAAGTGAGGTTGTTACTTCTCCTTGTTGAGGAGTCTTGGCAAACATAATCTTTAGAGGGGGTTTTTTGTAGAACTTCCTTCCCCTTAGTTTTTTCTCCTCTCTTCTCCTCCTTATGACTCCCTTGCCCTTCCTTTTGTTCCCTCAAGGCTTCATCTTCCCCCTTTTTTCCATCATCACCAAAAGGTAGGGACAAGCAAGGGAACATGCTATTTAAAATAAAATCAAGTTGGTTGTTACTTGGCATCTGACTTGGAGTAGGCTGTTCGAAATTCTGACCGCGTAGCCTTTGACTCGGCTGCCATTAATTTCATTTAAGTTTGGATAATACTGAGCTGCTGACTCATGGTAGACTCCAATCTTGCAATCTCAATCTTGTGTTGCAGCTTGAGTAACTCCATATCCAACTTGTGAGATTCTTATATTCTCACCATGTAGTTCTTCTGCCTCTGCTGGAATGTTATCCACACTCCAGACCAATAACTCTACAAAGAGTGACTTGAAGTAACGGACTTTCTCTCTTCTCATAGTCGTGGTTTGTTCAGCCCATTCTCGAATACGTAGAACAACACCACGAATGTCCCCTTTGATGTTGGCATCGCGGTTATCCAGCCTTAGGTCTAATGATGCTAAGTCGTGCTCCATTTTCTTGATTTCAGCACAAACGGCTTTAAACGCCTTTCGGAAGTCTGCTGTCGAAGCGGACTCATCCTCGGGCCAAATGGCATCAAAGTCAAAATCTATAGGCACCACTGTTGAATCAGCTGGAACTCTGAGTTCTTCTTGGACAGTATACTTGACTTGTTCTGTAGCAGATTCGGCATCCAGGGGTGGCAATTGGGCTTCAAACAGGAAAATGTTTTCGAACATATCATCTGGATAGATAGGGATTCCCGCAGGTCCAACTTGTGGAGCATTTCCCTTCTCCTTGCGAATATCTTCAGCTCGACTTGCCTCAGCTGAACTAGCTTCGTCGGTGTTGGGAGCAGTTGTGTTAGCCTCTTCTTTGAGCCGACATACGTTTCGCTTGAGCATTTGTGTTAGTTGCTCTCGGCTAATTGGTTTCCAGCTTGAGCAGTTGTGTTAGCCTACTCATCTAACTGACCTCAGTTGTCTTAACAGCTTTCTCGGTATCAGTTGGGGCTTCCTTTTGAGTCGTCTGGTCATCAACTGGTTTATCAACATCATCGAAGTGTGATGGAGCCATTGAAGTTGGCTCATCAACAAACACGAACCTCATCGGAGCAGTTTTGTCACTAGCTTTACTCCGAGAGTATTGAGCATCCTCAGCTTTGTCCTTAGAATATTCATCAATGGGAGTGGATTCAGCTTCATTGTTGGATTCCAGGAATTCTGTGTCAACGTATTCCTGTGAATCGCGAAGAATGTTGATTTCTTCTGCTTCATCAACCATCTCTACTTAAGGAATTTGCTAATTATAATCTTCTTTACCCAACGAAGTCTCACCCTCCTTGCGGCCTTCAATACCCTTAGCAGTCTCAACCGCTGGAGGGCCTTCAGCATCCCTGTGATCAGTCTCAACTGTAGCAGGGTCTTGGGCGGTTTTCCCTGTAGCAGACTCATCTGCCTTAAGGTCTTCGGTGGCATTCATCGGAGTCTCAACTCCTAGGATTGCACTTTCAGGACCAGGAGTCAACTCCCATGTTCTCCATTCCATCATTTGCCTTAGTTGCATCTGTAGTGTCATCAGCCTTTAGTGCAGATGAAGTTTCAGCTGAGACAATCTCAACCGTCTGAGCTTCTTCAACTTTAGTCTGCTGTTTGGTTTGTTTCTCACCTTCTCCTTATAACTCCATAAGTTTGTCTCCCACAGCATCCTCCGACCTAGCTATGGTGGTGAGAGCTTCCCCCTCAGCTGGCGCACCAGCTAAGATAAGAGAAATGAGGTTGCTCTTCACCTGAGACTCGACTGTTATTCCCTCTGAGTGATCAGCCATAGGGGCAGGTGTCTCAATACCTTTTGCAGTAGTTGGCTTGGCTAGGGTGCCCGCTTCATCTCCTTCCCTATCTTCATCGCCAATCTTCTGAGAGTCATGTTCTGAATGCACGGGGATGTGGTGGCAGCAATGTCAGCAGCTATCTTCTGCGCTACATCCAAAGGGTTAGAACGAGGAGAGAGTTGGGAAGACTCTCCTGGACCCTCTTGCATTTGTTGTTCGTGCATGGCTTTAGATTCTTTGATGGCCTGTTGGAATTCGACTTTCTCTACTACTACAGCAGGATCGATCTCCTCTACGTTGCTGCTATCAGTCGATTCCATTTCATGCTCAGGTCCACCAGTAAACATACACATCTTTGATTTCTTAATGACCTTGGCCTTCTCCAAAGATTTTTCTTTTTCATCTTCCTTTATGTCACGAAGGACAGTCATGCAGAAATCTTCATTTAGGGCAGAGCGGATAGAGATGTTCCCCAGGAAGCTTAAGATCTCCTCTTCTTCTTCAATGTACTACTGGGTGCTCAAATTGTTGTCAAGAGTAATCCAGCTTCCAATTTCTCCATTCCCTCAATCTCTGCTGAAAATCAGGATATACAGGAGATAACATTATAACATCATCATCATCTCCTTCCTCCTGAATGGTAGCAAGTGAAGCATGCTCCTTCTCAGGTTCATTGACATCAGTCTGAGGGGAATGGACAGCTCTTTCCTCAGACAATTTGGTTGTCTCAGCTCCTTGTACTTCAACAGCTATCTCTCGAGCAGCTGGGTCTTCTATAGTCTGCTGATCGATATCAGCAGTCTTCTTGGTATCTATGGTGGTTGCATCTCCACCATCTTTTTCTTTAGACTGCTCCTCTTGAGTTTCAGCAATCTTCTCGGGCTTCTCTGGCTGAATGGCAGACTCAGCTTTCTCAAGTTCAGACTTCCTAACAAGTTTTCTTCTCTTGGTTTTGAAAAGAGGAACTTCATCCTCTTTGGCTTCTTCTATGGTGGCATCTGGCTCCACCATCTTTATCTTCTTAACAGCGAGGCACAGCTGTGCACTTCTTCTTCACGATCGGAGAAGGTTTAGATGTATCATTCTCGATCTCGGCTACTGGGGAAGGTGCATCTGATTCGGCTGCAGGGGCAGGTGCTTTTGGCTCGGCTGCAGGGGCATGAGCCTTCTTGAACTTGGCTGTAGGGGCTGGTGCTGGCTTAGCTACAAGAACTCTTTTCATCTGAATAGGCTTGGGAGAGAGAGCTGGGGTCGTTGCAGATGTGTCTTCTGCAGCAGGGTCAGCTGACTCAGCCTCACTTGTGTCAGCTTTCCTTGCATGCGCCTTCCTCTGAGCGCCTGACAGGTTTGCCTTGAACATCTTCTTGTTTACATGGAAAGGTTTTCCATGTCGTAGGGCAATCCCTTTTACCACCATCAAATGGCCAATTACCAGGCCATACCCCAAAGAGCATTCGAATGTCCCATCCTCCTTGATGCTCTTATTGATCACATTCTGGCAGATACGGTTGAAGACAAACTCAGCCCAGTTGATCTTCTTCTCTTCCATGATCGCAGCCATCACCACCAACTTTGTTCGAGACAGCTGATTAAAGCTGCCGGACTTCATATCGACACACTTGGAAACAATATCCATTAGCTTATGGTAATCTTCTTTTATCAAATCCTTCTTGGCTGTATAGACAGCCTTCGCAGCTGACTCAGGCTTGGCTCTCTCCTTCCAAGCCGCAGCTAAGTTCACATCTTTTCACTTGAGGAAGGCGACTTACGTTGTGTCAAGAAGGTCAACAATAGCGATTATCTTGATCTCCTTGATGTGTACTGATGAGCGAATCTCATCATCGTGCACTTCAGCGTTAACATAAACATTGCAACTTTCTCCAAATTCCTATGAGAAAACTCCGTAGTGAGAAAATCCTTCTGATCTGATTTCTCGAGTTCTCAGCAATCTTCTTCACCAGTGCTTCATCAGCACCCTGTTTCAGCATCCCCTTGAAGTTTACTGTCGATCCTGAGTGGATCTTCTCGGACATCTTGACAAAGTCGTACGATGCTTCCATTTTTTATGAGAATAAATGGTGAATAAAGCATAAAATCTCAATTTTTTAAAGTAGGGTTTTTGCACGATCACAGAGAGAAAATCCTTTGCTTGTTGAAGACGACAGAGTTTTTGTGAGGAGAGAGAAAATATGTTTTGGCTTAAATTGGACTTGAAAGGATGGTTTCTGGAATTTGAAAATTTTGATCAAAATCGACGGTCAGGATTTAACCTTTGAAACCGCATTAATTTTCTCCGCATTAAATGAAGCAGCATTTATATCCAATCTTAGGCTAACCATGCATCTTTTTTTTTGACAACATAATTACGCTGGCGTAATCCTTAAAAATATTCCCGCTCACAGAAAACGACTTCGTTTTGTCACTTAGCTCATAAATAACTCGGCTATTAACCAAAAGTGACTTAACTCTGCTTCTCTCTTCACATTAGATTACTCAGTTGTCAGCTAACTCGATACAACTGATTTCCCGTCTTGGCTATTTCACTTGGCTGAAATGTGAAACTTGCTTTTTTTTCTTTCTCTCTTCTTTGTCTCTATTGATTATGTCTTCTGAGTATCCTAACTCAGCTCAATTAACCCTAGATCATTCTTAAGCTTTTCAAATCTTGATTCACATAGATGTTTAGTGAATATGTCACCTAACTGCTTATCAATTGAGATGTACTCCAAGGTGATGTCTTTCTTTCCAACCTGGTCTCTTATCAAAAGGTATCTGACATCAATGTGCTTTGTTTTTGAGTGGAACACTGGATTTTGAGTGATTGCAATAGCACTAGTGTTATCACACATAATTGGAATCTCTCTTTCTTCAATATCATAGTCTCTCAGTTGTTGTCTCATCCATAGAACTTGGGCACAACAGTTGCCCGCAACTATGTACTCTGCTTCAGCTGTGGATGTAGCTATTGAATTTTGTTTCTTGTTGAACCAAGAAACCAATCTATTTCCAACCATTTGACATGTACCTGGTGTACTCTTTATGTCCACTCTACATCCAGCATAGTCTGAGTCTGAGTAACCTACTAGCTTGAATCCTCCTTCCTTTGGATACCATAAGCCAACTTCTTGGCATCCCTTCAAATACCTTAGGATTCTCTTAGCTGCAGTCATGTGACTCTCTTTTGGTGCAGATTGAAATCTAGCACATACACCTACAGCAAAGGTGATGTCTGGCCTGTTTGCTATTAAATAGAGCAAAGATCTAATGAGAGTCTATATCTAGTTTGATCAACAGCTTTGCCATCTGCATCCATATCCATCTTGACTGATGCTCATTTCAAACTTGCCTTGCATGAGGTTTGAGACCTTATCACACAGTTCTTTGTTTGTGGATCTAAAGATAATGCCATCCACATATATTTGAACAGGCAATATACTCTCTCCATCTTGGATTCTAAAGAGTGTTTTGTCATCTTTTCCTTTGGTGAAATCAATGTCAATTAGAAACTGAGACAATGTGTCATACCATGCTAATCGTGCTTGTTTCAATCCATACAATGCCTTCTTGAGCTTGTAGACCTTATCTCCAATAGTTTTCTGCTCAAAACTTGGAAGTTGTTCAATATAGACTTCTTCCTCTAACAATCCATTCAGAAATGCACTTTTCATATCCATTTGATATATAGTGATGTTATTATGTGCAGCATAAGCAAGAAACATCCTTATTGCTTCCAATCTAGCAATAGGAGCAAAGGTTTCATCAAAATCTATACCTTCCTCTTGGCAATACCCTTTGGCTACCAATCTTGCTTTGTTTCTGACAACAGATCCTTCCTCATTCATCTTGTTTCTGAATACCCACTTAGTACCAATGACATTTTGGTGAGTAGGTCTTTGAACCAATTCTCATACTTTGTTTATTTCAAACTGATTCAGCTCTTCTTGCATGGTCTGAATCTAATGTGTCTCTTCCAAGGCTTGAGACACATCTTTAGGCTCTATATGGGAAATTGAACATAGCTTCATGTTATGCTCTGGATCTAGTTCTTATGTCATCTCTGACATCTCCAATGACTAACTCAGGTGGGTGGTCTCTCAGCTATCTCACATCTGGTTGGAGTAAGTATGCTAGATTCAGATGTCTTGTAGCTAAGATGTCTTAAACAGCTTCTTCATCATCATTCAGCTGCAGACTTTCCAGCTGTCTTTGAGATTCAACTATCTCATCATCTTCAGGATTGAGTGCTCTCACATCTGCATCAACTTAAGGACTCTTCTGCATAGTTTGTTAATTCATTTTATCAGCTAACTCATCAATGTCTTTTCCATTCACATTTGGCTCATCAAATACCACATGGATAGACTCTTCTGTGACCATAGTCCTCTTTTTTGCACTCTATAGGCTTCACTCTCAGTTGAGTATCCCAAAAAGATACCTTCATCAACTTTAGCATCAAAAGCCTTCAAATTGTCCTTTCCATTGTTGTGGGTGATGCACTTACATCCAAATATTTTGAAATATCCAACATTTGGCTTTCTCCCTGCCCAAATCTCATAGGGAGTCTTGGTTAATTGCATGTTTATCATGTATCTATTCTGAGTGTAGCATGTTGTATTTATGGCTTCTGCCCAAAATCTCTTAGGCAATCCAGCTTCAACTAACATAGTCCTTGCAGCTTCCTTGAGAGTTCTGTTTCTTCTTTCAGCTACTCCATTCTGTTGTGGAGTTCTTGCAGCTGATAACTCATGAGCAATACCATTCTCAACACAATACTGAGTTATAATCCCATTGACAAACTCAGTTCTTCTGTCAGACCTTACCTTTATAATGGTTTGGCTCTTTTCATTTTGAACACTTCTCATCAGCTGAGGTAACTTCTACAGTGTTTCCTTCTTTTCACACATGAAAATTGTCCATGTATATCTTGAATAATCATCCACCACCACTAAGGTGTATTTCTTTCCACTGATGCTAGCTGGCTCAACAGGACCAAATAAATCCATATGCAACAGATGTAATATCCTTGTTGAAGAAGGACTTTGCTTATCCTTGAAAGATGATTTGATTTGCTTTCCCATCTGGCGTGCATCACATATGCTTCCACAAGATGACTCCTTGCAAGCTTGTTGATTGTCTTGAAATTCAGGTGACTCAGCTTCTTGTGCCACAGCCAACTGGGTTCGGCTGTACTCTTGGCTAGCAGACATGTACTAGGTATAGCAGTTGACCAATCCACTACATACATGTTTTTCTGTCTTGTCCCTTGCAGCACTATCTCATTTGATTCAGCATCCTTGATCTGGCATACTCCCATGTTGAATCCCACATTGTAGCCATTGCTACAAAGTTGGCTGATGCTTAATAGATTGAAATTGAGGCCTTCAACATATGAAACATCTGTGATCTCCAGTCCATTTTTCTTTATGGATCTTGTGCCATTGATTTCCCCTGGAGCTTCATTTTATCCAAATATGACTTTTGCACCTTTGATTTCCTTGAATTTTGACAGATTTCTTTTATTCCATGTCATATGTCTGGAACAACCACTATCCATGTACCAGGTTCCTTGGCGCTCAGTTGTTCCTTAAACCTGCAATCAAGGAAATTAGTTTTTAGGTACTCATACTTGCCTGGGTCCTGGGGGGTTAGTGCTATAAGATGCTCCAACCAACCTATAGCCAGATGATCTGACTCTAAGAGGTTGCCATCTATCAGCTCCATAATCATAATGCACATTAGCAAATTGCTTGGGGGCTTTAAGATCATACAGATGTCTCTTTTGTCTGTATGCCTGTGTGTTTGTTTGAGCATTTGTTTTCTTGGGGTAATAGTGGAATTTCTGGGTGTTGTGCATGGGTGCATGTGTGTGCTGATAATAACTCTTTTGCCTTGGGAATGACCTTTGTTGAGGTTGAGGTCTTTGCCACTTTGGCTTGTATCCCATAAGTCTTTGCTGATATTTCACTTGGTTATTCCAATCAGCTTGGTTTGGATAGTTTCTACCTTTCCCTTCATATGAGTTTCTTTGCTGAAATCTCTGGGGCTTTTGGTAGCTCTGTTTGGCTTTTAAAAAGTATTTTCTGTTAGGAGTCTGCTGATGGACTTTTCTGGATTTTTTTCCAGTTGTCCTCTCAGCATACTCTAATGGCTTCTTTCCTTATCCTTTATATCCAAGGCCAGTATGATTGTCATTGTATTTTGGTGTGGATGTTGGTGCGACATATGGTGTTTTGGGATTTTGGATTCCTTCGTTGCTTGAGGTTCCTTTCTCCAAAATCACTCTGGGAGTTTGACTATGCACAATAGAATTAAATCATATGCCTGTCTTATCTCCACACTTTTTTTGACTCATTATAAGTTCATCCAATGATTTGGATGCTTTTGTAAATGAGACAATCACATTTTTAAGATCATTTTCTCTCTTTTCAGTAGCAGCTAATTCTGCTAAGATCTTGGCATTTTCAGCCTTCAGCTTAGTGTTCTCATCAGCTATGTGACTCAGGGTACTCAGCTCTTTAGTCAGCTGTGAGTTTTGGCTTTTAAGCTGGCTGTTTTCCTTATTTAAAAGTGTGTGTGAGGTTTTAATGTGCTCAAAATCTTTCATCATGTTGTCTAATGAATCATAAAGATTTGTGGGTGATGAAGTGTGTGTATCACAGTCACTATCACATGAATCTGAATGAGATTAGTTAGATTGTACCTCATCTTCTTGATCTTGTTCTTTGTCCATGAGGCAGATCAAAGCCTCTTCCTCAGTATCACTCGAGTAGTCAGTTTCACTACTATTGAGTCTGTTGCTTCCTTGCACTTGGCTGGCTCAGCAGTCTCAGCAGCTAATATGGCTTTCTTCTTTTCTTGTTTTCTTTCCCTGAAGACTCTTCTTTCTTCTTCATTTCTAGTATTTGTTGACTGGTGGATAAGAACAGTCAACAGAAAAGTGTCCTGGTTGTCTGCAATTCCAACACGGGTTTTCAGCTCTCTCTGCTCTTTGATTATCAGCTCACTAATAGTCAGCTCTTTGAGGTTCAGCTCTCTTGGGTGGTATGTCCTCCCTTGCTTTGGAAGGTGTTGAATGTCTCCTAGAGGTCTCTCCTTTATTCCTTTTGTAGTTCTTGTTAAAGAACTTGTTGAATCTTTTTACCATGAGAGTTATTTCCTCCTGGTCTATGGTTTCCTTTTGCTCATCTTTCTTTCCTTTACTGGCCATCAATGCAGTTGTCTTGGGTACAGGTATTTCCTTCTGCTCTTTTCTTTTCAGCTCAAACTCATAAGCTTTGAGATCTGAGAACAACTCATGATTAGATGTTTTTAAGAGGTCCATAGAATGTCTTAGGGCCATGACCTTTATTTCCCATTCAGCTGGGAGGGCTCTTAGAATCTTCACGCACATCTCCTTCTAAGTGTACTCTTTCCCAATAGGTGAAAGCTCATTTGTGATCTCTGCGAATCTGGCATCCAGCTGATCCAGACTCTCATCTGCAAGCATTTTAAAATTTTCAATTTTTTTAACAGCAACAGTTAGTTTATTTTCTTTAATCTGTTCTGATCCTTCACAAATCAGGGTTAGCTTATCCTAGATTTCTTTAGCTGGTTTGCATGACTTCACTTTATTGAACATAGCCTTGTCCAATGTCTTGTAGAGAATATCCTTGGCCATATTGTCCAGGTTGTATCTCTTTCTATCTTCATTTGTCCATTCACAACGAGGTTTCTCAACCATGGTTGGTCTAGGCTCTGATGTAGCATCCTCCCCTTCATCTTGAGGTGCTCTTCTTACAGCGGTGTTAACTTTGAATATTTGCAATGGTCCATCCTCTATCACAAGCCACATTTCATCATGTAAAGATTATAGGTGAGCCTGCATGCGAATCTTCCAGTCATCAAACTCTTCCATAGTGAACATAGGAATACAAGTTAGATTGGCTTCCATGATAATAACTTTCCTTTGGGATGAAAGACTTTGAAAACACAAGTGTTAAATCTTTTGAAAAAGATTGAGATCTAATTCAGTAACCAGTGCGGAAGGCTCAATGAACCAACCGCTCTTATACCATTTGTAGGTCCCAAGGGGTGTGGTGTAAGGTTTAGAAGGGGGGGTTGAATAAACCTTACCAAATTTTCACTTTTTAGTCCTTTTAAAATATTCAACATAGTTAACTCAAATCAGCTAAGTCCTTGGGGGACAGCTAGGTTGGCTTTCTTTAGCAAAGTTAGACTCAACTGAGTTGTTGATAGTATAACTTAGCTGCGTCAGCTAACACTTAACTTTTAGATGATTTGGTTTTAAACAGTGAAAGACTTAGCACCCTTTGTTAATTTTAAGCACGTTTTTAACACTTGTTTTTAGCACTTGTTATGATCAATAGGATTGCAATTTAATTTATCAACAGATATAAAAATATGCAATAAAGTAAAGTGATGAAAGTAAATGACACAAGCAAATTTTATAGTGGTTCGATGATGGGGTAATTCCTCTAATCCACTCTTCTCCAACTCCTGGAGGAATCCACTAAGTAACAGATCAGGTTAAAAAGCAGTTCTTCAGTCTAGAGACAGCCTTGATCACACAGTTGGCTTCTCCTGCGACTCAGCATCCTTGCTACTTCAGCTCCCTTAAAACCCTTGGAATTGATAACACAGCCTTCCAACAAGCTCGAAACTTCTAGTTCAATCTTGAACCTTACTACATCTCCTTCAAACTTGGAGAGTAGACCTTTTAGTTCTTTAAACTTTTCCTCTTCAACTGGTTGAAGTATTCTTTCCTTCACAGCGTGTGTTGGATCGAGTTCCTTGAGTTTTAGGATTGATAAGCTTTGAGAATATTTGCAGGTTTTGCTTGCTTGTAAGATTGATTCGTTCGTGTGTTTCGTAACCTTTTCTCAAATGCTTACTCAGTCTTTTATAGTGCTCATTTGAAAATTTGCCCGTTAAAGAGATAGGCTATTTTCAAATAACATTTTCTTGTTCGTTGGCTTGTCCTTTTTTGACCTGCAGCGTTGTGATGTTGACTCTTCCTCGTATTAAATGATTCTGTAGCTTTTTAGGGCCTGACACAAGCTTCAATGTTTCCCATTGGTTTATTCCTTTTGCATATTTCTGGGACAAACACTTTAAGACAGAGCAGCTTGGACTTATTACTATATTGAGTAATATCCTTGACTTCCTTCCAATGGATCAATGTCAGTCGTCTTGACTTTACTGTTGCCTATACCCCTTTGACTTGAGTCTGCTCCAATTATTTAGGAATGACTCAACTGTCAATTCAACTGTTAGACTTGGTTCTTTACTGACTTGACTGACACTTCCACAGTTGTTCCTCAGTTGGATCTCCTTCATTCGAGTCTTTGACTTCCATCTTGACCACACTCAGCTAACACACAGCTGGGTCTTCACTCTAGTCTTAAGTTGACTTCTGCATTCTTCGACATAGCTGACTTCACTCAGCTCATGCAGTCCTATCTATTACAAAGTAGGAATACAAGGAAAATCGGGTTCCAACTTCCTATTCTAAGTTTTACATGGTATCATCAAAATCTTTACAATAAATTTCCTAACACATACTAATCATATTTTGAAGACAATATAAAGAAAGACATGCAAAAAAGCAACATATATAATTAAGGAGATTTTAGAATTTAAGTTTTAAGGACATGTCTTGTTTTATTTTTTCTTACACTTAATTATTTAGTTATTTTTCTTTTAAATTCACAAACGGGTTACACAAGTTAAATGAACCATAGCAGGTTGACCCGAACTATACTTGTTTAATTGACATGTTATTTGAGTTTGACCCGGTTTCGACCCGGACCCATAAAGTCTGGACCCATACCCATTAATTTCGTGTTAGGCTCATGTCAGTTTTGCATGTTTGGTCCGAAATTGACACCCTTAATTTCAGGACGCAAAATAGCAAGAAGTGGTAAACAACCGGCAAAATCAGTGTAAACCAGAAACCAATTGGGTCTACCGATTTGACAAAAGAGAAACACAAAAAAAGAAAGTAAAAAATCTAGAAAAATAAATTGAGAAAACACTAACCTGAATTTTCAACCATCTCTCTTCTTTCTTTTTTTCGAAACGATAGAAATCTGTAGGTCCCAAGGGGTGTAGGTGTAAGGTTTAGAAGGGGGGGTTGAATAAACCTTACCAAATTTTTGATTTAGTCCTTTTAAATATACAGAGTTAATATAACACAGCTGTGTCCTTGATGGACGGTCAATTTAGTCAATCAGTAGAGTTAGTTTCTCAATGAGACTCAATGAGCCGTTGATGGAATAACTCAGTTGTTGGCTCTAAATTAACTCAACTGTGGTTTTGTTTTCAGCGGAAGACTTAACACCCTTAAGTTTGATTAAGCAAGAATTTAGTGCTTGGTTTAGTACTTGTAAATTATCAAGTGGATAGCAAATTTATCAGCAGATATAAGCAGTTGGAATTAAAGTGCTGAAATGTAAATGACACAATGAAATTTTTATAGAGGTTCGAAGATGGGGTAATTCTTCTACTCCTCTCTTCTCCAACTCCTGGAGGAATCCACTAGGTAATGATCGATATACAAAGTGGTACAGATCCCGGATACAAGTCTTGATCACACGGTGACTTGATCCTTTGGGACTCGATCCTGAGACGCCTTGATCACTCGGTGGCTTCTCGACGACTCGGCTTCTTCACAGGCATTTGCTTTGCTACTGACTCACTTGCTCAAGCTCTTTGGATTTGATCATGAAGCCCTCCAAAAGCTTAAGACTTGGTTCGACCTTGAACCTTCCTACAATCCTTCGTGGAATGTAGACCCCTTGATTTTCGATATTTTCCTCTTCAACCGATTGAAGTTGTCTTTCCTTCACATGTGAGTGTTGGATTGATGTCCTTCGTAGTGTAGGCTTGAGGATTGAGAATATTTGATTTTCTAATAATTGCTTGAACGTTTTTGGTTCAGATCTATCTCTTATATCACTTGTGTCTCTCTTCTTTCTCAATTTAAACTCCTCAGCCTTTTATAGTGATCTTTCAAAAATTTGCCCGTTGAAGAGATAGGCTTATTTTTGAAAGTCACTTGCGATCGTTGGCTTGTCTTGTTGCGATCCTTGGAATTGCCATTTCCTCGTATGAATTGTTCTTTCACCTTTTCGTAGTTCGACATGGTGTAGTGCTTCCCATTGGTTCATTCCAATTGCACGCTTCGGGACCGAGCACTCCGAGAAAGGTGGTATGGAGATATTACTTGTTTAAGTAATTCTCTTGATTTCGGCAACGGATCTTTACGATTATCTCGACTTGATCGCATTTCCTTGCTTTCCCCAGGTGACTTGGAGTCGACTTCCAATCATTGGATGACTCTTGTCACTTCAACTTGAGACTTGGCTTTTCTTGAGTTGACTTGATCGATACTCCACTCACCGCATCTCACCGCTTCTTGATAGAGTTTCCGTCTACTCTTCTTTGCCATACTCATTGTCTCGCGGTGAGTCTTCCTTCTAGTCTTGATTGTCTTCTTGCGCGTTAGGCGTAGGCGACTTAACTCGGCTTGGCCACTCTATTTAATACAAAGCGTTTTACAACAAGAATTGGGGTGCCAACTTTCTATTCTAAGTTTTACATGGCATTCATCAAAATCTAAACAATAAATTTCCTAACAATTTCCCCCTTTTTGATGATGCCAAAACTTAAATCATTCAAAAATGCAAATATCAAAGATACATACAGATAGTGTATTGACATAGAATGTATGCGCTTGTGAGAATCAATCCTTTTATTGATCATAACATTCTTGTTCTTTTACACAATTTACAAGGTGTATCGAGCACATATTTGTCTACAAAAAATAAAGAATTTATAGCTTTATTACGAAGACTTACATTGTATGTATTTACATAATAAAATACACGAAGGGTTGGACAAAGAACACTTCATCTCCTTTTGTCCTTCTTTCATCTTGTTCAAGATCTTCTTCTCTTCTTCTCTTTTTCTAGTCGTCGATTTGCCTTCTTTTTCTTTTCATATGCCTTCCTGGCGGCCTTCATCTCTTCTAATTCTTTCTGTCTTTCCTCCCATAGCCTGAGTTTGTCACTTGTTTTCTTCTTCTATTCTTTTTGCATACTCGGCGTTGGTTTTAGCCACTTGCAAATTTGCTACTTGGTCAAGCCCATTCAAGAGATCCCTCATTTCTTTCCCGGATCTACGTATTCAATATTTTTGGGCGAGGCCAGAGTCTCAAACCTCTTCCTCCACCACTATTTTTTCCTCTACCTCGGGCGTGTATTGTCTTGGTGTCTTCTTCTTTCGGTGAGTGACGGCGGAGTGACCAGCAGAGGATCGCCGGTAGTCCGCTCGTCGACTTCTTCACATAACGTGAGACCCTTTTTCCCAAGACAAGTCCCAAGCTTGAGCCATAGACATATTTGCAAAGTATCCTTGATTCGAGCGTTTTAAATTCATCAAATGATCGTGGCTCTGTCCCGACATCCGAAATGGCATAAGTGTCTGTCTCTTTGGAATGCCTCCATGTTCTTTCAAGATGTTCATAACCGGGCATCCATTCTTCCTTCCACTTCCTTCATCCCTCGCTTCAATTGTTTTCTCTTTTCACCATAGATATAGCGAGTGTTGGAGTGGCAGAGTCACTGGGGAGTTTCTTTGATAATGTCACTATGACAGACCTTGTTGGGGGTTTGTGCCATCATCAAGGTCACATTTGTTGATCCTTCCCCCTCAACAAGCTTTCCTTTCTTTTGTTTCAACACTTCCTCAGCTGACTTTCCCCTCGCAGTTGTTCCTTCCTTCTCAACTTCAGATCCCCCTTGCGCCTTTAGGTATTCCTCTTCCCCCTTTTTGGCATCATCAAAAGAGAGAGGGACACCTGGAAACAGACTTGCAAGCAGGAAGTCGAGCCTGCTAATAGTTGAGTTTTGTCTCGAGTCTGCTGCAGAGTATGCAGCATGAAATTCGGATCGAGTAGCGTTGGACTCTGCTGAAATCAGCTTCATCTCAGCCATGAGAAGGCTGAATTTTGTATTCATGGTCTCTTCCAAACGCTGTAGATCACTCTTGTTTTGCTCACGCAGCAGACTTTATCTCGGCAATGTGAGCTTCATGCATGTGCTCAATATGCTCTCTCACTTCGTTTTTGCATCGTATTTTCACTCTCTCCATACCAGCCGACTTGTTGAACAATGTCTGAAGTATCTAACTTGTTCCACACGCATTGTTTTCTTTGTTGCCACCATTCCCCGATTCGGATTGTTATGCCTCTTAAATCGCAGTGAGATTGGCATCTCTGTTGTCCGGCCGCATGTCCATAGAGGCTCGATGCCTCTCCATCCGTTCAATCTCGCCGAATAATGCCTTGAACACTTCGCGGACTTGATTGATTCTTCCATTGCGGTTGATCGCCATGCGGCGTCAAAATCATAATCACTGGAACAATGGTGCTCGATGGAAAAACGGAGCTGGTGCGTGGTAGCGTGCGCGTTTGTTCTTCTCGACTTCTTCATGGAGGTCGGGTACCTCCGGGGAAAAAGGAAAAGATTCTATGAAGGATTCATCACCGCCAATCGGGATTTGTTCAATGATGAGCGGTGCGTGTGAAGTTCTTTTAGGAATCGACTGCTGCAGACTTGAGGAGCCTGCGCGATTGACTCTGGTTTTGGGTTTTGTTGTGAAGTGGACCCGACTTGCTGAGCCTCAATTTGTCTCAACAACCGTTGGTCTCGGTGATTTTTCCTTTTGAGTAGATTGGTCCTCGGCCTTATCGAAGCGTCATCGGACGATGATGAGATTTCCATTGGTGGCTCATCATCAAAATTAAATGTTTGACGAGTAGTCTTGGGATCCGACTTGCTCGTGCTTGGAACATCCGTGCCGAGTCTTTTGGATCTATCACGGGGATGACTCGACTTTTCTTCTTCACCTTCCGATCCCGTAAATGTTACATCAGATTATCCCGGGAATCATGAAGTGCGCTTATCTCCTTCTCGGATGGGTTCGATGATTGCGGGGAGGGATGTTCTCTACTTCAGCTTCTTTACCCCGGGAAGTCTCAACCTCCGTGGGCCTTCATTACCTCCAGCAGTCTCTCTTGCGGCGAGGCCTTGGTCCTCCCTTTTCAAAGTGCACTGTCTTAGGGTCTTTGCGGTGGCATCCATTGGAGTCTCAACCCCATGGATTGCACTTTCATCGCCAGTGTTAACTCCCGTGGCTGTTCCTTCCTCGTGCCTCGACCGCATCAGAGCGTCATTGCCTTCAGAGCGATTTGGCACCTCGGTGAGACAGTCTCAATCGCCTCCGAGCTTCGTTGATGGCAACTTGCTATTTTTCTTGTGTTTGTATTTTCTCTACTTCGCCTCCTTGATTCGTTGTGGAGTCATCCGCATCCTCCGACCTTGCTGCGGTGGAGGGAGTTTCCCCCTCGGTGGTGCACCACCGGTGAGTGACTTGGAATGGGGTCACTCGTCTCCAAGCTCCCTACTGTTTCGATTGAATGTTCAGCCGTTGGGGCAGGTGGTATCACACCTTCAATAGGGGTTGGCTCGACCGGGGTCCCCACTATCCCGTTTCATCGCCAAGTCCCTTATCGCTTCTTCCGAGTGAGTGGGGAAGTGGTGGCAAGAACAACAAGTGGCGATTTTCTTTGAACCACTCCCATTGGATCGATTTCGCGTGTGTTCGAGGACTCTCTTGGTCCCTCCATCAATCTTTGCTCGTGAAGGATTCGGATTCATGCAATACTTGCTGCATTTGCAACTCTTTACGGGCAAAAAGCATTCTCAGGATCTCTCATCATCGGAGAAGACATCAAGGAGAGGATGTGTGTGTTACGGGTGCGGGAGATAGGACAGATGCTTGCCTTCTCACATGCCTCGCCTTCCTCTCGCTTGCTTTTCTTTCTCCTTGTCCTTGTAGATCTGCGCAGGATGTATGTGCAATTGTCTTCATCCGATCTTTGGGAGCACAGTGGTTAGTCAAGGAAGTTTAACAGTTCCTCTTCTTCTTCTCGTGAACTCGGCCGTTGGAACTGTTCCTTGATTTACTCAACTTCCATTTCTCCACTCACGCAGACGATTTTGGATGTCCGGGTAAGGTGGAGATAGGATCATCACATCATTATCCGCTTTTATCACCATTTGTGTTTGTGTGTGGACTACGATTGTGTCTTCCGGTTGCCCTCTGCTGATCGCCTTGGCGAGACTTGGCTGTTTCATCAATTACATCGGAGACACTACTTCTCCGCCAGATCTCCGTGTCTGCTCGGTGAGTGGTCGACTCATTTGGTTTCTCCGGCTCGGAGTGCTTGATAATTCGTCTTCGTCTCCTAGTTTGTACCGGAGGGATTTCTGGTTCGAGACGGTGTCCTCTCGAGTCTTGGGCGGCGGGGCGTCTTGGTGCCTTTTTCTCGAGGAGCGGGCCGTCTTGGGTTCTCGATTCTCCTCTTTTGACGATCGGAGAAGGTATTTGTGAGTCCTTCTCGACCGCTGCTTCTTTCAGGCGGGAGAGACACGGCTGCGAGGGGCGGTGACTCTCTGCAGCGGGCGGGAGCATGTTTGGCTTTCTTTCTTTGCGGGCAGCAGTGATCTTCTTAGCACTGCAGGGGCAGCTTTTTCTTCTTGGGTGGAGAGGAAACAATTTGTATATTCAGGGCCGGTGATTCCCCCTCACTTGTGTCGACTCTCTTGGCGTAGGCTCTCTTCTGCGCGCGAGAGAGGTTTGCTCGAACATCCTCTTGTTAACATGGAATGCCTTCCCATGTCTAAGAGGGACTCCTTTCACCTCCATCACCGCCAATCACTAGGCCATATCCTAGAGATCCTCCAAAGGTGCCATCTTCCTTGAAGGATTTGTTCCCCACGTTCTGGCAGAGTCTGCTTTGTAGACAAACTCGGCCTTGATTTATCTTCTTTTCTGCGATGATTGCGGCCATTACAATCAGCTTTGCTTTTGTGATTGGTCAAAGCCGCCAAATTTGATGTCAATACATTTGGCAACTATGTCCAACGACTTGTGATAATCCTCCTTGGATCTCTTGTTTGTATATACTATTTTATCAAGATAGTCGGGCTTGGCTATTTCTTTCCAAGCATCGGCCAGGTTTACATCAGCCGTTAATCTCTCGATGCTCCTTCCTGGGGTAGTGAGCAATGTTCAGCCAAATCCTTGGCGAGAGATAGTCACCGCTTTCCGTGAAGATGACTTTATTCCTTCATCGTGAATCTCGGCATTCACGTAGAAGCGCGACCTCCTCCACATAGGTCATCGGATATTCTAACGCTTAAACGGTTTTAGCCGGTCGTTTCCAATTTTTAGCGATTTTCTTCACTAGGGTGTCGTCGGACTGTTTCACCATTCCGTCGAAATCCACAGTAGACCCGGTGTGGATTTGCTTCCCTAATTTGACAAAGTCGTAGGTTGGGGCCATTTTTCAGGATTTTATCGAAGAAAAACTTAGAGATTGATTTGAAAATAGATAGGGTTTCGAGAGAATTTTTGCCTTTGCTTTGAGAGAAAGAGATGAACAGTTTTGGTAGTGTGAGAGAGAAACGGACGAAAATGGTTTAAGTATGGTTTATGAAAGGACGTGTGGGTGGTTTTTGAAATGTGATCGAAATCAACGGCTTAGATTTTGCACGCCTATTTAGCATTTAATGTCTCGTATTTAATGCGGCAAAGCATTTATATCCAATCATAAGCTTGGTGTGCGGCTTTTATGTCCGTACACATCATCATTATCTTTGACGTATTCCTTAAAACATTCCCGCTTTGTCAAACGCATTGCGTTTTTGTCACTTTGCTCATAAGTGACTCAAACTTATCCCTTAGCCGATTTAACTCTAGTTCTTACAGTTCTCTTGGTGACTCATCTATCGGTGATTCGGTGTAGCATTTGTCTTCCGTCTGGTGATTCTTGGTGATTTTAGTGTTGACTCTTTCACCACCTTTTTCTGTTCCATTTCTTTTCTTTGAGTCTTCTCAATGTTAACTCACTCAATTAACCCCAACTCATGCTTGAGTTCTTCAAATCTTGATTCACATAATGGTTTTGTGAAGATGTCGGCCGATTGTTTATCGGTTGAGATATATTCCAAGATGATGTCCTTCTTTTCAACGTGATCTCTTATGAAGTGATATCGACATCGATATGCTTTGTTCTTGAGTGCAACACAGATTTTGAGTAATGGCAATTGCACTTGTGTTATCACACATGATTGGAATTTCTTTTTCTTCAACTTCATAGTCTCTCATTCTTTGTCTCATCCATAGGACTTGGGCAACAACTTGTTTGCCGCTGCAGCCTATGTATTCTCGCCTCACCAGAGGTGGCTATTGAGTTTTGCTTCTTGCTAAACCAGAAATCACTGTTTCCTAGCATTTGACATGTGCACGAAGTGCTCTTCTGTCCACTCGCATCCAAGATAGTCGAGAATCAATATCCAATTAGCTTGAATCCACCTTCCTTTGGATACCATAGGCCTACTTCTTGGCTTCCTTTCAAGTATCTCAATATTCTCTTAGTCTTTGTCATATGGCTCTCTTTTGGAGCAGATTGAAATCTTGCACATACACCTACAAAGAAAGGTGATGTCGGCCCGCTTCTTTGTGAGATAGAGCAATGATCCAATAAGTGCTCAGTATCTTGTTTGTTCTACTGTGCTTGCCATCCGCATCCATGTCCATTTTGGTGATGTATTCATTGGTATTTTTACGAAGACTTCTCCTCCATACCAAACTTCTTCATTAAATCTCCGGTGTATTTTGTTTGACTTATGAAGGTTCCATCCTTCAAATTGTTTCACTTGGAGTCCAAGGAAGAATGTCGACTCTCCCATCATGCTCATTTCAAATTTACTTTGCATGAGGTTTGAAAACTTTTCACACAGCTGACTCTTTGTTTGTGGATCCAAAAATGATGTCATCCACATATATTTGAACAAGCAAAGTATACTCTTTTTGTCTTGAATTGAAAAGTGTTCTATCTACTTTTCCTTTTGTGAATCCATTTTCGGTTAGGAATTGTGACAAAGTATCATACCATGCTCGGGTGCTTGTTTCAATCCATATAGAGCTTTCTTGAGTTTGTATACCTTATCTCCAAGAGTCTTCGCGCTCAAATCCTCGGAGGTTGTTCAACATACACTTCTTCTTCCAATAAACCATTTAGGAATGCACTTTTTACATCCATCGATATACAATGAAATCCTTGTGAGTCGCATAGGCAAGAAACATCCTTATAGCTTCCAATCTTGCTACGAGGGCAAATGTTTCATCAAAATCTATCCCTTCTTCTTGGCAATATCCTTTGGCTACTAGTCTTGCTTTGTTTCTTACCATAGAACCTTCCTCGTTCATCTTATTTCGAACACCCATTTGGTGCCAATAACATTTTGATGTGTGGGTCTTTGCACTAATTCCCATACTTTATTTCTTTCAAACCGATTGACTCTTCTTGCATAGCTTGAATCCAATGTGTGTCGTCCAATGCTTGTGATACGTCTTTGGGCTCTATTTGCGAGATGAAGCATGTGAACATGGCTTCTTGTTGAGTTCTCAATCTTGTTTTGACACCTTCTCTTATATCTCCAATGACAAGTTCTCGTGGATGGTCTCTCGGCCATCTTACATCGGGTTGGAGTAAGTTAGCTGGATTGATCGACTTCATTTTGTGTTCTTTGTGGTCGACTCTCTCGTAATCACTTAGCCGCAAATTTTCCATTGTTTTTGAGATTCACTATCTCATCTTCTTCGAATTGATAATTCCGGCTTGGCGTAGGGACTCTTTCGTATGGTTGGATGATTGACTTATCGGTGACTCTTCAATGTCTTCTTCATTTACATTTGGCTCATCGAATACCACATGAATGGATTCTTCCGCAACCATAGTCCTTTGAGTACTCTGTAGGCTTTGCTTTGTTTGAGTATCCTAAGAAGATACCTTCATCGGCTTTAGCATCAAAAGCCTTTGATTGTCCTTGCCATTGTTGTGGATGAAGCATTTACATCCAAATATTCGAAATATGCAACATTTGGTTTTCTTCCATCCGGATCTCATAGGGAGTCTTTGTCATTTGTCTGTTTATCATACATCTGTTTTGAGTGTAGCAAGTTGTGTTGATTGCTTGACCCAAAATCTTTTTGGTAACCCCGCTTGACCTAACATGGTCTCTTGCCGCTTCTTTGAGGGTTCTGTTCCTTCTTTCGCAACTCCATTCTGCTTTGTGGAGTTCTTGCTGCCGATAGTTCATGACCAACACCATTTTCAATACAATCGAGTTATTATTCCATTGACAAACTCGGTTCCTCTATCGATCTTATTTTGATAATGGTTTGACTCTTCTCGTTTTGAATCCTCTTCTTCGTTTGTGGTGGTTTTTGTAGAGTTTCTTTCTTCTTACACATGAATATTGTCCATGTATATCTTGAGTAGTCATCTACTACCACCAAAGTATATTTCTTTCCACTTATGCTATTTGGTTCCACTTTGGGCCAAATAGATCCATATGTAGCAGATGCAATATTCTTGTTGAAGATGAACATGTCTTTTCTTTGAATGAAGATTTGATTTGTTTACCCTTTCGACATGCATCACATATACTTTCCTTCTTGTATCTCGAGTGTCCGGAAGTCCTTCCACAAGATTACTTCTTGCAAGCTTGTTAATCGTTTTGAAATTTAGGTGACTCGGCTTTTTGTGCCACACCCAACTTGATTCAATTTGTGCTCTTTGCTAGTAAGAGAGTCTTTGGGTGTTGCGAGTTGACCAATCCACGACATACATATTCTTCTCGTCTACATCCTTGCAAAGTACAACTTCATTTGATTCAATATCCTTGATTTGGCATACACCCATGTTGAATCCAACATTGTAACCCTTGTCACGAGTTGATCGATGCTCGATAAGTTGAAGTTGAGTCCTTCAACATATGCAACATCCGTGATTTCTAATCCATTCCTCTTGGTGGATCCAATGCCTCTTATTTCACCAGGAGCTTCATTTCCTCCAAATATGACTTTTGCTCCTTTAACTTCCTTGAATTTTGACAGATTTTTCTTATTTCTGTCATATGTCCGGGAATGACCACTATCCATGTACCAGGTCCCTTGGCACTCACATTCCTTGAACCGCAATCAAGGAAATTAAGTTTTAGGTACCCATACTTGTGCAGGTCTGAGGGGTTAGAATTGTAAGATGATCCAACCAGCCTATAGCCAAATGATTTGACTCTAAGGGGTTGCCATCTATCAATGCCATAATCATAATTAATCCTGGCAAATTGCTTGGGGATTTTAGGTTCATACAGTTGTCTCTTTTGTCTGTATGCCTGCATATGTGTTTTAGCAATTGCCTTTCCTGGGTAATTGTGGTGTCTTTGAGTGTAGTGCCTGTTTGATACATGTTTTTATCTTAATTTTGATGATTTTATTTTGTCACCAAAACAATGCTTTTAAAGGTTGTCCAAATACTCCTAAATGATTTAAAATGGTTTTAATATTTTCCGGAGTATTTCATCAAGTTTATTTTTGATAATAATGGACAACACTTTTAATGATTTTATATCAATGGATTTTTCACTCCTAAACAAGGTTCCTAAATGTTGTCTAAATACTCTCGATTGGTTTAAAATGTTTTTACTAAATTTTTGGAGTATTTCTTGGGTTTTATTTTCGACAAAAATTGGACAACATTTCGTCTCGTGGTCGGTCGCCTATAGGGCAACCCGTACTGAAGATGTTTTTAGAAACAGAAAATGAGACGGAAGGAAAACAAGCGGTCGGCCGTGCATATCGGGTGTCGGCCGGTCGGTCGGCCGTGGCCGCCCAGTGCGGCCGGTGCACTGCAAGTGTGTTTGAAATGAGAACTTTTAAACCTTGCAAAATCCATAAGGGGACGGTTGGGGTGATGGTCGACCGGTCGAGGTAGCGTCGGCCGGCCGCCTGTGTTATTTTTTGTGTATTTTTTTCAACGTCTATTTCGTGCGGCCGACTCCCCTTTGTATTAATGACAAAAATATGACCGTTTGACAAACAAACACATTTCCTTAAATTGTGGGATTGATTTCTAACAGCTATATTCTTGATTTTAATTGTATTTTTCTGTAGATTTTCAATCCCCAAGAGGAGCCTATGCTTGATCAATCATCTCCTATAAATAGAGGAAGTTTTGGAGCAACCAAAACAACAATTGAGATACTACACAACAAGATACACTTCAAGCAAACACTTGGTCCTTCATTGTTTTATTTCTTGTTGTAATTTGCCTAGCTATTCACTTTCACATTCTTGAGGTCTAGGCTATTCTTGATTACACTTGCACTCAATTGTATTATTCATTATCGAGTTGTAATCTTGAATTTGTGGTCGTCATTCAAACACAAGATATCCTTGTGAGTGTTCTTGTGGTAAGAACACACTTGGGTGATCTAGGTGTTAGGTGTGAGAAGATTGTGGTAATCTTCTTATTGAGGTGTTGAAGAATTTGGTATTCTTCAAGGTTGAAGATTGTGGTAATCTTCACAAGGTGCCGTTGAAGGAAGATTGTGGTAATCTTCAAAGGGAGATTGTGGTAATCTCAAAGGTGGTGTTGAAGAAGAGTGTGGTGCTCTTCAAGGTGTTGTAAGTTGAATTTGTATTAATTTTGGTAATTAATAAAATTCTTTTTTTTCGAAATCCATCCCGGATATCTTTGGGGTGGTAGAGGATTAGGCCCTAGGTGGGTTGAACCTCTTTAAATCGACGTGTGTTGTTTATATTCCGCACCTTTATTATTATACTTGAGCATTCGGTTTTAAAAAGAGGGCGAAATCGAAAAGATGGAGATAATCTATTCACCCCCTCTAGATTATCGTAGCCGCTTGGACTTACAAGTGGTATCAGAGCCAAACTCTTTGGCAAGCTCGTTTCACATCGCGAGTGAAGAGAAACGATCGACGGTTACAAACGAAGCTCATCTATCCGGCACCTCCACCACCAAGCCACCTCGGTTTGATTCCAAAAATTTTATATTTTGGAAAGAAAGAATGGAATGCTACTTACAAGGTTGCGGGTTCGACATTTGGAACACCGTCATTAATGGAGAATCCATTCCGACGAAAGATACACCATACACCTCAAAAGGCTTCAAAAGCTCAATGATGGAGAAAAGAAAATCATCTCCTTAAACGGTAAGGCTTTAAATATTTTGTATTGTTCATTTACTAATTTAGAATATGAACATATTGTAGGAATAAAGTCGGCACATGAAGTATGGCAAAGATTAGAAGCCATCTATGGAGTATTTGCAAATGAAAGGAGTCAAACAAAAGCATCTACTTCTCAAGGTCATATAAGCTCAAATCTAAGGAATAAGCCTCTTACAACTTCCAAATGTAAAGAAGTTGAATATTGCTTTATGGGCATCAATGAAGAAAATGAGGTATGTCTTAAGCCCTCTACTTCTTATGATATCATTATTCAAAATGATTATAGTGATTTACAAATTGATTATGATGAACTTCAAAATGAATTCCAAAGCTTACTTGTTAGATACAAAAACTTGAAAAAGGAATTCAATATTTTGAAAAATGATAAGGATAGTTTATTTACTTCTTATGAATCACTATCATGTGCTCACACCACCACACTTGACAAGGTTAGAAACCTTGAAAAAGAAAATAGTACTCTTGTTGAGAATATTGATTGCATGAAAAAGGATTTATTAAAATCCAACTTGAGTACCAATAAAATGTCCAATATTGTTGATATTAATAATGGTGATAAAGGACTTGATCATAAGCCTAATGTTGTTAATCATATGAAAAAGGATCAAGTCAATATGCATATTGGTCATTATGCTCCTAAAATTATTACTTGTTTTTATTGTGGTAAAAAGGGTCATACGGCTAATTCTTGTCGGGCTAGAAATAGCTCTAAATATCGTTGGAGACCTAAAAGTCTCAAAGCTAATCTTAAAGGACCCAAACACATGAGGGTACCACAAAACAATGTGCTATTAGGTACCGGCAAAGCAAAAATCGGAGAAAAATCATGCCACCAAGAAAACATCAAATGAACGTTTCATTTGATCAAAGAAGGAGAAACTACTCTCAACAAAGCCAATTTCCAAGAAGAGCGTATAATCAAAAATGGGAAGAACACAATCCTTGGAAATGGCAAAGACATCATCAACAAGATGATTTTCAAAGAAGAAACCATCAACCATGGGAAGGTAACCAATCTTGGAAATGGAGAAGTCTTCATCAACAAAGTGACTTCTCAATGGGAAGATATCATCAACAATGGGAAAGACACAACCCATGGAAACGGCGTAATTGGTAAACCGTATCTCCCCATTTGTATATGCATTTTATTTTTAAATCTATGCATACTCTTAATTGTGTCTTAATTGCAAAATGAATCTTCAAGTATTTATTTTTAATATAGGTTTCTTATATATTTATGAGTTTAAATTTTTAAAAAAAGAGACCTTGCATGATTTTCTAAAACCCTTGAGCATTTTATTAGACTTATGTGGCTTATTATCTCTTATGAAATCTTATAGCATAAGCTCTTGTGATATCTCATAATACTTGCCTACACTTGTATTTTCTATGCATATGTTGTCTAAGAAATGTGTAGGATACATATTTCATACTCATTGGCTATTACGTCATCAAGGTTCTTAAACCATCGAGGTATGTCTACTCGTATTTCTCTTTAAACTCGATATTATATCTTTCAAGATATTTCATTTTGACCCCTTAAGTGCCCCTAATTGATTCGCAAATATTTTCTTTTAAAAGGCACTACGTGTTTAGTCTCGATTTTATCGTTTATATGTTTTCCAAAACCCATATTTGTTGGATATAGTCCAAAATTATATTTTTGCAAAGTTTTAAAACTTTTGGGGTGAAAAATCGAATTTTGGAAAACTCGGGAGAAAGAAAAAAATCACTGGGGCCGGTCACGCACGGGGGCGGCGGTCGTCGCTGCACCTCGACCGGTCGCCCCTACCTCGACCGGTCGCCAGAGGCCAAGTTTTCAGGTTTTAAACTCTCTGTCCTCGTTTCAAAACAGAGCTTTGACAATATTTTCTCAAACCCTATAGCGTTTTTACCCCTTTTTTCTAAAATCTTCAATTCTTCATCATTTTCACGATTCTTGTTGCTAATCTTCTTATTTTCACAAGAATCTTACATATATGGCACCTCCAAGAAATTCTATCGAACGAAATCCTCAAAAGAGGAGAAGGAGGCAAAGGGGTGAATCTTCTTCCAATCCCCAACAAGATGATATTCTACAAAGAGACCATCAAAATCGAAACTACGGAAGAGGAGATTGTCGAATTAAGAGCGGGGTTTCAAAATCGAGCATTCATTGGGACTCTAGTAAGTTATCACTCCTCTACGAGCCTCCTCTAGAGCTAATAGATTTCGATTTTTAAATAAACTTGCGGAGGAACATTATGAGAATATTGGATTGAATGATAAGAAAATTGCGTGCACTCGTATGGTTCGTTTTCAAGCTTTTCATGATGAATTTCCGGATATTAGAGCTTACTTTGAAATTCAAGGATGGGTTTCACTTTGGGATAATCCGTGTTTGCACTATGATGACGAGCTTATAAAACTTTTCTATGCAAATATGTGGATTGTTGATGCTACGATAGATAATCCTTTGGAACTTCACACATTTGTTAATGGTAGGCATTATTCATGGACATTGGCGATATTTGTGATCACTTTAACGTGCCAAATGATGGAGTAGTCAATGTGAATTGCACCCGTTGGGATGATAACATTTTTCGGTGTATCACTAGATGATGTGAAAACCTTTTTAGGAGTATATCCGAAGTGACATACTCGGCAATGCCGCCAAATTATCGGATTATATCTATCATTTGCTCCTATTGTGTTTGTGGAAAGGAAGTAAAACTTCCAAGTAATCTCGAACTCTTTCTCACCTATAAGATTGTTCGAGGAGAAAGAGTAAATTATGGGGCAATTTTTGTATATTGCTTGTTGGAATCTAGAAAGCTTACCAAGAAGAAATATACCTTGGGAAATTTGATTTGCCGACTCTTATACTTATCGGGATACCCGGAAAATGAAATGAATACCGAAATTCGTCACAATGATTTTGATAATGCCAACATTCTACAAATGGTAAGAATGCGACGACATTTACCACGGGTTCCTACCAAAGCCGCTGGGGGCGTGCCCGACATCAACAACAACCTCGGGATGATTTCTTTAATGACAATGAGGTTGAAAATATTGGAAGAGGTGAGTTTGACGAACAAGGAGATGATGTGAGGAATGAAGAGGAAAATGAAGAAGAAAATGTGGGAAATGAACAAGATATTAGGGAAGAAGAAAATGAGGAAGGAGATGAAGACGAGTTGGATGTTGAAGATCTAAATATCAAAGAGAGAATGGCCAAAGTGGAAAGAGAAACATTTAGAGATGTGGCCTCTCTTAGAAAAGAGCTCCGGGTCGTGAAAAAGGAAAATTCTAGTTTGAAGAAGTCAATTGGCAAATTGAAGAAATTCATCAAGGACCTCATACCCGGAACTTGCTTCTCTTCGGACGAAGATTGATATCCCCACCCCCTTTACTTTCTAGCATTTTCATTAATGATGTTTTGTATTTTGATGAATTTTTTGTAAAACTCATTTGTACTAATGATATTTGCTTGTTTTTCTTAAAGGGTTAAAATTGCAAGTTGATAATGACTTGTGAATGATCATGACTTTGATGGAGTATTTGATGGTAAAAATGCTCTAAAGCATTGTTTGATAATTGGTATGAAGTACTTGATGGTAAAAGTGCTTCTTTTATTGCTTTGTTCATTATGCTTAGTTGGACATGTTGGGACATTTGATACATGTATTGTTGAAAGCATGACTTATTACTTGTTGGATGCTCTAATTGTTGGCATTTGAAATGCCTTGATCATTCTTAGCTTATCTCAATTGGGTTGAACCCTTGAGAATCTACTTTGAGCTTGTTAATTGATGAACAAATTATTGCATATGGTGCATATGATCTTTTTGAGCTTTGAAATGAGGTTGATTGATGTTATGAAATTTTTTGGCTTGAACCATTTACAAAGGTTATATACAACCTCTTCTATTTTTCACACACACAAGGTGTTTGTTAAAATGTCGCAATGAAACTTTCAACTTCTACATGATTCTCTTGCTTCAAAATGTCTTATAATCCTTTTGAAATCATGTTTTTAGCTTACTAATAAGCTTATGGATCTTTTATGTTTCAATTATCAAATTTTCCTTGAATTATTATGCCTTAATTGCTCAACGGCTATTAAACCGTTCCTTTGGCGCGCTTCAATATTATCGTATGGTGTTTTCACCATCCTAACATTCTTTTTGATGATTCCAAAGGGGAGAAACAGGATATTGTAAAGGATATTGGCTCATTAGCTCAAAGAAGCTAATAAAAGCTTGTCATAAAAGTTATAAGCTATGGCTCATAAAAGCCATAAGTTGTGATTTGTTCTCAGTCCAATTGTTGCTTGATGGACTTATATTATTGTTTAATGTTGTTTTGTGACAGGGGGAGCTTATAAGCTCTTGATCAAATCGTAAAAGCTAAAAGCTTTTACTTATGGATTATTGCTCTTACATTATTCTTGTTGTGCTTGTTGATAGGGGGAGCTTGTGCTTACTATTGAAAATATTTACTCCCTACTTGGTTGCGTTAATATTTTTGGAAATTTTGGTTGCTTCCAAACGGTCAAATGTTTTTACCGGAAAATCATTTCTAAATTGCTCTCTTAGTTTGTGTAAAAATTGTTTTGGTTTGTAATCATCAAAAAGGAGGAGATTGTTTGATACATGTTTTTATCTTAATTTTGATGATTTTATTTTGTCACCAAAACAATGCTTTTAAAGGTTGTCCAAATACTCCTAAATGATTTAAAATGGTTTTAATATTTTCCGGAGTATTTCATCAAGTTTATTTTTGATAATAATGGACAACACTTTTAATGATTTTATATCAATGGATTTTTCACTCCTAAACAAGGTTCCTAAATGTTGTCTAAATACTCTCGATTGGTTTAAAATGTTTTTACTAAATTTTCGGAGTATTTCTTGGGTTTTATTTTCGACAAAAATTGGACAACATTTCTGTCTCGTGGTCGACCGGTCGCCCTATAGGGCAACCCGTACCTGAAGATGTTTTTAGAAGCAGAAAATGAGACGGAAGGAAAACAAGCGGTCGGCTGGCCGCCCGGGTGTCGGCCGGTCGGTCGGCCGACGGTCGCCAGTGCGGCCGTACACTGCAAAGTGTGTTTGAAAGCAGAACTTTTAAACCTTGCAAAATCCATAAGGGGACCGGTTGGGGTGATGGTCGGCCGGTCGAGGTAGACGTCGCCGGCCGCCCTGTGTTATTTTCTTTGTGTATTTTTTCAACGTCTATTTACGTGCGACCGTCGCCCGTGTATTGATTAATGACAAAAATATGACCGTTTGACAAAAACACATTTCCTTAAATTGTGGGATTGATTTCTAACATGACTATATTCTTGATTTTAATTGTATTTTTCTGTAGATTTTCAATCCCCAAGAGGAGCCTATGCTTGATCAATCATCTCCTATAAATAGAGGAAGTTTTGGAGCAACCAAAACAACAATTGAGATACTACACAACAAGATACACTTCAAGCAAACACTTGGTCCTTCATTGTTTTATTTCTTGTTGTAATTTGCCTAGCTATTCACTTTCACATTCTTGAGGTCTAGGCTATTCTTGATTACACTTGCACTCAATTGTATTATTCATTATCGAGTTGTAATCTTGAATTTGTGGTCGTCATTCAAACACAAGATATCCTTGTGAGTGTTCTTGTGGTAAGAACACACTTGGGTGATCTAGGTGTTAGGTGTGAGAAGATTGTGGTAATCTTCTTATTGAGGTGTTGAAGAATTTGGTATTCTTCAAGGTTGAAGATTGTGGTAATCTTCACAAGGTGCCGTTGAAGGAAGATTGTGGTAATCTTCAAAGGGAGATTGTGGTAATCTCCAAAGGTGGTGTTGAAGAAGAGTGTGGTGCTCTTCAAGGTGTTGTAAGTTGAATTTGTATTAATTTTGGTAATTAATAAAATTCTTTTTCTTTTCGAAATCCATCCCGGATATACTGGGGTGGTAGAGGATTAGGCCCTAGGTGGGTTGAACCTCTTTAAATCGACGTGTGTTGTTTATATTCCGCACCTTTATTATTATACTTGAGCATTCGGTTTTAAAAAGAGGGCGAAATCGAAAAGATGGAGATAATCTATTCACCCCCCCCTCTAGATTATCGTAGCCGCTTGGACTTACGAGTGCCTAGGTGCATATGTGTCTTTGATGAAAGCTCTTATACTTTTGGAATGGCCTTTTTTGAGTTCTAGGCCTTTGCCATTTGGGCTTATATTCCATAAGTCTATGCCGATAGTTCACATTATTCCAATCAGACTTGGCTTGGATATTTTCTACCATTCCCATCATATGTATTTCTCTTATAGATTTTTGGGGTTTTGGTAGCTCGCTTCTTCTTTACAGAGTATTTTTGTTTGGAGTTTCTTTGAGGAACTTGGTGAATCTCTTCTCATTTGTCCTTTCAGCGCACTCAACTGGCAGTTGTTTTCCTTTTCCTTTATAACCAAGGCCGTTTGCTTGTTATTGTGTTTTGGAGTGAATGTGTGTGCAACATTTAGAGTTTTGGGTTTTTCGGACTCTTCATGACTTGAAGATCCTTTTTCCAAAATTACTTTTGAGGTTTGACATGGCACGAGGAGGAATTAAATCCTAAGCTTTGTCTTGTCTCCACATTCTCTTTGACTCATAATAAGATCATCCAATGATTTAGATGTCTTAGTGAATGAGGCAATAACATTTTTGAGGTCATTCTCCTCTTCACTATAGCAAAGCATTTTTTCTGCTATTAATTTAGCATTTCAGCCTTTAAACTTTCATTCTCATCACTATTTGGCTTAGAGTACTCGGCTCCTTAGTCGACTTTGAGTTTTGACTCTTGAGTAAATTTGTTTTCCTCATTCAATAGTGTGTGTGAGGATTTAATGTGTTCAAAATCTTTCATCATTTTGCCTAATGAATCATAAAGATCGAGTGGGTGATGAAGTGTGTGTGTCATGTCACTATCATGGAGTCCGAGTTTGATGAGTTAGAGTGTACTTCATCTTCTTGGTCCGGTTGATCTTGTTCCTTGGCCATCAAGCGGATCGGGGCTTCTTCTTCAAAGTCACTTGAGTAGTCGGCTTCACTTTGCTCTCTCAATCATTTATTTCTCTTGACTTGGTTGTTTTTTATGCCATCATTGCCTTTTTCTTTTCTTGTCTTCTTTCTCAAGACCTTTCTTTCTTCTTCATTCCTGTATTTGTTGACTACGAGGATATGAGCGATCAATGGCATAGTGACTGGTTGTCTACAGTTCCAACATAGATATTCAGCCTTTTGATCACTCTTTCCATTCTTGGATTGTCGCCCTTTGATACTCAACTTTTTGATGATCTGTTCTCTTCTTGTTGGCCTATCTTCCCTTGATTTGGAGGAGTGAGTGTCTTCCGGAAGATTCACCCTTTTCTCTCTTGTAGTTCTTATTGAAGAACTTGTTGAACCTTTTAACCATCGGGCTATTTCTTCGGATCAATAACTTCTTTGACCTCAGCTCTCTTCCCATCTTTAACAATTAGAGCAATTTGTTTTGGGTACAGTTGTCTCTTCCTGGTCTTTCCTTCTCACTCAAACTCGTAGGCTTTGAGGTCCGAGAATAATTCATGATTGGATGTCTTTGATAGGTCCATGGAGTGTCTTAGTGCCATGACCTTCATTTCCCATTCATTTGGAAGACTTTTTAGGATCTTCATACACATTTCTTCTCGTGTATATTCCTTTCCAAGTGCGATGACTCATTTGTGATTTCGTGAACCGAGCATCCGGTTGATCCAGGTTCTCTCCCGAGATCATTTTGAAGTTCTCAAATTTTTTGTACACTGACCACGATAATTTGTTTTCTTTGATTTGCTCACGAGCCTTCACAAATCAATGTTAGCTTGTCCTGCATTTCTTTAGCCATTTTGCATGATTTGACTTTATTGAACATGGCTTTGTCCAAGGTTTTGTAAAGGATGTCCTTGGCTACATTGTCCAGGTTGTATCTTTTTTGTCATCATTTGTCCATTCAGTTCTTGGTTTTCAACCATGACTGGTGCGGGAGCAACATCCTCTTCTCCTTCAATTGCAGCTCTTCTTCTTTTGTGTTCACCTTTAAGATTTGTAGTGGCCCATCTTCTATTACTATCCACATCTCATCATGTAATCTTTGATAGATGAGCTCGCATACGAATTTTCCAATCATCAAATTCTTCAATTGTGAACATAGGGATGCGTGTCAAATTTGCTTCCATGATAATAATTTTTAATGATAAAAAGAGTTTTGAAAGTTTAAGTACTAAAGCAGACTTTTAAAAATTTGGAGATCTAGTTCAGTAACTAGTGCGGAGGGTTCAATGAACCAACCGCTCTGATACCACTTGTAGGTCCCAAGGGGTGTAGGTGTAAGGTTTAGAAGGGGGGTTGAATAAACCTTACCAAATTTTTGATTTAGTCCTTTTAAATATACGAGTTAATATAACACGGTGTGTCCTTGATGGACGGTCAATTTAGTCAATCAAGTAGAGTTAGTTTCTCAACGAGACTCAACCGAGCCTGTTGATGGAATAACTCGTTGTTGGCTCTAAATTAACTCAATGTGGTTTTGTTTTTTTGGAAGACTTAACACCCTTAAGTTTGATTAAGCAAGAATTTAGTGCTTGGTTTAGTACTTGTAAATTATCAAGTGGATAGCAAATTTATCGTGAGATATAAGCGATTAAAAATGCAGGAATTAAACTTCGAAATGTAAATGACACAATGAAATTTTTATAGAGGTTCGAAGATGGGGTAATTCTTCTACTCCTCTCTTCTCCAACTCTGGAGGAATCCACTAGGTAATGATCAAGTATACAAAGTGGTAACAGTCCGGATACAAGTCTTGATCACACGGTGACTTGATCCTTTGGGACTCGGTCCTGAGACGCCTTGATCACTCGGTGGCTTCTCGACGACGACTCGGCTTCTTCACAGGCGTGCGCCTTGCAACTACTGACTCACTTGCTCAAGCTCTTTGGATTTGATCACGAAGCCCTCCAAAAGCTTAAGACTTGGTTCGACCTTGAACCTTCCTACAATCCTTCGTGGAATGTAGACCCCTTGATTTTCGATATTTTCCTCTTCAACCGATTGAAGTTGTCTTTCCTTCACGAGGTGAGTGTTGGATTGATGTCCTTCGTAGTGTAGGCTTGAGGATTGAGAATATTTGATTTTCTAATAATTGCTTGAACGCGTTTTTGGTTGATCTATCTCTTATATCACTTGTGTCTCTCTTCTTTCTCAATTTAAACTCCTCGGCCTTTTATAGTGATCTTTCAAAAATTTGCCCGTTGAAGAGATAGGCTTATTTTTGAAAGTCACTTGCAATCGTTGGCTTGTCTTGTTGTTGATCCTTGGAATTGCCATTTCCTCGTATGAATTGTTCTTTCACCTTTTCGAGTTCGACACGGTGTAGTGCTTCCCATTGGTTCATTCCAATTGCACGCTTCCTCGGGATCGAGCACTCGAGAAAGGTGGTATGGAGATATTACTTGTTTAAGTAATTCTCTTGATTTACGTGCAACGGATCTTTTCTGATTATCTCGACATTGCATTTCCTTGCTTTCCTAGGTGACTTGGAGTCGACTTCCAATCATTGGATGACTCTTGTCACTTCAACTTGAGACTTGGCTTTTCTTGAGTTGACTTGGTCGATACTCCACTGTTGCATCTCACCGCTTCTTCTTGATAGAGTTCCGTCTACTCTTCTTTGCCATACTCAAATTGTCTCGCAATGAGTCTTCCTTCTAGTCTTGATTGTCTTCTTGCACGTTAGGGCGTAGGCCGACTTAACTCGCCTTGGCCGACTCTATTTAATACAAAGCGTTTTACAACAAGAATTGGGGTGCCAACTTTCTATTCTAAGTTTTACATGGCATTCATCAAAATCTAAACAATAAATTTCCTAACAAAATCTTGTAACTCGGAAATAGAATGTTTACAACAGATGCCAACTGGCAACAAAGATCCATCCAAAAATGAGTAATATCCTTAGCATCTTCAAATCTTCAAAAACAGGGCAGACCAAGCAAACTCCTGCAAGCTTGAAAGCATATGAAAAGATGAGCCTCCATTGAAAATCTCCCTAGAGAAAATCACCTCCACACAATACAAGCAACAGACCCCTGCAAACAATCAGTGGCTTTGAGAAGGTCCATTAAGGGAAGTTCCTTTCGTCCACTCTAGCCAGCTTGAACTCCATCCATTCGGCCACAGCAAAATCCACCTACTCTTTATCCAAAATTTTGACTTTTTGAAACAACCAGAGATTTCTGCATTTCCATAACCACCTTAAGATATAAACAGATAATTAGAATTTATCAATGTAAACATCATCCCCCTTCCCACCCCAGCAAACCTTTTGCCACCAGGCAAAAAAGAATTTAGGCTCAGAGGGAAATCCCAGCAAATAATTGGGCAATTTTCCAAACAGTCTTGGCTCTAGAGCAAGAGAAGAAAATGTGGTCAATGTTTTCTTCAAACTTTCCACAAAGGCAGCAAATAGGGTCCACCGGAATCTTTTGGAGTAACAGGTGATCAACAGTAGGAAGGAAACCATGAATACATTTCCACAAAAAATGTTTAAGCTTATGTTTAATATTAAGTTTCCAGCTTTTATTCCATATCCTAGCCAAAGAATCCCTCCCAGAACTAGGTTCAGGGTTATCAGAACACACCCTATTAGAATTTTGCAGGACCCAATAAGCAGACTTAACAGAGAAACTACCCTTCTTATCAAATTGCCAGAAGAGTCTATCTCTAGTTTTAGGTCCACTGATAGGAGTATCAATGATTTTAGTAACATCAAGGGGACAAAAGTTGGCAGCAATAAGGTTGACATTCCAATCCCTACCATTCTCACACAAAAGATCATTCACCCAAATAAGATTGCACTCAGGAGACTGGGGATATCCTTGAAAGAAGGAGACTGGGGGAGCCAAGGTGACTCCTAAATTTTGATGGATTTGCCATCCCGAATCAGAAATCTAGACCCTAACTTAAAAGTATTAACAGAACACACCCACCCTTTCCATAACCAAGAGTCCCATCCCTTAGAAGAAATAGAGAAAATACATTGATTAACGAAATACCTAGCTTTCAAGAGTTTGCTGACTAGAAGATTGGGTTGGGTAGCCAATCTCCAAAGCTGTTTAGCCAAGAGGGTAAAATTATAGTCTTGGATGTCTTGGAATCCCTGGCCCCCAAACTCTTTAGCCTTAGCCAATTTATCCCACGAGGCCTAATGAATTTTATGGCGGCCCTCCTTGTTAGTTCCCCACCAAAATGAGCAAGCCACTTGGTTCAGAGACTTGAAAATTCCCACAAGAAGTTTAAAGTCAGACATAATATAATTGGTAAGAGCTTGCATCACAGATTTAAGGAGGACCTCCTTACCAGTAGGATTGAGGAACGAATTTTTCCAGTTAAGGATTCTTTTTGGGGCAACATCAATGACATACTGGAAGGTTTCTTTTTAGATTTCCCAATGAGCATGGGGAGGCCAAGATACCTAGAACTAAGATGCTCTTTAACATTGCCCAACAATTAGCAGATCTAAGCCATAGTGGCAGATTGAGTGTTTTTGCTAAAGAAAGAAGAGGGCTTATCCAGATTTACAGTTTGACCAGAGAAAGAACAATATCTATCAACCAGAGACTTAACTATTCTAGCTTGAGAAGATTCAGCTTTGCAAAAAAGGATAGAGTCATCAGCAAAAAACAAGTGGGTTATAACTGGGGCATTTTTACAGATTTTAACACCATGAAAAGCAGAGTCAATCCTAGACTGCTTGATAAGGTTAGAGAGAGCCTCAGACAAGATAATAAAATGGTAAGGAGATAGGGGATCTCCTTATCTAATACCCCTATTGATATAGCCAGAAGTTTGCCCATTGAGATTAAAGGAAAATGAGGTGGTGTTGACACAAACCATGATCCATCGCACAAAGTTGGATGAGAACCTCAGTTTCAGAAGAATGGAAGCCAAAAAACTCCCACTCAACCTTGTCATAGGCCTTAGCCATGTCAATTTTAAGTGCCATAAATGAGTTCTTATTCTTCCTGAGGTTTTTAAGATAATGGAAACACTCGTGAGCAATCACAACATTGTCAAGAATTTATCTCTCATGAATAAATGTTAATTGGTTAGGACTAATACAGACATGGGGCATGGGTTTAATCCTATTCGCAAGAATCTTAGAAATGATCTTATAAAGCACATTACAAAGGCTAATAGGTCTGAAGTGGGAGATGAGAGAGGGGTTTTTAATTTAGGAATAAGAGTGATCAAAGTGTGATTAATATTCTTAGGCATTCTAGCACACACAAAGAAATCTTTAACAGCCAAGGAAATATCATTTTCAATAATAGGCCAGGCGGTTTGAAAGAAGAGAGGGGTCATGCCATCCATACCTGGAGCTTTTAATGGGTTGAAGTCAAATAATGCCTTCTTGATTTCTTGGTCAGTCACAGGGCAAGTGAGAATCCTGTTAATAGTTGGTGTGATTGAGGTTGGCATCCTATCAAGAATTCCATCATCCTTCTGAGGTTTTGAGGATTTAAACAGATGACTATAAAAGTCAGAAATTTCCTTGCCAATCTCATCCCTTGTATTACAAACAGTCCCACCACTTCTGATAAGTCTCTCAATGCAATTAAATTTCCTTCTCATAGATGTGCATGCATGAAAGAACTTGGTGTTTTGGTCACCTTCCTTGAGCCATTTGAGTCTAGATATTTGTTGCCAAAATCTCTCTTCATTAGAATAAGCAGTTTTCAGTTGAAATTTAAGAGCCCTCCATTCATTCCAATCCCTGTTCTCACCCTCCTCCATCAGTTTATCCATCCTGCTTTTGAGATTTTCAAAATTCGAATAGCGGCATTGTATTTCTTAGCTTGGTTCCATTTGAGACACTCCACTATGCAATTAGCAATCCTTCTCTGGATCAGAATAAGCGGTGTACCTCCCACCCCCTTGTTCCAAGCATTTTCAATAACTTTGTTAAACCCCTCCATTTTAGTCCATCTAAGATCAAAGTAAAATCTTTTTTTCCTAGGGATCCCATCAGTCTCAGAGTCAATAAACAATAGGCAGTGATCATAGGCTTGTTTAGGAATGTGTTTAACCACCATATTAGGGAATTGTAACATCCATTGTGGGGATCCAAAGGCTCTGTCAAGCCTTTCCTCAACGAATCCCTCTCCAATCCTATTGTTAGCCCAATTAAAAGGATACCAGTAAAACCAATATCTCCCATCATCATAAGACCAATGAGCCGTCTGAACCCCTAAAAACTATTCTTAGATCTCGAAATACCCCCTCTTATCTCATGTTGAGCCACCAAATCATTAAAGTCCCCACATAAAATCCAAAGGGTGCCCCACCTAGCTCTAGTTTGTAAGAGATAATCCCACTGGTAATGTCTCATTTGCAAATTAGTACTAGCATAGACAAGGATGACCCAAACTTTACCACAGTCCCCCTTCTTTTCAATGAGCAACTCAATACAAAAATTTGTACAAATAATCTCATGGATAGTAATCTCAATATCTCAAAAGGCTAACAGCCACCCACTTCTACCATCAGGATCAACACAAACCCATCTCTCATCAAGCTTAATTTTCTTACAAACAGTAGCAATAAATTTTTTGTTTTTTTGTTTCTGATAAAAGAACCACATCAGGAAGGTGGAGTCTGATGGACTCCTTGAAATGGGAAATTGTATAGGGCCCTCCCAGCCCTCTACAATTCCACACATATAAATTCATATTGACTTTGAGAGTTAGATTTGCTTCCATGATAATAACTTGTGTTGCAAGAAAAGCTTTAAAACAGAAAATGTTGTATCTTTTGAAAAAGTATGAGATCTAGTTCAGTAACCAGTGCGGAAGGCTCAATGAAGAAATCGCTCTGATACCACTTGTAGGTCCCAATGGGTGATAAAGTAAAGTCTGGAAGGGGGGTTGAATAGACTTTACCAAAATTTTAATTTAGTCCTTTTTAGATTTTGAGTTATCTCAAGTCAGATGGATCCTTGGTGGATAGCTTAGTTTACTTGCACAGCAGAGTTAGCCACTCAATAGACTCGATTGAGTTGTTGATAGTATAGCACAGCTGATTCAGTTAACACTTTAAATATTATTGGGATTTGGTCAAGCATCTTGCATGCAACGGGCTTTAAAAGAGGCGCGAGGCGCGGCCCGTGATTCGAACTCGTGAGCACTTGATTGCACAGTTAAAAAAAGAGCTTAAAGGATTTGATATGGACTACCAATACCAACAAATGCATCTTCTTTTCTGGTGCCTATTACATAGAAACTCTGAGGTTAAGTGTGCTTGGCCTGGAGTAGACATGGGATGGATGACCCCCGGGAAGCAATTTTCAGGGAGCGCATGAGTGAGGACAAAGAGTGCTAGAGAAGACTCATAGTGGTTTGTGGGGACTGTCGTCAATCCAGTAAAGCGCTTGTGGTCCAACAATTGGTATCAGAGCAGGTCACGGGTTCGAATTCCCTTGGAAGCACGCTGTAGTAGAGGTTGCCAGGAGAGGTGGAACTGAGATGTTGGCGTATCGGAGGTGAACGGACTAGAACTGAAGGTAGGTTGCCAGGTGGTCAGAACTGAGATATACGGACTGGAATTGAAGGTGTAGATTGCTGGGTGGCCAGAATTTAGAGGTTGGCGTGACGCGACGCTTGAACTGAAGAAGTTGGCGTTAGAACTGAGGAAGTTTGGCGGGTAGCGGAGGTTGCCAAGCACTGGAGCTGAGATGCTGGCAGGTGCTGGGAGAGGGATTGTTGGGATTTGGACAAGCATCCTGCCTGCAATGGGCTTTAAAAGAGGCGCGAGGCGCGGCCCATGATTCGAACTCATGAGCACTGAATTGCACAGTTAAAAGGAGATCTTAAATGATTTGAAGACAACCTATACCAACAGATGCATCTTCTTTTCTGGTTAGAAACTCTGAGGTTAAGTGTGCTTGGCCTGGAGTAGACATGGGATGGGTGAACCCCTAGGAAGCTATTTTCAGGGAGCGCGTGAGTGAGGACAAAGCGTGCTAGAAAAGAGCCTCTTTGGTTTATGGGGACAGTCGTCAATCCAGTAAAGCACTTGAGGTCCAACAAATATTCAGTAGGCTTGGTTTTTACAGCAGAATACTTTCACCCGTGTTTGAAATATAATCTTTCAACACTTATTTTAAGCTTAGTTTATTATCAGTTGACTTAACAAATTTAAACATACAGCAGTATAAGTATGCAAGAATAAAAGTGTGTTGAATATAAATGACACAAGCACTTTTATAGTAGTTCGAGGATGGGGTAATTTCTCTAATCCACTCTTCTCCAACCCCTGGAGGAATCCACTAATGTAACTATAACTTTGTTACAAAATGGTGACAGTCCAAGCTGGCCCGTGATCACACAGCTGGCTCAGCTTCAGGGACTTAGCTTCTTCACAAAACAGTTGTCTTGCTACTTCAGCTCCTTAAAACTCTTGGATTTGTTCACACAACCCTCCAATGAGTCTAAAACCTTTGGTTCAAATTGGAACCTTACTACACCTCCTTCAATCTTGGAGTGTAGACCCCTTGTTTTTTGAAACATGTTTTTCCACTTCAATAGGTTTGAAGTTGTCTTTCCTTCACTGAGTGTGTTGGATTGATTTCCTTAGAGTTTGTGCTTGAGGATTTGAATAAAATGCTTGAAATATATTTTTTCTTGTGTTGCTTGATTTCTCTAGTGTGTCTCAGATTGCATAAATATCTTCTCTCTTGTATTCCTCAGCCCTTTTATAGTGCCTGTTGGAAAAATATATTCATTGAAGAGATAGATGTATTTTTCAAACTACACTTTGAGGTTGTTGGCTTGCTTGTCTTGTCTTGCAGCTTTGATGTAGACAGATCCTTGAATTTAATGCTCTGCAGCCTTTCCTTAAACTCTGTAAGTTTCAAGATACATCTTATTGGGTCCTTGCTTTTTGCACTCTTTCAGCAAAACAGCTTTAAGGTAGGCAGTCTGACACATGCCTATTTTCAGCAAACAATTGACTTTGCTTGACAACGGATCTCTTTAGCTTTCTTTGATCCTTTCTGCTGCATAACTCCGTTGACAGTCAACTCCACATATCTTGGAGCAACTCAGTTGTCAATCTACTGACTGAGGTAGCTTCTCTGTCACTTGATTGAGACTTGCCTTCACTTCACTCAGCTGCAACACAGTTGATTCTTCTTTTTGATCTTCAGTCGAGTCCTGCATTCTTCAACTTGGTTGTTTCTACTCAGCTTATTGAACTTTATCTATTATAAATTGATTTACAGTAGAATTAGGTTGTCAACTTCCTAATCTAAATTTTACATTGTATCATCAAAATCTAATACATAAATTTCTCAACACAGAGAGAATCAGAAAATTTGAGGAATAGGATGGCATTAGTTCCAAACAATGAAAACACCATTATATATACAAGAACCTGTCATAGCCAACGTTGATGGATTAGATACCGATGGAGATCTCGAACCAGGCCACTAACAACAAACTCTTAAAACTATAATTTCAAAAAGACGATGATACATAGATACTTATGAAACGAATGCAAACTATTGGAAGTGCAAAGTTGAAAACTTTGCAACAAAATTCAACTATATATTGTATAGAAGCTATTTATGTAGTGTAAAAAGAAATTAAATATGTTGTACAACATACCCAATTATTCAAAAGTTTCAAGGGTCATAAACTATGCAACAAAAATCAACTAACTATGCATTGTCTAGAATCTATCTATTTAGTGTAAAAAAAAAAACTAAATATGCAGTACATTATACGCAATTATGCAAAGTGTCATAACTAAACAGCAAAAATCAACTAATTATGTATTGTCTAGAAGTTATATATGCAGTGTGTAAAAACTAAATATACGGTATATTATATCGAGTTATGCAATAAGTGTCATAAAAAATAATTCAACAAAAAGTAACTATTTATGTGTTATCTAATAGCTATTTAAGCAGCAAAAGAACACACTAACCATGTTAGATCCCAAAAAATAGAATAAAATTGAAAAAAAAAAAGTGCCCCTAAAATCACCCCATTAAATAAAGCATATACAATTACATCCCATAAAATGCAGTTACAAAAAGTCATACGACTCCAAAAACAAAATAGTCCTTTTAGACAATTACTACAATATCCTTAATTGAATTAGAAAAGGGAAAAATTATCTAAAATATTGAAACAATCACAACCGCCTAAAAATTCAAATCAACGATTAGGATTAGTCCATATTGTCTTGCCCTAGCAAAGATGCCTCATTTGAATCAATTCACATATATATATATATATATATATATATATATATATTTTACCTCCTGAAGTTTACGAGTTTTGCACAAAGCCTCATGAGACTCACCGCCGATGCAATATTCCACCGGAATTTTTCATGTGTCAGCACGTTGGGGCAAAATTATAATTTGACTCAAATTATACTAATGTTATTGCACATTACCATTGTTACTTTGTGATATAAACTTTGAGTGATTTACTCTTTGCCACCTCAATTAAAAAAATTAAAAAAAAAGTTATATGGATATACATTTATTGTATATCTTTGTTAAATTTCTTGATCAAAAATTTAAAAAAATTAACTAGTATTCACTTCAATAAAATATATTATCAATACAACGATTTTATAATATATTCCTTTTAACTGATTCAATTTACTTTTTTTTTTCATATCAAAATTAGGAAAAAAAACTATTTATATGAATTTTGAAATTAAAAATATAATAAATATATACCCATGTCAATTTTATAATAATATAATTCATATTCAAAATTAAATTTATAATTCAAGTAAATTTAAAAAACATAAAAATATTGCAACTTTGATAAATTAAATTATTTATATCTTAAAATATTATATAGAATTTTTAACATACTGTTCAAATTTTGTACTGCCTAATTTATTTTATTTTATTTTTTCTTTAGTTTTAACTAAACTATTTATGAAAATTCATTCTAATATATTAGAATTTATATTTGCCCGTGTATATTATTTTATTTGCCTTAAAATGGAAAATTATTGTTTATCTATATTTATTATTTGTAATTTGAAAAAAATAGATTAACATTAATTTCATATTTTTTAGTTTATAAACTAATAAAGTAAATCAAGGAAGTAGTCTATAATTCTACAATTCTACAACAAATTAAGAAAGAAAAGATTATAAAATAATCTTATTGATAATATATTGGCAAAATTGCAAAATTAGTCCTGTAACTTTAGGTCTGTCGCAAAATGGTCCAATAAAAATTATGGTTTGCAAAATAGTCCCGTAACTAAAGAAAACTCGCAATTTTGGTCCAACTTTTGCCAGAAATTGGGAAATTGCCCGGAAAAATCCAACGTGTCCTCATTGTGGGCCAAGACTGCTGATGTGGACTCCAATTTGATGAGGTGGAATGATGACATATTTTAGAAGTGCACACATAGCTCTTACATGGAATTATATATTACACGTCTTTTGTTTCAGTTTATTTTTTAATTAAAAAAATATAAATTCTTTAGTACTTATTTTGGAAATTATGTTTAACTTTGAAGAATACAACTTATAAAAATAATTTAAATGTGTTTTAATTAACTAATAAATGAGAGGTTTTTTTTGACTAATTTTAAATAATAATGATCAACTAAGATAAATTAATGAATAATATTTTAGTTAGCTAATTTTATAGAAATTAAAATTATATAAAAATCGATAAAATAATTAATAAAAATTTAAAGCATAACTTGTGTTAAAATATATTATTGTCCATATAAAAAGCATATATAGAATGTTTTCCTGAGATTTACACTTATATTTTCTTATATTTTTTCTATTATTAATAAATAATCTCTATTATGTTAACATATTTTAGTTAAATAAAAAATATGAAAATGGTATAACCAAATATTTATTTTTTATTTATTTTTCTAATTTTTTATTTTCACTTTCTTCTTCAATGCCCGCCAACCCTCCGACCATACCACCTCTCCTCCCCGCCGACCACCACCTCCATTCCAAGCCCACCACCGCCACTGTACCACTCCACGACGCCACCATGAATTCACGCCCAATCCACTCATATCCTCACAAACAAAACCTTCATTTTCTATACAAAACCCAATCCTCTAAAATTGCAACACCAATATTCAATCAATTCAAACAATGAGCCCTGAACAATAAAGAACCTCCTCTTTCCTAATTTCGAACTCCATGTTCTGTACTTTTGGTATGGGTTTCAAGCAAAATCCCTCAACAGAAGAATGAATTTTTTGGTACAGTCTCTTCTCTTCGGTGTGGGCTCCAAGCAGAACTCTCAATAAAGTGGAAGTTTTGGTTAAAATATGTCTGGGTCTGGGATGGCTGGGTTGTGGCGGCGTCGGGGTGCCGCCGATCGTGGTGGTGGCTGGAGAAATGGGTGGTTGTGCGGTTGGAACAAGAAGATCTGGAAAACAAAATAAGATAAATAAAAGTGAAAGAAAAGGAAAAATGAAAAAAGAAAAAAGAAAAAAGAAAAATAAGATTATATTTATTTTCTCAATAGATACAAAATAAAATTTAATGATGTGGAGGATGATTTGGCATATTTTTTTTGTCATGGCAAATGCTCCTAACCCACCTAGGCAACACATCATTAAAAAAATAAATTAAAAACCACCAAATAATTTCCACATAAGCCTGGTTGGCCGGAATTCAGGCCACATGTGCCTCACGTGACTTATTCCGGGCAATTTCTCAATTTCCGGCAAAATTTGGATCAAAATCGCGAGTTTTCTTTAGTTACAGGACTATTTTGCAAACCGTGATTTTTACAGGACCATTTTGCGATAGACCTAAAGTTACAGGACTAATTTTGCAATTTCGCCTAATATATTTTATTGAAGTGGATATTATATAATTTTTTATTAAGAAATTAATAAAATAAAAATAAATATATATACATAGAATTTTTTGATTTTTTTTAAACTAATGTGGCAAAGTGCAAATAACTCAAAAAGTTTTTATATGGTAATTGACAATCGCGCAAAGTTTTAGATGACAAAATTCAATAACTTTGATATAATTTTATTCAAATGACAATTTTGCCGCCACGTACATGGCACATGACAAGATCTCGATGGAATATTCCACCGGCAGCGAGTCCCCAGAGACAATGTACAAAACTTGTAAGCTTCAAAAGGTACAATGTCTTGAAAATAAGTTTAGTTGGGAAAATTGAAAAAATCGAATAGTTCGGATGGCAAAAAAAACATTTTCCTCTATTATTTATTAGGGCGATCGAACCACTAACCAGTAGCAAGACCAATTTCGGTTTTTAAAACATTGGTTATAATCTCTCTCAAGCAGAGTTGTCAAAACGGGCCGGCAGGGTGGGTCAATCCGCAGCCTTCCAAAACCCATTATTTGGCGGGATGGTGCGGGTTGGACCGCTAAGGTGGTGGACCTAGAAAACCTCAACCCAACCCAATCCGCCTTGGGTTGCGGGTTGGGGGGACCGGCCCATAATAAATTCCAAAAAAACAAATTTTGAATTTATTTTCGTGCCTACATATAAGTTGTAGTTCAACTTGTTGGTTCCTCAATAAAACATGAATTACTAGATGAAGTGATGTTCAAAATACCGATAAGAAATTACATTTTTTTCCGTAGAAAATAAAATAAAAAGAAAAGAAGGAAAGATGTTAATAAAACACCGTATAATAAGCGTAAAATTCTTGCTGAGTATGTTTGTATTTTAAATATTGGGCTTGGTTTTGACTTATTTTCTTAATTGGTGTACAGAAGAATGAGAAAATAGCATTCGAACAGGTAAGTTTGGAATTTTAGCTCATTCGTGTACTGTATGTATTGTGCAAGTGGTGTTGTCACAGCAACCAAGTTAAAAACTCAAAATAAATCCTAGTCAAATTTATCTATAATTCAATAGTTCATGGAAATTAATCCTTAAAATAGAAAGAATATTGTATGGTCAAAAATGAACTAGGTAGGCATATAGAAAGAATATTGTATGGTTAAAAATGAACTAGGTAGGCATACAGTAACCAAAGACGAGCACATTATTTATTTATATAAAACTAATCGGCAGGACACGGGTTGGCACGCCCCACCACGGGTTGGCTCGCCTCAACCCGCGGCCCAAACAGGTTGGCCCATTTAGGCCCATCTTCTGGCGGACCACTAAAACTTCAATCCATCCCTAAACCTTTGGTGGGGCAGGACAGGCTAACCCAACGGGCCTGGCCCATTTTGACAAGTCTACTCTCAAAGTAACCTCAAGATTTACAATTGACACCCGCAAATCAAGCAATAACTATGTCCATTATGATGGAAATCTAAAGCTTATTTTACACAACACCTATTAGAGCTTCTCCAGCAACACGCCAAAGAAGCGCCCAACGCCAATCTCCACCCTCCAGCAGTGCGCTATACACTGCGCCAATTTACATCGTGCTATAGTGCAGCGCCACATGTGGCGCTGCACTGTTTTGACGCCAAACCTTTTTTTTTTAATATATTTTACTTACTTTTGAATATTGTAATTGAATTTATATTCAATTAACCTAATAAAAAATAATATTAAAATTAATTTAATTATGTGTGATAATTATTTTTTGACTAATATGAGATGTAATTTTCATAATACTATGATATTTAAAATACTACACAAAAATATATAAATCTTACATAAAATTTCATTATAAAATAATGAAACATAAAATTACCACAATAAAAAACAGTTACATAAAAATAGATAAAGTTACATAAAATAACTAAAAATAAAATTATTAAAATACAAATAAAAACAGATACAATATTTTTTCTAGTAATCTGGAAGACCACTTTCGGACCCTCCAAGATCTGGAAAAAAATCCCCAAATATACTAGAGTTTGGTTGTTGTGCTTGTCTTCTCTTCTGCATAATTTGTTGTTGCTCCAATCGGAAGAATTCACGCCGTTCAGGATCTGAAATGGTATCCAAATTCATCATTAAAATATTATCTTCTCTCATCAATTCATTTATTTTAGATTTACGATTTTGTGCTTCGATTTTTTTCATTTCCAACTCAACAACGCGGTCTTTTTTTGTAATTAAACTTAATAATATTTCTCGAAGTTTTGCATTCTCTTCTTTGACCGTGTTTGCAAAAGCAGATGCATCTTCACTCTATTTTCTTTTCAATTTAGATTTTTTGACGCCCTCAGGACGATGTGATGAAAATCAATTATAAGTAATTAAAATTAATATTAAATTAATAAAAGAAGAAATCTTATGGAATATTCTTTTTTAGTGCAGAAAAATAGTGCAAACTGCTGGAGATGGAATGCAGATTCTGCACTAAAGTAGTGCAGACTCTGCACTAAAGTAGTGCAAACTACTGGAGATGGCCTTAGGCTATTTACTACCAAAAAAGGTTACATATCCAAACGAGAGATTTTGCTTCGCCGAAAACTTTTGCTTAACGGAAAGGAGTGTTCTCAAATCTTTTACAATTAGCAACAAACTCTGAGGAACTCAGAGCACAGAACGCAGCAGAGAAAACTGAAGAAACCATAGAATTTGACAAAACCGGCAGGATCATAGACGAGAGCTTGTTCAAGTTCATTAATTCAAAACACATATGGCGAAGCAGAGAAAGCACCTTTCAATAGCAGATATTAATGTAAACAAAAAACAAGTCTAGTTTTAATCTTAGAATAACAAGGGCATAGAAAACTCCTCTCACTTGCTTCTATCACTAACAGAAAAATGTAAGAACCAAATTTTTTAATTCATCCTCTGAGCTGCTTCCTTGGCAAGAAGCTTCTCTTTTGCCTTTGTCTTAGCCTGGGATTTTGATCCCATGACACCACCTCCCCATTTCTTTCTGGTCTCATCATACTTATCATTGAAATTGGCCTATAATGACAGCAGAAAATAAAAAGATCATTTCCCACTCAAAATTAAAGTATTGCTCAAGTTTTGGTAAATCTAAAACATGAACGCTGTTGAACAGCATATTTCACCTTGATAGCCTCCAAGATCTTGCTGAACTCCATCTTGTCTTCATTCTTCACAGAGGTCAAGCACAAAACCGAGGCAGTCTTCTGATGGACAATCTACAGATATCATGCACAGAAAAATACATTAATGCAGTGTCCAAGAGATCACCAAAATGATATTCTAATATCAACTGATTAAGTGGCACTTACAGTTCCCAACCTAGCCTTCCCCTTCACAATACAGTATGGGATCTCCATTTTCCTGCATAGGGCAGGGAGCCACACAACCAACTCAATCGGATCCACATCATGCGCAATGACCACCAACTGAGCTTTATTCTGCAAATAAAGTTTCACCAGTTATTATCTGGCCGTAAAAGAAAGTACAAGTGAATTTGTACAAAATCCAAACCTGCTCGATGAGGTAGGTCACATGGTTGAGACCATATTTCACCACAATCGGCTTCTTCGTCTCAGGAGCTTTTCCTTCAGACTCAGCCTGGGCTCTTTTCAACAGACGCTCTTTCTTTTGAGCTCTGTCCTCGGGCCTGTATTTGAGAAGCATCTTGAAGAGGCTGGTCGCTGCATTACAAAAAGGAAAATAATATGACTGAACGAACTCAAGAACATATTTCTGGACAAAAAACACAACATTGATATTTAACTTCAAGCCAATCATGGATAAACAAAATGAATTGAAACAGAATTGCAGAACCTCCCCCACATTAAGGCTGGACTACTACTGGAGTCAATAATTCAAGTAAACGTAACCACAATATCATGCAGATTAATGCCAGAAAGATGGATGAGCATCATCATTTGAAACGAAATGCATAACCTTCCCACATTAACCTATATTGCAAAAAAAAAATTCAAGAAAATGAACCTAACCGGACAATGACAGGAAGACTAAAGATTGACAAATTAGCTTTGTTTTTGCTCAACACAAAGCCGTTAATTGGTTAAAAAATTATAAATTATTGCTGCATTCTTTCACATATGCAAAACATATTATTACCATATCTCTTTATACATTCATCATATGAAAAAAACAAAATTTGCAGCTCCACACTGTACAAAACAATTACACATCACAAAACTTTCCACTAACTAAAAGCACAACTTGCCATATAGGATATATATCATTAGAGAAGATTCACAAAATACATAAGAAAAGTTCAAAAAAATAAGTATATTGGGGAGTAACAAAAGAAAAAAAAGGTCAAACGAATAAATATAAGACACAAGCAAATGAAATAAAAACAAAAAAATTGATTTGTAAATAAAAATGTAATGAAAAAATGCAAAAATCCAGACACTCAGTCCAAAGACGAATAGCAAGTACATAGAACCTGAAAACAGAACAGTCATTTCGGCTGTAGAAAAGAACAATTTCATACAGCAATACTACCATTAACACCCAGGTTATATTTCTAGATCAACCATGATTTTATTTAGCAAATCATTAATAAAAAAAATTAAACCGAATACCAAGAAGAACAAACAATAAGAAAGTGATAACATAGTACGAAACTACAAACCCAAGTTTTTGTCGAGGGTTTTGGAGAACTGATGAATTGGTGGAGGAACCTTCAACCTCTGCTTTAGTATCATCTTCTTCCTCTGAATTCTCACAACTTGAGGCCATTTCACGAACCGATGCAGATCTTTCTTCGGCGGTAGAGCTCCTCCGATACCAAACTGCTTTGGCCTTTTCTCAAATAGCGGATTCACAACTTTCTCCGCCTTCTTCTTTGCTGGCAGCTTTGCGCCCTTCTTTGGAGCCTGGGAAAAATAATTTTACTGTAAGTAAAAGCATTAGCTGGTACAATAACATGGTTACACAACATGAGAGTGGAAGGAGGACGAGTACCATTTCTTCTTCGATTGCTGCGACAACGGCTGTTGAACCCTAACGAGTTATAGTATGCCACACACAGAGAGTGAAGGGTGTTGGAAGTTAGGGTTATATACTTTCACTGGATAAAAACCCTTGGACGATTGTTTGTCTGCCCGCAGTGGGCCGGCCCACCTGGGACTTCGAACTAATTCAGTATTGAGTTGAATAGGTATTTTACCAAAAAGCTCAAGCCCATACTCGTACCCACCTCTCGTTTTATACTTCCAGTTATTTATTAAACTTTTCTATATAATAATTAATAAATTTACAAATATCTTTTTTATTAATGAATCAAAATATCATTTTAAAAACCATGAATAATTCACGAGCATTTGCTGTCTTGTCCACGCTATTGTTTATGTTTAGTGTTCAGTGCACCCACTATTCTTAGAATTGGGAAAGGAGAAAGGAAGTGTAAGATCTGTTGGAAATTTGGTTTTGATAAAGCGGGTGTCGTCCCGACTTTGACCAAATTTTTGGTGGCTAAAAATTTAATTCTGCAGGAATTAAATTGTGAATTGTTAATCTACTTTTCGAGTAGATGTTCGTAGTATTTTATATTTCTCAAAACCGAATTTCGGTGATGAGTGAGAAATTAATACACGATGTTGGCCACGCGAATGGGCATAGTTTATCCTAGTATAAAAATACTAGAATGTGTTATTAGTTGGTTATACTATAGCACAAGTATATGATCACAAATAGGCCTTGGACCGGACCGACCCTTTGGGCTCGGGTTGAGTTAGTTTTGTAACTTGAAATGGGCTTGGCCCAAATTCAAGAATCGGGGCTGATGAATCTAGACATTGGAGGTGTGTCAGGTTCATGTGTGGATGAATCTAGACATTGGAGGTGTCACAGGTTTGTGGCTTTTGGAGTTTGTAACTCCTCAAGTAGTGGTCATATAAGAGGTTTTGTAACTTTATTGTTTGGGAGTTACATGTAAAAGTTGAATGCCCACTCTCTTATCTTTAATTCCCTACAAGTGTTGGAAATGATGGCCTATATAAGTCAAGATGGAAGGCGTTTCTTTGCATTGTGGGAGTTAGGAGGAGTTAGGAAGGAAGAGATGGAGTAAGTATACATCGAAAAATCGCATATCTCGCATATTTTTCAAGTGTCGGTAAGTCAAAAGTGCAAGGAAATTTTCGAGAACATTTTCAAGAACACTTCCTTCCTTTTCGCAGATTTGTTAAACAAGTAATATCTCGCTCCTTCGAGTTCGAAAGGTGCCTTTGTGTCGATGGGAAGCACTACACGTGTCGAACACAAAGGAGGTGAAAAGCCGTTTTATCTTTGGGGACATTACGTCAAACCGTGAGCACAAAGTGACTTTCAAAAACGTATTTGTCTTGCGGATTTTTGAGAGTTCTACTCGACTCGGCTTTTGTTTTTCAAATATGATGCATTCATGCTTCGAGTTGGAATTCATTCAAGACATTTGTAATAGTTAGGTTTTACATTTCTCGTAATTTTATGTTTTGAAGAGGAAACCATTTTGAAAAGCCATCTTGAAGGCTTTTAGAAAAGTTATAACCATTGTCTTATTTTCCAACAACGATCAAGACAAATATTGTACCTTCACGATGGCGAGGAGAAACAAAGCCTTAGCTTGGAGATGAATTTGCGAGTCCCAAAGACCTTCCAAGTTCTTTTGGAATTATTGTTGATTTGCGGGAAAAAGCGCGTTGCGTTTGAAGCTGGGGCTAGGATGGTGATATCCTATGATGTGACTTTGTCCTTAATGGACTTAGTGGTACACTTTGCTGTATGTATTTGTGTGGTTTGAATCGAGGATGTTTTTCCAAAAGGTTCATGTGTTGAAAAGAAAACGAAACGAGGATGTGATTTCCAAGAGGTTCGTTATTTCGATGTTTGATTGAAAAATGGATGATTCCAAGAATCGTGTAAAAAATGTGTTGAAAAAAGTCTAAAAAAGTTTCAACCCCTCGGGATCCCGCATGATATTCGTATCTTTAAGGGATGTTGTTTAAATGAAAAATTCCAAATGGTTTACATCGTTAAGATGTTGAAGGAAGAGATGGGAAATTTTCATGAATTCCTAAATGCAGTGTCGGTAAAAGTGTTGTACTTTTCGACGAACATTTTCAAGGAAGGAATTTGGATTAGTGGAGTTCGAAAGGTGCGATTGTTCGATTAGAAGTCGAAGAAAGCAATCGAGGCCTAAAGGTAAATCCATGAAAGTCTTGGTCAAGAGACTTGAGAAAACTGTGTTGGAATACTTTTTAAGAATTCTAACGGATCCATTTCTCGTGGGGTATGACCACACTTTTCGTTGTAACCTCACTATTTTGGCTTTCGAGCTTGATTCTGATTTAAGTGTTGAGAAACAAAGTTTTTCGGAGGTGTTGTAACCGTAGTGACATTGTACCACAATTGCGGAATTAGTTGTTATGCGAGGTGTTGTAACATGGGGCTAGGATGGTGAATCTATGATGTGACTTTGTAATCTTAATGGAAAGACATTTGCACGAGGTGTTGCCAAAAGTGTTGTAACACCTAAGGTAGTTTGAAAAGAAAACCGAGGATGTGATTTGAGTTTTGAAGTGTTGATTGAAAAATGTGTGACAACATCCGAGGTCACACTAGTCTAAAAGTAAATGGTTCGTCTTTGAAGGGATGTTGTTTAAATGAAAAACAAGGTTTACATCGTTAAATTTGTTTGAATGAGGTTCTGAAACGTTATTGTTGGAATGAGGTTCTAATGGTTTTGGAACAACGGAAAGCATTCTAATGCTAAAGACCAAGAGCTGTGTTGGAATACTTTTTAAGTTAACGGCGTAATCCCAGGAGTTGAACAAAGAAACTTCGGAATATGTGGGGTAGGCCATTTTAATGGCGTACCACATATTGAATAAAATCCCACTTAAAGGGAAAGATAAGACTCTTACGAATTGTGGGAAAAAATCGTAAGTCTTCTTATAAATACCTTAAAGTGTGGAGGTGTTTTGTGCTAAGGTTGCAATACCGAGGTCACCAAAGCAAGTGAAAATTTGTTTCGGTCCTAAAACGTTATTCGATTGTGTTTTTATTGGTTTTGCACTTAACAATAGTGCATATCGTTTTATGGTACATAAGTGAACAAAAAATCGGAAAATGACATTTTAGTTGGTACCATAATTGAGTAAAGGAATGTTATATTCTCTCGAGAATATTTATCCTTGTAAAGAAAGGATAGATGGATGTTTTAAGGAAAAACAAAGCAAGTGAAAATCGGTCCTGGATGTTTTAAGGAAAGGTGTTTCGGAGGTGTTTTGGAGGTGTTTACGGTGTTATAACATCCGAACAGATGATATTCTGCAGATGTTCTTTGAAGGTCCGCCGGGTGTTATAACATCTGGAAAAATACTTGGTACGACACCTGTTGTCACACTTGACATAACAGTTAGTTCAACACCGAGTGGTGAAGAACTAAGACGAAGTAAGAGTCCGAAGGTGGTTAAGTCCTTTGGACCTAACTTTCTAACATTGATGTTAGATAGGAGCCGAACTCGATTAAAGAGGCTCTAAGTAGTCCAGATGCTCCGCTCTGGCAAGAAGCAATCAATAGTGAAATCGAGTCCATTCTGCAAAACCATACGTGGGAGTTGGTTGATCTCCCTGCTGGTCATAAGATTTAGGATGTAAGTGGATCCTAAAGAAGAAGTATAAAACAGATGGAACTATTGATAAGTATAAAGCACGGCTTGTAGCCAAAGGCTTTAAACAAAAAGAAGAGTATGACTTCTTTGACACTTATTCTCCGGTAACGAGGATTGCGTCTATTTGGGTGCTTCTCGCGATTATTGCTTTGCACAATCTAGAGATTCATCAGATGGATGTCAAGACGACGTTTCTGAATGGAGAGATAGATGCTGAAATCTATATGGAACAACCTGAAGGGTTTGTTGCACCCGGTCAAGAGAAGAAGGTGTGCAAGTTGATAAGATCCTTGTATGGACTGAAATAAGCTCCTAAACAATGGCATCTTAAGTTTGACAACTCGATGTTGTCAAATGGGTATAAAATCAACGAATGTGATAAATGCGTATATGTCAAAGGGACATCGGAAGCATTTGTCATAGTTTGTCTATACGTAGACGGATTTGTTAATCATGGGCAGTAGTCATGATGCTATCATGGACATGAAAAGAATGTTGAAGAGAAACTTTGACATGAAGGATGTGGGGACTGCTGATGTGATCCTGGGGATAAAAATCAGCAGAACTCATGATGGAATTATCTTGTCACAATCCCACTATGTGGAGAAAGTGCTCAAGAAATTCAATGCTTTTGACGATTCCTTCATCGTCAAAGACGCCCATTGATTTAAGTGTAAATCTGGTTGCTAATGAAGCAGAACCAGTGGCTCAGATGGAATACTCACGTATATAGGCAGTCTGATGTACATTGTACACGTCCAGACTTGGCCTACCCTGTAATATGTCGAGTAAGTTCATGAACAATCCAAGCCACGAGCATTGGAAAGTGTTAACCAAGGTGTTAAAATACTTGAAGTATACCTTGGAGTATGGGCTACACTACTCGAGATATCCGACTGTACTTGAAGGGTATAGTGATGCTAGTTGGATTTCGGATTCGAAAGATTCTTATTCCACTAGTGGATACATATTCACCATTGGAGGTGGTGCGGTATCGTGGAAGTCCACGAAACAAACGTGTATAGCTCGATCCACCATGGAATCAGAGTTTATAGCTTTGGATAAAGCTGGTGAAGAAGCAGAGCGGCTTCGAAACTTTTTGGAAGATATTCAATGTTGGAAGAAGCCTGTGCCTTCGGTGACGATTCACTGTGATAGCCAAGCGGCTATAGGAAGGGAACAGAGCAATATGTATAACGGTAAGTCTAGACATATTCGTCGGAGACATAATACCGTTAGACAATTGATCTCAAGTGGTGTGATGTCAATTGACTACGTAAAGTCAAAAGACAATTTGGCGAGATCCTTTGTGAAAGGATTAAATCGAGATCAATTGTGTAAATTGCTAGAGGGAATGGGCTTAAAGTCCACAAAGTGAAAATAAACATCATAGTGGTAACCCAACCATGATGACTGGAGATCCCAAGAACTTGGTTCATTGGGAAAACTAAGCTATGAAGGTTGAGTTGTAACACTTGGAAACAATGTTTCAACCCATCCCTAGAGAGCAATGCCAAGTGTTGAACACCTGCAAGTTGTGGTGAGGCTAAGTCATTTGACTTTTAATGATTCCTACACCTCATTGAGGTAGAGTATGGAAGGATACTCGGATAGGAGATCACCTATGTAAGTGAGAAGTGAGGGACGCTTCAAGGTAAACACTTATGAATCCAAAGTGGTGTCCATGGCCAGAAACGGACACAAACGTGAGAACATGAGGGGTTGAGACCTTACTGTGTTAATGCTATTGTCTCGGTATACACCGTGGAGGAATAGTTCAAGGCATTACGTCCACTAGGCCGCCAGTGTACCCGATAGTATTGACTATGGAAGGTTCAAAGCCACAAGCTACCTATCCTGATGCAGTATTGTCTCTTGAGGACTGGTTGCGTGTCTGTATTCATGCATGCATTAATTTCCACTCATGTGGGGGATTGTTGGAAATTTGGTTTTGATAATGCGGGTGTCGTCCCGACTTTGACCAAATTTTCGGTGGCTAAAAATTTAGATCTGGAGGAATTAAATTGTGAATTGTTAATCTACTTTTCGAGTATATGTTCGTAGTATTTTATATTTCTCAAAACCGAATTTCGGTGATGAGTGAGAAATTAATACACGATGTTGGCCACGCGAATGGGCATAGTTTATCCTAGTATAAAAATACTAGAAGGTGTTATTAGTTGGTTATACTATAACACAAGTATATGATCACAAATAGGCCTTGGACCGGACCGACCCTTTGGGCTCGGGTTCAGGTTAGTTTTGTAACTTGAAAATGGGCTTGGCCCAAATTCAAGTAACTGTCGGGCCTGATGAATCTAGACATTGGAGGTGTCTAGGTTCATGTGTGGATGAATCTAGACATTGGAGGTGTCTAGGTTCATGTGGCTTTTGGAGTTTGTAACTCCTCAAGTAGTGGTCATATAAGAGGTTTGTAACTCATGGGAGTTACATGTGGTTGAATGCCCACTCTCTTATCTTTAATTCCCTACAAATGTTGGAAATGATGGCCTATATAAGTCTTAGGCGTTTTGCTGCATTGTGGGAGTTAGGAGGGAGTTAGGAAGGAAGAGATGGAGTAAGTATACACAGAAAAATCGCATATCTCTGCATATTTTTCAAGTGTCGGTAAAAGTGTTGTAACTTTTCGACGAACATTTTCAAGAACACTTCCTTCTGCACTCGTGTCCAGCAACTAGTTCTCGCTCCTTCGAGTTCGAAAGGTGCCTTTGTGTCAGGGGTGCTACTGCACACAAAGGAGGTAAAACCGTTTTATCTTTTTGGGGACATTACGTCAAACCGTGAGCACTAGCCGGGACGTATTTGTCTTGCGGATAGAGTTCTACTCGACTCGACTTTTGTTTTTCAAGTTCTGTCAGATTCATGCTTCTGGAGTTGGAATTCATTCAAGACTTGTAATAGTTAGGTTTTACATTTCTTGTAATTTTATGTTTCTGTTTTGTAAGCCATCTTGAAGGCTTTTCCCGTTGTAACCATTGTACTATTTTCCAACAACGCAAGACAAATACTGTACCTTCACGATGGCGAGGAGAAACAAACCCTTAGCTTGGAGATGAATCTGACAGAAGACCTTCCAGTGGTTGCTGGAATTATTGTTGTTGCTAAAAACGCGTTGCGTTTGAAGCATGGGGCTAGGATGGTGATATCCTATGCTGTGACTTTGTCCTTAATGGACTTAGTGGTACACTTTACTGTATGTATTGTGTGGTTTGAACTGAGGATGTTTTCCCAAAAGGTTCATGTGTTGAAAAGAAATACGAAACGAGGATGTGATTTCCAAGAGGTTCGTTATTTCTGATGTTTGGATTGAAAAGTGGATGATTCCAAGAATCCAAAAATGTGTTGAAACTAGTCTAAAAGTTTCAACTGATTCCGCATGATATTCGTGCTGAAGGGATGTTGTTTAAATGAAAAATTCCAAATGGTTTACATCGTTAAGATGTTGTTACCAGGTTGGGAAATTTTCATGAATTCCTAAATGCATTCTGGAAGGAATTTGGATTAGTGGTCTGATTGTTCGATTAGAAGTCGAAGAAAGCAATCGAGGGCCTAAAGGTAAATCCATGAAAGTCTTGGTAGAGACTTGAGAAAACTGTGTTGGAATACTTTTTAAGAATTTTAACGGATCCAGCGACTGTGGGGGTATGACCACACTTTCTGTCTCACTTTTGGCTTTCGAGCTTCAGTTACAGATTTAAGTGTTGCAGAAAGTGTTGTCGGAGGTGTTGTAACACCAGAAGTGACATTGTACCACAATTGCAGAAAGTGTTGTCTGAGGTGTTGTAACACCAGAATCAGACACTGAAAGACATTTGCACGAGGTGTTGCCAAAAGTGTTGTAACACCTAAGGTAGTTTCAGAACCAAGTGTGAGTTTTGAAGTGTTGCTGAAGGTGTGACAACATCTGAGGTCACACTCGCTGTGAATGGTTCGAACAGAATTGTCGGAACAAGGTTCTGAAATTTGTTTGAATGAGGTTCTAACGTTATTGTTGGAATGAGGTTCTAATGGTTTTGGAACAACGGAAAGCATTCTAATGCTAAAGACCAAGAGCTGTGTAAGTTCTGGCGTAATCCGGAGTTGAGCAAAGAAACTCGGAATATGTGGGGGTAGGCCATTTTAATGGCGTACCACATATTGAATAAAATCCCACTTAAAGGGAAAGATAAGACTTCTTACGAATTGTGGAAAAAATCATAAGTCTTCTTATAAATACCTTAAAGTGTGGAGGTGTTTGGCTAAGGTTGCAATACCTGAACCAAAGCAAGTGAAAATCGGTCCTAAAACGGTCGATTGTGTTTTTATTGGTTATGCACTTAACAGTAGTGCATATCGTTTTATGGTACATAAGTCAGAAAATCTGGAAATGACAGTTGGTACCATAATTGAGTCAAGGAATGTTATATTCTTTGAGAATATTTATCCTTGTAAAGAAAGGATAGATGGAAGTTTTAAGGAAACGACTGTATTCAGATGTTTCTGGAGGTGTTTCTGGAGGTGTTACTTCTGGTGTTATAACATCTGGAACAGATGCAGGTGTTACTGCAGATGTTGCTGAAGGTGCTGATTCGGGTGTTATAACATCTGGAAAAATACTTGGTACGACACCTGCTGTCACACTTGACATAACAGTTAGTTCAACACCGAGTGGTGAAGAACTAAGACGAAGTAAGAGTCCGAAGGTGGTTAAGTCCTTTGGACCTGACTTTCTAACATTGATGTTAGATAGGAGCCGAACTCGATTAAAGAGGCTCTAAGTAGTCCAGATGCTCCGCTCTGGCAAGAAGCAATCAATAGTGAAATCGAGTCCATTCTGCAAAACCATACGTGGGAGTTGGTTGATCTCCCTGCTGGTCATAAGCCTTTAGGATGTAAGTGGATCCTAAAGAAGAAGTATAAAACAGATGGAACTATTGATAAGTATAAAGCACGGCTTGTAGCCAAAGGCTTTAAACAAAAAGAAGAGTATGACTTCTTTGACACTTACTCTCCGGTAATGAGGATTGCGTCTATTTGGGTGCTTCTCGTGATTATTGCTTTGCACAATCTAGAGATTCATCAGATGGATGTCAAGACGACGTTTCTGAATGGAGAGATAGATGCTGAAATCTATATGGAACAACCTGAAGGGTTTGTTGCACCCGGTCAAGAGAAGAAGGTGTGCAAGTTGATAAGATCCTTGTATGGACTGAAACAAGCTCCTAAACAATGGCATCTTAAGTTTGACAACTCCTTCCGATGTCCCTTTGACATATACGCATTTATCACATTCGTTGATTTTATACCCATTTGACAACTCGATGTTGTCAAATGGGTATAAAATCAACGAATGTGATAAATGCGTATATGTCAAAGGGACATCGGAAGCATTTGTCATAGTTTGTCTATACGTAGACGGATTTGTTAATCATGGGCAGTAGTCATGATGCTATCATGGACATGAAAAGAATGTTGAAGAGAAACTTTGACTTGAAGGATGTGGGGACTGCTGATGTGATCCTGGGGATAAAAATCAGCAGAACTCATGATGGAATTATCTTGTCACAATCCCACTATGTGGAGAAAGTGCTCAAGAAATTCAATGCTTTTGACAGTTCACTGTCAAAGACGCCGATTGATTTAAGTGTAAATCTGGTTGCTAATGAAGCAGAACCAGTGGCTCAGATGGAATACTCACGTATATAGGCAGTCTGATGTACATTGTACACGTCCAGACTTGGCCTACCCTGTAAATATGTTGAGTAGGTTCATGAGCAATCCAAGCCACGAGCATTGGAAAGCGTTAACCAAGGTGTTAAAATACTGGAAGTATACCTTGGAGTATGGGCTATACTACTCGAGATATCCGGCTGTACTTGAAGGGTATAGTGATGCTAGTTGGATTTTGGATTCGAAAGATTCTTATTCCACTAGTGGATACATATTCACCATTGGAGGTGGTGCGGTATCATGGAAGTCCATGAAACAAACGTGTATAGCTCGGTCTATCATGGAATCAGAGTTTATAGCTTTGGATAAAGTTGGTGAAGAAGCAGAGTGGCTTCGAAACGTTTTGGAAGATATTCCATGTTGGAGGAAGCCTGTGCCTTCGGTGACGATTCACTGTGATAGCCAAGCGGCTATAGGAAGGGCACAGAGCAATATGTATAACGGTAAGTCTAGACATATTCGTCGGAGACATAATACCGTTAGACAATTGATCTCAAGTGGTGTGATGTCAATTGACTACGTAAAGTCAAAAGACAATTTGGCAGATCCTTTGACGAAAGGATTAAATCGAGATCAATTGTGTAAATTGCTAGAGGGAATGGGCTTAAAGTCCACAAAGTGAAAATAAACATCATAGTGGTAACCCAACCATGATGACTGGAGATCCCAAGAACTTGGTTCAATGGGAAAACTAAGCTATGAAGATTGAGTTGTAACACTTGGAAACAATGTTTCAACCCATCCCTAGAGAGCAATGCCAAGTGTTGAACACCTGCAAGTTGTGGTGAGGCTAAGTCATTTGACTTTTAATGATTCCTACACCTCATTGAGGTAGAGTATGGCAGGATACTCGGATAGGAGATCACCTATGTAAGTGAGAAGTGAGGGCCGCTTCAAGGTAAACACTTATGAATCCAAAGTGGTATCCATGGCCAGAAACGGACACAAACGTGAGAACAGGAGGGGTTGAGACCTTACTGTGTTAATGCTATTGTCTCGGTATACACCGTGGAGGAATAGTTCAAGGCATTACGTCCACTAGGCCGCCAGTGTACCCGATAGTATTGACTATGGAAGGTTCAAAGCCACAAGCTACCTATCCTGATGCAGAGTATTGTCTCTTGAGGACTGGTTGCGTGTCGGCATTCATGCATGCATTAATTTCCACTCATGTGGGGGATTGTTGGAAATTTGGTTTTGATAAAGCGGGTGTCGTCCCAACTTTGACCAAATTTTCGGTGGCTAAAAATTTAATTCTGGAGGAATTAAATTGTGATTGTTAATCTACTTTTCGAGTAGATGTTCGCAATATTTTATATTTCTCAAAACCGAATTTCGGTTATGAGTGAGAAATTAATACACGATGTTGGCCACGTGAATGGGCATAGTTTATCCTAGTATAAAAATACTAGAATGTGTTATTAGTTGGTTATACTATAGCACAAGTATATGATCACAAATAGGCCTTGGACCGGACCGACCCTTTGGGCTCGGGTTCAGGTTAGTTTTGTAAATTGAAAATGGGCTTGGCCCAAATTCAAGTAAATCGGGTTTTCGATGAATCTAGACATTGGAGGTGTCTAGGTTCATGTGTGGATGAATCTAGACATTGGAGGTGTCTAGGTTCATGTGGCTTTTGGAGGTTGTAACTCCTCAAGTAGTGGTCATATAAGAGGTTTGTAACTCATGGGAGTTACATGTGGTTGAATGCCCACTCTCTTATCTTTAATTCCCTACAAGTGTTGGAAATGATGGCCTATATAAGTCTTAGGCGTTTTGCTGCATTGTGGGAGTTAGGAGGGAGTTAGGAAGGAAGAGATGGAGTAAGTATACACAGAAAAATCGCATATCTCTGCATATTTTTCAAGTGTCGGTAAAAGTGTTGTAACTTTTCGATGAACATTTTCGAGAACACTTCCTTCTGCACTCGTGTCCAGCAACTAGTTCTCGCTCCTTCGAGTTCGAAAGGTGCCTTTGTGTCAGGGGTGCTACTGCACACAAAGGAGGTAAAGCCGTTTTATCTTTGGGGACATTACGTCAAACCGTGAGCACTAGCCGGGACGTATTTGTCTTGCGGATAGAGTTCTACTCGACTCGGCTTTTGTTTTTCAAGTTCTGTCAGATTCATGCTTCTGGAGTTGGAATTCATTCAAGACTTGTAATAGTTAGGTTTTACATTTCTTGTAATTTTATGTTTCTGTTTTGTAAGCCATCTTGAAGGCTTTTCCCGTTGTAACCATTGTACTATTTTCCAACAAGATCAGTTTGAGGTTCAAAGCTAAATTAGTTTTTCTTTTTCTTTTTTTTTGTATAGACATCATACATTGATTTGAGAATTAAGGTCACATCCTCAACTTACTTATTGCATATAGAAATCACAGGAGACAGAAGTTTATACAAAGAATTAATGTCTTCTAACAATTCTAGATGATAGCAACCTAATTGATCTATCCTGGCTATTCCTTTTACATCAAGAGGAAGAGTAGTACAAGTGAATTCAAAAGTTTGTTGAGAGGTCCCCTAAAAAAAAGTTTGTTGAGAGGTCAAACCAGTGTTTACAAGCCGATCCCCAGCACGGTTATACATGGGAAATAGAAAAAGATATATTCTACAAAGCTATATTAGTTTAATCCAGTACATTAAGAGAGATTATATTGTATCTTGTAAATAGGAGGGATGGTATATAAAGTATGTTCCTCATAAATTAGCAAATTAATAGAGACGCTTAAGTAAAAAATTAAATAGAATCCCAGCTACTGCAATAACATTTTTGAGGGTATAGCTACTTTAAAAAAATTAATAGTATACAAGAATTTTGCAGCTACAAATGTACATCAAGCAACATATTTATATAACACAAATACATTTGCAAACCAACCGATTACACAGAAATGCCCTCAAGATACATTGAACAATGAATACAAGTGTTTACAAGTAAATTGTCTTTCCAATTTCTCAAGCTGACACTGCAAGTAACCCCAAGAGTCCACAAGTTAAATCGATCTGAATCGATCTGCTATCTCACAATATTGAACATGAACATATGATTTTCTTGGGAGCCTTGTCAACCTTCTTCTCTGTGAAAAGAATGATATTCAACAACAATGCTAATAAAGAGAAAATAAAGGATTTAATGACAAACAAACGAAATTCGAATATTTGTTATAAAGCTCCTCACTTAGCAAGACAATTCATTCCAATATGAAGGTTTTAACAAGCACCAGACACCACTAGACATTTGATGACCATTAATTTCTACTAAAGTAAATATCCACAAATGTGGTTCAGGATTTCCTTAGCAGTCATAACTAACTAGTATTGCTGGCCAAACCCTGTGGTAACATTATAACAGAGGCATATGTGAAAGAATTTAAATGAAAATGAAATCCAGATAAAATTTAGGGTGTTAACCAGGGTTCGAACCCTGTATCTTTCAGTTTCTTTGAAATTTATCTCCTCTCCTCCAACCAGTATTCCCAACTTATTAAAAATAATTCCTAGATAGTATGACCTAGTTCATGGTATCCTCTTTGAAACATAATAATAATGTGGAACTTGGTATATGCGAAAAAAATTTACCTCAGGAACTGAGAAAATTTAGGAATGAATTAAAAGTGAAAATCGAGTGGAATAACGATGGGGCATCCCCATATAGGGTGTGTTGAAGAAAGATGATGTAAATGGAATGATATGGTAGCTACTTCCTAATTAAGATTGTTTTCTTCGTTTAAGAAAACCATTGGTAGCTTTCGTCCTATGTCCTCCTCATGAGTAAGGAGCTTTCGTCCTCTCCCAAGAGCTTTAGTCCCCAGTTAGGGTATTCGTCGGGGTTTTCTACCCCCTGTCACGCCCTCCCCTTCACTGCACAGCCCCGAATGTAACCTTCTCCGTCGCCCGGCTACCCCCCACCACCACCTCTGCTACCTTTATCTCTTCCTTCTTACCCTCTCTCCTCCCTCCCACCGTAATCCTACCGGCGGTATAGTCCTTTCTCCCCCCCCATTTTTTTTTCTTTTTTATTTGTGTTTTTTATTATTCTTTCCATTCCTTTTTTGTCACCTTTCCATTTACTTTTCTCCTTATTCTTAGCAGCCCACTTCCTTGTGTCCAAAGATGTCGCCCTACCTTGCTAGTGTCAAGAATTGATTCCCATTAAACAATAGGTGCCCAACCACTTACTTTCCTCCACGTGCCCTCCACTACACATTTCCTGGCTCAAGTGCGATTAATACAATCACGTTCTCGTCCCCCTCTCATCTTACCTACGCCCCCCCCCCGCACCAATCACGCACCGACCCCCCCCCACCCCGGTTTACGCATTAGTGCATGCGTAATATCCAGGCTAGGGTTTTGTGTGTCCCGATTGTTTCTCTTTTGTGTCATCTCGGTTTATTGTTGCAGGTTTTAATACGGTCGAGTCCTTGGTGAGTTTGTGTCGTGGTGGAGTGGACATGGAAGCTTTAATCGATAAGGAAGCCAAAGTGTTGGATTTGGATGAAGAATTGGACATTGTTTCACCAATAAACAATACGCAAGGTTTTTGCTTGGCGAGATCTCTCTGTACAAAAAAAATCATTCAATTCCTTCTATATCTTGGAAGCCGAAGAAGGGTTTTAACGCTAGAGAATGGGGAAAAAATCAATTCCTTTTTTGGTTTGACGATCCGAAAGAGAGGGAATGGGTTATTTCTAATCAACCATGTCATTTTGAAGGAAATCTTTTCGCTCTTAAAGAAATTAACGGTACGGATCAACCCTCTTCTATTGCGATCACAGAAACTCCATTCTGGACTCGTTTCTACGACCTACCCGTAGCGTGCATGAACAAGAAGGCCCTCTCTACTATGGTCAAGCAGATCGGCTCTCTAGTGGCCTGGGATACTTCAGGCGATGGTCTATTCGGGAAATCAGCAAGAGTCAAAGTTGCCATCAATATCACCAAACCGCTTCCCCGTGGAATCACAATCAAGGTTAAAGGGGATGAAAAATGGATCCCTATTAAATATGAATCACTACCTCTCTATTGCTTCTGTTGTGGGATAATTGGTCACCACTTTCGAACTTGCGCGGAATACGACAATAATACGGCATCATCTCCATCGGAAACCAACTATGGGCCATGGCTAAAAACATCCCCGTACAAACGCCCACGCCCTACCTCATCCGTCGTCCCTACACCCCATCCAAAAACGATGACACCCAAAAAGTCCCTATTCCCTGAAGCCCAACCTCAATCGCCCTCCCATGCAACCTACGTAAATCATGATGACCCCATCAACCCTCACACCACGACAACACACTTCCCACAAATCAATATCCATGACCTACCCATTGTGCCCAACCTCTTCTCCCTATTTTTAACCCCTCACAAAAATAAACCCACAATAAAGCTGGCCAACCCCCCATTGACACATACACCCCCATCAAACCCTTCTGCCACATCAACCATAAATCTAATCAACTTTATCCCAAACCCCCCAGTATATTCACCCCAGTTGATTACAACACCCTTCCAAAACACCACCACCAACCCAATATTGACCTGCCCACAAACCATTCCCCAGATAATCAATCTACACTCCCTAACACACCCTCTTTTGACACCAAAACCCCAATACCAACTCCAAGCACCTGGACCCGTGTCAAAAACAGACAACCAAGCCCAACCTCTAACCCCCCTGCCACATCTCCTAGAAAACGAAAAAATAAAAAAATCCACAACCCCACTGACCTATATCCATCATCACCCCCAAACAAAAAATCTAAGCCAAGTACCCAAACCACAGTTTTATTGCAAACGCCTTACTCGTCTACTCCAACGGCGGTGAGGCTGCCACGGAGCAGCCCCGCCGAACACAATGAGTTGCCTCAGTTGGGCGTCGGGGCTTGGGAACCCCGCACGATTCAAGTGCTTACACGAGATATCAAGAGAAAAGATCCCACCATTGTTTTCCTCATGGAAATAAAACAACTAGATTCTGAAGTCAGTAAATTATGCGACAAACTCGAATTTGCTAATTATTTTGCAGTTGATTGTAATATGGAGAACGGAGGGCGCAGAGGTGGCTTATGTCTTTTTTGGAAGGATTCGATCCAGCTTAGTATTCAATATCACTCACTACATGCTATTGACGCCATGATTGCCGGACGATGGAGATTTACGAGGATATACGGTTGGCCTGAGGAACATTCGAAGCATCGCACGTGGGAACTCATAAAAGCCCTACATACGCACGATGACACTCCATGGGTTTGCATAGGGGACTTTAATGAAGTTCTATATCAATCAGAGAAGATGGGAGGTAGATGGAAGGACGAAGCAAAAATTCAAGCGTTTAGAGACGCATTATCGGATACCAATCTCGATGATCTTGGTTTCGAAGGATTTCAATTCACATGGACAAATGGGCAAGAAGGACCGAATAATATACAAGAGCGACTGGACCGATGTGTGGCCAACATATCGTGGATCTGTCAGTTTCCCCACTACAAAGTCGAGCACCTCCTTCGCATATCAACCGACCATTGTCCCATATTGATCACATGGGCTATCGCTCGTCAAAAAGGAGATAAAAGGAAAAAAAACGTTTATTCAGCAGATGCTCGTGCCCAGTTGGACGTCGACGACAAATTGCAGCTCCGGAAATTATTAAGGAAAAAATCCATCAAATGGTGGTCTCACTTCTTTCTTGGGAAGCACTGCATTTTAGTAATGTTAGCAAACAATTAGCAGATGCTCGTGCCCAGTTGGAGAAAGCACAACCATTACCTCCAAATGGAAACAACATTGCGGCTACAAAAGAACTCGAGAAGAAAATTATAACTCTGATGAAGCGAGAAGAAACTATGTGGTTCCAAAGGGCCCGTGCAAACTGGATCAAAGATGGGGATAAAAATACGGCTTTTTTCCACCAGGTGGTGAGCGGACGACATAAGAGAAATACAATTGAAAAAATTATGAACGCTGACGGCCAATGGGTTGACAAACACGACGGCATGGCGAAGGTGTTCCAAAATTACTACGAGGATTTGTTCATCTCCACCTCGGACACAAACTTCAACAATGTACTGGACGCTTTAAACCTCAGACTGCCGGACGAACATATAGCTGAAATTGGCACACCTTTTACTGAGCATGAAATTGTCGCAACGCTATCTCAGATGCACCCCTCTAAGGCCCCGGGGCCCGACGGTATGCCTTTTTTTCCAGCATTTTTGGTCTACTATTAAGTGTGATATTGTTGCTCCTGTCCTTAATATTCTTAATAATAATGCAAACCCATCACCCCTGAATCACACTCACATCATCTTTATCCCCAAAAAGAAATGCCCCTCCCATCCCAGTGAGTTTAGACCCATCAGCTTGTGCAATGTGATTTTCAAAATCATTACTAAAGTCATTGCTAACAGAATAAAACACGCCCTCACCCATGTTATCCATCCTAGCCAATCCGCCTTTGTCCCAGGACGCTTAATCACTGATAATGCCCTTCTAGCCTTTGAAATATTCCACGCCATGAAGTCTTCCACTGCTACAAAAAAAGGATCCTTTGCACTTAAACTTGACATGAGTAAGGCTTATGACAGGGTTGAGTGGGGTTTTTTACACCAGGTCATGATTCGTATTGGGTTGCCTAATCACATTGTATCTCTAATTATGCGGTGTGTGTCTACTGTTTCTTATTCTGTACTCACTAATGGCATTCATGGTAATACTTTTGTCCCCACACGAGGGCTTCGACAAGGAGACCCTCTTTGCCCATATTTATTTTTATTTTGTGCAGAGGCTTTCTCATCACTCATCAGACGATCAAAACTCGCTGGGCGCATTCATGGATTCAAAATTTGCCGGCAGGCACCCCCGACCTCCTACCTATTTTTTGCAGATGATAGCATAATTTTTGGGAGGGCAAATGTTAATGAAGTTGAGGAAGTCAAGAATATTATAACTCAATATGGTGAAGCGTCTGGACAAGTTGTCAATTTTGACAAGTCAGAAATTAATTTCAGTAAAGGGTTAACGAGACGCTCGCGACATCACTTGCAAACCGGCTCGGAGTGCAACAAGTAGCCAAACATCTCATCTACCTGGGGCTACCGACAAACGTGGGCAGATCCAAGAAGTGCATATTTCAATCTTTGCTGGACAGGGTGGCAAAAAAGCTCAAAAATTGGAAAGCCATCACGCTTTCTGTAGCCGGGAAAATGACACTACTCAAGAGTGTGGCACAAGCAATCCCTACTTATATCATGAGCTGTTTTTTGATCCCACTGGAAACTTGCCAAAAAATCAATTCAATAATGGCGAGATTCTGGTGGGGACAAAAAATTGAGGAAAGGAAAATTCACTGGCTTCATTGGCATACACTATGTAAATCGAAGGACCATGGCGGGCTGGGATTCAGAGAATTATCAGTTTTCAACAGAGCCATGCTAGCCAAACAGGGATGGAGACTACTCCAGGACGACACTTCACTTCTTGCCCGCACATTAAAAGCAAGATACTACCCTAACGGGGATTTTCTAACTGCTACAATAGGCTATAACCCCAGTTTTACCTGGCGAAGCATTGTAGCGGGAAGGGACATCATCCGAAGGGGTACCAGAAGACTAATAGGAAATGGGCAGTCAATCCAAATTTTGCAGCAGTTATAGATTTTATGATTCATGGTCCGTGTGGCGAAGCAAGGAAAAATTCTCCGTACATGGCTGATGGTCATTGCACGAAACATTTTCCTAAAAAAATTGTGGATGCCACGTGTATTGATGAAGAATGTTATCCACGTTATCGACATAGGGATAATGGCAGGGTTGTTAAAAAAAATTGTGTTCCTCTTGATAACAGATACGTTGTGCCGCATAATCGTCGATTGCTACTTAAATACGGTGCCCACGTTAATGTAGAATGGTGTAATCAATCTAGATCAATCAAGTATTTATTCAAATATGTCAATAAGGGACATGATAGGGTGACAACATCATTCTATCAGAGTAGTGGTGATGAAGAATCAGGGAAAGCTGTAGATGAAGTGAGCATGTATTACGATTGCAGATATGTTTCATCGTGTGAGGAAGCATGGAGATTACAGGGATATGAAATTCAATATAAATATCCTCCGGTTCAACATCTTAGTTTTCATCTTGAGAATGAACAATCTGTAATATTTCATGATTTTGAAAGAATAGACGATGTTCTCAAGAGAAGCACTGTCAGAGAAAGCATGTTTTTGGCTTGGATGGAAGCCAATAAAATATATCCTGAAGCCAGAGAATTAACCTATGCAGAAGCTCCTACAAAATTCACATGGAAATCAAAACTGAAGAAGTGGGAGCCGAGCAAGGCGGGATTTACTATAGGACGTGTTTTCTATGTTCCTCCAGGGGCTGGTGAGATGTATTATTTGAGATGCCTTATCAATGTGGTGCATGGTGCTACGTGTCATGATGATTATAAAAAAGTACAAGGTGTACAACACAGTTCCTATCATGAGGCTTGCTATGCTCTCGGTTTGTTAGAGGACGATAAATAATATATTGATGGCATCATTGAAGCGTGTCACTGGGCATCTGCAAAGACTCTCAGGAGTTTGTTTGCATCATTGTTGTCATCAGATTCTTTGAGCAGGCCTGTAGAAGTATGGGACAAATGCTGGGAACTTCTTTCTGATGATATTGTATATAGACGGCGAATTCTTTTTCAACATCAAGGTATCACATTTTAAATTTGATATTATGCTTTATATTAATTGTTGAATTGTTGAATCTATTTATATTCTTTCTTCATGTTTTTTGTTTGGTTATAATAATAAGAATAAAATTATTTATTATGGTTTTTACATTTTTTCTCTTATGATAGATCTGGTTCTAAGTGAGAACGAAATTAAGAATCTTGCCCTGTTGGAAATTGAAAAATTGATGTGCAGCCGGGGGAGGAGTCTACGTGAGTTTTGTACAATGCCATTTACAAATGTTGACAATATTGAATTCAGTCAAAACAGATTAGTTTACGATGAGTTACGATACGATCGTAAGACATTAGCCGTAGAGCACAAAGATCTTCTTTCAAACCTTACTGATGAGCAGCGCAACGTGTATTTTGAAATAATGGGTGCGGTTCAATCTGATGAAGGTCGTATTTTCTTTGTATATGGATATGGAGGTACGGGGAAAACCTATTTGTGGAGGGCATTATCTTCAGGGTTGAGATCTAAAGGACAAATTGTACTTAATGTGGCATCAAGCGGAATAACGTCTCTTCTCTTGCCCAGTGGGAGGACTGCACATTCTCGATTTGTTATTCCTATAAATCCACATGAAGGATCAAGCTGTGAAATAAAAGTTGGCAGTCCACTTGCTGAATTGATTATGCGTAGTAAACTAATAATATGGGATGAAGCTCCAATGATGCACAAGCATTGCTTTAAGGCTGTGGACACAACTATAAAAGATATTATGGAGACAGTCAAACCAGGAAGTCATCATATCCCATTTGGAGGCAAAACGGTCGTGTTTGGTGGAGATTTCAGACATATATTGTCAGTCGTCCCCAAGGGAAGTCGGCAGGATATCGTCAATGCCACAATAAATTCTTCGTATTTGTGGAGACATTGTATTGTGCTTAGACTAACTAAGAACATGCGCCTTCAAAGCCTTGGTGAAAGCGATGATTATGCGGATTTGGTGAAGTTTTCTGAATGGATTGCAAATATCAGAGATGGAACACTTGGAGGAGAAAATGACGGTTCTGCCACTATTGACATCCCTGAAGATATTTTGCTCGAATCAAATGGTGATCCTATTTCGACTATTATTGAAAGCACTTATCCAATGTTTAAAGATGCGATCGAGGATCCGACTTATCTGAAGGAAAGATCTATTTTGGCGCCTACTCTCGATGTGGTTGAGTCGATAAATCAATATATGACCTCTTTGAACACATCAGAAGGTCAGACTTATTTGAGTTCAGATAACACTTGCAAATCGGACGCTAATGTTGATTTCTTACATGATCTGCATACACCGGAATTCTTAAATGGGATATGATGTTCCGGAGTACCTAATCATGAAATTCATTTGAAGGTTGGGACTCCTGTTATGCTCCTGAGAAATATAGACCATTCAATTGGTTCGTGTAATGGTACACGATTAGTGATTACAAGGCTCGGTAAACATGTTCTTGAATCCAAGATTCTCACTGAAACCAATGCAGGGCATAAAGTGTTGATTCCGCGAATGACTCTTACACCATCTGACCTAAGGATTTCCTTCAAGTTCCAGCGAAGGCAGTTTTCTTTGATCGTGTCGTATGCCATGACGATAAACAAAAGCTAAGGACAGTCTCTGTCTAATGTCGGCCTATATCTCAAGAATCCAGTTTTCAGTCATGGCCAATTATATGCGGCAGTTTCAAGAGTTACCAATCGAAAGGGACTGAAAATATTAGTTTGCGGCGACGATGCGTCAAATAACAAACAAACAACTAATGTTGTTTACAAGGAAGTATTTCAAAATTTGTAATTTATTTTTGTGCAATTGTAATTTGCTTTCTCAAAAATTTGTAATAGATTATATTTTTTATTGATATTTTATTTATATCGCAACACCACACCCCGAAAACACTCGTGCATGCATCGCACGGGTCAAAAACTAGTTATTACATAATGAAGTATACAAAATATAAGAACCCTAAATATACAAATAATAACAACCAGTACACATTGTATTACATAACCCTAGTTGCAGAGACGTGGTTTCGTGGGTTGAGTGCTGAAAAGTCGTTTTGATTTTTTAAAAAAAAAACTGAACCCAAAACTGCGGGCTTCAGATAAGGTAAAATTTTTGTTACCAAATCAAAACAAGTATAATTACAAACATATCTCTGGAATTTTAGATCAAAATTACCCTATTGTCCCTGACTGAGGCGCCAACGCTTAAAATTAGGAGTAAAATCTGGACCATTGATTATTAAATCTAATGGTCTAGATATGGTCTTTTGTTCTTAGCTAAAGGGCTTAAAATTGCTGGGAATGAATGGTGTACAATTAGTTATATAATGATGCACTGTTAGATATAAAATGGTGTACAGTTCATCCATTAAAATGGTGCACAATTTTAGTTATGAAAACGTGATATTAATCAATCCCTTGATTGTAGGGGCGTTATTTATGTCAATTTGCTAATTACTATTATGCCCTTTCCACCTATTAATTAATTGATAAATCAGTTATTTTTAATAGCAATCTGGGCCATTGAATAAAAGGTTTGGATGGATGAGATTGATCCACACTGCCACACAGTAAGAGACTGCCACACGAGATCTCATCCATATATATATATATATATATATATATATATATGTGTGTGTGTGTGTGTGTGTGGATATATAGATTGTTTTAATTTTTAGTTAGCGATATCCAATTTGTTTAGTAATTATTTTTCTAGTTTGACAACTGATATTTTTTTGCTTTATTTAAATAAATATTAATTGAATAATTTACAAAATATTGGATCAAGAACTCCATACAAGAATAAACTTAATACATTCTTTTTTTTTATTTTTGTATTTTCGAAATAAACTTAATACATTTTTTTCGCAATTATTAGAAACTGATTTTCAAAGAATTGAAAGTTACTATTATCTAAATCTGTTTTTTGTAAAATAAGTAGAAATTTGGCAAGTATTATAAATCCGATTTTCAGAAAATCACGAATACATTATTTAATTTAAGAATGTTTAAAATTAGTGAATGTCAAACTTGCAGAAATTAAAAGGTAATACTTATTTAAAGAAAGTATAATACCAATTAACAAATTAAATAACACTTAATCATTTACTACCAAAATCAACAAAATTCTATAATGCAAGTTTGGAATTCTTTTTTTTCTTAATAAAGGTCATCAATTTCATTTTAGGAAATAACAAATGGGCGGGAAAATAATTTTTAGAAACAAGTTTGTTATTTTATATATATATATATATATAAATATATATATATAGGGTTTGGATCTGGTCAGTCCACATAAATTATGTGAATATGTGAGACCAAATCTGGAGCGTTGATTTAATTTTTAAATGGTCTAGATTAAACAGTTTTTTATCATTTTATAATGGTTAATTATTGGAGAAAAGGACATTTTGGTAATACAACTTATATCAATTATTAGGGGGAAGTTATTTTTGGTAGTGACTTTTTACATTACTATAATTTAGGGAACGGTTTTTACAAGTCTTCTCTTCCAAATCTTTTCTCTTGGCTTCTCTCTTCCAAATCTTTTCTCTCCCAAATCTTTTTACACGTCTCCATCTTCCTGAGAAAAACCTCAATCTCGTGAAAACTCCAATCTCCATAGATATTGTGAAAAACCCCACCAGAAGAGCATCTCCATCGATATGTGTTAAAGATTTCTCAACATCTTTGTGAAATAGAGAGAAAAATGGAAGGAGGAAAACAATCGGGTTCTTCATTTGCTACTGATCTCTTTGGGGCTAAGGATTCTTCGACAACTGGTTCGTCTTGTGGGGTTTTTGGTTCGATTTTTGTGCCTCCTACTAAGGTATTAAAGGCGGTGCTTTTCTTTTTCTTTTTTGAAAATTATTTTGCCATTTGGTTTTGAATTTTTGCTTCATTAGATTATGGGTCGTCTGCATTCTCGTAGTTTTAATGATGGTTTGTAGTTGCGATATGTCTTAGGAGCGTATGATAGCATGGAATTTGTTTTAATGGCTTCTTGCGTTGAGGAGGGGCTTGATTAAATAGATCATGTTTTTGTTCAACTATGTGCAAATGCTTATTGATTTTCGTAATAATGCTTATCTATGTTCTTCTAAATGCATAACTAGGATCTGTTGTGGGTTTTTTGTTATTTTTTATTTACTGATTTTACTAGTTGAAAAAATAAAGTTTGTAGATAGGGAGATTAACGAGGCTTTCAATTGCTTATTGTTGTTGATAATTTTGCTTATGTATATTTTATATTATGCTTATCTATGTTTTATATTATGCTCTCAAATTAGGGGGTAATTAGTATTGCCATATTTTTTTCTAAGGCTGGGGGGATTGCTTATTTAATACGAGGAAAGGTCTACATCTCAAGATTGAAGACCAAGAAAATACAAGCCAACAAACACTAGTGCCTTTTGAAAATCAGCCTATCTCTTCAACGGGCAGATTTTTGAAAGTTCACTATAAAAGGCTGAGGAAATCCATTGAGAAAAGGTAACCTTGATTACCTGAACCACGAACAAGCAAGCAATATTCAAACTGTAACCTGCAAATATTCTCAAAGATATTAAAGCAAATCCTCAATCCTGAAACTCGAAGGAAATCAATCCAACACAAAGCTGTGAAGGAAAGACAACTTCAAACTGTTGAAGAGGAAACTTTTGAAGAATCAAAAGGGGTCTACTTTCCAAGGAGGATTGTAGGAAGGTTCAAGGTCGAACCAGTATCAAGTTATTGGAGGGCTTCGTGATCAAATCCAAGAAGCTTTGAGAAAGTGAGCTGAAGTAGCAAGGCAACTGCCCTGTGAAGAAGCTGAGTCGGAAGAGAAGCCAGCTGTGTGACCAAGGTATCTCTAGACTGAGTCAAATGAGCAAGTCATCTGTGTGATCAAGACTTGTCTCTGGACTGAGAACCACTTTGTGAACTGATCATTACTTAGTGGATACCTCCAAGAGTTGGAGAAGAGAGGATTAGAAGAATTGCCACATCTTCGAACCTCTATAAAAATCAACTGTGTCATTTATTTTTCAGCACATTTACATTTGTGCATATCTACTTTATATCTGCTCATAAACTTATTTGCTATCCAAAACTGATTAATAACCAAGTGCTAAAATCAAGTGTTAAAACAAGTTTAAAACAAATCAAAGGGTGTTAAGTCTTCCGCTGATAAAACCAACACGGTCAAGTTAAGTTTCAGGTTAAACAACTGAGTTATTCTATCAACAGCTCTATCGAGTCTGTTGAGTGGCTAACTCTGCTGAATAACTAACTTAGCTGTCCCTTAAGGACTTAGCTGTGTGTGTTAACTCTGTAATTTTTTTAAAGGACTAAAATCGAAAAGTTGGTAAGGTTTATTCAATCCCCCCTTCTAAACCTTACTCACACCCCTTGGGACCTTCAAGTGGTATCAGAGCGGTTGGTTCATTGAGCCTTCCGCACTGGTTACTGAACTAGATCTCTATCTTTTCTAAAAGATTTTTAACACTTGTATTTTCAAAATCTTTCATTCTTAGCAAAAGTTATTATCATGAAAGCAAATCTGACATGCATTCCTATGTTCACTGTTGAGGAATTTGATGACTGGAATTTGATGGCTAGTGATAGAGGATGGGCCACTGCAAATACTTAAAGTGAACACAGCTGTAAGAATAGCAACTGTAGTAGCAGAAGCAGATGAAGACAGACCAGCCATGGTTGAAAAGCCAAGGACTGAGTGGACCAACGATGACAGAAAGAGATACAACTTGGATAATGTGGCCAAGGACATTCTCTACAAGACATTGGACAAAGCAATGTTCAATAAAGTCAAATCTTGCAAATCTACAAAAGAAATCTGGGATAAATTAACTTTAATTTGTGAATGATCTGAGCAAATTAAAGAAAATAAATTGTCAGAGTCTACACAAAAATTTGAAAATTTTAAAATATTTGCAGGTGAAACCTTGGATCAGCTGGATGCCAGATTCACTGAAATCACAAATGAGCTATCAGCACTTGGGAAAGAATATACCCAAAAGGAAATGTGTAAGAAGATTCTGAGAAGCCTCCCAGCTAAATGGGAAATGAAGGTCATGGCCCTGAGACATTCAATGAACCTCACAACAACATCCAATCATGAGCTGTTCTCAGATCTCAAAGCTTATGAGTTTGAGCTGAGAAGAAAAGAACAAGAGGAGATAGATGTACCTAAGACAACTGCACTTATAGTCAAGGATAGAAAGAGAGCTGAAGTCAAGGAAGCAATAGACCAAGAGGAGATTGCCCTGATGGTTAAAAGATTCAACAAGTTCTTCAATAAGAACTATAAAAGAAACAAGGGTGAATCCTCCATGAGACATTCAGCTCCCTCCAAGTCAAGGGAAGACAGGCCACCCAAAGAGAGCTGAGCACAAAGGGTTGAGTATCAGAGAGCTGATAACCCAAGGACAGAAAGAGCTGATCAAAGAGCTGAGAACCTGTGTTGGAATTGCAGACAACCAGGACATTTTGCTATTGACTGTTCCTACCCACCAGTTAATAAATACATGAATGAAGAAGAAAGAAAAGTCTTCAGAGAAAGAAGACAGGAAAAGAAGAAAGCCATATTGGCTGCTGAGACTGCTGAGACAGCTAAGTCTAAAGAAGCTGCAGACTCAGAGAGTAGTGAAGCTGACTACTCAAGTGAATCTGAAGAAGAAGCAATGATCTGTCTTATAGCTAAAGAACAAGATCAACCAGGCCAAGAAGATGAGGTATACTCTAACTCATCTCATTCAGATTCAAGTGATAGTGATTGTGACACACACACTTCATCACCCACTGATTTTTATGATTCATTAGGCAAAATGATGAAAGACTTTGAGCACATAAAATCCTCACACACACTTATAAATGAGGAAAACAGCCAGCTCAAAAGCCAAAACTCACAGCTGACTAAGGAGCTGAGTACTCTAAGTCACATAGCTGATGAGAACAAAGAGTTGAAGGCTGAAAATAACAAACTAATAGCAGAGATAGCTGCTATAGAAAAGAGAGAAAATGATCTTAAAAATGTAATTGCCTCATTCACAAAGGCATCTAGATCATTGGATGACCTTATCATGAGTCAAAAAGAATGTGGAGATAAGACAGGCATAGGATTCAATTCCTTTGTGCACAGTCAAACTCCTAGAGTGATTTTGGAAAAAAGGATCTTCGAGTAATGAAACATCTCAAAAACCCAAAACACCAAATGTTGCACCCACATTCATTCCAAAGTACAATCACAAACAAACTGGCCTTGGATATAAAGGGAAAGGAAAACAACCAATTAAGTATGCTGAGAGGACAGCTAAGAAGAAATCCAGCAGAGTTCCTCAACAAACTCCAAATAGAAAGTACTCTGTGAAAAATAAACAGAGCTACCAAAAACCCCAGAAGTTTTATCAAAGAAACACATATGATGGGAATGTTAGAAACTACCCAAGCCAAGCTGATTGGAATAATGTGAAAAATCAGCAAAGACCAATGGAATACAAGCCTAGATGGCAAAGACCTAGACCTCAGCAAAGGTCATTCCACAACCAAAAGAGCTATTATCAGCACACATATGCACCCAGACACTACACCCAAAAATATCATCACTACCCAAAGAAGGCAATTGCTAAAACACACACATATGCATACAGACAAAAGAGATAGCTGTATGAACCTAAAGCTCCCAAGCAATTTGCCAAAGTGAATTATGATTATGGAACAGATAGATGGCAACCTCTTAGAGTTAAGTTTGGCTATAGATTGGTTGGATCATCTTACAACACTAACACCTCAGGACCTAGGCAAGTATAGGTACCTAAAAACTAATTTCCTTGATTGCAGGTTCAAGGAACAGCTGAGTGCCAAGGAACCTGGTACATGGAAAGTGGCTATTCCAGACATTTGACAGGAAACAAGAAAAATCTGTCAAGGTTCAAGGAGATTAGAGGTGCAAAAGTTATATTTGGAGGAAATGAAGCTCCAGGGGAATCAAAGCACAGGATCTATCAAGAAAAATGGATTGGAAATCACAAATGTTGCTTATGTTGAAGGTCTAAACTTCAACCTGTTAAGCATCAGCCAACTCTGTGACAAGGGCTACGATGTTGGATTCAATATGGGACTGTGCCAGATTAAAGACACTGAATCAAATGAAATAGTGTTGTAAGGATGGTAGACTGGTCTACTGCCACACCAAGCACTTGTCTGTTAGCAAAGAGCACAACCGAATCAAGTTAGCTGTGGCATAAGAAACTGAGTCATCTGAACTTCAAGACAATCAACAAGCTTGCAAGGAGTCATCTTGTGGAAGGATTGCCAGACTCTGTATACAAGAAGGAAAGTGCATGTGATGCATGCCAGATGGGAAAGCAGATCAAATCTTCATTCAAGGAGAAGCCTAGTCCTTCTTCAACAAGGATATTACATCTGTTGCGAAATACACCTTAGTGGTGGTGGATGATTATTCAAGATATACATGGACAATCTTCATGTGCAAAAAGAAGGAAACTTTGCAGAAGTTACCTCAGCTGATGAAAAGAGTTCAAAATGAAAAGAGCCAAACCATTATAAAGATAAGGTCTGATAGAGGAACTGAGTTTGTCAATGGGATAATAACTCAATATTGTGTTGAAAATGGTATTGCTCATGAGTTATCTCTGCAGCAAGAACTCCACAGCAGAATGGAGTAGCTGAAAGGAGGAACATAACTCTCAAGGAAGCTGCAAGGACCATGTTAGCTGAAGCTGGTTTGCCTAAGAGATTTTGGGCTGAAGCCATTAACACTGCATGTTATACTCAAAATAGATGCATGATAAACAGGCAATTGACCAAAACTCCCTATGAGATATGGACATGTAGAAAGCCAAAAGTTGCATATTTTAGAATATTTGGATGTAAATGCTTCATCCACAACAATGGCAAGGATAATCTAAAGGCTTTTGATGCTAAAGCTGATGAAGGTATCTTTTTAGGATACTCAGCTGAGAGCAAAGCCTACAAAGTGCTGAACAAGAGGACTATGGTCATAAAAGAGTCTATTCATGTGGTTTTTGATGAACCTTATGTGAATGGAGAAGACATTGAAGAGTTAGCTGGTAAGCTGAATCAGCCAACTATGCAGAAGAGTCCTTATGTTGAAGCTGAAGTAAGAGTAATTAACCAAGATGAAGATGAGACAGTTGAATCTCAAAGACAACTTGAAAGTCTGCAACTGAATGATGATGAAAGAGCTGCTCAAGACAACGCAGGCAAGCAAGACAATTTGAACCCGGTGATTTGCTTCAACCCGATGTGAGATGGCCGAGAGACCATCCACCAGAGCTAGTCATTGGAGATGTTAGAGATGGTGTAAAAACCAGATCCAGATCTCAGCAAGAAGCAATGTTCACTTGTTTTATTTCCCAGATAGATCCAAAAGATAAGTCTCAAGCACTGGATGATACACATTGGATTCAAGCCATGCAAAAAAGAGCTGAATCAGTTTGAAAGGAACAAAGTATGGGAATTGGTGCAGAGACCAACCCATCAGAATGTTATTGGCACAAAATGGGTTTTCAGAAACAAGATGAATGAGGAAGGATCGTGGTAAGAAACAAAGCAAGATTGGTAGCCAAAGGGTATTGCCAAGAAGAGGGAATAGATTTTGATGAAACCTTTGCTCATGTTGCAAGATTAGAAGCAATAAGGATGTTTCCTGCCTATGCTGCTCACAAGAACTTCACTGTATATCAAATGGATGTGAAGAGTACATTTCTAAATGGACTGTTGGTGATAAGGTGTACAAGCTCAAGAAAGCATTATATGGATTGAAACAGGCACCAAGAGCATGGTATGATACATTATCTCAATTTCTAATTGATAATGGATTCACTAAAGGTAAAGTGGACAGAACACTCTTCAGAATTCAAGATGGAGAGAGTATACTGCTTGTTCAAATATATGTGGATGATATCATTTTTGGATCCACAAACAAAGAGCTGTGTGATAAGTTCTCAAACCTCATGCAAGGCAAATTTGAAATGAGCATGATGGGAGAGCTGACTTTCTTCCTAGGACTTCAAGTTAAGTAATTGAAGGATGGAACTTTCATAAGTCAAACAAAGTACACCAAGGATTTAATGAAGAAATTTGGTATGGAAGAGAAGTCTTCTGTGAAAATACCAATGAACACATCAGTCAAGATGGACATAGACGCAGATGGTAAAGCTGTAGATCAAATAAGATATAGAACACTTATTGGATCACTGCTCTACTTAACAGCA